>CM076847.1:71553314-72775746 GCA_039519185.1 Astragalus membranaceus | reverse complement strand
GATTGTGCCAACAACTGCATAACGGGGTTTTGCTAGTTCTCTGAACATCAATGGTGTTTGCTTAATTTCATATGCTTAACCAAGCAGATCAAGAGCTCAAAAAGGTGTTGGCAGAAATATTTCATTTGACAACCTCCTGATCCGATGCATCTAGACTTTCTTTAGACCTAAATTGGAAGGTTTTAGGCTGGTAAGGATAGATGAAGGCGAGGGGGGGGGTCTAATTTTCATTTGATTTAGAAAAGATCCGTATCCAATTTAAGGACGCTTATAATACAAAAAATCGAAACTGGGAAGTAATAATTTACTGATAGATAAGAACGCAAACTGTGGAACTTATATTGGAAGTGGAACGGATGCTTATAGCCAAATTTCTTCAACTTGATTGTCAGTGTTGACTATGGAATTATTACCAGCGGATAAAACACACACACTCACTCCCCACACGCACCCCAACTTTGTTCCATAGACGAAAATTACTAAGGTTGTTGTGTTTGTAAACAAACATCTGGAAAAACCACCTAAAGTTTTGAATATAGAAAATATCACAACATTTTAAATGACATATTCTGTTTGGATAGAGACATCTTTCAGTTATAGAAACCGACAATAAGTTATTAAGACCCTTCATATCGAATAAGACTACCTATGATTTTTTTTACTTTGTCATGGTTTGTGCAGCCGTAAACACGCACAGTCAGTCTCTCTCTCTCTCTCTCTCACACACACACACACATACAAACACACATGCGCGCGCGCACACACACACGCACACTCTTAGGTAACTCTCCAAATAAGCATAATGCAACTACTGAGTCTCAGTGAATCCCTCCGTCCAAAAATTCAAAAGTCGAGGTACATGTTCCACTTTTGCATAATTATGACTCTGGTTTATTAAATCCCACTACAGTTGAAAGAATGATAAAATAAATTGTATGTTTAGAGCATACCAAAGAAAACCTATGCGCCTTAATGCAAAATAAATGGACTTTCAGGCAATTTCCTACTTAATGAAAAGGTGAAGTTGTCAAAAGTCAAAACTTCAAACTGCAAGTCTCAATAGTAATAGGAAAAAAAAGATCAAAATTAATCGTAGCAAAGTGGAGCTTCTTAAGCGAGGCCCTCTGAACTGTACTAGTAAATGGGGTTCCTCAGCCAAAATGTTCATATATCTTTTTGAAGACAACATTTTGAGCAAAATGTACATTTTTTTCACTATGTATAATGCACAGCCCTTATGCTGTTATATAACAGTGTAAAACAATTCATGTACCAAGTAATATGAGTACAAGAAATATTTACCAGAGGAAAGGACTAACCAAACTACCATTTTGGTTGTCCAACCAAAACTCTTCACATCAACTCTGTCCTCCAAAGAATTGCAACATCAGGATGACCAAATTGAGTAACATAATCTTTAGAGGACCATGCATTTAATAGCTAGCAGGAGGTCAATTCGTACTTGAGGTTCATGGATGATGGTCCCCAATTACTAATTATACAGTTGTACCTCAACATAATTTCCCAAATTTCCCTTTCTCTTCATATCATATTCCATAAACCAAACTAACAAATCCAGCAATCAATTAAATAAATAAATAATTTAAGGAAAAAGTGAAAAACATTCCCAATCCATATTACTATATAAACAGATAGTCACATGGAAGAAGATAAAAAGCAAAGGGCCAATAAAAGAAACGACACACAGTCACAGACAGAAGAAACAAAAAGAAAATTACCAATGAAGAAAACTCCAAAACATGGTGATGAAGTACCTACCTCTAAGTACTTTGCTTCCTGTTCCAACCTTTTAAGTTCAGCATGTATCCTATGTTTCCCTCTTGTATCTGAATTATTAGAAGACAGAGACTGAACCCGGTGGGTCATGGGGTTCTCGGATTCGGGTCCACCCGATTGCATTTTCTGATGCTTAGAGTTAGATGGTATGGTTATGGTTGCAACTTGCAATTGAAAATGAAAGTCCCTAGCTTGCAGCGCACAGTTCATGAATTACGAAGCCTATGAAATAACTGAGTAGAAAGATTCCATTTTTGAGGATGACCCGGAAATCTTAATCAAAAAGTGTTGTTGACCATGAAAGCAGGGATCTGAGGTTGTTCTGTTCTGAGAAGACAGAGACAGACACTGGTTACAAGTGTGTTAGGTGAGTGAAGAATACGAGAGATTTCAGTATTGGCAGTGTGAAGCGAAATATTGGGGTGAAAACAGAAAAAAGAAAACTTGGTTTCGAGTGTTGAAGTTGACGTTGTCTTTTTTTGTTTTGTATTGGAAGAAAGCTTGGTTTTCTTTTGAGTTTCTCATTTTTTGTGTCTTCTTCTCTCTCTCTCTTACTTTCTAACTTTGGGACTTTGTTTGAGGACTGACGGTCTCTTCACTGCGAGCTATTTTTTTTTTTAAATGGGGTATACGTGCATGGACTAATTTTCTTGAGTCGGGTAGGACCACAATGGGTGATAATTTTTTTTATAAATCGGGTCTTCTATGTGTAAAGACTAATCCCTCAAATCGGGTAGGACCACAATGAGTGATAAAACTTTCTTTCAAGAGATTTAACACTGCTGTATGCCCAAGGCTGGATTCGAACCCAAAACATTAGTTAAGCTGGAAGAGACTCTTACCATCTCATCCAAGTGCTCTTGGGTATTGCCAGGTACTTGGCAAATATACTATCCTCCTCTCCCTTATACACCATAACTCATTTAATCCCCAAAATACCTCTCAAAAATTTAAAATTTTCCGGAATTACCTCAAAAGAGGATAATTCTAGAAACCAATTTTTAAAACTTTCCGGAATCCCCAATTTTTTTTTGGAATTTTCCGGCGGATTTTAAAGGCATTTGCGGCGGATTTTAAAAAAAAGTTTTTTTTTTTTGAATTTTTTTTTTTTAAAAAATCCGCCGCAAATGCCAAAAATCCGCTGCAAAAGCCAAAAAAAATTTTAAAAAACCGCCGGAAATGCCTAAAATCCGCCGCAAAATCCAAAAAAAAAATTTAAAAAAACTTGCGGTAAAAAATTTGAATTTTTGAATTTGTTTTTCAATTTTTTCGAATTTTAATATTTAATTTGTATTTTAATAAAAAGTAAGAAAAAATGAAAATGAAGTAGAATATGAGAAAAAATGATATAGAAAAGAATGAAAATAAATAAATGAATGAGAATGTAGAAGTAGGAAGGAATAAGAATGAAAGAGAATATTAGAAGAGAATGATATAGGAGAGAATGTGCATAAAGAAGTAAGAAGAAATAAGAATTAAGGAGTGAATGAAAAAGAATGAAGAAGGAAGGAGAAATATAGAAGAGAGATATGTAGAGAAATTTATGGAGATGAGAGTATAAGAAATATAGAAGAGAGATATGTAGAGAAATATAGAAGAGAATGAGAATGAAATAAAGAGTGAAATGAGAGAATGAGAGGAGTGTAGGAGAAATTTGTATTTATAGGCGAATTTTTTCCCTCCGAATTTTCCGGCGGATTTTTGAAATTACCGGCGGATTTTTTGAAATTTTTTTTGGCTTTTGCGGCGGATTTTTTTTTAAAATTTTTTTTTTTTGGCTTTTGCGGCGGATTTTTTAAAATTTTTTTAAAAAAAAAAAAAAAATTAAATTTTTTTTTTTAAAAATCCGCCGCAAATGCCAAAAAAAACCGCCGGAAATACCCCAAAATCCGTCGGAAAAGTTTGCGGTGAATAAAATCCGCCGGAATCTTTTCCGGCGGATAAAATCAGCCGGAAATTCCTAAAATCCGCCGGAAAGTCCTGGCCGGAAAATCCCATTATTCTTGTAGTGATATAAGCCAAAGAAATCACCATTTTGTATCCCCCATGAGAGCTCCTCCTGCATCCTGTCTTCATCTCCTTCGTAGCCAAAATATGTTAGGCAGAAAAAGACAATACCTAACCTGCAAAATCAGGTTGCAAAAAGCTATAATTTGCATGAAGTTTAACTGGCTTTTCACTTTAACTCCATCAAGCTTAGGGAATGAATAATAAGACTAAGCAAGACCATTCATCCTAATTTAACAATTTATATATCCAGGACCCTTTGAAAACAATAAACAGGGAACTTGGTTGCTTAAGCTTGCTCCTTCAAAAATATGATGTAATGGGCAGGTAGCTTTGTAACAATCAAAATACTGAATAAGGAAAATTAAAATTGGAAATTCTGTACACCCAAAATAGAATGTGATTGTGAATCACAAATAGATAGAATGGTCTAGACTCTGGAGACATTGACATGGTTGAGGCTTATAAGGAATCAATGCAAAAAACACTAATTATAATAAACTGATAATATTGGCTAGTGAGCTTATAAGGATTAAGCAAGAAAAAACATAAGTTCTGGTGTAATATGATATGAAGAAGCCAAGAAAACAAATGCAAGAATATTTATATCAACCGCAGAGGCACTAAAGAGCGGGACAAAGGAGCAGGTTAAGACCAGTACAAAGCATAATTCCCCAATGCAAATGGACAGTCTCGATGATGACAAAAAAATCTTGTGTACCTGCAGGTTATCATAAGCAAGAATCACTATTGAATCATTGAAATAAGCAACTTTCATACAAATTGACTTAGACTCTTTATGTATTTACAGGTGCAAATGTGAAAAAGGCAAAATAAATGAGATGTACACTAACAAACCCAATCACAAAACATATTTCTACAACTGAGTAATAGCACTAACAGGTTTAAAAAATATCCTGTTGGAATAAAAGAGACTGCAACACACAGATAGAGATATGTGAGTGAGTGAGTGAGTGAGTGAAAAGCCTGTTTTTCATACTACTTAGCAAACTGATATTAGCTCCTTAACAGTGCAAACAATTGATGGTTTAGTTGTAAAATCCTCTCTAAGTATGACACAAATACTATACTACTAAGGAACCTACTACATTGTCCTTAATAACAGGACCTTGCAGAGAAGAACAATGTGTTGTATCTCATAAGCCCCACCCCACCTAATCATAAATTTTCATCTCATTTTTCCCAACCTCCCCCTCCATAACTTTTATGCAGTTTCCCATTTATGTTAAAAAATATGGACCTACCGGCTCAAGCAACGAACACAAATATTACTTGTATACAGATTCAGGCTCCCTTCTTTCAGCCTGAGAAAAGGCCTATTATTTTCTACAGTTCCATAGAAAATTCAAAGCCCCAAGCAATTTTCTCCATAGTCAGAAGAAAAAAGCCAATATTGTGCACCGCAACATTCAATATCAAGCTTCAATAATTGAGGAATATTGATGGAATCCAAACACTGACTTGGCTAAGAAAACAGTATGTATGGAAAAAGGTATGATTTTTCTGGTCAAAAATGTACTGAAAGAATAAATAAACACCAAGTGAAAGGACTAAAAACCATTTCATAGAATCTAAAACAGCAACAGATAATGAACATGCAGGAACAAAGGGTGAAAAGAAAGTGTTACCTGAATAAAAAGAAAAGGATCAGCAACAAAATTACTTGGATATCCAGCATCAGAAACAGAAATCCACATCACAAAAACAAAATTCCCAATTAAAATAATGTCTGTACTACCCTCACTTTATCATCCTGAATCATTCATTACGTCAATATCAATTCTCTATCTAGGACAATGCAAAATAAAAATAAAACAATCAACAAATTTCATTTTCAGGATCAACATTTTCTTTCTCTATGGGACCTACTCAGCTCAGTTTAACATATTGACAAAACCAAACATGTAACACAAAAAGTCTCCCCAAATTCTCCACCTCTATAGAGATTTGAGATATCAAAGAATTTCATCAAATAATAATATACGAATTGAACAATTGAAGTTGAATCAAAGTAAATACCCCTGATATCAAATTTGTGGGGTAAAAGAAATGCAAATCGCTTTCGCCTCCCTTCGAAGCCTCTAGTTGACGCGCATCTTCTCCAGCGCCGCCACCATCTCTCTCACCACCGCATCTCTCCATCACCGTCGCATCTCCCCCACTATCGGTTCCCTCTCTTTTCCCTCATCTCTCGGTATTCTCTACAAAATCAGAAGCGGAAATCAAATTCAGAATCAATATCAAAATCAAGATCAAAATAAGAAGATAAGAAGAAGGTAACAGGAAGAGGAAATATGTGCTACACCTGGGTTTCGAAATTTTCAATATAAGTTTCCTAAATGAAGAAGGCAGCGAGAAGAAGAAAGGAATGAGAGAGAAGTGCGACAGAGCGGAGGTAGAAGAGAAGAATGGAAAGAACGATGAGAAAGTGCAACGTTATACGAGAGGGATTGAAGGGTATTGGTTGTGTCACTTGTGTGCGGTAACAGGAAATGTTTCGCGCGAATAACCGACTAATGCAGGACGGTATTCGCAGTATATATGAGATATCATAGGCAAATCTCCTCATTCTCGATTACAGCAAGAAATTAGGTCAGTAAACTTACTTGCAAGGTCCACCCAACACTAAATGATGCAAAATTATTTATTAAATTATTGTAATTAATTTCTTTTAACATTTTTTTTTTCAATCGATAGTAATGTCAATCCATTTAATCTTTGTTGAGACATCGTTGATCTTAGATAAGATTTTATTAATTTTAGTTTTGAAAAACTTCTTTCTGCTGAAGCAACTGTTACGTAAACGGTTATTCTACAAGCAATAAATACATTTGGAAAAGAGTTAAGTATTTTTATATAATCAAGTATTTCAATTGGAGTATCATTTTCTACTTGTATGATTTCTCTTAAAATTTTAAGTTCTAAAAATAAGTCTAATCCATCAAATATCAGAGTCATTGTTATATTTTAATGAACGCTCAAGATTAAGACAATATTCCTTTAATTTTTTAATTTCCAAGGACCTTAATTTCTTAATAGTAAAAAGAAAACCAAAAATATCTTGATATATTTTAAATTGTTCAAATCTACTTTGAAATGAAGAAATTGTTTTATCTAATATCTACAAAAAGTAGTCGGATTTAAACAATTGTTCAGGAGATTTTACAACTTCATTATCAATATTCTCATCGAATTGACGCTTCCTACGAATAACACACTTCTCACGAAACTTAGGTTCTACATTCATTTCAATAGCAATTTCTTTAGCAGATGTTATGACATCTTCAAATCCATATTCTCTATATTTTTCAAAAAAAAAAAAGAAATAAGGCTTTTAATTGTTATATAGCAACATCGATACGCATATCCTTTGATTGAAAGTTTTTACTAACTGAGTTCACTGCAAACAAACATATCATACCAAATAGTCATGCCTAATAAAAAATCAAAATTTTCAAGCTCATAAATTGCCAAACATTCAGCTTCACTTTTTATTTTAGGTTCGTCATTAACTTCAACTAATTCCAATAAAGCATCTCTTATTTGTGAAGTTTGAAATCATACAACTTTTACACTTTCGATATAACTTTCCCAACGTGTTTGTGACAATGATTTAAGAGTTAAGCTAGGGAAATGATCTTGTAGAATTTTCTATCATTTAGTAGAAAAAGAAAGTACAGTATATATACGTTGCATCACTCCCAAAAAAACGATGTAGCTTTAGAACAACAATTTGCCATATCACAAAGTACCAAGTTTAGACTATGACATCCACATGGTGTAGAAAATGATCTAGGATTTATGTCTAAAAACCTTTTTTTGAACACCTTGATGTTTTCATTTCATATTAGACCCATTATCATAACCTTGTCCTCTCAAGTTACTAATATCAAGTCCAATAGTCTTTAGTTTATCCATAATAGAAAATATTCATTTATTTCTATTGGGGTTGAAGAAAAATCCATACACCGTAAAACAATAGACATTTGTTCTTGATGTATTACATCAGAAGTACAATCAAGTATGACTGAAAAATATTTTGAGCTCATAACCTTTGTTATAATTTTTGTTTTAATTTCATTTTCTAGCAAATTTATTAATTCATTTTGAATATTATGTCCAAGATAATGACTATGAATTTCATTATCTTTAATTCGACAAATGTGTTCTTGTATTATAGGATCAAATTCTGCAATCATTTTAATTAGGCTTAAAAAATTCCCATTATTTTCTTGGTAAATCTTTACGTTTGTTCCACGAAAGGCTAAGTTATTTTTTCCAAAAGTTTGAACAACTGCAATGATTCTAAATAATAAATTTCTCCAATGTTCTCGTTCTTTATTTATTCTTTCTTGAACATACTTGTCAATTGTTTTATTTTTTGATAATCTCATTTCTAAATCACTCCTGTAAGAATAGAAATGCTTGATTTCCATTCTCATTAATCTGAATAGAATATATACAAGTATTTTGTAACCGTAGTCAACTATACAATTATGACTAATTATATGTAATAATAACAGAATATGCTATACAATTATGACTAATTATATGTAATAATAACAGAATATGCTATTCCTAATATAATTATTTCTAATAAGAGCATCAAATTCAGATTTCATTGCGGATGTCCAATTGGGGTCTGATAGGGCTGTTTTGTGATTTTTGGGTAAGGGAGAGATGGGGTGGTTTGAGTGAGAAATTGATAAGTTGAATAGTTTACGGGGTTTGGTAATGCCTTTCATACTACGGGTGGTGATAGTACGTGTAGGTGGTGGTTGTATTGGTGGGGGTGAGTTAGTTGGGATTGTAGTGGGTGGACTGACTGGATAGGTAGGTGGCGCTGATTGTTGGTTTGTTGATGAGGATGGCTGGTCCGTGATGGTTGGTGGTGGTGATTGGTTATGTGTGGCTGGTGGGGGTGTTGGATTTTCCCACTGGTGTATAAGATAGGGGTGTGGGTCATCGTTGAGGAAGTGATAAGAGTGGGGTGAGGGTGAGTGTATCTTGGTGAAGGGAAATTGGGTTTCATCAAAGATAACATGCCTCGAAATTATTAATTTTCTGTTTGACAAGTCAAAACATTTGTAACCTCTATGATTGGAAGGATAACCCAAAAAGACACATGGTGTAGAGCGTGGTTGTAATTTGTGGATTGTAGACGACGGGAACAACGGATAAAACAAGCAACCAAAAACTCGTAAGTGTGTGTAGGTGGGGTCACGATGGTATAGGAGTTGTGTAGGTGACTTATCTTGAAGTGTTTTGCAGGGAAGAATATTTAGCAAGTAAGTTGCCATGTGAAGAGCATGATGCCAAAAAGATTGGGGAACAGAAGAATGAGCTAGCATGGTGCGCATCATATTATTAATGGTTCTTATTTTTCGTTCTGCTTTCCCATTTTGTGAGGATGTGTGAGGACAAGAGAAGCGAAAAACAAGACCATGGTTTGCGCAATATTGTTGGAATAGCTCATTATTATATTCACCGCCATTGTCACATTGAAAGGATTTGACGCTTAGTGAGAATTGTGTTTGAATAAGATTAGTAAGTGACTTGAACATTTCAAAAACTTGAGATTTTCTGCTAATGGGAAAAGTCCACAAGAAATTTGTAAAATCATCCAAGAAAAGAACATAATATTTATGACCAGCAGAACTCAAAACGGGAGAAGTCCACAAATCACTATGTAAAATATCGAAAGGCATCAAAGTTATTGTTTGAGAATTAAGAAATGGCAATTTAACTTGCTTGCCTAAAACACAAGAGTCACAAATAACAGAAGGATTAAAAGGTTCACAACATATGAATTTATTATTGCGAAGAGAATTGAAAACATGGGCGCCAGGGTGACCAAGGCGACCGTGCCAGAGACTAGACGTAAGACCAACAAAACTTGGGGAAGTGGTGACTGGATATAGATCGCCAAGACTATCACATCTCATGAGGCGCATCCCCGTCTGAAAATCAGATACAGTAAAACCAAAAGGGTCAAAGGAAACAGAAACATTGTTGTCAGTGGTGAGTCGCCTAACAGAAATCAAATTTTTAATAATATTCGGGGCATGTAGGACATTGTTTAAGTGTAACGGTTTGTAAGGGGTGGCTATTTGTGTGTGTCCGGTGCCGTGAATTGGGATACCATGGCCATTACCAACAATGATTTTCTGATTTGAATTACTTAAAGGAAAATAAGACGAGAGATTACCTTGTGATGCTGAAGTGTGAGTGGATAGCTGCCTCGATGTCTGTCGGTGTCGGAGAGGTAGTAGTAGAATATGCCTGAGGACGCTGTCCTAGGATGCCTGACTGCTTGGGAGGACAAGTTGGGCGTGTCCACTGAGATGTGGGATACGGGCACGGAGGCATGGTCCATGGTGGTGGGGCCCAACCCCATTGTTGCCAGGGTGGATACTGCTGCTGTTGCTGCCAAGGAGGAGAAGACCATGATGGAGGAGCATTGGAAGCTCCAGACCGAGGTGCACTGCGGTTACCACGCCCACCTCCGCGGCCTTGGTTGCCACGAGAGCGAGAGCGATTGCCAGAGCGACGATTGTTCTGCTGAGAAGTGTCGGTAGAGGGTTGCTGCTGAGCGGTGTGCAAGACAGTATGAGAGCCAGTGCTGGTCATTTTAGCCATACCGGCTTCTTCCAAAGTGAGCATAGAGCGAGCCTGATAGAAGGCCGGAAGAGGATTACTCTGTCGAATCAACGTAGCGACGCTGCGGTAAGCTTCTGGAAGACCAGAGATCAGTTGAAGTACCAGACGGTGGTTGTTGACAGGAGAGCCGACATTTCTCAACTGGTCCGAGAGCATCTTGAGGCGCTGACAGTAGGCAGAAACATTGGGAAAATCCTCCATACGAGTGGTGGAGAATTCTTGCTCAAGAGTGACAGCACGAGCGTTCTGGTTGTCCTGAAATATGTCTGCCAGACGGTTCCAGGCTGCTGCGGCAGTGGAGTCAGGTTCCAGAATGGTCGACAGCAAATCAGTGGAGATGGTGGAATAGATCCACTAAAGAACAGTGGCATCAAGAGTGACCCATTGTTCGTAGTCGGCGCTAGTAGGAGCCGGCGGTGGTTTTTCAGTGGAGGGAACGATGTGATGCAAGACACGATGAGAGCGAGCATGGATGCGGAAAAGTTCGGCCCAGGTTCCGTATTGATCTTTTTCCATTTCAAGGATGATAGGAATGTTGTTCTTAATGTTGGAGACAGCATGGGCGGGATGAAACTCGGTTTTCTTGGAAGAGGAAGAAATCGAGGGAGGGGGTTGCGAGTCTGACATGATGACGGAAGGGGAGAAGGCGAGGAGGAGAAAGGTTGCGGCGCTTGGAGGGACGCGGCGCAAGGGAACACCGGAGGGGGTTCAACGATCGGAGGGGAAGGGCGATCGGAACGGCGCGGGCAAAGACGGCAAGGGCTCGTGTGCGGCGCGGGGTTCGGTGTTTAGAGAGGGATCGTGTTTAGGTTTGATACCATGTAAGAATAGAAATGCTTGATTGCCATTCTCATTAATCTGAATAGAATATATACAAGTATTTTGTAACCGTAGTCAACTATACAATTATGACTAATTATATGTAATAATAACAGAATATGCTATACAATTATGACTAATTATATGTAATAATAACAGAATATGCTATTCCTAATATTCTATTCTATCAACTCGATCCATGCACTCATATTAATAATGTGCTCATTACTTATCTCATGACCCTTCAACTTAGAACTAATATTTCTCCAATCTCTACTACCTTCATTTGCTAATTTACTTGTACTAGGCGGTGCACTTTACAATAAAAGCAAAATACTTTATCCAAATCTTGGGAATAAATTAACTATCTTCTCTCACGCTTTTCACCACTTGGCAATTTTTAAAAGTAAAATGATGAAGAAAAGTGTCTACCAAACGAGCGAATTTCGCACTCGGTGTTGGCCGGTGCAAAATTTGATTATAAGCACGAGCGGAAATTAGTCTTTCGTTAAAAGCGTTGGGACACTCTGTGAGTAGCCAGCGATGATTCGAACAAAAAAAAAATCATTGTTAGGAAAATCTATATCAATAGCTTTAATAGGACCGTTTTCTACTAATAAATCTCTCAAACTTGTATCAATATTTGTCCATTGACTTGGGTCATATACATTTTTAGCAATAGATTCTTCTAACACTTCTCTATCTTCATTGCGAGTATCAGACCCGATACCATCTTGCTCATTACCATCTTCTAATACTTCATTTCTACTTTCATTTTCATTTGCGTCTGCATCGTTAACTTGTTCATCAACCAATTGTTCTTCTCTATTTTCAGGGCCGACCCAACAGTATAATAGATCCAAGCAAGGGCTTTAGGCCCCCAAAAAAAATTAAGTCAAAAAAGGCCTAAAAAAATTCTAATATGGGACTGTTTGTCTTCCCCGTTCCAGTATTTCACTCCTTCTGGGCATGGATGATGATTAACGGCAGTGGCGGACCTGGCATGTATCCAGGGGATTCAGTTGAACCCCCTGGAATTTTTTTTTGCACTAAACACCTTATATAAATAGCCTAAATCTCCTGAAATTTTAATTTTGACACCCCTGAAAATTTGAAATTGTACTAGTAGACCAAGTTTTGCACCCATTTGACACCGGCCTTAAAAAATTTGACACCCCTGACCCCGGAGTCCTGGGTCCGCCACTGATTAACGGTAAAGTTGAATGTTCATTTAATTTTCCTTAATTCAATCCCTACTCCTTAATTCTTTCCCTACAATTAATTGCTCCTTTAAACCCATTTTACTAATTGCTATAAACAATATTACTTCCCTATTGTGCTTGATTATCAAAAAAAAAAACTTTCCTATTGTGCTGTGCGAGAATCCATTGACATTAGAATAATATATCGTGAACTGTGAAGCTCAAAGAAATCTATTTTGCTTTGAAGAGAAACCCATTTGTTGTGAATACCATTTGAGAATCACAAAATCAATCTATTTTCCATGCTTAAAGTTTAAAGCTGAAGTTGAGTCCACCCCTTGCGAGTTGACATTTAGCAAGTATACACACAATCGATTTTAGTTTTACTGTCTTAGTTTTACTGTATGTAAAGTCACATTTTGTTGAAACATTAGTCACTAATCACCCTTAAATAGATTTTGAACAACTATTTCATCATCATCATCATCAAGCACTACGTAGAAATTTACGGTTTTTTTTTGACAGCTTAGAAAAGAATACAGCTAGCAGCAGCTGATTTGTATCCTTCTAACCGCCTCATAAGCTAATTTGTTTGATCACATTATAATATGATCTTTGATTCAGGTTGTCTTTCCTGTCCTCATTGTAATTTTGCACTCATATCGATTGAAGATGGCGCACCCTTTTCCACTATTTTTTCTTAGATCTTTTATTATTGTTACCTTTCACTAAAAACTGGCTAGTGAGTATTGTCTCTTTTGGGCTTCAATGTTTACATTCATGTTTGATTTTGTAATGTGTTTCAAAAACGTGAATATATAATTGTTAGTGTCATTGTTCTTATCAATTTATGTCGTAAATTCAATTTACATTTACACTTTTTTTTTGTTTTTTTAAAATCATATTTTTCTTAACTAAAAATATCAACTCAATCCATTTAAATATTATTAGTGTTCTGGAGTGGGCCGATGTCCCAATCCTCGAAGAAGGCCCAGCCCAATCCGATGGTCACGGACTGTTCCGGATCCAACTTTGGCTAGATAATGGGCCTAGGAGCCCAATTACAAACTGGCCCAATTGCGACACTATATAAACCACTATGCGCTCCAAATAAAGTAAGTTTTTCTCGATTCCTATGCTCCATTTTTTTTATTATGGACTGACTTGAGCGTCGGAGTGTTTGCAAGTGGCGGCCCCCGCGCTTCACATCGGACCTTAGCCATCAGCGTCACCACCGTGAGGTATGAGTTTCTCTCTCTTGAGTTCCGTTCGGAACAATTAGTAGTATTTTTGTTCCACTCAACACACTCTTCTTTGTTGAGGATATTGTGACCAACGTTGATCTATAGTAGTTTTTTGGACAATAAACGTTGATCTATAGTAGTTGACGTTGATGGAATATTAGAACTTGATGAGAATGAAAATAACTTTATTTAAATTGTTATTGGTTTTATTGTCTATTTAGATTGTTAATCCTTTAAGTTTTAAATTTATCTTTTCATGATTTCATTTATGAATTTCTTTCATTAATCATATAGGTTTTTCTTTTAATTTTCTTCTCCCCCAAATGTATGCTTGAATATTTTCTTTGAACACGCATTAACTCAATACACGTGTTTATTGTATACATATATTTTCATTGTTTATATGAGATAAACCAAATAAATGACATAATTCATTGGTAAAAAACCGTCTCCGACTTTTGAATTGCCGAAACAAAAACTTTATATAAGAGTTGAGGCTCTCAAGGGAGAATTAGGAATTTTTCTAACAGGTATTGCTTTATGTCTTTATCTCTTTATCTCTTGATTTAGCTTTATTAGCTCAATACACTCTCTATATTTTAACTTATTATTATGTATGAGTTTTGATTTTCATTGTTTTTTTGTTTTTACTTATAACTATTATTCAATAATTTTGGAGAATCCAAATTTGGCCACCCTGTGCATCACACGGGACTAAAGCTAGTAATAAATAATTTTCACTAAGATAATTAGAGATTGTTATGAGTGCAAATGAATGTTGGCTCAGTTGGTAAGGAGTTGGCTCATACCCATAAGAGTGTGGGTTCAACTCTCGCTGCCAGGGTGAGAACCTCTTCGGTGGGCTCAAAGAGCCTTGACACTACAAGAAAATCGACGATTTCCGACGACAAAATCCGTCGGAAACGCACTGATTTTCGTCGGAAATTGACGTTTCCGACGAACTTTCCGACGGACAAAAAGTCGTCGCAAAATCGCTCGTCGGAAATCGTTTCCGACGGATTTTTTCGTCGCAAATGTCTCCGTCGCAAAGTCATCGGAAAGTCGTCGCAAAGTTTCGTCGCAAATTCCGTCGAAAAAAAACCATTTCCGACGAAAATTTCCGTCGGAAATCCGTCGATAATTTTAAAAAAAAAAATAAAATCATACATCCAAAAAAGCTATACTCGTTATCTAGTTATGGATTTTATTCTTTCACACAACAAAATCTTTTTCAAATTTAAATACCACAAACATAATATATATGACTAACAAAATTTACATTATCCATCATAAGTGATGCTACTATGAAAATGCTGTTTCCTAAGATAAGTTGTCAACATAATTATAATTATATAACTACAAAGCACACTAGAGAGCCAAAACAAAATAAGCAACATACTAGCAGGAGTAACTACTGGACCTCTAATTATGTCTGGATGTTCAGAATTGTCTTTTAAGAGTCTTGTATATGCACTTGGATCCAATGACCATGAACAATCTCGGTTGAGTTCTATCTTCGGAGAATTGTTCAAATTCAAGCGCAAAATCTTCGGGTGAGACCGTTTCATAATCGCAATATTGCAATGCAGCTGCTCCATGCAGCATTTCTTCTCACGTTTCAATTTTCTGCAGTTGTGGAAGAATGAATGATTGTTTCCCAGTCCATAAGAAATTTTAGAAACTTAATAGTAGAAACAACTTTTACATTGTATTGCATATAACATAAGAACAGAACCTCTAACATAGAATGTGAGAGTATACAAACTAATATTAGTTCTTTTATTTTATTACCTGTCCAAAATAACCCAGCTTGATTCTACTCTCTTGGCTTCAGCAGCCACAGCACCACACAAATAACCAGAAAGAATCTTTACTCTAATCTTTATCTGTGCAAATAATTGACAGGTTAAAAAAGCTGACTAGTGTACACAAAGCAACAAAAAGAATGTGGAAATTAATAGTCACATAGTTATGTTCAAATATCCAACCTCCACTAATTAAAACTAATAGCTTTTCAAATTTAATAATAATAAAAAGTAATAACATTGTCTTGACAAAAGAAACTTGAATTAGAGAGACTACTACCTGATTCCTGAACAACCAGGGCAGTAAGTGGCAAAGTTGGACAATGGGAAGTAGCTCCAGTAAAAAATGTCTGAGCAAGCCTCTTAAATTCAGCAGCTACTTGTGTATCATCAAAGTTTGCAGTAGAAACCTATAATCAAGATTAAAGGCAACCATGTTAAACTTGAATAGAGAAAGAAGAACATAATTTCAATTCTTGAACCATTTTGATGCACATAGTTAGTTCTGCAGTAAAAGTTGCAAGACCAGAATATGTGCAAACAAATTCAAGTTGTCTATTGCAATAAAGTTAGCAATAAGTCTATGATAACAACATCAATTCCTCCATTTTTATCTGCAAGGGAATCATAAGCTTTGATACAAACTCATTGCTGAAACTGCATAAACATAAAGATAAGAATTGGAGAAGCAGCACACATGTATAAGTTTGACACTTTAGGATTGGAGAAACCAAACATATCAGGCCCAGATCATAGGCACTTAAAAGAGATAATGACATATACAAACTCAAGTATAAGTGTAAAACTATATCCATAAAATTACGTTTCTATTTGTAACTAATGTTGCCATCTCTCAATGATGTTACTTAAGATATAATGGCATATGCTAATTAATATCTTGTTATGTAAGCTCATGTTTTCTTGCTGCCACTATAGGTGTTACGGTTCTATTTTAAAAATGAATGAATTAGTGATCAAGATTACCCAGAAACAATTAATTATACTTGTCCTTTAACAGATCTACAACAGTGGATAAGAAACAACTCAACAATTAAGAGAGGAAAGTTTTATATATGAATTGCATCAAGTAAAGTTTTAAAAAAGTCAAGAAAAATTTTAAAAAACTCAACAATCCAATTCATTCACTCACTCACTGTTGCACTCTTCTATGTACTGGACCCTCCAGAAACTGAGCTTCCTTCTCTCTTTCTATCTCTCACTCACAAAACCAAAACTTTTCCTTCCTTTGGATAAAGCCAAAGTGACAGTAGTAGTAGTAGCCATAATAGCAGCAACAGAAGCAGAAAACAGCAGCATAAGAAGCAGAAAGAAAAGATAACAGAAGGAGATTACCTTCAGATTCTGGACCTTTTACAGATTGGGCAACAGCTTCAACTGCTTCCGCCGCACGCACTGCTAACAGAAGGAAATGCAATGAAATCAAGATTCTCAGCCTAAACATTTAAACACCGTTCATCAATCACACGAAACAAGGAGAGGGAGAGTCGAATTTCAATTAAGGTGCAACAAATTAAGGTTAGGGTTTCGTTTAAAAAAAATTGGGACAAATTAAAGAAAGTATGAAATTACCTATGGAGGACGCGCAAGGAGAGGGAGAGTGGAAACGGCTGAGGACGAGAGTGAGGGAAGAGGGAGAACGGCGAAACGCAAGGAGAACGCGAGTGAGGGAAGAGGGAGAACGGCGAAACGCAAGGAGAACGAGAGTGAGGGAAGAGGGAGAACGAAAGTAAGGGAAGAGGGAGAACGGCGAAACGCTTAGCGATGTAGGAGGGGGAGGAGGGCGGTGGAGGACGGAGGAGGGCTGTGGAGGACGGAGGAGGGAGGTTCAGTGGAAGAGGGCGAAGGAGAGTGAGTGAGAGGGTTCGATGAAGCTGCGTAAAGTGAGAACTGAGAAGGTTAATTCGATGAAGCTGCGTTGTGTTTTATTTGGTGTTACGGTTTGCGACGGACTTTTTGACGTTTCCGACGAGAATCCCCGTCGGAAATTTGCGACGAAAAACAAGTTCGTCGCAAATGTGAGCGGGAATTTTAGCGCCTCTTCTGCTGCGCATTTGCGACGACTTTTTCGTCGGAAATCCGTCGGAAATTGCGACGGATAAGAGTTCGTCGCAAATGTTGGTGGCTAAAACAGATTTTTCTTGTAGTGTGAGGCCTACCTGACTCTGGTGATATGGTGTTTCAAGCAAATACATCTTCGTTATTTTCTGTGGGGACTGTTCTTTGTGATGGTTCTATCAGTAGTTCAGACATCGCTCGTGTGAGTAACAAGTTCTGGGCTATCTAGAAGAAGGCAGTGGCAAGGAAGGTGTGGGAGGAGGCCAAGAAGTTAGGTGTGGAGGGCAATCATGCAGACGAGCACTATGTAGATTTGATTGAAACATGTGAGAAGCGCGATCAGGATGCTAGGGAGATGGGGGTGGCTACCAACGGTGTTCCATGAATATTCTCTCTCTAAATATGCGCGGGTGGGGCGACAGTGCAAAGCGTCGCCAACTGGCTTCTTTGATAAGAAGGTACGTTTGATTTCATTTGTTTACAAGAGACTAAAAGGGAGACTATAGAGAGCTTGCATATTGGGCTTTTATGGGGTAATTAGGCGTGTGATTGGTCGTTGACGCCCTCTCGGGGTCAGTCGGGAGGTATCTTTTCATCTTGGTTGATAGACTCGATGTCGGTTAGTTTCTCTTTTAAAGGAACTGATTTTGTAGGTGTGTGTGCTGAATTTCACAATTTTCTTATCTTTGTGGTGAACGTTTAAGCTCTGTTTGTTATAGTTGATAAATGGAAAGGTTGGGAGGAATTGAAGGGGGTGAAGTTGAGGTTTGCTAGGGGTGAATGGTTTGTGGTAAGGGATTTCAATTCTGTATCTTGTGTTGATGAGAGAAAAGGAAGGAGGGATGGTGGTAATTTGCAGGAAGTCGTTGAGTTTAATTCTTTTGTTGCTGACATGGATTTTATGATGTAACGGTGTCGGGAGAGAAATTAAATTTTTTTATTTTTGTTCTGACGGCGTCTCTATGAGCCGTCTCGATCGGTTTCTTATATCGGAAGGGCTTATTTCGTTGTGAAATGTTTCGGGGCAATGGATTGGAGACCGAGATATATCAGATTATTGCCCTATTTGGCTTATTCGTTCTTTAAAGGACTGGGGGCCAAAACCATTCTGGTTCATTAATGGTTGGTTTGATCATTCTGACTTTCGTTCTTTTGTGAGCTCTTGTTGGACTGATTTTGATATTCAAGGCAACAAGGCTTATGTGTTGAAGGAAAAGTTGAAGTTGCTTAAAACTAGATTGAGAAGTTGGAATAAGGAGGTATTCAGAGTTCTTGATTTGAATATTGAAGATGATGTTAAGGATCTTAATGAGATAGATAATACTCTGGTGGATTTTTTTTATGTTGAGGCGATGTGGTGGAGGAAGGAGGTGTCGGCAAAGTTTTGGAGAGATATTAGATTGAAGGAGAGCTTGTTATGCCAAAAATCTAGAGCTAGATGTATTAGAGAATAAGATGCTAATACTAAATACTTTCACTCTCTTATGAAGCATAGAAGAAGGAGGAGTAACTTGTTATTGTTGGATGAGAATGCGGCGTTGATTGAGGATGTGGAGGAAGTGAAGTTGAGAGTTAAGAACCATTTTGAGAAGTTCTTTGAAGAACCTCCCCATGATCGCCCAACGCTTGGAGGGTGGAGTTCAAGGAAATTTCTAATGATGATAATGCTCTTTTGGTGTTGCTTTTTACGGAAGAGGAGATTAAGGAGGAGGTTTGGAATTGCGATGGTAATAAGAGTCCGGGGCTAGACGAGTTCAATTTGCATTTATCAAGAAATTTTGGGACTTGTTGCGTGTTGATATAGTGGCTATCTTCAATGAATTTTATTTGAAGGCATCTCTTCCAAAAGCTTTTTCTGCATCCTTTATTGCCTTAATTCCCAAGAATGATCATTCTCAAGGTTTGGGGGGAGTTTCGGCCCATTTGTTTGATTGGTTGTATTTACAAGATCATAGTCAAGGTGCTAGCTAGTAGATTGAAGTGTGTTCTCCCCAAACTGATCTCCAAGTATCAATCCGCTTTTGGGGGGCGGGGGGGCATTTTAGATGGTGTGTTGGTGGTGAACGAAGTGGTTGATTTGGCAAAGAGAAAGAAGGAAGATTGTTTGATGTTCAAAGTGGACTTTGAAAAGGCGTATGATTCTATTTCTTAGAATTTCTTGGGGTATATGATGGAAAGGACGAGGTTTAGTTCGGAGTGGACTAAATGGGTGAAGGCTTGTGTGTTCTCTAATTCTATGTCGGTGTTGGTTAACGGTAGTCCCACAAAAGATTTTCAAGTTGGAAGAGGGCTCCGGCAAGGGGATCCTCTTTCACCCTTTCTTTTTTTGATTGTGGCTGAGGGGTTGAAGGCTATGTTGGCTAAGACGGTGGAGTTAGGTTCCTTTTTCGAGTATAAAGTTCATGATTCTTTACACTATCTAACATTACAATTTGCCGATGACACTACTATGATAGGGAAGGCCACGTGGGGGAATATTTGGAGTATTAAAATGATCCTTAGAAGCTTCGAACTTGTCTCAGGGTTGAAAGTAAATTTTCACAAGAGCAAGCTTATTGGGATTAATGTTTCGGAGGACTTCTTGAATTCGGCATCAACATTTCTTCATTGTTTAACAGAGTCTATTTCTTTCAAGTTTTTGCGTATTCCGGTGGGGGAAAATCCAAAAAGGAGCGCAACTTGGAAACCAATACTTGATAAGCTTCGTAAAAGGTTGTCTTTGTGGCAAGGGCGTCATCTTTCAATGGGTGGTCAGGTAACTCTTATCAATTCTATTTTAAATAGTATCCCTCTTTACTATTATCTTTTTATAAGGCGCCAATGATGGTGATCAAGAGTTTGATTAAAATACAAAGAGACTTTTTGTGGGGTATAAAAGATGATGCTAGAGGTATGTATTGGGTGGCGTGGGATAAGGTTTACAAGCCTAAGAAGGAAGGTGGCCTTGTCATTAAAAATATTGAGTTGTTTAACATTGCCCTCCTGGCTAAGTGAAAATGGCGTATTTTGTCGGATGAGGAAGCTTCGCGTGGAGGGATATTCTTTCTTACCGGTACAGTGATTTGGGCTCTATTTTCTTTACCGGAATACCACTGGCTAGAAGGTCGGACTCCTCTTTATGGTGGTGTGACCTCAATAGGGTGGGTGATGAGCGGTTTTCGGAGGGTGGTTTGAGGCGAATGTTAGGAGGGGGTGGGAGATGGCTGTGGGGTGAGTTTTTGGCATCACCATTGGATTGGGCAACGTCCTTTGAAGCTGGATTTTCCTAACATTTTTGCAAGTTGTTCTCAGCAAAATGCGAAGATTGTTGATCTTGGTATGTGGCGTCAAAGCAGTTGGCGTTGGAACTTGTCTGCCTTTTCATTTGGATCGCAGCTTCCCAGTGACGACAGTGTTGTGTTGATCGATATTTTAAGGGAGGTGCGTTTTAATTGTGATTGATCAGATTCTTGGAGCTGGATTTTGGAGCCCTCAAAGTGTTTCTCAGTGCGATCTTGCTACCTCTTTTTGATGTCAAGAGATTCAACACATTCAGAGGCGCGTGACAGGGAGTTTTCAGATTTTAAAGTTATTTGGAAAACTTCAATTCCATTGAAAGTTCTTGTTTTTGGGTGGCGTTTTCTTATTAATGCTTTATCGGTTCGCAACATCATGTTGGGGTGTCATATCATTCTCTCGGAGGAAAGGGTAGTTTGTATGCTTTGTAGTAATCACAGCGAGACAACTCAACATTTATTCCTGGATTGCGATTTTTCGAGGAAGGTGTGGCGGGAGGTGGAGCACTGGTTTGATATTGTTTTGCCTAGTTCTTATAACTTACACCAACATTTCATTCACTTTGGCGAGCTTTGTGCTGGGAAGAAATCCAAGAAGGTTAAATTTTTAATTTGGTTGACAACTTATTGGTGCATCTGGCTAGCTCGAAATGGTGTGTGTTTTAGAGGTAAAGAAGCCAAGCTAGACTCGATTGTGGCTCGTATCAAATATCTGTCTTGGTGTTGGTTTATTTTTGGGGTGGAAAGAGATTCTAGTTTGTCTCCGCCACTATGGTGGAACAATACTCTCACTTGTATTAACAATCTCTGATTCCACCAACATGATGTGGCACAAGTGGTAAATACTTGGGTCCCTTAACCATTTGGTCCTAGGTTCGATCCCTGGCCGGTGCGTATGGAAAACATTTTGTTGGGAGATCTCAACCCCTTAAATGGATCTCAGATACCTCGGAGGATTAGTTTCCTCAGTCGCCGTGGAGGATACCTTGGTTTACCAAAAACAAAATCTCTGATTCCTTTGTGTTATTCTGGTTTTGAGCATACCTAATTTTTTTTCCGATAAGCAACACTTCAGTAAACGGAGCACTAGGGGTGCTCAAGCCCAAACAACAGATTACAAATTGTTTAGACAATGAAGTGGGTTATTCCACCAAGTGGAAATAGATAAATTGGAATTACAACCCGCTCTATAAACAAGTCAACTCCAAGATAGACATTTGATATGCCTAATGATGTGTTCAATTTTTGCTTCCTCATTCTTGAAAATAATGCCATTCCGAGACAACCATAAACACCAACACGTTATCAACCAAATCAAATGCTTTGTTTTCTTTACTTTCCTCCCTTAAACAAAATTGCCCATCCATTGAAAATGCTCCATCAAAACATTGGGTGCCTCTGAATCAATGTTCAACCAACAATAAATTTTGAACCACACATCTTTTGCAATAAATGATGAGAATCCTCCCAGTGAAGCCTACACAAGGGACAATCCGCATCATCGGTAGTCATAATAACACTACGGTGTAAAAGAGCACTGTGAGTGGGTAACGAATCGCGAAACAACCTCCACCCAAAGATTGACACTTTGGAAGGAGCAGCACACCTCCAAATAGACTCATACAGCTTCTCTAATTCCTCAGCCTGTCCACAGTTGTAATTGGAATTAACCAACCAATTATAGCAAGATTTAACTGTGAACAATTTAGAAGGATCAGGCAACCACACCCATCCGTCTATCAGCTCAGCAGCTGGGACAACATCCTGCAAAACCATAAATAAATACTTAATGCTCTATTCAATATATTAGTGCTTAAAAAAACTGACCTAATTTAAAAAAAAAAAAAGAGATTGTTATAAGTTTTACGGTTGAAAATACTCCACACGTATTTTTTGTTAGAAATAAAGCATTTTTCTTTTGAAGAAAAATATATGGTAACTTGTAGTTTTTCCCTTTGCAAATTTAAAAGATAAAAAATTCATATCTACTTTTTGAAGCTTTCAGAGTAATAATGCAATAATTCTTTATGTGGAGCTCTTTTCGTGAACAAAATTGTATAAAAACGTGGACGGCAGGATTCGAACCTGCGCGGGCAAAGCCCACATGATTTCTAGTCATGCCCGATAACCACTCCGGCACGTCCACGTCATTTTCTATGTTTAGCTGTTGAGGTAAACTAAACTTCCTGTTTAACAAGTTAATTAATTGAAGGGAGAATGGGCGATAATTATTTGTTATGATAAATGATTATCAAAAAAATTGTTATGATAAATATGCCAATATTAGCATTTCCTAAATCTGTTTACAATCACACTAAAGTAGTTTTCTACGAGATGTTTGTTCTGGATCCAACTTTGGCTAGAGATAATGGGCCCAGAAGCCCAATTGTAAGCTAGCTCAGCCGCACCACTATATATACCACTCCACACTCTAAAATAGGGTAAGATTTTTCCACTCCTCTCATATGACTCATCTTTATTATGAACTGACTTGGGCGTCGGAGTGCCTGCAGGTGGCGGCCTCTCCGCGCTTCACATCGGAGCTGATATCATTTCGGATCTCGGATTTCCATCTCAGCATCACCACCGTGAGGTACTATTCTCTTTCAGTGAGTTCCGTTCGGAACATTGGCGACCACAGTGGGAGATTTCTCCCATTTCTATTTCATTCACAGTGACCGATTCGGGGCTGGGAAATCCATGGCGGTTCAGATCTGTACCTACTGTTTTCAACGATTCGGGAATTCAAGAAATGAAATATTGTTGGTATATCATTCTTGGATGAACAAAACCGTAACGGAGATCCAACTTTGTGAGGGATCAAGATCTTAGAATCAAGATCCGATCCTGCTTGGGGCTGATTTGGGAAAGAGCTTAAATTCCTTTCTAGTTCATATCTTATTCAGCGCCGCCGTTTCAGATTTGATGAAGAATCATGTCCAACTCTCCTCCGACGCAAGTTCTGTATGCAAAGTCGAAGGTTACTACCGCCAATTCGGGCGCGAGATCTGTGTGCCTTGGTTTTGCCTTTGGAGACAAAACGATGAGCTCAACAATTCAACATCTTCGGTAAGTTCCATTTAGGTCTGGTATAGCGTCACTACCCCCGATGGCATCTAACACTGTTAGCACAAACAAGTTTGCTTCATCAAAATGTTCAGATCTGAAAATCCATTCAAGATCTATGAACTTCATTTCCCTGGCCAACGATCCTTATTTGGGGGTAAGAATTTTCTGGTTCTAATTTATGCACGGATCTAGTCCACGAACATTTGGGGAGAAGGGTTCGTTCTTTTCACGAATTGGGTGAAAGCAACGAGTCCATGACTTCGCTACGCTTTGATTTCGCAAGTTGTTCAAAGCAAAGGAGGAGGATCTCAGTTCGTTTTGGTCGGTTTGGACTGCTCCTATTATCCTCATGCGATTAAATTTAATTCGCTAGGCTTGTGTTAATGACTTGCCGACCTCGCCATCGTAACCCCGTCTCCGAGTTCCGGTTTCTCTTTTGTCGGCAGTTCCGAGTCGGTTTGCTATGGGTTTGTGTTCAGAGCTACAATCGCAAGGGTGTATGTGCTGAGACCAAGTTAACCCAACGTGGTTTGATTCTATAGTCTGTGCTCGGAATGGGTTCAGCTGCAACTACACCTGGTGCAGGGTCGGATCTCCTCGGAGGTACCTGTTGTGAGTTTGGGAGTTTAGATCGGCGATTGAGACCGACAACATGATTATCAGTAATCGCGTATCTTCTCGGCATTGAGGATGACTAATGCGAGTTTTGTGCTCCCTAATGCGAGATCCTCAGTGGCAGATGAGCTTTGGGCCTCAAGTGCACAGACTCGTTTCATACATTATATTACACTTATACGGCCCAATAACGCCTCTACACCTGGCTAAGAAGAAAGCGGTTTGTGCATTCCCTTAATGGAATTACCACTGTCTTGATAATTGTGTAGAGGGCCAAACATATTGATAAAAGCAATTTTGCCCCACACCTCCCATGATTTGTGATCAAACAATCAAGGCAACATCAAACTTTATATATCTCTTGCTAATTCATTTTCTTTTGGCGAGTTTCTGACCCAAGGCACCGATACAGAGGTCCAATCAATTCTCCGCGCCAGTCACAACATGGAGGTCTTTAATTTGGAAGTGATGCCTTAATAAGGTGTTAAGCGACATCAATCTTCTCAACCTCGGCTCGACACGCTACATCCAGGTTCAATTTAAAAATATTTGGCTTAATAGACGTTTAGTCAATAAATTACTGAGATTGCATAATCATGATTAGCACCTCACTATAATTGTTGCTTAGCATGCCTGAGACGTTGTTGACAAGTAGAAATTATACGTGTGTCACAATTTCATCTATACACAAGCACTAAGACATCGCCAAGAAATTATACACGTGTCACAATTTCAAGATGCTTATTTAGGATATTACGAGATATACATGTTTATATCTATGCACAATGGATTCCCAACTTCTAGGTAATTAGTAGTCACTCTCATTACATATACTTCTAAGTCATCTTGGTCAAAATCTAAAGGATAAGCATGCACATTCACCATATGATATTGCAATCAGAATCATGCTTAGGTCCTCATAGTTTGGATCAGCCGATATGATGCACCGAGATTTGCTCTATTTCTTTATCGCATCCTGTTATCTATATTTGATAAAATGAGTTCGGTACACTTCGTTATCATTGCTTTCTTGGCTAACTTGACATTGGTCACTCTAACAACAATGTGTTTCTTTGGAGTTGTTGTCCGGTCTTTTATGATAGGAATTAACGAAGAGTTGGGGATACTAGAGAGGCTGGACACGATGTACTTCATTTGTACGAAATTACCACTCCAAACTGTTGGTGTGCCCAACAATCCTAGACACACTAGCCACATGGCCTAGACGGCAATAAGATCGGGTCTAGCATAAGAGCGTAATCTAATCATAAGGATCGATTTGACTCAGTGCACCTATATCAGGGTGCTACGCTCCATTGCTCCGGCTCAGTGCACCTATGACGAAACTATATATTGTAGTAGATTGGCACGACGCCGAGTGTTTGGGACACTTGTGATTTTCGTTTCATTTCATATTCATGTCTCACATGGAAATATATGTATGCTCGCTTCTACTGTTTCATTTCAGGCACCAGACATACCCATAGATCCTCGCTGAGGGTCCAAGAAACCAGGAAAAGTCGTGGTCTTCCGATGGTCACGTCCTCCGACATTCGAGCTAGATCGGGTTGTGACCCGTAAGCTGGATTAAGCGAGGTCGCCAAAGCCGTGGCCTTCCGATGGTCATTCCCTCCGACATCCGAGTTAGATCGGGCTGTGACCCGTAAGCTGGATTAATCAAGGTCGCCAAAGCCATGGCCTTCTGATGGTCACGCCCTCCGACATCCGAGCTAGATCGGGCCGTGACCCGTAAGTTGGATAGCGAGGTCGTCAAAGCCGTGGCCTTCCGATGGTCACGCCCTCCGACATCCGAGCTAGATCGGATCGTGACCCGTAAGCTGGATTAAGCGAGGTCACCAAAGTCGTGGCCTTCCGATGGCCATGCCCTTCGACATCCGAGCTAGATCGGGTCGTGACGCGTAAGCTGGATTAAGCGAGGTCATCAAAGCCGTGGCCTTGCGATGGTCATGCCCTCCGACATCCGAGCTAGATCGGGCCATGACTCGTAAGCTGGATTAAGCGAGGTCACCAAATTCATGACCTTCCGATGGTCACGCCCTCCGACATCCGAGCTAGATCGTAAGCTGGATTAAGCGAGGTCGCCTAAGCCGTGGCTTTTCGATGGTCACGCCCTCCGACATTCGAGCTAGATCGGGCTGTGACCCGTAAGAGGGACTACGTGAGGTTTCCTCAAAAGTCGTGTCCTTCTGAAGGCCATGCCCTCCACGATTCGAGCTACGTCGAGCTGAGACCCTTAAGCTGTGTTGCAACTGAGGTGAACCACCGCGCGAGGGCCGGTCTCGTGACCATCTCGACTTTCAAGCGACTTTAAAGGTAGCCGCTCCTCGTTTTGATTCGAGTTAGGCCGAGCCAAGTCTTAGAAAATTGGATCAAAGGAGGGCCGGTCTCGTGACCATCTCGACTCGATAGTAACGACGTTAGAGGGAAAAAAACCCAATAAATTGCACCAAAGGAAGATGAAGTCGCGCGTCAGTCTTTCTGACTTGGATAATTTTCATGGTCATGTTGTGGTTATAGAACCAACATACGACTGAGAAATTAAATCTAAGTAAAAGAATGAGCTTCGTTGCACATGTATACCGGGGGCTATGTGTTGCCATCCAGAATCGGTATCAGATTGATCCGACTTTCGTGGTATCAACCCCGACACGTTTGGGAAAAATGAATTTGGGTAGTCTCCTTCCGCAAATCGGTGAGGCCGACATACCAATAACTGAGCATATGTCCCACTACAGTGCCCTCCTAAGATCGATTGGTGGAGGCACCTCATCAAACCGACGTGTGCCTCGGCCTAATCAAAGTTTGGGGGTAGCAAAGGCCTAATCCGCCGACCCTCCAAGACCAGATATCAGATAAAACAAATGAATGTAGATACAAGTGTCAAAATATACTTGATCGAAAGTCCTCTAGTTCAGTGTTGAAATTGAACGCAGATGTTAAAACTGGTGTGGGTTTCGCGAGCCGGCTTCGGGTTGGCTCCTAAAGTTGCCATGGCGTCGCCATTTGGGACCCTGGGACCGACGGCGTCGGGCTTGCACCTCACCGTATATTGTCGATCTCACCCATAGACTATGGTGAGAACAATGCACCCACGAGCATTCAACGACCATGATGTTGTTCCACGGACAGAAAGCAACCTCGGTTGCAACACAGTGCATCACCTCCTTGCCATGCCGAGTCCCGTATGTACTCGCGCGGTGGTTCAGCGACCTTGACTTATCTTGCCAGGACTGACGCCGATATTGTCAATGTCGCACTACTAATGTTGACAACCCAGTTTGGCACTACGACTATAGAAAGTTCGATTCTCTTCCATGCGAGTTCATCTCATTTAGTTGCTTGGTGAAATGCTTTCTGGTTTTCACAAGGTTCTCACTTCATTATGCTCTACTCGAGAGAGATACCTTGTTGGCGCAAACCACTTACCCCCAACTTGGGGCCAATAACAAGAGTCTCACAGTATTCAATTGTTTGACTTTAGAATTGGGCCTGCGAGCTCTACAACAAGGATTTCAGGACTTGGTATGCTCATCTTTGCCCTCTTTGAGGTATACACTATCACGGTTTATATTTGTTGCAGAACTTAAATGTTGCTAAAAGAACATCCACAACTCAGGGACTAGTCCGGTGTACAAATCTCGACGATAACGTATGTGTGACTATATTACACGAACTATTATTTCTTTCATTATTTAGCTAACTTCAGCAGGTTGGATGTCTTACGAGCAAGACTTTGCTCACAAGTCGACTCCACAACATGTGCACCCGACTTGGGGGGCTACTGTTCCGGATCCAACTTTGGCTAGAGATAATGGGCCCAGAAGCCCAATTGTAAGCTAGCCCAGTCGCACCACTATATATACCACTCCACACTCTAAAATAGGGTAAGCTTTTTCCACTCCTCTCATATGACTCATCTTTATTATGAACTGACTTGGGCGTCGGAGTGCCTGCAGGTGGCGGCCTCTCTGCGCTTCTCATCGGAGCTGATATCATCTCGGATCTCGGATTTCCATCTCAGCATCACCACCGTGAGGTACGATTCTCTCTCAGTGAGCTCTGTTCGGAACAATGTTGAACCTCACTACAGGAAAAGCTGATGATATATATTCATCCCCAAAATATACTAAAGCTCTTTGAACACTAATTTTTCATCTGCAAAAATTAATGTAAAATTAGTTTTCCTTGATATTTCACCTTTTTATGAAAAAAAAACTAGGGTGATGATGTCTCTTCAATTCAAGGCAAGAAAAATCTTAGACTCTATGAACACTTATAAAATAGATTCTATTTATCTCATTGGCTCACCCTAATTAAAGGGATTAGTGTGAACTTAAACTCAGAATATTATGTCAAATTAGGCTTGACAATAGGATTCAACCCCCACCGATAACAACCTGACTTACCCATCATCATATATACTTTTTATGTTCCATTAGACAACTCTTTGTAGTTAATTTTTCACTTAAATTCATATCTACAATGAATTTTTCATTGCAATGTTAAACATTTTCGTATTCAAACATCATCCTAATAATTTAAACACTTCTTTACAAGATGCTAACTTTGATAAGTTGACAACACCTTATAGGTTTCTTAAGTGGTGAAGTTGAAATTAAGAAGACATACTTTCTTCAACATCTTATAGATTTCTTCAACACCTTATAGGTTTTTGTGAAAACATACTTTCTCATAAACATTCCTCTTAGATATTTTTCAACTCTTTCTTCATTTAGAAAATTTCACATTTGCATACAAATTGTCTAGACTAGGTTTCTGAGAAATAATTTTTGAAACTTTTCTTATGAACTATTTTTAACTTGTCTCCAAGACTTTTTTCACACCTTATTTTGAATCCATACTTTCTCAAAAACCTTGTTCGTAGGTCTTTTGAAATCATTCTTCATATAGGAAATATTGTTTTTGCATACAAATTGTCTAGATTAGGTTTATGAGAAACAATTTTTGAAACTACTTTCAGCTTGTCTTCGAGACTTTTTCCACGTTTTATTTTGAAAACATTCTTTCTCAAAAACCTTGTTCTTAGATCTTTTTCAAATCTTTCTTCATTTAGGAAACTTTACTTTTGCATACAAATTATCTAGACTAGGTTTTTGAGAAATAATTTTTGAAACTTTTTTTATGAACTAATTTCAACTTGTCTCAGAGACTTTTTTCACGTCTTATCTCCAAGAATTTTTCACGCCTTATTTTGAGAATATATTTTCTCAAAAACCTTGTTCTTAGATCCTTTTCAAATCATTCATCATTTAGGAAATATTGCTTTTGCATATAAATTGTCTAGACTAGGTTTATGAGAAACAATTTTTGAAACTACTTTAAATATTAGTCTAAGACTTTTTTCACGTGTTATATTGAAAACATACTTTCTCAAAAACATTTTCTTAGATTTTTAATATCTTTCTTCATATAGAAAATTTTACTTTTGCATACTAATTGTTTAGACAGGGGTTTTGAGAAATAATTCTTGAAAGTTATTTTCATGAATTATTTTTGACTTGTCTCTGAGACTTTTTTCATGCCTTCTTTTTTAAACATACTTTCTCCAAAACTCGGTTCTTAAACATTTTTCAAATATTTCTTCATTTAGGAAATTTTGCTTTTTGCAATCAATGTGTCTAGACCTGGTTTTTGAAAAACATTTTTTGAAACTTATTTTGACGAACTACTTTCAAATTGTCTCCTTGACTTTTTTTACGCCTTATTTTGAAAACATATTTTCTGAAAAATCTTGTTCTTAGATCTTTTTAATATCATTTTTCATTTAAGAAATTTCGCTTTTAGCATATAAATTGTCTAAACTAGGTTTATGACAAACAATTTTTGAAACTTATTTTTACGAACTCTTTTAACTTGTCTGCGAGTCTTTTTCACGCCTTATTTTGAAGACATACTTTCTCAAAAACTTTGTTTTGATCTTGCTCAAATCATTCTTCATTTAGTAAATTTTGCTTTTGCATACAAATTGTCTAGACCAGGTTTTTGAGAAACAATTTTTGATGACTTATTTTTATGAACTACTTTTAACTTGTCTCTGAGACTTTTTCATGCGTTATTTTGAAAACATACTTTTCCAAAAAACCTTGTAGATCTTTTTCAAATCGTTCTTCAATTATTATTTTTTCTTTTGCATAAAAATTGTTTAGATTTGATTTTTGAGGAATAATTAATTTCTAAAACTTATTTTTAGGAACTATTTTAAACTTGTCTACGAGACCTTTTTCACCCTTATTTTTAAAACATACTTACTCAAAAACCTTGTTCTTAGATCTTTAAAATCTTTCTTCATATAGGACATTTTACTTTTGCATAAAAAATTTCTAGACGAGGTTTTTGAGAAATAATTTTTGAATACTTAATTTGATGAACTACTTTCAATTTGTCTACGAGACTTTTTTCACATCTTATTTTGAAAACCTACTTTCTCAAAATCCTTGTTCTTTGATCTTTTTCAGATCATTCTTCAGTTAAGAAATTGTTCTTTTGCATACAAATTGTCAAGATTAGGTTTTTTATAAACAATGTTGAGACTTATTCTTATGAACTACTTCCATTGTCTATGAGACTTTTTCACCCTTGTTTTGAAAATATACTTGTTCATAAGTCTTGTTTTAGACCTTTTCAAATATTTTTTCATTTAGGAAATTTTACTTTAGCATACAAATTGTCTACACTAGGTTTTTGAGAAATAAGTTTTGAAACTTATTTTTTATGAACTATTTTTAACTTGTATCGGGGACTTTTTTCTCGCCTTATATTGAATACATCCCTTCTCAAAAAACTTGTTCTTTGACCTTTTTCTAATCTTTCTTCAGTTAGGAAATTTTACATCTGCATACAAATTGTCTAGACTAGGTTTTTGAGAAAGAATTTTAGAAACTTTTTTGTGAACTATTTTCATCTTGTCTCGGAGACTTTTTTCACGTCTTATTTTGAAAGCATACTTTCTCATAAATATTGTTCTTATATTTTTCAACTCTTTCTTCATTTAGAAAATTTCACATATACATACAAATTGTCCAGACTAGGTTTTTGAGAAATAAGTTCTGAAACTTATTTTTATGATCTATTTTCAACATGTCTTCAATACTTTTTTCACGCCTTATTTTGAAACCATACTTTCTCAAAAATCTTGTTCATAGATCTTTTTGAAATCATTCTTCATTAAGGAAATATTGCTTTTGCATACAAATTGTCAAGACTAGGTTTATGAAAAACTATTTTTGAAACTAATTTCAGCTTGTCTCGAAGACTTTTTTCATGTATTATTTTGAAAACGTACTTTCTCAAAAACCTCGTTCTAAGATCTTTTTCAAATCATTCTTCATTTAGTACATTTTGCTTTTGCATACAAATTGTCTAGACTAGGTTTTTGAGAAACAATTTTTGAAACTTATTTTTATAATCTACTTCAACTTGTCTCTAAGACTTTTTTCATGCTTTATTTTGATAACATACTTTTTCAAAAACCTCCTTCTTTGATCTTTCTCAAATCATTCTTCATTTAGAAAATTTTGCTTTTGCATACAAATTGTCTAGACTAGGTTTTTGTGAAACAATTTTTAAGACTTATTTTTATGAACTACATCAACTTGTCTCAAAACTCTCTTCATGCCTTATTATGAAAACATGCCTTCTCAAAAACCTTTTTCTTTGATCTTTTTCAAATAATTCTTCATTTAGTAAATTTTGCTTTTGCATACAAGTTGTCTACACTAGTTTTTTGAGAAACAATCTTTGAAACTTATTTTAATGAACTACTTTCAACTTGTCTCTAAAACTTTTTTCATACCTTATTTTGAAAACATACTTTCTCAATTATTCTTGATCTTAGATTTTTTTTCAAATCATTTTTCATTTAGGAAATTTTGCTTCTGCATAAAACTTGTCTAGACTTGGTTTTTGAGAAATAATTTTTGAAACTTAATTTTAAGCAATTGTGCATGGTAAGGTAGTTCTACAAGATGTTTTTTTTGATAAGTGTACCGTCATGGACTTTTGGGCTCGGCACACTGCAAAGCAGACCGTCTTTCTACTTCACATAAAGACCTCGGCCCAATAAGAGAAGAGGCCCGATGAACTGGATTAATTAGACAAGCCTTCAATATGCGACACGTGGAACTCGGCATGGAGGCCAACACATCGGATAAGGACGGCAGAACTGATGAGGTGTAAGGACCGACCATACACGTGGCAACACCGGGAAGACTCCAAGGAAAACCGCCCAGAAAAGTTACACCAAAGCTCGGTTATAAAAGGACAAGACCGGTGAATGGAAGAAAGGGGACAGACTTGTACAGAAAACACATGTAAACTAGGCGCCGGCATAGACAAAAAGCTATCCGGCCTCCATTGTTATAATGGGATTTCATCAATGAAAATCTATTCAAGAACATTGGCGCCCACCGTGGGGCCCGGTTAAACTAGCCCGGCCTCAAGAAATGCTGAGCGTCTCACCCGCCATGGTGCTCACCATGAGCAAGAGCCTCTCTCGACTTTTCAACCCCATCAAGATCATGACTTTCGAATTGCTCCGGTTACAGCTTCAATTGTAGCGAAATCTCTTTGGAAAAGTCACATGGAATGCGTGATCGGCAGCGTACGTCGAAGAGATGATGCCGGCAAACGTCAAATGTCAACACACTCTCAATCAAATTATCTCTTTCGACCGAGTTCAAGTTATCACTGATGTAAAGTAACCGAGTTCAAGTTATCACTGATGTAAAGTATAGCATCATGATTCTATTTATCAACTGACTTGTTAAGATTTGCATAAGTCGGTCACGAGTTCTTTGGTGGCGGTTAAAATCATCATGGAGTTTGGGAAGGCCACTAGGATGGTGATGGCTTTCCAATACACACAAATAATATCCCAAAATAATTAGTTCACTGAGATCAACTCGCTCCACACCTTCAACCCACCGAGATAAGTTTGAAATTGTTTTGTTATCATTCATTTATTTAATATCTAGATATTCGTTGTTGCGTTCAAGTTGTTAGTTCAATTTTGACAAATGCTTCGGCCTTCCCATGCATTTTCTTTATAACGAAATCCTTTAATTTCTAGTTGCAATAAGCCTTTCAAATCATTATTACCGGAAGTGCACGCTTCAAACTTGTTTTAGCATATGCTTAACGGATTCACGTTACAGTTGTCGCGTCTTTGCGTCCAGATTTTTTCGGAAGCGATTGCATTATTATGTTCTATAACCGCCAACAACTGCATTTCACATACTTCATTTATCCTTTTTATTATTATTTTAAGAAAACAACTACATTTTCTTTATAAAAGAGGATAGTAGTCGATCAATCGTCCTATTTTAGCCTCATGAGCGAAGCGGTTTACTTTTTAACTGATATTGATGTTATCGATTTTATGTACACTAATACAAAGATCATCGTGCCGTCACCATATATTATCCCCAAATCTTGATTGTGAATCAATGTCCTATACAGTAACCGTCCCAAGCACGATCATTTGGTGGTTTCCCTATTTGTTTGTAAGTTAATGACATAGGCCACAACCATATCTATTTTAACCGCTGCATATATATATATATATTTGAGTAACCACCACCTATCTTTGAAATGACAACCGGCAACTGCTCTTTGATTGCATTCTAAATTTTAACTCTTCATACTCATTTGTATTATCATAATTCCGGTACCACCATGCATCTACCAATTTTGATTTTAATAACAATTTGGGAGTCTATGTTACTTCAATTGTCTTTATCCTATATAATTGCTTGCCCAGTACAAATTATCATTATTATTGATAAACTACATGTTACAAAGACATTACTTTTAGAGTTTAATCGATTCCTTGTATCAAAAATATATGATCATATGTGCATACATTGACGGTTTGAAATGACGTCCCGTATATTTTTGCCGCGTCTCTATGCATAACCGGTAATAACTACATGACTTTCTTTAATACGGCTTATTGATTGATATGATAATTTTCATGAAGGTCTATGACGACCCATTCTTTTGCACTTGCATTCACTAAACATATTTTCTTGAACAATTTGGTAGTTTTCAACACCATCCCAAATTTTTACTGCTAAGTCTTTGCTGAGAACAAATCAATACAGCTCAGTTAAGACAAAACAGAACAATTTACAACTCACCTCTGCAAAGCCTCTAGCCGAAGTCATTTTGAAACACTTCGGCAAAGATCAAGACAAGTGATTTGTTCAAAATCCCATACAACAATGATTGGAGATCCACGACCTAACAAATATAAGGGTCAAACCAATTTGGGATGATGTCGGGTTAAAACTCTTAAGAGAAAGAGATACTCTCTCTTGCCGAGATAAGGTAAGAAAAAGGGAACTATTGGAATGAACAAATGGATCAGGTTCTACTCCATGGTTACCCCTCATAGTCCTCGTAAACTCGAGGTTCATCCATTGAAGTCCTTATAAACTAAAATGATTCACTCTAACTACTCTTAACTGGCAAATTCAGAAACTCGGCAAAGTCTTTATAAACTTTATAAACATGCCAAAGTCTTCATAAACTCAATTGAATTATGATATATACGACGCAACAAACCACAACAGAGGTAAAATTCTCTTGGGATGAACCGAACCTATACAAAAAGGAAACCAGGTCGGCAATCATTATAAAGGGAAAAAGAGGCCAAATCTTCATGAGTTGCGCTGACTTACTACTATTAAAATATAAAGCAAGTCTCCAACAACAAATATGGCCGAGTCCCTGCGAGAGAGGCCGACTTTGAGTCCTGTCCAAGGGAAAAAAAATGAGCCAACCTTGATTCCAACAAGCCTTCAAAAAGAGTTAGAGTTATACAACTTGAAAAGTGCGTCACAGAGGCAAGCCACTTAAAGCCAAGTTTCCACAAGACGAGACGACCTTAGGTCTTGCTTAAAAGAAAAACAAGCCTCCAAGAGGTCGATGAGGCCTAATATCCACGAGACAAGCCGACCTCGATTCTACCTCAGGGACAAAATAAGTTTCCACAACACAAAGAGATAACTCGCTCCGGGTATATCAAACTTGAGCGAGCTTCCCACAAAAATGCAAGGGACAATAACGAACCCACACTCGGGGGCTCACGACATGATTCACCAACTAAAGATTACGAAGCCTAAGGCCGACCTATAGCCAACAAAACTGAATTGGGGGGCTCAATCACAACTGCAAGATCGCAAATCAATGTAAAGCGAACACTCCATCAAGGCAGAATTACTTGTTTACACAGACTAAAACAAGTTACTGGAGAGCCGACCACGTCAAACTTGCCTATGCAAGGAAGAGCTGAAGCAATCGAATTACAAAGAAAGTTGGAAACAAATTTATGCACTTGAGACCATTGTCGACCTCCCATAACAGCAATGAGAATGATAGCATTCGGTTAGAGGGTGCATTTCAAGACACAATGTCAAATAAAGTTTGGCGAAGACATCAAAGGAACTCAACAGCACTCAGAAACCTTAAGCGCTTCACCCTTGTAAAGCTCGCGCTTGGGGGGCTGTGTACCGTCATGGACTTTTGGGCTCGGCACACTGCAAGGCAGACCGTCTTTCTACTTCACATAAAGACCTCGGCCCAATAAGAGAAGAGGGCCGATGAACTGGATTAATTAGACAAGCCTTCAATATGCGACACGTGGAACTCGGCATGGAGGCCAACACATCGGATAAGGACGGCACAACTGATGAGGCGTAAGGACCGACCATACACGTGGCAACACCGAGAAGACTCCAAGGAAAACCGCCCAGAGAAGTTACACCAAAGCTCGGTTATAAAAGGACAAGCCCGGTGAATGGAAGAAAGGGGACAGACTTGTACAGAAAACACATGTAAACTAGGCGCCGACATAGACAAAAAGCTATTCGGCCTCCATTGTTATAATGAGATTTCATCAATGAAAATCTATTCAAGAACAATAAGCAATGTTGAACCTCACTACAGGAAAAGTTGATGATATCTACTTCAGATATACTTCAGATTTACAATCACGCTAAAGCTCTTTTTGGGTAAACCCGGGTATCCACCGCACGGGAAGCAGTGACTAATCCCTCGCTCATCGCTAAAGCTCTTTGAACACTAGTATTTTCATCTGCAAAAATTAATGTTAAATTAGTTTTCCTTGATATTTCACCTTTTTATGAAAAAAAAAACTAGGGTGAAGGATGACTCTTCAATCCAAGGCAAAAAAAAATCTTAGACTCTATGAACACTTATAAAATACCTTCTATTTGTCCGGTTGGCTCACCCTAATTAAAGGGATTACTGAGAACTTAAACTCACAACATATCGGATGTACAAATTATGTCAACCCCACTGATAACAACCCGACTTGCCCCATCATCATAGGCCTTGTTCTTATATCTTTTTCAAATACTTTATCTAAACTAGATTTTCAAAGTTAGGATTTACCTATTCACCTTTTAAAAGACAAAGTTGATCAATTTTACGAGGTTTATTTTGAAGATAAAAATGTTTTATAATAATTTAACTAGATTTTTTTAAAAAAAAATGATAAGAGTGTCCATACGGTGTCTACGAAATGGTCAAGTCAACAATATTGTAAAGAGGTGTCCTACATGTGTCGTGTCGTGTCAGTGTCCAACGAGTATTGGTGTCTAACATAGACACAAACATGTGATACGACATTCGAAAGAAGTGTTCGTGCTTCAGAGCTGACAAGTCACAACATCAGTAGTTTGGTTTAATGATGATAATTGTTGTTAAGTCTTTTATACAAAAATTACTCGACTTGATAAACACATAAATTCAACTCACAAGCCTGTCAGACTCATTTAGAGATGACAATGGGCACCCTCTGGACATGGTACTATAGTGCTCGTACACGTAAGAGCAACAACTTTAGTGGCCGTCCTCATACCCTCTGGGCGCCCAACTTCCTGCTATCCGCACTTTTACTGCGAAAAAAATAATAATTAACATTAAAATCATCATAATTCAATTAAAAAAGCGATCAATTTTTTTTCAAATCTGATTAAAATATTACAAATGATAGCATTTAGCGAAATAAAAACATACAAAATATTAGCACTTAGATATTTGTTTGATGAATTTTTTTAAATATACTTCAAATTGTAATAGTACTAACTAGTAGTATAATATAATATAATATAATATAATATAATATAATATAATATAATATAATATAATATAATATAGTATAATATATAATATAATATAGTATAATATATATATATATATATATATATATATATATATATATATATATATATAGGGGATCAATTTACTCATTGAGTAACTCTTGTAAGAGTTACTCCACCTAATATCTCTTTGTAGACATTAAATTTTACCAATCCAAACGTCAAATTAATGGTTCTAATTAAGTAGATCAAATATGCAAATTTTCATAAAATTTTAATATTTTTTGATCAATTAAGTTCGATTCAACGTATATTATACTTTTTAAAATACAAGTAAAATATGAACTATAAGATTGAATAGCTATATAGCTACATATATTCAATTTCTATAATTTTTTGGTATGCATGATCATTTAGATATTATAAAACTATTCAACCGTTGGATTGCTAAAATTTAATGACTACAAAGAGAGATTAATTGGAGTAACTCTACAAGAATTACTCTTGGAGTAAGTTGATCCCCACGAGTAATTATCAGCTCGTTATGGGTAATTTTTGCGGGTATTGAATGAGTATGAGCTAAATTGTCATCCAAGAATCATTCAACCATTGGGAAGACTTTCCTATTGATTTTATTACTCACTTACCATAAGCTCAAGGAATTTAATAATGTGGGTAATTATGGACCGTCTCACCAAATTTCCTAATTTTATTTCCCTGCTATCTCAATTTTTGCTGCCCTGGGATCTATATTCCTTATAGAGGTGTAATGGAATGACAAGAATTTTCAGAAACATTTCTTAAGTACTACTCCCTTATTTTTTAGGTTGGCTTTGAAAAATGGGAAAGGATTCCCTCCAATGACATTTTTTTTTTTAGATAAACAAAAGATGTATTGATGGGGCACTAGGGGTGCACCAACCCATACAAGACATACAAAAGGGAAGGGGGAGGGCCTCCTTAAAAACCTCCCTGAGTCAAAACCCATTGGGAAAAAGACTCAGACAGGAAAAAAGAGTACCTCACCAAAGTGTGTAGGTGTTTGTGGATGTTTACAAAGTAGAAATACATCCTAGTGGGTTATTAAACCAATCCGAAAAAGTAAACCCACTATTTCTCCCCCTTCTAGATATAAACCAACCCCATGATACAAATTTAATAGATGTTACAATTGAATTAACATTAGCTACCACCCCTTGAAAGATGACCTTGTTCCGCGCAATCCATAACTGCCAAACCGTGGCTGCCCAGAAAACATGTTGCACCTTCGCTGTCTTCCTTCCTTTTATCTTTCCACCCATTTCTTTGAGCATCAGTAACCTCTCTGCATGGATAACTCCTTCCACATTTAACCACCTAAACACATCATGCCATACCTGCTTCACCAAAGGACAGCTGCATGCAAAATGGTCTACGGATTCAGCTACTTGAAAGCAAAACACGCATCCCACCTCATACGGAGACGTAATCACGCCACGTTTTTGCAGATTTTCACGAGTTGGTAATCTGTCCAGCAGTAACCTCCAGCAGAACACCAAGATTTTTGAAGGAATATCAGTCTGCCATAATGATTTACACGCCATTACCTTCGATTCATCCATCAGCAGTAGCTCGTTACTCAGTTGGCTGCACATCCAGCTATAGCACGACTTCACGGAGAAACCACGGGCAATATCATGCGTCCATACCCACCGATCTTCCACATCCCTGCATAGATTAATTCCCTGCAAAATATCAAACAGCATAGTAGTATTTTCAGCATCTGAGCCGTAGGCTGGCTCAAATAATCTCTGATCCCAGCTCCAACCCAAATCACCCCAGTGGCCCATTTCTCCTACTAGAGCATCCTCTCTCCCACAAGCTTCCAATACCGTAGGGAACAAAGCGGCAAGTGACTTTGTACCTGTCCAATTATCCTTCCAAAACTTGACAGTGTGTCCATTACCTACTCTTTTTTTCACTATATTCTTAAACCAGCCCACACCCATCGGTGTATCCTCCCCTAAGATTGCCAAGTCTCTCCACCATATTGATGATTTCCTTGCCACATTAGACGGCATTTGTTGTCCGAACCAGGGTCTCTCCGTACCATATCGTGCATCAATCACCCTTCTCCATAGTTGCATGCTATCACCATTTAATATCCTCCATCTCCACTTAGCCAATAAAGCCATATTAAACACATTAAGATCCTTGACCCCCAAACCCCCCAATTTCTTTGGTTTACATATTTGTTCCCATTTGACCCATGCCATCTTTTGGGTATCACTATCACCACCCCATAAGAAGCGTCTTTGCATTTTTTGAATGTCACCAATAACCTTCTTGGGAGCCTTATACATAGAGAATAAATATAATGGAAGGGACGACAAAACTGAATTAATTAGAGCTACCCTACCACCAATAGATAACTTCAAACTTCTCCATGATACCACCAATAGATAACTTCAAACTTCTCTCTCCAATGACATTATTGTCATGTGGGATATCTCCACCCTTAATTAAAAATGAAAAGAGAGAGAGACTTTAATACATGAAAAAATGAGAGATGGAGGGTTGAACGGTCATGATTCAACACCGCACAGCATCCTGTTAAACTCCCAATGGAGAGAGTCCACATGCAACAAATGAGAGATGGAGTGTTGAATGGTCATGATTCAACATTACAGTTATCCTCCTAATCCTAACTTTCCATTCTTATCATATACTACTAACATTTTTAATTAAGTAGAATTTTAAGAAAATACTGATCAAATTTATTTTGTAATGAGACATTTTTAAATGAATAAGTAATTTTATGTAAACACTCCTTGATTTTCATTAAGAAGTCTCAAGCTTAGTTGTTTATAAATTATAATCTTTTACTTCAAACTTTCACCGTTTTTTGCATGTCTCACTCAAGGTGGCATTTATCCTGAGCTTCATTGTAGCTGACTTGATGAGTTTCATTGTCAGCACATGTGGTTGGATGGTCTTTCTCTTCTGACTTGATGAGCTCCGACCACCAGGTGTGGGAGTGCTCTTTTGTTCACATGGCATGCTACCCCCAAGGCCCCAACAACATTAATTTTTGGGACCTATTTCGATTGAGAGAGAAGCAGCCTACAATATAATAGAGGCAAAGCCAACTTGTGAATGAAACGAAATTATTGTATACCTAAAGAGATAAAATTCAACACACTTAATTGTTTCATGTGATGGAAAAGTCTCAGTGGTGAATAAAACAAGAGAGTCACAATCCATCAACTATTACCGCCAGGAAAAACTCATCAGCGGTAGCACATGTTATTATATGTGGTGCATATCTACTTCCTTGTCTTTATGTCTCACTGCATAGTCTTTATAACATGCCTTATCATTTTCAAAACCATCCATGTCTTGTATCCATTCTATATATGATATAAACCTTCAGACATAAAACTGTTATTTTCCTTATAAGAACCTTACTAACTATTTCTGCATGCATCTTCTCTCATTGTTGTCACCAACCACTTCATGGCCTCCTTAATGCTATTCAGTGGTGCTGAAAATACAAAGCTTATTAGTGAGTTAAGCTTGAATCTTAAGAAAAGCTTCTTGAAGAAGAGTGTAGTGTCATATGGTGACAAATACAGTGCAAGAAGAAACCTGACACCAAGATGTAGCAGCTCATCTTTGAGGCCTGCATCTCAGCCTAGGTTCATCCAACACAAGAAGGAGGCATTTTGGTTCTATAGGTTTTTATCTATCGTATATGATCAAAGCTTAAATCTAGGTCCTTGGACTGAAGACATGAGAGATGAAGCATTGGAGCCTGCTGATTTATCTGATCGTAATATGAGAGTGGTGGATGTTGGTGGTGGAACTGGATTTACCACTCTTGGTATAGTTAAGCATGTGGATGCTAAAAATATTACTATTCTTGACCAGTCTCCTCACCAGTTGGCTAAGGCTAAGCAGAAGGAACCCTTGAAAGAATGCAACATAATTGAGGGTGATGCTGAAAAACTTCCTTTTCCAACTGATTATGCTGACAGATATGTTTCTGCTGGAAGGTATTATGAAGTAACAATTATTTCATTCAAAATGGTTTGTACCCTTTACTTTACTGCTCGGGCTAAATCTTTAACTTCATGATCATTAGGCAAAAAAAGCATAAAAATAAAATGGTCTTCATGATGATATGTTAGCATCTTTTGCAAAATAGCATACTGCACTATTATATCTCTCTATCCTTATGTGTGAATGTAACATATATTACTGTGTTGTTCAGCATTGAGTACTGGCCTGACCCACAGCGTGGCATTAACGAAGCATACAGAGTGCTGAAAACAGGAGGCAAAGCATGTATTATAGGTCCTGTATATCCAACTTTTTGGTTATCTAAATTCTTTGCAGACATGTGGATGCTCTTCCCCAAGGAAGAAGAGTATATTCAATGGTTCAAAAATGCTGGTTTCAAAGATATCAAGCTAAAAAGGATAGGTCCTAAATGGTATCGCGGTGTACGGCGACACGGCCTCATCATGGGTTGCTCTGTCACTGGTGTCAAGCCTATATCAGGTGACTCTCCCCTCCAGGTAATGTTTACATCCTTTGAAGTTCTACTTTTGATATCAAAAAATTCATTGAAGGGTCATTTTATTTTCCCTACTTATTACTTTGGTGCAACTTTGAAGTGTGATTATGCATGTCTTTATGAAGCTTGGTCCTAAGGTAGAGGATGTAGAGAAGCCAGTAAATCCATTGGTGTTTCTCTTTCGGCTCATTGCTGGTGTAATTGCAGCCACTTACTATGTGCTAGTTCCAATTTACATGTGGATCAAGGACCAAATAGTTCCAAAGGGCATGCCCATATAAATGATTGGAGCATCAAGTTGGGGTAGGAAATGATGGTCAAATTTAAGACCTGTACATGATGGTAGCATGTGATTCTTTCTTGCTTCTTCCATCTTGCCAATATAATTGGAAAAAGTTACTTGAGGATGACATTCTGGTTTCAAAACCATTGACTATGTTCTGTGTCACTGTCACTGCTCACTAGCTAGCTTCAGATGTTTGTTAATTAGAACATGGTGGGGATGGTAGGCATGTGGCAGATATGCTAGTTGCCAAATTTGATATATGTATATATAATAAATGCTATCTTCTTTAGTAGTGGCATACAATTGCGCGTTGTGCAATCTATCAAATACAGTCAATTTATGTATTATTTATTAAAAATGCCTTCCTGTCAAAAAAATTGAACGTTTCTTTAATTTTAGTGATGACGGTGTGGACCACATAGAAGATATAAGCTTGAGCTTATTGGGTTTATTGAGTGAGGATTGGTTGATTAATGAATAAGAAAATAACTTAAAAAAAGAATAAAGAATATGTCTATAACTATTATGCTTAACTACTCATCAAAACATGAATCACTATTAAGAGAAGAATCAAAGAGAAACATCAAATGTTAGGAGATAAATAATGGCAAGGTTGTTGGGGAGAGCGAGGGGCACTAGGAGCAATAAAAAGCTAATCACCAAGACTACTAAGAGACTTAGACAACACCGCATCTCCACCCTTATGTATCAGAGTCTTCTCCTCTATATATCTTTCATTTAATTCATTCGTAATCATGTGGAACTAACCACTTACGCTTAAAGGGATTTTTTAGGCACATACATGTTTTTTTGACAAATTTAGGCACATCAATGTTGCTTATTCTAATTACATTTAAAAAAATTTGGTTGATTTTCCTTTTTAATAGCTGCAGAATGTGTTTGCCTTTAACAAATACTGATCAATACAGAAGGACGAATTAGCCTTTGCCTAGTGCTAGAGTACCTTGTATAAAAAGAAGAAAACATGTTACAAATTTGTAGTGACATTTAATTCTACATTAACTATTTATGTTATGATCTTTCCTAAACAAAGAGAAGACTCTGATTACGAATGCGATCATGAACCATCAACCTAGTGCTAGAGTACCTTGGAGAAGACTTCTATGCTTTTTTCTTTGGGTGTTCCTGTGAGCGTCCGTAGAAGTCTGGTGAATGCTACAGGTTTTAAGGAAGTACAGTCTCTCGGCAAATATCTAGGTGTGCCTCTAATTGGGGGAGCTCCAAGAATTTCTGATTTTGATTATTTGGTTGATATGGTAAAGAATAAATTGTCTAGTTGGAAGGCAAACCAACTCTCCTTCGCTGGGAGGGTGACTCTTTCTAAATCAGTGATAGAGGCGCTCCCTCTTTATTCTATGATGACCTCTGCTATCCCTAAGACTTGCCTTCGGGACATTCAAAAGCTCCAAAGGAAATTCATTTGGGGTGACCAAGATGATTCGCGGAAGTATCATGCGGTGGCTTGGGGTCAAGTTACGCGACCCAAAGCTATAGGTGGTTTGGGTTTGAGGAATTTGATTACTTTTAATTCAGCATGTTTGATGAAGTTGACTTGGGCTTTGAAACAAGGTGGAGAGCATCTTTGGTGTCAAGTGTTAAAAGCGAAATATGATCGGGTTGGCTTTGATTCTGGGGAAGTAGTGGTGAAAAATTCGGACTCGGCTCTTTGGAAGTCCTTGGGTTAGTTTTGGAGTGATATAGATGGTTTTTGTTATTGGATCATTGGTAATGGAGAGGCTATCTCTGTGTGGAGAGATGCGTGGATTGAGCCTGGATTCCAGCTTGTTAATCATGTTGATCTAGTTCCTCCAAGTTTGCTGAATTTACATCTTCATGAGTTAGTGGATGAGCTTGGGAATTGGAAACTTGATGCTATTGAAGCCATGTTGTCTCAGGATGTTAGAAGCCAGATTTGTTCTTTACTCCCTCCTACTCGAGGGGTGGAAGAAGATCAGAGGTTATGACCGGGTAATCCGCTTGGTGATTTTTCTATCTCTAATGCATATTCTCTTCTGGACCAAGTTTCTAGTCCCCCTAAAGTTCCTTTATGGAAGAACATTTGGAAGCTTCGTGTTCTGGAGAGAGTGTGTACCTTTACTTGGTTGATGGTTCATGATCGAATTTTGACGAATAAGAGGAAACCTAGAATGGGGCTAGGGAGCGAGCTGTGCTCTCATTGTGATGATATCTATGAAGATCAGCAACATGTTTTTCGGGATTGCCCGTTAGCTATGGCGGTTTGGATTGGGCTTGTAAAACCAGGTATGCGTTCTAACTTCTTTGGTGGTGATTTTTATTATTGGGTCGAGTTTAATCTCGTGGACAATTTTTCTGGGCATGAGGGGTTAAATTGGGCCGGCACTTGGGCAACGACTTGCCATCTTCTTTGGATGTGGCGTAATAAGGAGGTTCATGATTCTAATTTTATTTGTCCTACTCGTGGTTGGTCGGTGGTCTATAAGAACTTGCGTGATTATGCTTGTGCGTTGAATGGTGCTAGTCAAGCTAGTGCTAGGACTGAGTCGATCATTCATATCAAGTGGAATCCTCTGGACTTAGGGGTGTTGTGCTTGAATTCGGATGGTGCGGTGAAGTGGGATCGGCGTGTAGCGGGGTGTGGTGGTTTGGTGCGGGATCGGTCTGGCAATTGGATTTGTGGTTTCACAAAATTTGTTGGTTTGTGCACAGCTTTGGAGGCTGAATTGTGGGGAATCCTTGAAGGGTTGTGTATTTGCTGGTCTAAGGGCTACCGTAAGATTGAGGTGCAGCTGGATTCATCGGTGGCTATCTCTATTATTCATGGATCTGGTAATGGCCAAGTGGTTGGTTGGAGCTTGGTTCGTGAGATTCGCAAGTTACTTGAGTTGCAGTGGGATATTAAGTTTGTTAACATCTATAGGGAAACAAATCGGTGTGCGGATGCTCTTGCAAATTTAACTTGTAGCTAATCTGGGACCTTGAATTTTCTAGAACATTGTCCTCCTCTCTTGGAGCAATTGTTGTTAGCAGATAGATTGGAAGTTTCCTCCCCTCATTGTATCTTGAACTAGCTCTTCTTTTTTAGGGCTTAGGCCCCGTTTAATACCAAAAAAAAAGAGATGCTCACTATTAATTCTTCCTTCGGGTATAAATTGTTTATCTTGACCAATTTTTAAACAAATTTCAATTTAATCACAACTCCATTTAGACTTAAATATAAGCAACATATCTATATATTTAGTCCCAAAAAATCTGTATTTTTTTTCAAATTTAGACCAAATATATCGATATTTTTTTTATATATTTATGGTTGAAGAGAGTTCTAATACAAAACCAACCGGGAAGGAAAACAAAGCCAGAGCCAAAAATATAGGCAGTGTTTATGAGAAAAGTGGCAAACAGCTAACAGGAGTCAGGAAGTGACCACTGAACGTTTGAACCAAAGGGGCAGTGCAGAGGCTTCTTTTTATAGTAATTGGGGAAATGTGTGTCTTAATTGATCTCTGAATAATCTTTTTCTACACAGCAATTTTGGCTTGACCATTTGAAATATAAATGATACATAGATTTTTGTCACTCGTTACAACAATACAATTCATGAAAAATAAATCTCATCCCAGGTTTCCAGAAACCCAACCTCATGTTGATGCTTTGCCAGTTACACGCTGGGCAATCCATCCAAGACCATCATACAGCCCTTCTCCGGAGAGGGCAGAGCAAGCTTGTATATGCCAATCATGATTTTTGATGCTGTGAAGAGATAGCGCATCGGTGATCTCGGCAGGTGTCATAGCATCCTTGATATCTTGTTTATTAGCAAATACAAGGATGACTGAATGTTGTAAATCTTCATGTCCCAGCAACCTGAAAAGTTCATCCTTCATTATAGAGATCCTGGCTCTATCACTGCTGTCTATCACTGCTATTACTGCATTTGTTCCTCGGTAATACGTTGCCCATGAAGTCCGGAGTCTTTCTTGTCCGCCAAGATCCCAGACCTGAAATAAATGGCGCCTTGGAGTGAGTAACATCTTATTGTGCATATAGTAAAAGCTTGGAAGTTGGAAATATTCCATACCAAATGCAGTTTAAAAACATATACACGGATTTATCATCAAAAGTCAAAACTAACCCCTTCACTAAGAGAGGAAAAAATAATAATTGTCAAGTGTCTGTTTGTTTAAAATTTTGATAGAATTGAACTTGAAAACATTGGGGTTGAAAAAAAAAAAGAAACAACTGAAGTACTTATACGAGAAGGAACAAACAACAAGGACACTTAAGAGCTTAGAAGAAGGAGGAAATTCTTAAATGGAATGTATTGTCAAAGAAACAACTAAACGTATTTATTGGAGAAGCCCTTCTACAACAGTAATGAAAAAAATGCAGAGGATAATTCCTCTAATGAACTAATAACAAACCAACTGCCACTTAACAAAAACTAATAACAGAATACAAAATTAACAAACTGAAACTGATCTCCAAATACCCCCTGCAAGCTAGTGGCGGCGGCTAACCACCCTAACCAGTTCCTTCCACAAGAAGCTGCACAAAACCAGATATAGCAGCATTGGACAGGATCACCATGCTAATGTTGTTGAGGCGTCCAGTAACATCTACGATGGATGACATCTCAGGATTCATAGATTGAGGGGCAAGAGAGAACTCCATGACTGAGAGCTTCAGAATTTAGATTGCCGATTGCAGCTTCTTGTCTCGGAGAAAAGCCACACATGTACTGGAACTGGATGGGATCCAAGTCAGCAATGAGGATGCAAAAGAGAACAGGGATGAATCCATCAGACACTAGACAAACCTAGACTCGGCGGCATCCCCAATCAAATGCTTGGAGATGACCTAATATGTTAGGACAGATGCTTGTTTAGAGTACTTTGAGAATGATGTTGCTGCTGACAAGTTGAAGAGAAAATCAAGATCTATTGCGATCTGGTTCTGTAGTTCCTGACAAGTTAGGAGAAATCCGTCTCATTGGGAATGCGAACGATTAAGTAGGGGCCTCCTCGATTGTGGATTACCTTAACTCATATAACTGTATAAAGTCCCCCACTACATATGGATCCCCGGCCTTCTGGAAGCGGTTCAACAGATCCTTGAAAACAGGATTGGAGGAGGGGTCACAAGTCACAAACACCCTTGCCGGGAGAGCTACCTGAAGTCTACCACCATCTTCTCAGCAGCTGCTCCACAGCAACACATTAATCGCCGAATCAATATCCTTGATCATGAACCATTGAAGATGGACTAGATCAAGTGCAAGGAAGATGAAATCAGCAAAATACCCGAGACTAGAGAATCCGGCGCCCTTGATAGGGTCGAAAGGAGTCAAAATCTTGGAGACTGCCTCTTCAATTAGTGGGGTGCAAATACTTGACAGAGGGTGGAGCAAAGCTCCAACTCAATCTGCAACTGCAAGACAACACGTGAGATGTTGAGGTACAACAAAAAGGTGATAATATCTGCAGTGGGTAGCCGAGAAGAGTCCAGTGTTGATAGTGGTGGAGAAAATTATTTGGATCACCAAGTTGGTGGCGTTGGGACCAAAGATGGCGCCACAAATTGCACATGCTGAGAATGTGGGCCCAAATAGGCAATTAGCACATCAGCTGCTCAATCCCAAGGTGTGAGAATTTATGCTAGGAAAAATAAGAAGGGGAATAATGCTGGCATGGCATGGAAATAGGGGATGGATCATTTCTATGATGATTACTGTTATATGGAGACACGACGGATAGTGAGAGCATATCTTGGAAAATCATTTTGGGTTAGTTATGGGCATAGATCATTATTCTATATAAGAGCTTAGCTCCGGCGGTAGGAGGAACATTCTCCTGCAATTTTCCCTTTACAGAAATAACATACGCATTTTCCATTCCATAGTAAGTGCTTGCTAGGTTACTTTTTCTGTGTTGGAGCCCGGTTTGTATCACAATCATTTTGTCTAAGATACAAAGTGGAGATACAATTGAGGTATTTACAGGATATATCCATCAACTACAGTAACACGGTGAAACAAGAAGTAGAGAATAATTCCTCTAATGAACTCATAACAAACTAACTACCACTTAACAGAAGCTAATAATAGATACAAAACTAACAAGCTAAAACTGGTCTCCCAATAGGCTGTACTGTGTTTTTTTGGGTAAAAAAAACAAGCACTAGAAATGCCTTCCCTCTTTAAAACAAGACCCGACCACCCATCCATGGAAAACCAAGTAATCTATTGACACTCTTATGCTCTCCTAAGAAAACGTTTATTACCCCCAATACAATTCAAATGGCACACTAAGGACTAAGGAGATCATCACATATTTATACAGTTAGCATTCGGCAATATCGAATTCCAAAATGATTAACGGTAGCCAAGCATTCTTCAAAAATAGAAACACAAGAGAAGGTAAAAGACAGGAGCTTGTTCTCATTTATATTCAGCGAGCAAGCAACAATAAAGATAACATTGATTAAACCATTGAAGCAAGATGAACATGTTCTAAGGCAAGTATATATATATAGTGTTATGGGGAACTGACTGACCTCGAATCTAATATTCTTGTAGACGAGCTCTTCAACGTTGCTGCCAACAGTAGGGTTGGTAGTGACAACCTCGCCGAGATGCAATTTGTAAAGAGTAGTGGTTTTACCAGCGTTATCCAAACCAACAACAACGATCTTATACTCTTTTGCTGGGAATAACATGAACCAGAAACGAGACATCATTGCCCCCATTTCTCTCTATCTACTACTACCTGAACCAAACAATCACACCACCAAACCCATCAATCAGAAAACCAAAAAAAAAGTATCCATCCAAGTTGCTTTGGATCGATGTCAATTTTGCAGATCGTAAATTGTGCAAATAAAAAAAACGCGAAGAAGGAAAACAATCAAACCTGGCAACGTTGATGGAATTGGAAGGAGAATCGGAGTTGCTTGTTGTGTGAATTGGATTTGTATGAGAAGGAAACCTGGACACCGATATCTGGATTTGTGAACGAAAAATTCAATTTTGGTTTGGTTATCGTTATCGATGGAAGAAAGAAAGGAATACAAATGAGGTTTTCGGGGATGACGTGGACCGCATTCATATGATGATCTCAGAGTCGCCAACCACGTCAACAGTTTGCATTTTCCTTTTTAATTAGAGTAGGTAATAAGTAAAGGGATTAATCCAAAGGAAATCGGGATATTTCTAATCATTCCCCTTTTTGCCTCATTTGTTCTTATAAAGATTGGGGTGCTAAGCCCTTTTCATTTTATCAATGGTTGGTTTGAGCACTCAGAGTTTCTTTCGATTGTGGAAGGGTGCTGAAATGGCTTTGATATAGTAGGTAACAAGGCTTACACAAAGAAAGAGAAACTTAAGAGATTAAAAGAAAAGTTGCGCAGTTTGATTCGGGAGGTTTTTGGAGTAGCTGATTTGAATTTAGATAATGTGGTGAGGGATTTAAATGCTTTGGATCGTATGCTTATTAAGAATAGCGATAACGACATCATAATGCGTAGAAAGGAGGTTACTGCTAAGTTTTGGAAGGAAATTCGTTTGAAGAAGAGTTTGTTATATCAAAAATCCAAAGCCTAGTGGATTAAAGAGGGTGATGTGAATTTCAAATTTTTTCACTCCTTCATGAAGTATAGAAGACGGAAGAATCACCTCCTTTTGGTAAATGAACAAGGGGTTTTGATAGAAGGTGTGGAGGAGGTCAAATTTGTGGTTAAGCGACATTTTGAGAAGTGATTTGAGGAACCCATTCATGATCGACCAAATTTGGGTGGAATTCAGTTTAAACATATCTATAGAGAAGATAATGCAGATTTGTTGAGGCTCTTCTCGGAGAACGAAAGGAGGTGTGGAACTGTGACAAAGACAAAAGCCCAATGCCGGATGGCTTTAATTTGAGATTCAGTAAGGAGTGTTGGGATTTCTTGAAAGAAAATTTTGTTGCGTTCTTTAATGAGTTTTATAATAAGGCTTTGCTCCCCAAAGCATTTGCGGCTTCATTTATCACTCTTATCCCCAACAATGATCATCCTCATGGTTTGGGCGAGTATAGGCCTATTTGTTTGATTGGTCGTGTTTATAAAATTCTCGCTAAGGTGTTGACTAGTCGGCTCAAGAAAGTTCTCCCTAATGTTATATAAATGTCAATCAACTTTTTTGGGTGGAAGAAATATTTTGGATGGGGTCTTGGTAGTGAATGGAGTAGTGGATCTTGCAAAGTGGAAGAAACAAGAATGCTTACTCTTTAAGGCTGATTTGGAGAATGCTTACAGCTCGGTATCTTGGAAGTTCTTGACGTATATGATGGAGAGAATGGGTTTTGACAAGGTGTAGATAGATTGGATAAAAGCGTGCATTTTTTCAAGTTCTATGTCAGTGTTAGTGAACGGTAGTCCCACAAATGACTTTAAGGTAATGCGAGGTCTCAAGCAAACGGACCCCCTATCCCCTTTTTTATTCTTGATTGTTGCAGAAGGTTTGACTGCTTTGGTTTCCAAAGCAATTGAAATGGGATCGTTTGAAGATCATAAGGTGGATGCTAGCATTCAGTTTTCCATTTTACAATTTGCCGTTGACACTATTTTGATGGGGAAAGCCTCGAGGGAGAATTTGTGGAGCATTAAAACCATTCTTAGAAGTTTCGAACTTGCGTGTATCAGGTCTGAAAGTCAATTTTCATAAGAGTAAACTTATTGGCATAAATGTTGCGGAGGACTTTTTGGAAACAGCATCGACCTTTTTTCGTTGTCGTAGGGAGACTATTCCTTTTAAGTTTTTGGGGATCCCAGTGGGAGCCAATCCAAGACGTCAGACTACATGGAAACTAGTGTTAAATATGCTCCGCAAAAGACTTGCTTCATGGAAAGGACGCTCTTTATCTATTGGTGGTCGGGTAACTCTTATTAATTCAGTTTTGAATAGTATTCCCTTGTATTTTTTCTCTTTTTACAATGCTCCAAAGGTGGTGATTAATTCAATGATTAAGATTCAGAGAGATTTTTTGTGGGGCGTTAAAGAGGAGACTAGGGATATGTAATGTCTGTCGTGGGATAAGGTGTGTAAACCCAAGGATGAGGGTGGACTTGGTATTAAAAATCTTGAACTGTTTAATATAGCATTGTTAACCAAGTGGAAGTGGCGTATGTTGACTTACGAGGAAGCTAGTTGGAGAGATATAATAACTCATAGATATAGAGCTTGAGCGTTAAACTTGTTGAACGGATCAAATTCAACGGATAATAGATTTGACTCTTTGTGGTGGCGGGATCTAGTTCGACTAGGTAACGATTGTGTTGTTGATGGATGGTTTGAGGCATGTATTAGAAGGGGTCTAGGGATGGTAGAGGAGTGGACTTTTGGCATCATCAATGGATTGGACAAAGACCATTATATCATGATTTACCTAATCTATTTGCTGGTAGTAGGGATAATCGCATAATGGTAGCTGACTTGGGCAGATGGGATAATAATATTTGGCGTTGGATTCTTTCCTAGAGTCACTTATAAGACGACCCATCGCTGGTTGGGGAGGCTAACGTCCTTGGATCCATTTTGATGGATGTTGTATTGAAGGCAGGTAGTGACGATTATTGGATTTGGATATTGGAATCCAATAAAAATTTCATTGTGCGATTGTGTTATCATCACTTGGTTCAAGCGCAGTTGGAAGACAACTATTCCTTCAAAAGTTGTCATCTTCGGGTGGAGAATATTCACCAACTCCTTTCCAGTTCATGATTTGCTTCTCAGGCGTAATGTTATTAATTTAGAGGAGGCGGCGGTATGCGCTTTTTGCAGAGACCGTCGAGAAGATCTGCAGCACCTTTTTTCGATTGCGATGTTGTGAGAAATGTGTGGACTAAGATTAGCAGCTGGTTAGATACTCAGGTACCTATATCGCAGGACATAGTGCAACATGTTACTTGTTTTGGAAACTTATGCAAAGAAACTAAGGGGAAGAAGGTCAAACATTTGATATGGTTGTCATCTTGTTGGTGTATTTGGCTAGCCCAGAATGGGTGTGTGTTTAGGGGGAGGATGTTAATCTTGAATCCATTATGGCTCATATTAAATGTCTGTCTTGGAGTTGGTTCATTTACGGGGTGGGTAGACATTCTAGTTATTCCGTTGATTCTTGGTGGAACAACGCTCTTCTTTGTATGACTAATTTTTGATTGTCCATCGTTGTAGGGGGATTGAGCACCCCTAGTGCCCCATGAAATTTGACCATGAAATTTTTAAGAGATACAAGTAATTCCTAAGGAAAATACGAGTAGTTATGCAATTTTAGTGAAGGTGAACTTCACCTCCCCCCGCCCCTTCCATTTTGTTATCGATCTCACTATGTGAACCTATCTTAACTTGAACATGAACTGTAACATCCTCAATTTAGTTAATTTCATTTAGTAAAGTTAACAAGAGGTCTAGTTAATTTATTAGCATAATTGATTAAGTGAAGTATGTTTACTTGTGTGCTAAATTATATTAGTACTTGAATTGTTGATTGATTGGCGGAGCGAATTGGGATTTTAAGTGAAGATACTAGGATAGTGGTATTTTCGTATTTTCACTCATTAATGAGTTCAGCTGACCCATCTCTCATCTTACACACCTATATACTTTATTTAATTATTGTATAAAAGATTGATTGAAAATGCAATTAGAAATGAATTAAATAGAGTTTAAGAGGGGATTAGTGAATCAAGGGTGTTTTGGTCTTTTCCATCACTTAAATGAATTCCTTCAGTTGAGTCATATTCCCATTCTCACTAAGTCAGCAAAACACACAAACACTACCTCATTTTCCAGCTGAAACAGAAACATAGAGTGAGAGGGAGAGAGTGAGGGCATGAGAGTGAGAGGAGAAGGAAGAGGAGAGAACCACTCCAAATCTGAATGCATGCTCATCTATTAGCACCACTGTGATCAGCTAACCTTCCTCTTCCCACTGATACTACTTTTGAAACCAACATTTCCTTCCTCCTCAATCCTCCATTTTCGAAACCCCAAGCTCAAAGAGTGTCAACAATGGAGTTTTGCCACTTTAATAGTAGTTGCTGAAGTGGAGAGTAGTTGTAACTACATTTCCAGAAGCCACATTGAAAATTGGGGCAGACTAGAAGGAATCTAAACTGTTGAGTTCGGGCTATAAGTGATAGGGAACCTTGGTTTCGGTTTTAGAGGCATTTGGAGCGACTCCGGGATAGTTTGTGTATTACGGTTCGTTCGGGTTCATAGAAGTCTCGGCATTTTGCGATTTTCATTGCAACCGGTGAGTTCTATACTTGCTTAGGGAATTGTTTTCGAAACGTTGGTCAAGTGTTTTGATTCTGTTTTCAACTCGCCAATTTTAGTGTTAAAAACCGTATTCCGAATTTGTCATGTTTGATGTGTTGATTATGTGATAATTATATAATTGTTGGAATGCGATTGTGCTGGTTATGTGCTGATCTGGACTAAATAGGTATATTGTGATGTTCGAGGATTGATCGGAATGGTATTCGGAACGAACGGAATGGACAAAATATGAGAAAACAGAAAATTCTAGGCTACTGATGAACGCGCACGGATCGTGCTACCCAGGGGCACGGAGCGTGCGTATCGTTCGCAGGAAGCCTAGAAAATTTTTAAGACATGGCACAGACCGTGCGCTCTGTTCGGTTTCTCCGTGTTTAAACTTTCAAAACACGCATGGGTCGTGCGTCTATACGCCCGGACCGTGCGGAAGCTTCTGTCACCCAACTTAAAAAAAACATGTCTCAGGCCATTCTGAATGGTCCCAATTGCTTTCTAATCGTTCCCTAAACTATATATATTGATAAATAAACCGTAATTCGTGGAAAATGCGTTGGTATGAATGATGTTATACGAATTCTTTGAATTGTGTTGAATGACGATACCGAGTAGGGTTCGCGAGTGAGAAATTATAACATATTCTAATGAAATGGACTTGGGGTTCTACTAAGGTTTTGGTAACCACTTATATATGAACTTAATGAGACGGACTTGGTGTTCCGCTACGGTTTTGGTAAGCGCTTAATAATTAAATTAATTGAGGTGACGACCTCTGTGATAGCACACTAGGAGAGGGAAGTCATGATTCCCATAACCTAGGCCCCTTCTTTGTTTGCCCACCAGTGAGAGTGGATTGGGTTCACCAAAAGCCGATAAAGAAACCGAATAAGGTGGCTCGAGGTGTTGTGTTAGTATGAAATGTTATATGTAGCTATCCAGACTTGGGCTACGAATGAAAATATATTGCACGTAGTCATCCAGGCTCGGACTACGATTAAAATGAAGCATAATGAACCGTTAGTCTTAGTGAGGGGTCTCGATAGGACTCACTGAGATAATGTTTATCTCACCCTTTAATGTTGTTGTTTTTCAGAGAAACGGGGGAAGTCGAAAGCAGTGAAACATGGCTAGGTGATGTTCCGCATGATGATGTTGAAGACTAGCTAGCTGTTTATGTTATTTTGTTTTAAGAACTTCGCATATATAATAACTCATATTTATATGTGTTATTTATGCTCTTATTATTTTAATTAGGGCAAGTTCTCAAGTAATATTAGTACTTTATTATGTAAATATGTGATTAGAAGTATAAATGAGGCTGAGAGTTAACTTCCTAACATTTGGCACAAAGGGTGCCCTTTTTAGTATTTTAATGTGTTGTTAGTGCTGCAGCGGTAAGCGCTATAGCGCTATATGGCGGTGGGACAGCTGGACAATAATGGTGCCCACCACTATGTGATGAGTCATCGTGCCAATCCTCTGCTGAAAGCCTGACACAAAATCTTCCAAGTGGGTTGAAAAGGACACTTGGCGTTTTCTCATTAAAGGATATTTGTTAGTTGGTGATAAGTGTCACTATCACCTTTTTGTAAAAGCTACTTTATGAGATTTAGATAATATCTAACTCTATCCTCTTCACACAACGCAATTCGACCTAAGGAGAGATTTTTAGAGAGAAGACTACTTGACACATATTTTTCCTCCATTAATCCTCCACTCAAAGCTTTTAGTTCAGTTTTTATTTTTCTTATCCATACCTACGGTTTAGCCACACCATAGCATCTTCCAGCCGTGCATGACTTGGAATCCTTGGAGTGCATCTTTTGCAACCATTCATCTCTTGTTCACTCGTGTTGATGTAAGCTTTTTGGTTTATATTGTGTTGATGATGTGTGTCATGAGCTAAACACTTAGTAGTTGGATTAATTCTAGTTTGTAATGAACCTTGAGCATTGTAATATAATATTATGGCGTTTGCGTTTTAATCCTTGTATTTTAATACTTTCAAACTTGTTTTGGGATTGGCCAACTGAAACTAGTAGATTCGTGGGTACAGACATGGTCCATGATTCGAACTCAATGATAGATATGAATGAAAGGTTGTTTAAAGACACTTAAGCAATTTGTGCCTAGCCCTAGACATAGGGGAGCAATAGTTCATAAAGCAAAAGCTGTAGGTTCTTTATTATACAGGGGTGAACTTATTTAGAACCTAGACATAGGAGTCTTGTAACAAAACTCTGGCGACAGTGACTGAAAGGCACACCTCCATACGTTACAGCGCTTAACGCTACAGCGTATAACATTATAGCGCCTTACTCTTGGGAATTTACATAACGAAGAGTAATCCAACTCACTTTACAACTCACTTTATAAATCTTTGCATTTCTTACTGTTTTACCAACAACTGAGTAAGTTCACACTTCAAAAACGTGCTATTGTTACTCTGCTATTTTCATTAAATTGTTAACTACTTAAACTCTTAAATTAACATCAATCCTTGTGGGAACGATCTCTATTTATCATTATATTACTTGTTGCGATTGTGTACACTTGCACAAACTACTTTTCGCACAACAATATATGACTTGTACTTGTACTCAAAGTTGTATATCGGTTTTTCGCTTTATTTCTGTATTTGGATATTGAACTCTAGGTTTGAGGCGATGACGTCTAGTTATGAAACTTAAGATATCTATGTACTTCTTTTGAAGCTTTAAAATGCGTGTGGTGCTTTGACATGTTTAGTCAAAGTTTTAGTATTGTTCAATGTCCATAAAACAGGAATAACACTCTGATGTGTGCTATGAGAGTATATCTTGGTATTTTCTCCATAAAGAAATATCGGGGTGTTACATGAACAATCAACACATCCCTCCCCACACCCCTTGGATAACAAAACGGAAGGGGTGAGGGAATGCCTCCTTTAAGGGTGTGTTTGGATTAAGAGAGAAAGAGGGAAGAGAGAAAGAAGGAAGAGAGAGTGAGGGAAGAGAAAAAGAGGTGAGAAATAGAGTAGATTAGGAGGGTTGTTTGGTTTAAGGGAAAGAGGAGAGAAATAGGGAAGAGAGAGTTGTGTCTCTGGGTTTGGTTGGAGCGAAAGAGAGAAGAGAGAAAAAATACTAGTTTTGAAAGGACAATAACACCCCTATGTGTTTTATTTAATTTTTAAATTTAATTAACTTAATAGTTATTTTAATTATTTAACTAAATTAGCTAAATATTTATTTTAATTAGATAAATAATGATTTTAATCATTTAATTGAATTAATTAAATATTTAATTTAGTGGGATGATAAAGTAAGGGTAAAATGGTAAAAGTATAATTATTGAGCCATTTCTCCCCACTTTCTTCCCACAATTGGATTGCGAAAAAAACACTACAACAATCATCTCTCACTCTCTCTTTCCCATTCTCCCCTCAACCAAACATGATAAGATCACACACTCTCTCTCTTCCCTTATTTTCTCTTCCTCCACTCTCTCTTCCCTCTTTCACCTCAAACAAACACACCCTAAAGTAACATTGCCCACTCATTGGCGCTCCCAAAAGAAAACACCATGCCTATTTCCAGGACTATCCCAAACAATTGAGAGGCGATGTTCAAGTCTTAAAAATGTGGCCCATACTTTTATCAAATTGGGCCCTTGATGGAGTTTTACATAATTTTTTGTAGGGCCCAAAATCATCAACGAATATACCTAATAATCAAATATAAAAAGAAGTAAATATAAATTAAAAAATACTATAGCTACTAACAAAACTAAATTTCCAAAAAAACTATTTTAATTTGTCAGTAAAAATTCGGTCAAGAACTTAAAATTACAATATTCTTAAAAAAACAAATGTAAATTTAATTAATTTTGATTTTAAAATGCTGGAATTATTTTTTGGAAAATTTCAAATATTTATTCAAAAAAACATTTGCTAAAAGCAATATATTTTTTGGTTGAATAGATTCCAAAAGCAATATAATATAATATATTTAATCATTTTGCTAAAGCATTGTAAAAAGAAACAAAATGCAGCTGTAAAAAAAAGAGATGCTGCCAAAAAAAGAACATGTCAATAAAAAGGAAAAAGAATGAAATGCAAAATCTGGGAATCAAACTCGTGTTCCCGCCTTGCTAGCCGCCACTGCGATGTCTTGTTGATTAAATTTATAAACAGAAAAACAATTACATAACTTTTTTATTAATTTTTTTGGGCCCTAAAATATTGACATTGGGTCGAGGCTCTGCGCAGTAGCACAGCTTGCACAGGCCCATGGCCAACCCTGACCATTGCCAAGCATCGATTTAATAGATTGCAAAAACAGATCATAGTCACGGTGAAGACCGTCTTCCACTAGCATAATATCTCTCCACCAAATAGAATCTTTGGTGCTCCACCTCCCGGACCCTGCACAATGGTCAATAACTTTATTCCTTGTCACCGAAAAGATAAAAAGAGCCCTCCAATATGAGTTAGAATAATGAATGAACCTCCACTTCCATTTATTTAGCAAAGCAACATTGAAAACGTCTATTGTATTTTTATTGTGACTAGAACATTTTCTCATGTATATTATTTAGAATAATGAATGAACCTCCACCTCCTGACTATATATACTTCTTTCATTGACGACAGCGTAGGCAACATTTAAAGTTAAAAATGAAACTGGTATTCTTTTTTGTTTAATTTAATAATTTTATACCAGTTGGAATATTATTTATTTTGCAAGTCTATCCTAATTTTATTTACATGTAAAATTGTGTTTTTTTATCTCTTAATTAAAAACTTGTGATATTTTTAACATTTTTATGCATGTTTTTTTTTGTTGGGACTTGGTCAATTTTGAAAGATGTTAATCATTTCTCCAAGGTGAAGCTTAGGGAAGATAAACCAAAAAAAATGCATTTATTAAAATTAACATGAATATGCAAATAATATAAAATATATATAGTAGAGATTGTAGAATAATATATTTTTCGAAATCAACAGTAAAAATGTGTTTTTAAGCCATTGACATGAATATGCAAATAATATAAAATATATTTTTTCTTCACATCTAAAATAATATTTATGTTTTTTATTCTTTAACATGTGCCCTTAAATAATTTTATTTATCTTGGAAGATTTTTCGAAAAAAGGTCTTAAGCTTTCGTTATATAGTTGGTCAATGGCTTACAAACACATTGGTGTGTCTAGGAGCTAATTCCTTTTATTTAGTTATAACTTTTTTTAGAGGATTATTAGCTGTAACATTTTTTCTTTTTATAACTTAAAAAAGAATCTATTATTTGCTGTAATCTGTGGTACGGTAGTTTTGGAATTTAATAAAATGGGCAAAAAGGGAAAATGAATGCTGGTTAGTATGCAATAATGCATGTGGGGAGGGGAGAAGGATTTATGAAAGGGAGAGGCTCTATGGCCAAGGGTATTGCCAAAATTTTGCTTTCTTCATTTTGGTATGTTTGGGTTGTTATTTGTACCTTTCATGTTTGGCGTGTGAGGAAAGTATTTTGTGGTTATGGTGCAAACTACATAATGTACTAGTTTAGCATTTAAATTCCAACTTCACCAAATACAAAGCATTTAAATTCCAAAGTATATTTTTTTGCTTTGGGTTTTGTTTTTTAATATTTTTTTGATTTTTACAAACAAAAAATTTGTGCCCTTGATTAAGGCACTTATTAGAATTTATCAAAAATAAATGATTATTTTTGAGAATCTAAAATGACAAATAGTATGAGACAAACAAATTTGATATATTTTTTTAATAATATGTTGTGAACAGACATGATATATCAAAAAAAATTAATGTTGATTGATTAGCCTTATTTTACGTAATTTTGAGGAAATTTAGAAAGTTTTATAAAAATTATAAAATTATTAATGTGCATTGCCAATTGATTTTTCTCACAACAAAGTAAAACAGATTCTATAAAAAAACTGCAAAAGTATGTATCACATGTAATATAGAAGAAAAAGAATCATAAATTAGTTACAGTAGTTATGATTGTTAAAGGAACTGGTTAGTAGATTACAATTCTCTATCTTAGTCCCCAAAGTCTTATCAATTACCTTCTTTGTCTTATATAAGACTTGTGCATTCTTTTCTTAACAACTCAATGAATGTGATATCATTCACCGGTTTACACCAGTTTCTCTCTCGATTAGTTTTTACTCATAGTATGTGTGCTAGAGGAATTTATATATGGGAAGATCAATTAGAATTTAAGTAGCACATGTTATGTCCGCTAGGGTTTCTGCGGGTTCCTTTCCCTCAACCACCCTAGTCAAACCTGATGAAGAAGAAGACCTACCACGCACCAAGAAGAAGTTCAAGACCAAGATCGATGGTGAAGTTTCTGACCCTTGTGAGAAGAGCGATACAGAAATGTCGTTGGATGGAGAGCAATCACCACTGGAAGGAGAACAATCACCTATAGAAGGGGTGAAATCGCGCAATCTTACAAGGACGCACTTGTGAATGCTTTTGGTGAAGCTATATAATGATGAATGTTGGGGAGATTATATGGATGAAGATATGTCTAAAAACAAATTGTACAAGGAAAATGAGAAACGGGTTGTAAAAAAGCCCTATAACCCAAGTCCTGTTATTCCATTATCTGGTGATGAGTTTCATCAATGGTCCAAACCTTGGAAGAACTGCCTTATTGTCAAAATTTTGGGTAACAAGGTGAATATCAAGCTGCTGGAATATCGCCTGCGCAAATATTGGGTGCAGCATGACACCATTCAAGTTACAAACTTCGCCGATGATTTCTTTTTGGTGAGACTCTCCTCTGTTGATGATTACAAGCATGCTCTGTTTAAAGGCCTTTGGAAGATTGCTGACCACTATCTCATTGTGCAACTTGGAGACATTTCTTCTCGCTCAATGCCACCCTCACGAACAAAATCGTCGTTTGGATAAGGATCCCCAAACTTCCTATTGAACTGTGACTTTTCTCAAACACATCGGCTCTTCTATTGGAACCATGTTGAAGATAGACAAGTTGACCTCTCTTCACGATAGGGGAAAATTTGCAAGGATTTATGTGTAGCTGGATTTGGACAAGCAGCTAGCTACTGGCATATCTAGGTGGGGTATGAAATTCTATTTAGAATATGAGGGATTACACTCAATATGCTTTCAGTGTGGGATTTTATCCAATCAAGCGCCACTTTCGAATCTGATTCTACAATTAAGCTTCCCGATTTTAGCCACTCCTTTTCCAGAGAGATTTCAAGGGCGGAGACTATCTAAAGGAAATTCGCCTCGTTAGAGTCTCTGATTCCGACCGAGGCAGCAAATTTTGCAAGGACACAACCTTTAATGTCACGTAATAGGCCTCCAATACCGGTTGGTTCAGGCTTACCTTTGGCGGACCTGTCTACATTCCACTTCCAAGTTCTAGGTGGGGGTGGTTGTCAAATAGAAGCTTTTCGAGCCTTGATAGCTTTTTTCCACGAAGACACGACTTTAAGGTTTGAAATCAGTTCACTTGGGTTTTATGGACATTCGGGTTCCCAACCTTTCATCCAGAAATCCAGCCTCAACTTGATCTGGTAGTACACTTTAATCCATTTCAACATAAATAAATATTTTCATAATATCTACTAACTTTGAGCCAGCATTTAAGAAAATATTATTCATTTCTTTATAATTTCAATAATTAAATTTGACAATTTTATGATTAATTTAATGATTTAGAATATAAAATTCATTTTTAAATAGCTATATTTTTTCGGCTTTAGTAATTTTTCCAAAACTTTAATTTTACTTTGCATTGTTTCATATTTTATTAATTAGTTTTCGGCTTTAGTTAACTAAAATAATTAATTTGTTTTCATCTAATCAAAAAATGATTTTTTATCTAATAAAATTTTGTTTTTTATTTAAATAATTAAATATAAAAACATAAAATTTAAGTTTTTGTTGACTATTTTTGGTTCTAGCATTTTAGTCAAAAAGAAAAAATTAACAAAAGATGAAACTAATCTGAAATAAAAATAATCAAATTGTATCATATATGTGCTTTCTCAAACCAACACCGTTGGCATATTATATTAATCTATCCCGAGATACGGGGTCTACTCCGTGATTTCTAGTTCGATTTTTGTAGTAGATAAACTCGGTAATGGTTGCTGCAAAATTTGATTCTAAGCATGGGTAAAAATTAGTCTTTCATTGAAAACAGAGATTAGTCTCTCAGGCCATATATATATAAAAAAATATGATCGCAAATGTAAACAATAAAAGTTCTAGTTTAATGGTCCATTAAAAAAAAACTAACTTCACACTTTCTAATGATATTTTACGCAAAACACTTTTCATTTAATTCAAATATTATTTTTTAGTAACTAAATTTTTTTTGGAGATACAATTTCTTTTTTAACTATCTTAAAAATTTAAATAAAATAACTTTAGTTTTTTGCTTATAGGGAGAAATATATAGATGGTAATACCAAGTGATCCCTAAAAAATGATTAAATACTTCAATTTTGGAAATACTCAACCTACTAATTGTGATAAGTTTGAATACTTAATCACTTGTTAATTGCCTAATTACTTGGACTTTAATTCTAATTTTTATTGGTGAACAGGTCTTTTATTTTTCTTTCACCTCCCGGTTACTCATACTTGAGGCCTCGACCCTAGGAATTATTAGTCTATTATCTATCTTTTTTTATAAGCAATTGATTCATTGAAAGGAGCACTAAGAGTTTCAATCCAAAACATACAGAGCAGAATCAGAAATTGTTAATATATGTGAAAGTGTTATTCCGCCAAGAAGATAAAGCAAAGTTGTCTCCCACCCCATACACAAACCAGCTCCAAGAGATAGAAATAATATTGTTCACAATCAATTTGAGCTTGACCTCTTCTCCCTTAAAAATAGCGTCATTTTGAGCTAACCAAATGCACGCAAGTTGCCAACCATAGTAAAAATTTAACTCTCTTTGTCTTTTTACCTTTGCACAAATCACCACACCATAGACAATATTGAGAAAGAATATATGAAGGAGGCGTTGGAATGTCCAACCACCTCTCAACATCATGCCACACCCTCTTAGATAAATTGCACTTCATGAACAAGTGTTTATCTTCTCTGTTTTCGTTGCAAAAAGGACATAAAGTCGTTTCCTCCAAATGAATCACATGATGTTTTAATAACAAATCACGGGCCGGCAAAGACCCATTGAGAAGTCTCCAACCAAAAATCAAAATCTTCGACGGGATTGAGGTCTTCCACATAGCTTTGACTACACTAACCAACTGAGCTCCTCTTCCTCCACCAAGGACACCTTCACTAAATGGTTGTGACAGGATTTTACAGAAATTTTTTTGCTTTAGTCAATGATCCAACTCAAAAAATCATCCACTTCATTAAAGACGCTAAACTCACTCAAAATGTCACATAAAATTATGATCTCCTCATTTCCTTGAAGATCATTTGGGTTTTTCAAAGGAGCTTTCCACATCCAAATTAAGATTATTGTGCCACGTATACAATCCCAAGTCTGCCAACTTCACATTCTGGAAAGAACATCCTTAAAAAAAATCAGCAAACTCCAATTTCAAGGGCCTTTGCCCTATCCAATGATAATGCCAAAAATCAACTCCACTACCATCCCCCAATCCCCTTCTAATACATCACTAAAACCAGGATTGGCCAAGGCTCGGGGGTTTCGCCGGGTGAAGGTGAATGTAGACTCTTTGCTTGTTGCTCAATGTTTGAGTAACTCAGGATTTGTTTTTTCGCAAGGGAGAAGCCTTGTTCATAATATTTGGAGTTTGATTGCTGAGGACTGGGATATTCGGATATCCCATTGTTATAGGGAAGCGAATCAGTATGCTGATGCTCTCGCTTCTATTGGTTGTGATTAGGTGGTTGATTTGTTGTTTTATGAGGTTCCTCCTCAGAGTCTCTCGTTGTTGTTATTTTCTGATGCTCTAGGAGTCTCTACTCCCCGTGTTGTTCCGTGTTAGTTCTCTTTGGGCTTCTTAGCCCTCGCTATATCCCAAAAAAAAACCACCCTGCCTCAATACGATCATTCTTTTTTTTTGGTTCAAGGCTGGCACAATGACCACATATAGGGGAAATGCAGAATAAGAGTGTCAAATACCGAGTTCAAACCCAGGAGCAACAGAAAGATGTCCTTAGCTCCAAGCAACTAAGCTCCACCGCTGGGACAATCATTCTATTATCCACCACCTTTGTGCAGTAGTAAAAACAAAAACAAAATAGGGGGTTAAGGCTATGTGGCGTTGATGGCCTTACATTAGACACGGCCTTGCGAAATTCGTATAAAACAATGAATATGGTGAAAAATAGAATGATTATTGCTTTTTTGTCAAAAAAAAAAAAAGAATGATTAATGCTTTCACACACGAGAAAATCTTCTGTTTCTATTGTAAAAATAGAAAATCTTCTATTTCTCGATTGGATTTTAAAGATTCATAATTCATAATGTTGGCTAAAGTAATTTATATATGGGAAGATCTAATTTGAAACGTCCCAGCATATATTACTTTTTACAATTATTGTTGAAAATTTCCTCTATAAATTTAAAATCCATGAATATTTTTACAATTATTGTTGAAATCCTGGCACATATATTTCTTTTACATAATATTGGCTAAATAAATACTATAAAGAGTTAGCAATTTCAAATATAAGTCTCGAATCCAACCTTAGGCATGCAACAGTGTTAAATCTCTTGAGCGAGAGCTTTGTCGGCTACTGTAGTCCTACCCAGCTCGAGAGATTAGTCTCTGCAGTTGCGCGCAGAGGATACCCAATTTATACCAAAAAAATCTGTTCGTTTTTTATTTTGTTTTACAGATTTGAAGACATGTTCAAAACAAGGTCACCCAGTATCAAAAAATTAACAATATTAATGGCCATTTAATCAAAGCTAATTTAGTGATTCTTGTAGGAGGTTTCCTTCTCGTATCAAGGTGAAAGTGGGTTTTCTTTTATTATCAAATAAAGACCCATTCTAGTCATTGAAAAAAATCGAGAGACCCAATTTTTTTGAAGAAGCTAAATAAAGATACCAACAAAGTTTAAGAATAAAAATGATTAATTTCATTAGAACCCTCCTTGATTAGTGACCAAATCAAAAGAAATACAAAGAGCAGTTTCCTCCAACTAAACAGAGTTAAAAATGACATACTTAGCTAAATTTTACAACATTACACACACATGCTTTGTTTGAAGGCCCGTGGAAGATTGATGACCACTATCTCATTGTGCAACGTTGGAGACCTTTCTTCTCGCTCAATGCCACTCTCACGAACAAAATTGTCGTTTGGGTAAGGATCCCCAAACTTCCTATTGAACTGCCCAATGATTCTTTTCTCAAACACATTGGCTCTTCTATTGGAACTATGTTGAAGATAGACAAGTTGACCTCTCTTCACGATAGGGGAAAATTTGCAAGGATTTATGTGGAGCTGGATTTGGACAAGCAGCTAGCTTCTGGCATATCTAGGTGGGGTATGAAATTCTATTTAGAATATGAGGGATTACACTCAATATGCTTTCAATGTGGGATTACACTACTTTGACCACTGTCCACCACCACTTTGACCATCGCCGATCATCACTCCATCCACATATGATCACCAATCTGGCCACCACCGACTTCCACTCCGACCACGGCCAACCACCACTTCAACCTCCACTAATCACCACTCCGACCACTACTCCGACCACAACGGGCCACCACTCCATCCACCTCTGATCACCAATTCGAGCACCACCTATTGGCTACTACCATTATGACCACCACTCCGACATTAGGAACCACAATTTTAAACAATATCGGTCACCACCAACGACTACCTCTCTAACCACTACTGCGATCATTGGAAATCACCAATCTGACCAGCACTAGTAACCACCACCGACAACCAATATGACCACCAATGGTCACCAGCATTGACTACAACTACGACCACCACCACCATTCTGACTACCACTGATTACCACTCTGAGAGGCGTACGTCGACAACTACTACTTTGAATCACTATTATTAAAACTATTACCAAATAAATACATTATATATTTATAATATTTTAATAACTTTTCAAACCTAATGTTATATATTGTTTTAAGATAAGTTTATGATGAATATTTATTTTTATGTTTATGTTTAAAATTGGTTTTCATTTTTAAAATTTTCTTAACTCAAAACTGAATTTTGTTTTGGTTTTTAAAATTTTTTAAAACTGAAAAGAGAAACTAGTTTTAGTTTTTGAAAATTTCAAAACAGAAAACCCCTCTGGTGGAGAATAACATCATTCATCATGTCAAACCAAAAAGTGGCAATGAGAATTATAACATTCATTCATGTTGTTAAATCAAGCGGGGACTTACACAAGATATCACTGTTCTGTGACACTTTTACAATGATACTAATTGGTCTAGGAAAAAAAAATACAATAGGCTGCTGATTGAACAGAAAAAAGAAAAGAAGAAAACATAGTAGCCAAAACTTTCCCAGCACTAACTGCTCAATTTTCAGTCTCCCATGAACAATCAAGAACTAAAAGAAGCAGTCTATCTATAAACCGTCAAGAGAATAATTAAAAAGGATGAAATCTCAATAATTATGAAGAAATACATACTCTCCAGTCTCCAGAGTATTACATTCAAAAGCTGTAATAGAACTAATGTCCATAGACTAGAGTAGCAGTAATTACTAGAATACATAATGAATTTCATACTCCATAATCCAATCACTCAACTAAGCAAATTCATAACATTAAGTAAAACACACACCCATCACCACAAAATCCAACAAGCACTGAAAAGACAGACCATGAATTAAATCTTCAGCAAATACAAGTCTGATCACCCCTAACAGTTAGACAAACAAATCTTTGCGACAAACCGGACAAGTAGATTTTCTTCCCAGTAGCCAAGAATTGAGACACGATGTATGAAATTCATGGGCGCAGACTCCAAAGGATTGAATCAACTCTCCTTTCTTGAATTCTTCCATGCAAATAGGACAATTCATAGTTTCGTCACCATCAAAACTTTTAACAGGGGGCAATGCTCTTATCGCCCACCTAGCAATCTCTGCACTTGTGCCCAAAGACATGTTGACTTGTGAATTTGGTATGTAATGCTCCCTCATAGACCATGCATTCCTAGTATTAATAGATTGAGCTTCTTCTCTCCTTTCATATAACTCTTGTAACTGGAAATCATCTGCATAATTTTCTTCTACGCTTGCTGATCTAAAAAACTTTATACATATAAATAACGCTATCAATGCCAATACGCAAACCAAATAAATGATTCTAGCCAACCGATTTGGCAACATTGCCATGGGAATGAATAACACAAAAATTGTGAACGATATACACCACAAGTCTGCCATTCTGACATACGTTTATGTCAAAGAAAGAAATCGTTCACCTAAAAGAATAAAGGGAAAAGATGAATATCCAGTCAAGAGTCCAAAGTCCAAACCCACAAATACAAGGTGAGAAATTTTCTTCTTATTACAAAGAAGAAAGTAACTTCCTTTTTGATCTTAAAGAGTTTGAGAAAAAAGCTTTGAATGAGCTCAAATTAAAGCTTGAGGAATCGATTTTAGGGATCACCCATTTTGAGAAAAAAGAACAAGAGACAAGAAAGGTTGAAGCTTTACCAACAGAATGTGGTGAAGAGGGTGAGAAAGTTGTGAAGGAAGAAGAAGAGGTCTTTGTGTGTGTGTGTGTGTCTCTTTTGCCAAGCAAAGGAAATCGGGCCTTTGAGATGTTGAATAAGACACTTAAATGGAGGAAGGAAATGAAGATTGATTCTGTTTTAGATGAAGATTTTGGTTCTGATTTGGCTTTTGCTGCTTACATGAGTGGTGTTACAACATCTATGGTGTGCTTGATGGAGAAGATGTTGTAAGATAATAAATATAGTATGATAATTAATTGAATCGATTAATATGTACGAGTAATTCTTAGCTGGTCACAAATATTTAGTCAGAACATTTGATCACACACAAAATAAAAATAAATGCACTAATAAAATAATAGTTACTCGGTGTGTAACACAGAATAAGTAAATCTAACCATATTCACACATTAAGAAAGTCAGTTAATTACATTTATTTTTGTAAAAAGTTATTTGAATTACCTAAATTACCCTCATTAAATTTAAATGCCAAAATAAAAAATCTCCAACAATATCGGTATAATTCTCATTCCCGATGCATTTCCTTTCCTTTAGTAGCTGTTACTAGTTTTTTCATTGAGCCACTTGGTTGTTTTTTTACCGTAAAGGAAGTTTTTTTTTGACGTGGAAGATAATTTCATTAGATAGAAACAGAAGCATCACATGCCATAGGCCAATTACATAAACTAGAGAGAGCGTAATTGCTCATTACTAGACCATTGTTTGTCTCCTATTGCTTGGGCTAAACCCACTAGCTGATGGGCATCCATTCTCAGTTCTCCTAACATGTATTACATGAGTTGAAACAAAATTCAGAAGAAGCATTTTACAATCTTGGATGATCTGATCAATGGAAGCTCTAAAACATTTTTGGTTCAGGCAGTCTACCACGGCTGCTGCATCAGTTCTGAAAGTGGGATTCTGCAGTCTCAATTCTTGTGCACTTTGAATAGCCCATCTCAATCCTAAAGCTTCAGCCACCAGAGGATCATTTGATACTTGTTCCTTCTTTGATGCTGCAAAGCTTACCACCTGCTGGCTGCTGCATATTGGTTATTACCGGGCCCCATGAAGTGACTTGAGTTGAAATAACCAGCATCAACAGAAACACAGTGACAGGGTATATGCTCTGTTTTGACATGTTGTACCCTAATTTTGTCCGACTAATTAAAAAATCCAAAAAAGTTTTTTTCCGTTCTCGTCGTGCCACGGACCGTTTTAATCGTGCGCGTGTCTTTAACGCTCAACGTGCGATGTTTATTTTGATGCTCGTAGTTATTAAATTAGTTTATTATTGTTGGTACAAAGATATACAAAAAAATAATAATTGAAATTATAATAAACTTTTTGGAGCTGAATAGCCAGAGTCCTTTTTATTATATGATCAACATTTACACATATAGTCAAAAAAAACAAATAGTACAAATGGAGAACTGTCCTTCCTTTTGGCTTTTCCCAATTCAAGAAAAATAGTGCTGTCCTTTCCTTATTCAAATGACTGTCCTTCCCAACTCCCCTGACTGTTCTTTTTGCGCCACCCATTGCCAGTTGCTGTCCTTCCCTAGCACCCCACTACCCAGCTGCTGTCCTTCCCAGCACCCTACTACCTAGCTGCTGTCCTTTTGATTCCTCATCACCTCACTTCCATCACACCAATTTGCCTATGAATATCAAACAACAATGCACACAGAAAGGGAGACACTGAAATACTCACGCACAGACACACAAATACACAAAAACACACAGAAATTCATACAAATTTTAGAGTCAAAATTAGGGTTTCACATTGAAACCCTACTTGCCAAGGTTCAGAGAAACGAAAAGGGCAGAGGCTGAAGCACAGGAGAGAGGACGAGTGTTCTGTTTCAAAAAAATTCGGCACTTAGGTCGGTTTCAAATTCTTTTTTCTCTACTCATAACAATGTTGCTCAGCTTGTATATATGATGTGGTTTGAACTGATTTTGCTTTGAAATAATATCAACAAAAAGTTTTTTTTAGAACGTTTTTTGAACCGAATGTAAGGGTCAGAGAGAATATTGAGACACAGTGAGAGGAAAAGAAAAGAGAGAGGAGGGAAATTTTACCTCCGGCCACCGTTCACGGTGGCCGCCGCCGTAGCCTCGCCGTGAACCACTGTACCCCACCGTCAACCACCATCACGAAAACCACGCCTCAACCACCCATAGTAATCACTACAACCACCCTTATCCACCGTCAGGACCACCACTGTCTAGACCCCAAACCACCACATCACCGAACAACCAACCAACACCACCGTCGCCGGAAACGGTGCAAGTTATGGCCACCACCGTCATCCCTCTCTCTCCACCGTAGCCATCGCCCTCTTGCTCTCCTCTTCTTCGTTCACTCCTCCTTTTCTCTCTCTCTCTCTCTCTCTCTCTCTCTCTCTCTCTCTCTCTCTCTCTCTCTCTCTCTCTCTCTCTCTCTCTCTCTCTCTCTCCAAATGAGAGGAAACGGCGCTGGAGGTGAAAGAATTGAAATTAGGGTTCAGCAAATCATTTGTTTACTCTTATATATGCCTTCCCTTTTATTTAATTCTTTTGTTTTAAATTTTAATGTTTAGATTAATAATAACACCCCCCATTTCCTACCATATAACACCTTTTTTAATTAGCCATTGGTTTCGCAGGCCAGCCCAGAAGCCCAGCTGGTTCGCAACCAACTACACACTCAGTTTTAATAATACAACTCCCTGCTATCAATTACACCCCCATTTTTAATAGCACAACACCTCCACTGCTAATTGGACCCCTTTATTACTGTTTTGCAACCTGCTCTGCTCTTGTAAATATTTTTCCCTATTTCTTTTTACCACTCTTCAAAACCATTTTTGTTGAAAATCATTAATTAAAAAACACCAAACACAAATATATTTTACCCAAGAACTACGTAGCTTTGATTTCTCCATCGCATCTGGGGATACGTAGGAGCAGGGGCCCACTCCTGTCAAGCGCAAAAAAACTAAAAATTTTGTTTAGGTCTTCCTTTTCAATTTTGCAAATAATAAAAAGGGTAAATTAGAGTGTTTTCTTTGAATTAACTTTTTTCCTACACATTAAATTAAAAGTTAACTTTTTTTTTCGGAAGGATGTTGTGGGGTGCTAATACCTTCCCCACACATAATCGACCCCGGAATCCAAGATAAAGGTTTCTTCAATGTTTTTCCTATTAAATAAATATTGATGGCGGCTTCATTTCAAAAATGACGAAGAATCCCTCCTTCGGATTTCTCTGCCGCTACAGATGACGACTTCATTGAACGCGAGAGATCCTCCAGATTTTTCGGTCGCTACATGACACTAGGCACAAAAGCTTTTGTTCTGATAGTAGCTACTTTGGGATTGGCCAGGTTATATTCATAAACAAGTTAAATGGAAGATTGTTCAATTTTGATGGGGTCAGGGGAAATGTTCTTGAAGGCCATCTAGTTTCTAGCATTCGACACCTTCCAAATAAGCACACAAAACAACTGCTTTCCACAAGTATCAAAACTGTTAAGCCAATGTAGAATCCAAGAGTTACTTTCCACATTGTCAGGGATGTGAGTGCCCAGTTGGGTAGAAAACAAGGTGATTTTCATGACATGACACTTAGTAATCATATGCTCAGTGTTCTCCTCTCCCTCATTACACATTGGGAAAGTTGTGTCAAGAGGTATACCTTTCTTACTAATCTTGCTTCTAGTGGGTAGAATATTCTTGGAAAGCCTCCAAATGTAGTTCTTGACCTTTGATGGCACCGGTGCTTTCCAAATCTCACCCCAAATCTTGCTGCTATCTGCATTGGAAGAGCTGGCCTGATTCCTAGCTCCCGAGTTACCGAGAAGATGGTAAGCTGACCTTATTAAGTATTCTCCATCCTTCTCCCAATGCCAAATTAGTTTATCCTCTGGAAGCCTAAGAGATATAGGGATATTTATCGTCATGGAATCATCCACACTTAGTGGAATCAGACGGTAAATAAACCCTAGTTCACACAATGACACATGGAGTCATCTATAGTTTAATGAACAAGGCGTTAAGTGATGCCAAGTTCACGGCGATACATGAAATCCTCATTGGTTTGTGAATACTTATTTACACTATTATGCACGGAATCATCCATGGCCGGTGGAACCAGAAGGTAATTATGAACCCTACCTAATTCACAACATGATACATGGAATCATCTTTGATTAGTCAAACCAGATGATAAGTGAATCCTTATTTACATTGTGACCACAATGGAACCGGACGGCAACACCAGTTCACACAATGATACATGGAGTCATCCATAGTTTGATGAACTAGACGCTAAGTGAATCATAATGTAATAGAAAATATATTAAAATAAAATTATTATATCGTTAACTAAAATAATTAATTTGTTTTTTTATCTAATCAAAAAATGTTTTTTAATATATTGTTAATTAAATATTTATTTAATTAAAGTTTTGTTCTTTTATTCAAACAGTCAAATAAAAAAACTTAAAACTTTAAGTTTTTGTTGATTATATTTGATTCTAGCATTTTAGTCAAAAAGAAAATCTAGTACAATAGTATTGCTAAATATTTTCTATTGTATTTTTATAAGCAAAAATGGAATTAATGGGAGTACAAGGGGCACCCCAACCCGTACATTACTCCTAGGCCTCGTTAAAACCCCTAGGGGGCAAAACTCATTGGGAGAAAGATACAAGGAGGAAAAAGAGTATCCCGTGAGAAAAGTTGCAACATAAGCCGCAGGCTAACGCCGCTATCCACCAACCCAAACAAAGGAACCATTACAAATTACTTAGGCATCGAATTGGGTTAGACCACCAATCCAACATAATGAAACCTGGATGTCTACCTGCCTTCCTAATAAACCGCACCATGACATCCTCTTAATATGAATAACAACCACCGATACATTAAAAATCAGCACCCTAAACAAAACATTATTACGATGAACCCAAACTCCACCCTCCAACTCTACGAGTTCACATCCCACACCCCATTATCCTCCTCACACCCCGTCAACACAAAGCCTCAATTAATAAGTTCGGGAACACCTCCTTTAGAGGAACATTAATGCCATCCACCGGTGCTCCAAAAGGAAACACCATGGCCATTGCCAAGCACCGGTTTATATAGTTGGTCAATGGCTTACAAACACATTGGTGTGTCTAGGAGCTAATTCCTTTTATTTAGTTATAACTTTTTTTAGAGGATTATTAGCTGTAACCTTTTTTCTTTGACTTAAAAAAGAATCTATTATTTGCTGTAATCTGTGGTACGGTAGTTTTGGAATTTAATAAATTAGGCAAAAAGGGAAAATGAATATTGCTGGTTAGTATGCAATAAGCCAATAATGCATGTGGGGAGGGGAGAAGGATTTATGAAAGGGAGAGGCTATGGCTAAGGATATTGCCAAAATTCTGACTCTTTGTCTCGGCTTAGGGTTCTAGGTTTTTATTTTGCTTTCCTCATTTTGGTATGTTTGTGTTGTTATTTGTACCTTTCGTGTTTGGCGTGTGAGGAAAGTATTTTGTGGTTATGGTGCAAACTACATAATGTACTAGTTTAGCATTTAAATTCCAACTTCACCAAATACAAAGCATTCAAATTCCAAAGTAATATTTTTTGCTTTGCGTTTTGTTTTTAATATATTTTTGCTTTTTAAAAACAAAAAATTTGTGCCCTTAATTTCGGCTCTTATTAGAATTTATCAAAAATAAATTATTATTGTTGAGAATCTAAAATGACAAATAGTATGAGACAAACAAATTTGATATTTTTTTTTTTGGTAAATTTTTCCATACGTACCGGCCAGGGATCGAACCCAGGACCAAATGGTTAAGGGACCCAAGTATCTACCACTTGTGTCACATCATGTTGGTATTTGATATATTTTTTTAATAATATGTTGTGAATAGACATGATATATCAAAAAAAATTAATGTCGATTGATTAGCCTTATTTTACGTAATTTTGAGGAAATTTAGAAAGTTTTATAAAAATTGTAAAATTATTATTGTGCATTGCCAATTGATTTTTCACACAACAAAGTAAAACAGATTCTATAAAAAAACTGCAAAAGTATGTATCACATGTAATATAGAAGAAAAAGAATCATAAATTAGTTACAGTAGTTATGATTGTTAAATGAACTAGTTAGTAGATTACAAATTTCTATCTTAGTCCCCAAATTCTTATCAGTTACCTTCTTTGTTTTATATAAGACCTGTGTATACTTTTCTTAACAACTCAATGAATGTGAATCAATATTCACCGGTTTACACCAGTTTCTCTCTCAATTAGCTTTTACTCATAGTATGTGTGCTAGAGGAATATATTTGGATCCCTCAAACAAAAAAGAGAAAATTATGTAGTGAGAAAACTATGTGTTGTAACCCAGATTTAGAGGTCTGAGAGCCTCCTCAAGCAAAATAGAGAGATGAGAAAATGTGTTATTTCATTGATGATGTGCTCATCATGAGCAGTACAATCTATAAATCAAAGGATAATCAGCAAAACAACCAAATCCATGAAAGATTCTGCCAGCAATACAATAACAGCTAATTGATAACTCTATTTTATATAGGTTATTTGTGCTCTTAATACTTAAATCAACACAAGTTCTCAAGTAATATTTGTGCTATATTAGGTAAATATTAGTTATTTAGAGGAAAGAAGGGTTAGGAGCTTGTTTGTTATCATTTGACACATTTGGTGCCTTTGTGAATATATTGATGTTTTGCTTGAGTGCTGCAGCGGTAAGCTAGCGGTAGACGCTACAGCGCCTATATGACGGTGGGACATTTGGATATTTATAAAGCCACTTGCTGAAATGATGAGTCATCACCCTTATCTCTTATCCTTAGCATGACATTTCAGCACCCAAATGGAAGCTTCAAAGACACTTGGCGCCTCCTACATGTGTCCCATGTGATAGTTGGTGATTTTAATCATCACACCTTTTTGTAAAGTAGCTTTATGAATAATATCTAAGTTTTATGATCATAAATTATTATTATTATTTTATTAAGACTTGGTTAGATAAAATTAGAATAGAATGCTTCTATAGGAAGTAACATACGTAGAGAGAGTTTTAACATGGAGGGAACTATCTTGACATAGTAGTTTTCCTCCATTGTTATTCCACTCTTAAGCTTTTATTTTTAGTATAGTTTTCTAGTCTTCATTCAAGGTTTTGCCCACACCTCAACTTCATCCTTTGTATGCTACTTGGGATCATTGGAGTGTATCTTTTGCAACCACTCTTCTCTTGTCTTCATACGGTAATACATACTCTCTAGTTGTATTATGTTGATGGAACTTGTGATGAGCTAACTTTGTTGTAGTTGGATTGTTCTTAGTGTGTAATGAACTTTGAGTAGCTTTTATGTAATATTATGATGTTTGCGTTTTATTCCTTGTGTCATAATGCTTTCAACTTTGTTTTGGGAATGGCCAACTAAAACAAGGGGGCTTTGTGGGTACAGACATGGTTCACAAAGAGAACTCAAGGAATGATATGAATGAAAACCCTTTAAAGACATTTAAAGGAAGTACTACTTAACTCTAGACATAGGGGAGTAATAGTTCATAAGGCAAATGTTGTATGAGCTTAATATACAGGGGTAAAACTTATTTAGAGCCTAGACATAGGAGTCTTGTAACATAACCCTGACGATAGTGACTGAAAGGCACGCCACCAAGGCGCTACAGCGTCTACGGATTCTGAAGCGCTACAGCGCTTAACGCTACAGCATCTAATATTATAGAACACTACTCTTGGGAATTTACATAACTACTGAGCTATCCAACTCACTCTTAAATACTTTCAATTCACTACTGTTTTCACATCTTTATTTATTCATTTGCATTTATGTTAATCACAATGACAATACTTGTTGACAACTTGTATTTGTTACTTGTTTTGCTCACTAGCTAAATTACTAATTTAAATATAGAAGTAAACTCAACAATCTCCGTGGGAACGATCTTTACTTATCATTATATTACTTGTTGCGATTGTGTATACTTGCACATCACCTTTTCGCACAACACTAATGCCAGCACACTAAGTTCTAGAAACATATAGAATCATTTGTAAATGAAGTGATCATCAAACTTGGCTGGGGTCTTCTTCTGGCGCTGAGGCCTGCTAGCAACCGTGGGCTGTTGAACAGGCCCAATTGGATTAATATTAGCACCCTCAGCTGGTGTTGACACAACAATGCCTTCCCCTTCAAGCTCAACCTTGCCCTCAAGGTTGTAGGAGTTCTTCAGCTCAGTCCAATCCTCCCAAGTGGTGTCATCAGGTGAAAGTCCATTCCACTGAACCAGAACCTGCAGCTTCTGCTGTCCATCAACCACAACAGACCTAGAATTGAGCAACGCAAGAGGAGAAACCACTGGATGGTTTCCCACAGCATCAGCAGGAAATTGTTCCATTGGTGGAGGAGTGTCACCAAAGTAAGGTTTCAACAGGGAACAATGGAACACATTATGAACTTTGGCATATGAAGGGAGCTCCAATTTGTATGCCACGGGTCTGATACGCTCGATGATACGAAACGGGCCGTAGTACCTCTTGTGAAGCTTGTTGTATTTCTCACCAGACAATGAGGATTGACGATATGGTTGAAGCTTGACATGAACCTACGAATCAACTTCGTAATTAACCTCTCTTCTTTTTTCATCAGTTAGTGCCTTCATGCGAGCTTGAGCCTTAGAGAGATTCTTACGCAGCAAAGTCAGAATCTCCTCTCTAGATGACAATATTGCATCGCTTGCAACTATCTCAGACGTACCAGCAATATAGGAGGGTATAGAAGGTGGAGACCTGCCATACATAATCTGATAAGGAGAAAGGCCAGCAGCCGTGTGAAAAGCAGTGTTATAATGATACTCAGCCCAAGGAAGGAAACAGTGCCACAAGGAAGGCTTGTGGTGAACAAAAGCTCGCAAATACTGCTCAATGGTCCGATTGGTCACCTCTGTCTGTCCGTTCGTTTGAGGATGATAAGAGGAGCTCATGCGCAACAAGGTGCCACTGAACTTAAACAATTCGGCCCAGAATTTACCGACAAAGATGGGATCCCGATCGGAAACAATACTCTTCGGTAAGCCATGTAACTTGCAGACAATGTTGACAAAAAGTTCGGCCACCTTAAAGGCCGTAAACTGAGAGTGAAGAGCCCCTAAATGAATGCCCTTGGAGAAACGGTCCACAACAACCAACAAGGCCGTATACCCATTAGAATTTGGCAAACCAGTCACAAAATCCAAAGAAATGTCCTCCCAAACATTAGTCGGAATGGGAAGTGGTTGAAGCATTCCACTAGGATTACTTGAGACATACTTAGTCTGCTGACACACAAGGCACTCACTGATAAATTTTGTGATGTCTTTCCTCATTGAATCCCAACAAAAATTCGCTGACAAACGCTTGAGAGTCTTGACCACCCTCGCATGACCACCAATAGGAGTCTCATGGAATTCCCTTATGAGTAATAGCTTGAATTTAGACGTGGAGGGAATCCAAATTCTGTCCTTCTTCAATAATAAACCATCCACTAATTTGAATTCTGGATGAGACAGAGGGTCAAGATGTATTCCTTGACATAGTTCTTGATATGAGGGATCCAGAAGCAATTCTCTTTTAAGGTCATCAATAAAGAGAAATTGAGGAGTTGATAAAACATTCAATTCAGCCACAGGTGGTTCATAACAACGAGACAGAGCTTTAGTCGCGACATTACTCTTTCCCGGTTTGTATTGGATTTCATAATGATACCCCAACAATTTAGATAAATAAAATTGTTGTTCTGGAGTTTGGATTACCTGAGTAAGAAGCTCCTTTAAGCTGCGATGGTCCGTCTGAATTATAAAAAAATGCCCCAACAAATATTGACGCCAACGCTTGACGGCACTAGTGATAGCATGTAGTTCCCTGATATAAGTAGAGGATTTTGACAACCGTGGGCAGAACAGTTTGCTGAAATAAGCTATAGGATGTTCATCTTGTAACAACACGGCGCCCATAGCATGTTCCGAGGCGTTGGTCTGGACAATGAACAGCAAAGAGAAATCCGGTAGCGTCAGCACTGGGGCTGTGGCCAGAGCCCCCTTTAGAATCTCAAAAGCCTTTTGAGCTTCCATGGACCACTCAAAAGCGTCTTTCTTCAGCAAGGAAGTCAAAGGATGTGCCAAAGCCACATAATCCCGAACGAAACGACGATAAAAACCGGCCAGTCCCAGAAAACCACGCAAGTTCTTCACTGATTTAGGAGTAGGCCAATCAATCACCCCTTGAATTTTGATCGGGTCAGGCGCCACAGTACCTCCAGCAACTATGTGTCCCAGATAAGAGATACTCGTCTGACAAAAAGAGCATTTTGCAGGCTTCAAATGGAAGTGATGAGATTCCAAAATGGAGAATACCTGAGAAAGGTGATCAAGATGAGCTTCCATAGAAGTGCTGAAAACCAGTATATCATCAAAGAAGACTATCACAGTCTTACGAAGAAGAGCCCTGAAAATATCATTCATGGTGGCCTGAAAAGTTGCGGGGGCGTTGCAAAGCCCAAATGGCATCACACAATACTCGTAATGACCATCGTGAGTGCGAAATTCTGTTTTATGGACGTCTTGAGGAGCGACACGAATCTGATGAAATCCAGAAGTAAGGTCCAGTTTAGAGAAAATGCGTGCCTTACCCAATTCATCGAGAAGCTCATCAATGGTGGGCAAAGGAAAACGATCCCGGATCGTGACTGCATTCAACGCACGGTAGTCGACACACATCCGCCACGAACCATCTTTCTTCTTGAGGAGAAGAACCGGGGACGAGAACGGACTGTTGCTAGGCTGTATCCATCCAGTGTTAAGGAACTTTGCAACTTGAGCTTCGATCTCTAGCTTCTGGGAGTGGGGGTAGCGATAGGGTCGGACATTAACTGGAGGTGTATTAGGAGATAATGGGATAGTATGGTCAGTGGGTCTTGGTGGTGGTAAATTGGTAGGCTCAGAGAAAAGGTTTGCATATTTGTCGAGGAGTGTTGTAAGCTCAGGTGAAAGGGAAAGTGTTTCAGGAGTGAAAGACGAAGGGTCAGGAAGAGGTGAAAGTGTCATGTGTGAGGTCAAGTGGGTGGGTAATATGAAGTGAAAACAATTGGGCTTCTGGGTTGGTTTGGGCTAGTCGCTGGAATTGATGTAAGCCTACTGTGGGTATAGCAGACTCCCCTCGAAGCTCAACACAGCCATTGTTGTAGAAAAAGGTCATCGTGAGAGCTGTATAATTCATCAACACTGGTCCCAGCTTCTTGAGCCATTGCACCCCCAACACAATGTCTGACCCACGCAGACCCAAGACAAATAAGTCCACAACAAATGGTTTACCCTGCAAAGTGAGAGAAATGTTAGAACATATAGTGGAACAACATAATTCTTGACCACTACCCACTAACACACGAAATGGATCGATAGGAGTTTGGGCCAAGCCCAATTTTTGAGCCACACAGGTTTGAATGAAGTTGTGTGTGCTTCCCCCATCTACTAGCACACGAACTGGGTGAGAAGAAATGAGACCAGTGACCCGAAAAGTGTCTGCAGCGAGATCACCAGAGAGAGCGTGTAGGCTCAACTGAGCCGCCTGGGGTTCTGACTCAATCACCGTACCTCCACCAGGATCGATTGTGGTAGCCTCCAATTCCAATTCACCAATCGACGGAGAGGAGTCATCGTCAGTGGCCACCATCAGAAAAATGCAAGCACCGCATTTGTGTTGCTTGGACCACCTTTGATCACAATTAAAGCACAGCCCCTTCTCACGGCGTTCATCCATTTCTTGACTTGATAAATGACGGAAACGAGGTTTTACCGGAGGAGTGGGAAGCAACCCAGGGGATGGCTTAGGGGAATCAGCTACACTTTTGAAGGGAGGCCGAGGAGACAGGGGCGGATCTTAGTAGGAGCCGGGGGATGCCACGGTACCCCCGAGATTTTTCTCAAATTGATTCATATACATAGTATAAAGTTGATGTTAGATGTTATATACTAACTATTTCGCAAAAGATGCATACAGATGCTGTAGTATAGTGGTAAAAGCCTAGGCTAATGAGCTTGAGTTTGGCGGTTCAACTCTCTCTGAAGGCACTTCAGTAGTCTTTTTTGTATTTTACGATATTAAATGTATTTTTTTTTCCAAAAAAGTGCTGAAACCAAGATTTGAACCATGTACATTTATATTGTGGTAAATGATAAAAACCAGTTCAACTCCATATATAATTGTAAAAATATTAGTGAAATATTTTATATGTATTATTTAACTTTTTGGTACCCCCAAAAATTATTGTCAAGCTCCGCCACTGTGAGGAGAGGCGTTGGCTTGCCACGACGGTTGAGGTCTCGAACGAGCGACACGTGCGAGATCATTGATTTTATCTTCCTGCAAGCGTGCAAGGCCAGCAGCCTGAGCAAAAGTGGTAGGTTGCTGGGCGAGAACCTCCCTCTTAATGTCAATCTTGAGGCCAGAGACAAAACAACTCAAGAGATCAGCAGTAGAAAGACCTTCCAAATGATTAGCCAAGGCTTCAAACTCAGTAAGATACGCTGCCACAGTGGTTGATTGGGTGAGTTTGAACAGGTTTCCGCGAGGGTCGTCGAACGTCGTCGGAGCGAAGCGAAATTCCAACGCAGTGAGAAACTGAGCCCAGGAGACGATTTGATGGTTGCGGTACATCCATTGGTACCACGCCAAAGCTGCCCCGTCAAGGTAGAAAGACGCAATGGTGATACGTTCCTCCCCGGGGGTCTGGTGATACTGAAAAAACTGCGAGATCCTAAAGATCCACCCATGAGCATCGGCACCGTCGAAGCGAGGCACGTCAAGCTTGAGGCGAGGGCGGTTGTTGGATTCACCAGTGGAGCGAGACGACGCCGTAGATGCCTTCTGGTCTGCGAGTCGTTGACGCAGAGCCTGGAACTGAGAAGAAAGGGACGCAAGCTGACTGCAAGGTCCTCGGTGGTTGAAGGCGGCGGTGGCGGAGGGGGGGAGGAGGAGAGATGGGAGGGCGAACCATGGAGGAAGTTCAATCGCGATGAAAGCACCAGTGTTGTAACCCAGATTTAGAGGTCTGGGAGCCTCCTCAAGAAAAATAGAGAGAGATGAGAAAATGTGTTATTTCATTGATGATGTGCTCATCATGAGCAGTACAATCTATATATCAAAGGATAATCAGAAAAACAACCAAATCCATGAAAGATTCTGCCAGCAATACAATAACAGCTAATGCCAGCACACTAAGTTCTAGAAACATATAGAATCATTTGTAAATGAAGTGATCATCAAACTTGGCTGGGGTCTTCTTCTGGCGTTGAGGCCTGCTAGCAACCGTGGGCTGTTGAACAGGCCCAATTGGATTAATATTAGCACCCTCAGCTGGTGTTGACACAACACTATGCATTTGATCTAAGCAGCACATGTTCTGTCCGCTAGGGTTTCTGCGCGTTCCTTTCCCTCAACCGCCCTAGTCAAACTAGATGAAGAAGAAGACCTACCACGCACCAAGAAGAAGTTCAAGACCAAGATCGATGGTGAAGTTTCCGAGCCTTGTGAGATGAGCGATACTGAAATGTCGTTGGATGGAGAGCAATCACCACTGGAAGGAGAACAATCACCTATAGAAGGGGTGAAATCGCCGCAATCTTACAAGGATGCGCTTGTGAATGCTTTTGGTGAAGCTACAACTAATGATGAAAGTAACACCCTAATATTTCTAACTTGTAGAAATACTAAAATGCACAACTTAGCATACATCAGAGATAAACTTCCTGTCCTAGATATTGAACACAACTAAAAACTTCGATGAATAATCATCAAACGGTCACCTCAATTCATAACATAACATAGAGTTACTTAAAATACTTAAGTTCCATGTTCATAAACCTGTCGCATCCCTAGTGTTCAACATCCAAAACATAAGTAGCGGAAACGATTTACAACTTTTAACAATGTATAAGTCATACAAACGAAATTACAAAGACAACTGGGGAAAACTAGCATAAGCAATAAGGATAAACTTCAGCATCTCCTCAGAATGTCACGTCTAGCCGTGTCTCTTTACCTTTGCCTTTCCCTGTTTCTCTGTAAAAACCACAATTATAAAGGGTGAGATAAACATTATCTCGGTAAGTCCTATCGAGACCCCTCACTAAAACTAGCATAAGCTACAAATTGAAGAGTAAAACAAGATTCAATAATGCAGTTATTTTATTTTATTTTCATTTAAGTTATTTCGACTTTGTAACCTAAAAAATAAAATAGCAACTTGTTGTCAAAATAAAATGCAATGGGTATTTCAAAAACAAATAAAATAAGTATTTGAAATAAATAAATAAAAATGAACAACTTGATTTCTTGACTTGAGTCTTGAACACGTGCACACAAAAGTAATTGAGCCAAGTGATCAAAGATATTAATGTCATTGTATTTTCAGTATATATGTAGAAGAAATGAGTATGTCTAAATGACTTAATATAAGTTTATTTTGTTAAAAACAAAAAGAAGAAACGAGCATGATCGAAGTTGGGATAGCCAACTAGCCAAATGATGAAAGAGCTGCAACATTTTTCTCATTGGTTTGATGGTAGAAACAAACAGGCTAGTCGGTTGATATTATTGTCACTTACTTGGAGTGTAGGAGCTATGTGATCAAAGAGCTGCAGCCTTTTTCTTATTGAAGCTCCTCAATATAGGTGCTGTCCAACATTACTAAGAAGCCATTTTAGTTAGTTAAATACTCCCTCCGTCTCGTATTATATGACTTTCTAGTCAAAAAAATTTGTCTCATAATACATGTTTTTTAGAATCTCAATGAAACATTAATGTTTTTTTCCTATCATACATTTCATTATTTAATATCTCTTTCATAACTCTACTAGTTTATCTTCTCAATATCATTAATGAAGATTAATTTGGTAAACTAACTCAGAATTTCTCTTTCCCATACAAAATTAACTACTTTTCTTAATATGTGTGAAATGACTCAAAACGACATATAATATGGGACGGAGGGAGTAGAAAGGGTAGTTGCACCACTTTTGGTCACTGTTTTTTTATATAGGCAACGTTAGTTGTTAATTGTTAGAGGGATGAGGTAAATGTTAGTTTTCAGGGTTTGAATCCCGAACCTCCTGAATATCTCTTAACTCGTCAACTGAGCTACCTACATAGGAGGGTCACTGCATTACTTCTGTCGATTCTTTTCTCATTTCCTTTATTATTATTATTATTATTATTATTATTATTATGGACCCGATCTCCAAACTCTTAATATTATAGTTAATAGTAGTAATTCAATTTTATTACATCTTACTATAACCCGTGTCTATTCATTATGTATAGGTCTAAAAAGGTACTAATTACTACAATAGGAGGCAAAAATGACTTAAATAGAATGCATACGTGTAAAAGGTTGGAAAAGGACAAGGATGGTCTAGTCTTATTTTGAAGGTTGCTTTTTTGGGATTATGAAATATATATTTGTTTTAATTTCAACAAGTTGCAAATCAAACAAGGTTGTTTGACTTTTAGGTTGAGAAAAAGGGTATCTAATTAATTAGGATAGCAACAATAATAGTATGTATTTCAAATATCAACACAAAATTTTATGAATCAGTCTAATGTGTATTCTTCTACACGTAGCAATGAGAAGCACAAACAAGGATTGTAGAAAACTATTCACGTGAGGGTTGGAATGAAAGAATTAGAGTATTACTCCCTTAGTTCTTCAAATTCTCAAATACAGGTCTAGAAACAATTATCTGATACTATATTTTGACATGTTGGAACATTGGTGTGAATTTAAAAATTTTACAAATTCCCACATTGCTTGGACTAAGCACTTGAAGAGTGCTTATAAGTGGGAAGTTCACACCTTTGGGTTGGGGCCCAAAGGGTACCCAGTTTTGTGAACGGGCAAGCACGCACTCTAATTGACCACCACACGCGCGCCGCCGCCGCCGACCGGGCTTGGGCTGTGAGGTGTAAAGTATTTTTTTAATTAAACTTATTTTTCTTGGAACGTGCTTGTCCAGATTCGACGAACCGTTGCGAACTTGCGCTCCAAGTCAGCTAGATGTGCGCACAAAAGATCCATGACTTGCGCACGAAGGATCCATGACTTTCGCCCAAAGCTTCGTAACTTGCGCACGAAGCCGGTTATTGAAGCCTATAAAAGAGGCCTTCCCTCAATTCGTTGCATACACCAAAAAACTCGAAGCAGTTCCGAGTTCTCTTCTCTTCTCCCTCATAAATTCGTTTCTTCTTCTTCTCTAAGAGTGGCCTACGAGCCATATACTTGAGTGGTTATAAACCATATTGAGAGGTGTATATCTCGAGCGATTACTGACTGTGCAGTCATAATCGTAACTGGGCTGTTTTATCCTGGGGGCGTCGTGGTTGATAGTCTGCTTGCACCATCGAGCAGTGCCACGAAACGTCTTAAAGAGAGCGACCTAGTCCGCGACTCATCCCAGTAATTTCTTCGGTATAATTTCGAAAACACTGAAACAACATGACAAAACTTGCAATCATACATTAACGCCCCTAGCTATAACCATTCAATTAAACACAAATTAGATATAGATAAAGACTTCTTAAACAACAGAATGGAAATGACCAAACAGAGGTCACCTGCCAAAGAATAAAAAAAAAGAAATATATAACGAACCAACCTTTCAAGAAATAAATCATATTTATTTATTTATATCTGTCAAAAAAAGGTTCATATTTATTTATTTATTTAGTTATAACTGTCAAAAAAAAGTTCATATGCAAAACTCAAATACAATGTTATGTTAATTTACACCGTGTATAATTGTAATCTTTAATTGAGTCAATTTAGACTTGGTTTGCATAATGAACCCACTCTAATATCACAATTACTGTCATCTTCAACTTGCTTAAATTAGTAATAGAAACAAAATAAAAATGTTAAATTTTTGCAAAATTTGAGTACAAAAGAAATGACCAATGACATCACAATTCACAAGCCGAAAGTGAGTCAGAGTGTCTTTGTAATCCGAAAGAAAAAGAGAGAGAAAGAAACCTTTGAGAAGAAAGCATGGAAGGAGAAAGGAAAAAGAGAGTATCATTGAGCGATTTCCTCCACGCCTCTACCTCTCACGACGGTGGGTGATTTCTCTTTCTCATTTCTTCATTCTCTATTCTTTCCATTCCTCTCTTTTGTAATGTGTGTGCAAAAATGTGCATGTCCCTCTTTTGTTTTCCCTAAGGTTCTTTCTTTTTCTTTGTCTCTTCTACTCTCTTCTTTTGCTGGTCTTTTTTTCTATCTAGAATCATGATCTCACTGAAAAACTCTAGGATTAGGCTTTGTAAATTTATTTTATTTTATTTTAACAATAATAATATTTATCTTTCTATCAACATAAAGTGTTTTTCAAACTATTTATTTAAATCAAATATCCCCCATTCCTTTATAGGTGTAGGTTTTTTAGGAAAAATGTGTTCCTATCATTTAAAAATTTCAACTATATATACTTATCACAACAACAACAAAGATCTATGTTATAATAACTATTTTTTGGTCAATTTATACTCTACTTTCTTCTAAATTATTTACATTAATAAAAAAAATGGTAAAGTGAATGACAACGTAAGGGAGAAGTGGGAGTACCTTTTTCTATTTTTGACCTTTTTCTACTTTTTGCTTCTTCGGCCGGGGGGGGGGGGGGTAGGGAGAAGTGGAGTTTGAGTGCTTGATATGACATTATGTTCTATGGTGACTTTCAGAGATGCGTGATGAGTATATTTTCTCAGTCAAAACTCTTAATTGAAATTTTTTCGTTCATTGGGTAAAATCACTCACTTGGTGGTGGTTCCTAGTTCAGCTAAGGGGAACATGGTGTCTCTATTATGAGTGGCATATCGTCCTATTTGAGTATTAGACGAAAATAATTTTGTGCTAATTTTTTGTGCTTTTATATATAATTTTGTGCCACTTTTATATATCCCAAACTAATTACAGTTACTTTTTTTTATTTATTATTATTATTATTATTATTATTTTTCATGGTGTTATTTTATTTTACAGTATGGTACTATGAGAAGCACTATTCTGATGAACTTCAACTATAATAATATTCTTTGTTCATTTTGATTCTTTAGGATTAACAGGTGACCCTTAAAAAGGGATAATTTTATAAACATGATCAAGTAACTTTTAGAATTATTAGTAAAAAGTAATAATTTGATTTCTAATTTTCCACAAAACAAAAGAAATTAAATTAATAATATAATTAATTCATACTAATATTTCAAATACATGAGTCATAAATCATAATATCTTACTTTATCGTTTCATCACAAACTACAGTTTTTTAAAAGATAAAAAAAAAACATGTCATTTGTCAAGTTGAACCAAAGAAGAAAAAAAAGAGGTCTCAACATGAGTTGGGTCTGGTGGAAGGAGCTAATATCCCCATAATATATGATAAACCAAAGTTCGAATTTCAACAAAGAAAAGTGGCCACATTTAAATTTAGTGTCAAGTAGTGTATGAGATATTTAGTGAAATTTGGTGAAATTTATGATAAGAGATTAAAGTCTCTTTACTTACATATCCAAAAATAGAATCATAGTCAATTCCCTATATGACTATCCAGATCCATTTGTATGGCCATCTTTTTTACTCATTGAACACCAATTACATGTTTTGCCTCCCTCTCATTTACTGCAATTCTAGCTAAGGAACCAATAAAATACAAGTTTATCTTGAAAATATAAATTTGAGTATCAAATGTCAATCATTAACTTAAAGTTTCCTAAAAATAATTGGTTTTAGAATTGAATTAATAGTACTTAATGAGATATTTAATCTATTTCAAAAGCATTTAAAGTGTGATAATCAATATACATTTCTAAAAAAAGTGTGATAGTATAATTATTTCATTTGAACCTTCACTGCAAAAACATATAGTGAAATTTGAAACCATAAACTTTACATATATATATATATATATATATATATATATATATATATATATATATATATATATATATATATATATATATATATATATATATATATAAAGTTTATCCACTGTTCCGCGGCGCCTCCGCGCTGCTGTGGCTGCGCTGTTGTGACTTCGGTCTGAATGTTCCTGGATGCTCTGTGTTTCTCTTTTGATTTGATTTCGGAATCTGGGTTTCGGATTTCTCTCGGATCTGGGTCTCAGCGTTTCTAGACCTCTGCTGTCGCAGCATGGTCATTGTTCCTGCGATGGTTCTCTCTGAACCGCGGAGGATGGTTTTCATTGTTCCTGCGACTCTGATCCGCCTTCGGTTTGTTCCGGCGATGGTTTTCCTGCGATGGTTCTGCATTGTGTTATTGTGCGAAGGCTTGTTATTCGCGATCTGGATATAGATTGGGTTGGGCGCTGCTTGGGTTGGATCCGCCGTTGGGGGCTCCATTTCCTCGGATCTGATCTCCTCTGTTGCCCGGCCTCTCCCCCGAGGCGTTGATGGTCGGATCTCCCTGTTGGTGGATCTGCGCGCTTTTGGAGGTACTATGGAGTGCTTCTGTTCGCGGTGGTTTGTGGCTCTGTTCGCGCAGGGGTTGGTTCTGATGCGGTGTTTCGCGGTGGTTCGCGGTGGTTTGTCTGATGTTCGCAATGGTAGTGGCTGTCGTTTCGGACTTTGGACCCGCAGTCACGCCTCCTCTCCTTTTGCCGTGGGTACTTCTCCCTGTCGCTCGCGGTTTTGCTTGATTGTGCCACAGTGTTGGCCGGGGGCGCAAGGTCGCGGTGGTGGTTGGTGGCTCGGCTACCTCGATCAAGCTAGGTGTTGTCGCGGTGTTGGCCGGTAACACGACTTCGCGATGGTGGCTGGAGTCCCGGTGCCAGATGTCTGGGGGTGTGCTGTCAGTGGGTGCTGATTCGATAGTTTGTACCTTGTCGGACGCCAGATTGCAATTTGCAGATCGCCGGGCTCCTCCCCCTTTGCCTACTACTTCTTTGCCCCCTCCCAATCGTCTCCGGGCCTCCACCTCTAACCTCTATGCTTTGTGATGTGCTTAATGAGAGGATAGCGAGGTGATGCAGGCTGTTGTGGTTTGGAGTGTGAGTTCAGGAGGTGGTGGGTGGAGGGTGTGTGGGGACTCTCAGGTGTTGCCCTGCCTCCTTTCAGGTTTTCTGTTCGCCTTAGAAGTTCTTCCATTAGAGTTCTGTGGTTGTTTATTTTAGAGGCCTTGTTGGGCATTCTATTATTGTCCTTATTACCAAGGGTTTTAGTCTAGTCCCCCCTTGTGCTTTTTATATCTCTTTTTATATTATTAATAAATTCGGGCTGACTGCGTTTGATTAAATATATATATATATATATATATATATATATATATATATATATATATATATAGACAACCCCATTAGTTTTTGTTGTGTATTTTTTATCTTCCTTAAACTCAATATATATATATATATATATATATATATATATATATATATAGTGTGTTAATTTCTCCAATGTCTACCGAAACAGATTCTATAAGGATGGAGAAAGGAGAGATGACAGAGTGGAATGAGAAAATGGAGAAGAGTCTAGAGGAGAGAAAGACATCACGGGGCAATATTGTTTCCAACATCACTAGTGATCACTCCTCCAAGGTTTCTCTACCAATTCTTTTTTCATCTCTTTTCTCTCTCATTAATTTTTGATCATCTAGGTTAGATCGGCGTATAGTAGTAAGTGGGTTGGTGTTTGATTCTATGTGACATCCAACATTTATATATATTGTAATAAGGGTCATGATATTTAAAAGAGACAAGATATATATGTAAGCTATTATATATATGCTGTCTCAATCTAGTATTATTATATATATAGTATGTTACAAAAGATATAGAATCACGTACGAAAGCTTACAAAAAAAAATATATGATTGGCTCCCTTTGTAATGACTTGTTTCTTGAATTAATTAATGTTAATTGTTATTAGTTGTGCTGGATGGCTACCCTTTCCCTCGCATTTCAAAGCTTGGGGGTTGTGTATGGGGATATTGGTACATCTCCACTCTATGTATTTGCTAGCACCTTCCCAGAGGGTATCGATCACACTGATGACATTCTTGGGGTGTTATCGCTGATATATTACACTATTTTGGCATTCCCATTGCTAAAATATGTCTTTATCGTACTGAAGGCCAACCACAATGGCAATGGTAAGTAATTAGATTAATCTAATTGCTCTATTTTTCTTTTCTTATTATTTATTTTATTGTTTAAAATAAGGAAAGTAATTAATGATATTATTTTGTATTTTTATTTAATTAGGTGGGGCATTTGCACTATACTCACTGCTATCTCGGCATGCCAATGTCAGTCTAATTCCAAATCATGAACAAGAGATGGAGATTTCAAATTCTAAATTGGAGTCACCATCTAAGAAACAAGTGCTGAAAAAGCTGGAAAATAGTCATATTGCACAAGTTCTTCTATTGTTTATGACTATATTGGGAACAACCATGGTCATAGGCGATGGGATTTTTACTCCACCGATATCAGGTTATGTATTTCTTTTTTTTTGGATCAAAGGTTATGTATTTCTTTTATTCACTTTCTTGTACTTTCCGTTATTCTATTTTTGTTTATAAATAGCCTGAAATGCCTAATAGAAGTGAAGACCCTACAGTGAGCTTGCATAGTTAAAAAGAATAAATAGAAATTGGTAATTAGATTAACAACACAAAAAATAAAATAATGATACGCAATAATATTGACCACTTTTTGACATTGGATGGAGACTTGACAAAATATTTTTTCTTTTGTATGTGCAGTTATTTCAGCTGTGAGCGGGATAAGTTCTTCATTGGGTCAAGGTATTTAATTTAAGACTTCAACTTTTTAATTATTTACTTCTAGTTGTGATTATTATAATATGTTAATGAATATATATATTGTTTATTTTTCAGGAGCTGTTGTGGGTATCAGTATAGCCATATTGATCCTCCTTTTTTCTGTGCAAAGATTTGGTACTGTTAAAGTAGGATTTTCATTCGCTCCAATCATAACCTTGTGGTTTATGTTAATTGGAGGAATTGGTCTTTACAATTTAGCCAAATATGATGTTGGAGTATTAAAGGCCATTAATCCGAAATACATTGTTGATTACTTCAAACGCACCGGGAAAAAAGGATGGATTTCACTAGGTGGAGTATTTCTGTGCATATCTGGTAAGTCATGTCTCTATCTATATAGTGATATATAATTTTAGGATTTTGTAAAATATACATATATATATATATATATATATATATATATATATATATATATTGTTAACATTTTCCACTACAACCTTCATATGACGTCCTGTAAATTTTCGGGCAATATTCAATTAAGAACACTGGTTGTTTAGCATTAGTCTATTGTCTAGAGAATATGAGAAATCTCTTATGCTCATCTATTGCCACCGTCTCAATCATTGTTCACTATCATGTTTACTATGCCCGTAAAGGAATTGATTTGAAAAAAAAAAAGTTGTATCATATATTTTTAGTTATTTTAATGTATTTATTATGCATTATTCTAGGTTGTGAGGCTATGTTTGCTGACGTGGGCCACTTCAGTGTTCAAGCCATACAAGTAAGTATATATACATAATGTAAATAAAAAATTTGTATATTGTAAATGATTAGTAGCAAGTAGCAACCAAGTATAAATTTAGTAGGGATTCTAGTTCTAGTCACTAAGGTGATGAGTTAATGATTTTTACACATCAATCATCTATACTATTATATTTCTTGGACAATATATAGGATTAGTTTTTATGCTAAAATTTTGAAACACATCAATCATCGCCCACTATATATCATTTCTCACTGAATTTTGTGGTCACTGACCTCTCAATTCTTTTTGTTCTTTAATTTTTTTATCTGTTGATTCTTTCTGTTCTGCTATAAGTGGTTTGTGCATGTGAATCTTACGTGACAAAAAGTGGTGATCATGATTTTCTATCAGAAACGTATAAAACTCTGTATTATGAAATTAGATTTTTATTATAATTTACACTGTTGATGATGTTGTAATATGTGTGTTGCAGATTAGTTTCTCGTTTATCACCCTTCCATCAATACTGGTGGCATACAGCGGACAAGCAGCATATCTCAGAAAGTTCCCTCACACTGCCTCCAATATTTTCTATGAGTCCATACCAGGTACAGTATTGATTAATTTTAAAAGATTGATCATTCATAGTTCATACTCATCTATAGAACTTGTTTTCATTTATTCAAACGCTTAATTGGTGTTAATTAATTTTTTGTTTCCATATATGAAGGCCCTTTGTATTGGCCTACATTTGTCATTGCTGTTGCATCTTCCATCATTGCAAGTCAAGCAATAATTTCTGGAGCATTTTCCATCGTATCACAAGCCTTAACTATGGGTTGTTTCCCAAGGGTCAAGGTTGTGCATACTTCCACCAAACATGAAGGCCAGGTTTATGTTCCTGCAATCAACTACATGCTCATGTTTGCGTGCATAGTGGTTACTGCTCTTTTCAAAACTTCTGAAAGACTTAGCAATGCATATGGTACGTACGTAATTATGCTTCAACTTCAACTTCAACTTCTCTCTCATAAAAGTTACAATATTATTATTATTATGTTTGATGCAGGAATTGCAATAGTGTGTGATATGGTAATCACAACCTTCTTAGTTTCTATTGTGATGGTGATTGTTTGGAAGAAACCCATATGGGAAGTAGCATTATTTGCTATTCCATTTGGCTTCATCGAGATAGTGTATTTATCATCACAAATGGTGAAGTTTAAAGAAGGTGGTTTTCTTCCCCTAATATCTGCAGCCATATTCACTATGGTGATGGGAGTATGGTTTTATGTAGAAAAAGCAATGTATAAGAACAAATTAGTCGCCTCTGATCAGTGCTTGATCAAATTGGTAAATGATGTAAATACAAATCGTATCCCTGGAATTGGAGTCTTATTATTTACTGAGCCTGAACAACAAATTCCTCCAATATTCCCTCACATCATTGCCAATATACCATGCATTCATTCAGTTGTTGTATTTGTTTTAATCAAGCCAATTCCAATCAGCAGTGTTGCATTTGAAGAGAGATTTATCTTTCAACGCGTGGAGGCAAGGGAATGCAAAATATTCCATTGCATATTAAGGCGTGGTTACAATGATGTAACTACCGGAGGAGATTCTGTTGAATTCGAATCTCAATTGGTGCAACAGCTGAAGGAGTTTATTCAACTAGAAAGGAATTATATGCTGCTTCAGCTTGAAAAAACAATATCTGATGATGAACAAGAAAATGCTATTGTTATACCACGTGCCTCTTCTTCAGAGGGAGGTGAAAATGATACTGATTTTATAGAGATGGCGTGGAAGGAAGGTGTGGTCTATCTGCTTGGTGAAACAGAGATTGTGGCAGGCCCAGATTCAACAATCTTCAAAAAAATCATGGTCATTATATATAACTTTTTGAGAAAGAATTTTCAACCAATGGATGTGTTGATGATGGCTATCCCTCGTAAGAGGCTTCTTAAGGTTGGAATGACGTATGAGATATGATGCACTGATTTTTAGGATCTAATCTTGTTATTGCTTGTAAACTTACTAAATTATCCTTTAATAGCTGGCTCTGTTATGAATTCGATGGTCCTAGACATTTGGGCTGTGATAGTGATAAATGATGGTTGTGCTATTAGGTGGCATCATGTTTCCTAGGAATTTTAATAGAAGTGCTGATTGTTTAGCTAAGCCTACTTTGGAAAACCAGAATTCTTGTAATATTTTTGACCTTCAAATCAAACCCAGAAATTCAGAATCTTCAATCTCTCTCTCTCTCTCTCTCTCTCTCTCTCTCTCTCTCTCTCTCTCTCTCTCTCTCCACACCCCTCACCAGCGCCTTCCCTCTCCTTCCTCTATCTCTGTTCACGATTACGCAACCCCAACCCCTAAGTGAAAGTTACTGGGACCTGTTCTGTGCACAATACCCAAACGTCTTCTTCCTTGCTCTCCTACAAAACGTTCGAATGAGATCACCTTGTTTAGCCGCGATGACGGCGAGTTGGATGCGGCGATCTTGGGAATTGTTCCGGAAAATCCATTTGATGCTAAATTCAAGAGGGTGAGATTAGAACAGTGAGCAAATTAGGTTTCGAGGAAAATGAATTTGGGGGTTCCAAAATTAAAAACCCAGATCGGAAATTAATTCCCGTAGCCAATATTCGCTTCTCTCTCTCTCTCCGCCGGAAACAAACCTTAGCCGGTGGTGTTTGTGTGCTACAAATTATTGGGTGATAAATGGGTAATGGGTTTTGTGTTGGTGAGCGATTGAGCATGAAGGGTTTTGGTCAAGGTAATCAAAACTCGACCGGAGATTGAACCGGAGGTAGCGGTTCAGTGGTTCTTGAGTTCAACCGGTTGAATCGGGGGTTGAACCGGAATTAATTAAATACATTATTTAATATATTTTTTACAATATACGAAGGATAAAAAACAAAACAAAAAATCATAGTATGACATAATAAAATTATAATATTCAACAATCATAGATAGTTAGATACTAATATAATGTAAATACTCTTGTAGTAATATTAGTGTACACATTTATTTTTTAATTATTTATTTATTTTATCAATTTAATTATAAAAATGTATAAAAAATATCCCATATACCAAAATTCAACATCATTTATCATTTTTTTCCAAAATCAACATGATATACCATTTTTTAAAAAAAATAAAAAAAAATCCGGTTTTCTGTCCAACTCCCGGTTTTTGGCTGGTTTTCCGGTTCAATTCTCGGTTCTTCAGCAATCCGGTTTTGGAGTTCAACTGGACCGGATAGGGGTCCGGTTCCCGGTTCAACCGGTCGAACCGCCCGGTCCGGTCTGGTTTTGACAACCTTGGTTTTGGTGGAGAAGAATATTTGAGAGAGGAATGAAGAATTAGAGGAAGGTTTAGATGCTTGTGAATGTGAATGTGAATGTTGAAGAAGATGATGCGACATGACAAATAAGATTTAGAAAAAATTAAAAAAATGACACATCAGAATTCTGTTAGCCACATCAGGAGAAAAAAGTGACGGTGCCCCATTGAGGATGCTCTAATGCCACCGGGAGAAAGGTATCCCTAGTTTGCATTAATATACAGACTCTCTCTAATGCAAGTAACCTCCTATATTGCAATTATGATTGACATCACTATGCTCTATTGTCCAACAGATCAAGGACCTCTTGGCTCGTTTATGGCTCGTTTATGGTTGGTGGTATTGAATCACACTCTTCACGAAGCATATGGTTGCGCGGACTATATGACAAAGCTTGGTGCACAGAACTTAGCTCATTTCAACTACGTCCAACATCCTCCCTCTGCTATCCTATCTTTGTTGGATATTGGGCTGTCCATTTGGCTCACTTGGGCCAGCCCACCCTAGGCCCACGTGTGGCCCTAAGGCCAAAAGGCCCCATGGACCAAAGCCCACTATCCCAAGGCCCACATGGGCCCAAAGCCCATAAAAGCTCATATGGGAAAAAAAGAAAAAATGGCCCACCAAACTTTGGTGCCTAGTCCAGCCCATGGGCCTAAAATATTAGTCAAGATACTGAGTTAGTGGGTTGGGTCGAACCAATGGGTTGCTCATTGACATGCACGACTCGATATATATTAATTTTATAATTTTATATTTTTCAATAAAGACTTATTGTTAATAATTTTCATATAAGAAATCAACCTAGTTATAGTGCTGGACAGATCCTGATCACACTATCGATGTTTACTAGTACAATGTCAAAAAAGAAACAATACACACTTGATATTTGTCCATGTATCATCATTCTCTAGTTGCTCAATCGGAATAATGACATTAACAGTGCCAGAAATTAACTCACTCCACATTGGGATCTATGATATATGCACAAGGTTATATATTGTCATCTTCATATATATATATATATATATATATATATATATATATATATATGTTAAATGATAATTACAACTTGTCAAAAATAATAATACATAGACTATAAATATTATATATGTAAACAACAGTTGAAAAAAATAGCGGTGGTTTTTAACGAAAATTGGAAATGGGCTATACCATAAGGAGGTGGTGGTAAGAGGGAAAAAGAGGTGGTGGTAAGAGGGAAAAGGAGGTAGTGGTGGTGGTGGTGTTGTCAGTGAGAGAGAAAAAGAGGTGGCGGTGGTGGTAAGTGAGAGATGGTGATGGTGGTGGTGGCTGTGGTGAGAGTGGTGAGAGTGAATGAGAACAGAAAAGGGGGGTGAAAGAATGAAAGTGGAGGTGCAAGTTGTGGGAAAAGAATGAGCAAAGTAAATTGGGGGCGGTCCACAAAGCCCTGACCCTGACCCACTAAAATATTTAAAATGTGAGCTGGCTAAAAAAGCCTCATTAATAGGGGGCTGAAATTTTAGGGTTCCATTTTTTATACCACTGCCAATGGACTCCATACCCCCACCAAATTTGTATATCCCCAAAATACCCCTTGCATTTATTTAAACATTTATTTCAGTCAGAGTGTGGACCACCACAATTATGTACTGTCGAATTTACCCAACAAAAAGCTAAATCCGTTATGCGTTTATTTGATTTTTAAACAAATTTATCTTTTTAAAATGTTAAATTTGATGCTCAATTTTTTTGACAAACAGATTTATGTTTTAAAAAATAAATTTGTAGTTATTAATTTTTTATAACAGATTTATCTATTTTAAAGATAAATTTGTTATTTTATTTTGAGAAACAGATTTACCTATTTTAAAGATAAATCCGTTTAACAACTGATTTATCTATTTTAGATAAATCCGTTGTACAAAGTACAATAACAGATTTATCTTAAAAATAAGTAAATCTGTTATTGATTAATTGCATACATGATTTATCTTTTGTATGGATAAATCCGTTTTGGTGGATGAACACACTGTATTGAAGGTTTCCGCAAGAGTCAGTATGAATGCTTTGAAGAAGAAATTTATGGGTAATGTGACTTCTATGTCCCAACTATACAGGAAGCATAGCATGTACCGGTATTCCTTGAGATTGATAGAATTTGAAAAGTATTTATGTTTGAGCAGAAAAGTTAAGGGCACAGATGTTGTCAGTGACATCATGTGCGCACATCTTACTTGTATCAAATTATTCAGATTGTTTCCTAAGGTTCATATTCTCGACAGCACATACAAGACCAACAAATACAGAATAGCTCTCTTGAATATTGTGGGTTTCACTTCCACTAGTTGACCTTCTCGATTGCATTCGCTTACTTGGCACATGAGTGCGAGTCTCATTTTAGATGGACATTGCAGATGTTGAAAGATTTGTTCGAGATGCACGACCTAATACCTCAGGTGTTTTTTACTGATAGAGATCTTCGTCTGATTTGTAGTTATGTTTTGGTATTATTTAATTTTGGTTAAGGGATTTAATTTTTTTCCTATTATTTTAGGGTTGAGTCGGCCCACTGGGCGTTAAGAGATGGCGTTGGGGAATAGTGGAGGATACTTGCGTAGGGGTTGGGAGGCAATGAATGTATGGTTAATCTACATTTTGCTAAGATTTTTGAGTCTTTTCAAAAAAGTATCAACCATGTTGAGGTGGAACACAACACTCCATTCTACAAGAAACTACGCGGGTTGATCTCCATAAATGCACTAAGACTTATTGCAAATGAGTTTGAGAAAATTTGTCAGGTGTGGGTTATGACAAATCTCGTTGTGGGTGCACCATTAAGGTTACAAATGGTTGCCATGTGCTTGGAGTTTATCGTGTCTCAGGTAATCCAATTTCATTGGAGGTGGGCTAAGTTTGGATGGTATGGATGAGGTTGAGAATAAAAAGAAATATGCTGAGTGTGATATCACTTATTCTACAGAGATGCTATCACTACAAGAAATTCGACGATTTCCGACGGTGTTTTTCGTCGCAAATGCAGCAATTTTCGTCGCAAATTGACGTTTCCGACGAACTTTTCGACGGACAAAAAGCCGTCGCAAAACGCCCGTCGCAAATCGTTTCCGACGGATTTTTTCGTCGCAAATGACTCCGTCGCAAAATTGTCGGAAATCTGTCGCAAAGTTTCATTGCAAATTCGTCGTAAATCCGTCACAAATGTTCGTCGCAAAAAACCATTTCCGACGAAAATTTCCGTCGGAAATCCGTCGGAAATTTAAAAAAAAAAACTAAATCTTCTGAAGGGTTGTGGTAACAAAGTGAACACTTAGAGTTTTACTAAACCTAACTGAACTAACTCAAGCTTAATAGCTTGTACAAGAATACAAAAGTATTATACTCTAACAAATATAAATCTAAATATACTGACTTTTATCAACCTGAGCAAAAAATTATGATTTAGGTATCACCGTGGGGTGATTTGAGTAAAACTAGCAGGTGTAGAACTAAACTGATAGCTTGTGGACTCAAAAGATGACTTCTTTAGAGAGGATTCTCCTGAACCTTGGAAGAACCCTGGTGCTGTTAGTTACTTTTCATTAAGTCTTATTTTCTTGAATAGTATATCAACAACCTGAGACATCAATGGCCTCCTACTTGCTGCTGCTTGTGTGTAGAAAAAAGTTACCTTCATGTACCTAATAACCTCTTCTTTAGGATATTCAACCAAGTCTGGATCCACAAGCTCCAACAGTTTCCCCTCTTCATGAAGTTGTCAGGCCTGTTATTTCAAAACAAAACCAAAAAATCGTCACAGTGAGAAAAAAACAACATATACATCATGCATGTGTTTGGTCAAAGAAAACAACATCTACATGAGAGCCCGTGTCAATCTGAAACCAAAGCAGAAACAAAATAGTATCACTGATCAAAAAAATAATAAGATTACTTTACCTTCTATTAACTTTAAAGAACCAAATCCCCAAATAAAAAAATTTCTAATATAGGCAGGTCTGAATTTTTTTTACAGCAATAGGCATCCGTGAATTGAAAACCTCTTCTATGGAATAGGTATATCAGTTTCTAAGTATAAATAGATATATCAGTTTCTAAGTCTAAATATAAGTATAATAAGAGGTATATACTCACATGAATTGCAAGAAAAAGAAAACTCACAAATGGAATTTTATGAATGCTCTGCATAAAAAAAACGAGATTAAAAGACACCAAAATTGATAGAGGTAGAAGCTTATAAATGTCAAACCACTATACATGACTCGAAGGAGTTTGGTAAACGAGTAGCCAAATCTACCAATAGAGAAAAGCAAGAAAACAAGGAATGGCAAGATTTAAACAAAACAATGACAGAGAATGCAATTTAGAAATAGAGTTTGATTAATTGTTGAGATTCTTAGACAACGACAGAGTAAAGCAATAAGGCTATAAGGAATGGAAAAATCGATACACAATGACAGAGAAAAGGAACAAAAGGAAGAAATCAATAGACAATGTTCAGAAATCTCAATCCAATGTTCCACATCAATGGCATCAACCTCAACAGAATTTCAGAGACGTACCTTTACTAACTTTGTCGACAGCCTTTACAAAAATAAACCTCTCTAAAAGCATAGCAGAGCCTTCCTCTTACAGTTCCTCTACCACATCGGGCTCCAAATATTCTTTGTCCATATAAGATGATTCAGAAGACTTTTTACGATACATGACTTTTTACGATACATGGCTTTGAGGTAATTAACCAAAACAGCAAGAAACTGAAGGCACAGAAAGTAAAAGGGTTCCTTTAGAAAATTGTAATTATTAGGTAGCAAAAACTTGAAGAAAGAGACAAGATAAATATTTCTTATTATAAGAAAAAAGACATTACCTTCAATGTGGCATCAATGCTCTCACTTTGATCCACTACATGCATTCCTTGAGCTTGTCCTAGTATAGTTCTCAACAAACATGTTTGCATTTGTAAGAAAAATGAGTTGTAAAATGATTCTAGTCAAGATTAAACTTCTATTGTATCAGAGTTTTCTCAAATATGGCAAAGTGGAAAGCATAACATATATGCTTAATTTATCTTAATGTTGTTTCAAATCACCAATATATATATATATATGATGCTGCTTATCAAGATAACATATATGCTTAATTTATCTTAATGTTGTTTTCTCAAGTATATTAATGTATACAACTTACCAATAAGATAAAGCCACCAACTAGAGAGAACAAGAAAGTTGAACCCATAAAGTTTGAGATGCCACCAAGATCTGTTCAAAACTACTTCAAAGTAAGGCAAACCAAATTCAAGCAAAGAATTAATATAGAAAAGGAGAATCACAACAAAAGGAACAATCAATTGTTTCAAGTTGATTTTTGTACATCTGCATCAAAAGGAACAAACAAGCTGACTAAAATAGTCCATTTGGTTATTTGAAGCAGAATGTTGATCATCAGTTATAAGATCTCAGATTTGCAAAATACAACAAATATATGATTTTAGCTTCTGAGACATCACCTAAGCATCACTTCCAAGATTGGTCGGCAGCCTGATGTCTCGCGAGGTTGGTTGGCAGCCTGATGTCTCGCGAGAAGCAGCAGAAGCAACATAAGGTTTGGTTGTTGCCTGTGGGATATGTCTCCACCACCCAGCAACATTTCTAATACAAAAGAAAAAGAAAATTCAGCCAAGAAAACACCTTTTACAGTCAATGCATTACAACGATAATTAAAGCAGAAATCCTTCTCCAAACAAAACAAGAAAATTCAATAAAATTCATCTACATCTATTTTGCCTACACCTATCCCATAGAAATACTCCACTGCTACATTATTTTGTGGTCACTTTTCATAGCAGCTTGAAATCACCATCTGCAGCCTAGCGCCATTCTACCACCAAATTTCCTTCACAGCAAAAGTGCTCATATAAATCTATTACCTTGTTATATTTTCAAGAAAAAAACAGCTCTGCTCCAGTCTAGGTTCTCATCATACATAAAGAACGAAAAACGAAAATGAAAGAAAATTAAGTTGCGAGGGAACAGAAAGTAGCTTTGAAACCTTCTCTATCATCTCTGGTGAAAGAACACCTCGTTCGGTGATTTCTGATTCTGATGTGCCAACTATAGAAGTAATCCTATGAAAACAGTTTCTCTCTTCTTTCGATGAGTCCATCAAATTCCAGAGTTCAAATAGGTTAAAAACAATATCCTTCAGCTGCATTATCAAAAAAGTATACATTAAATATCTGGCCAGGGTAAAGCAAGGGGAAATTACGAGTACAACAAACTAGAAGCAATCACCTTCTGGATTCTAGAAAACATACACTACAATAAAAAACGTCATTTGCGACGGACATTAGCGACGGAATACGATTCCCTCGCTAAAACTGACATTAGCGACGGAATTTGCGAGGGAATAAGGGTCTTCGTTTTTTTGAAAATTAGCGACGGAAATTAGTGCATTAGCGACGGAACAGTCCGTCGCTAATTGTTTGGAGGGAAACTGAAATCAGAACAGCACGGAAACCGAAGCGATTAGCGACGGAAAAACTGGTCCCTCGCTAATGTTTTTGACCGTTCCACGTTGGTTAGCGTGAAGGGATTAGCGACAGAATAGTCCCTCGCAAATTCCGTCGCTAACCCCAATTAAATAGAATCAGATCCCATTTTCCTCTCTCTGTTTCCTCTTCTCTCTCACTCCCTCACTCTTCTCTCACGAACCCCAACCCCACCACACCATTTCCAGCACCACCACACCACAACCACCACACCACCACAACCAACTGTCTCCGTCGCTCCTCTCTCTCTCCTATGCGACGTCGCTCTCTCTCCTCTCTCTCTCCTACGCGAATCTCTCTCTCACCGGAGCTCTCCCATTTCGCCACCACCGGAGCTCGCCCTCCTCACCACCACCGGAGCTCGCCCTCCTCACCACCGGAGCTCTACCTTTGGAGGTTTTTTTTACTGATTTTGATTTTTTTTTACCAACTGATTTTGTTTGATATTGTTTTGTTAGGATTTGTAAAATTAATTTTGTGATATTGTTGTTTGGTAATTTTAGTGAATTTAGTTTTGTGATATTGTAAAATTAATTTTTGATATTGTTTTAGTGAAATTGTGTTTAGGATTAGAAATTGAAATTGGGTAGAAATTGAAATTGTGTTTTAGGTTTTAGGATTAAGTTTAGGATTTATAGAAATTGTGTAGGATAAAAATTTGAAGTTGAAATTTAAATTGTTTGTTGAAATTGAAGTTGTTTTATTGAAATTGAAATTAATAGTGAATTGATTTATGTTTTTTGCTTGAAATTGAAATTAATAGTTGAAATTGAAGTTGATATTGAAGTTGTTGTTGAAATTAATAGTTGAAATTGAAGTTAGTTATTGAAATTGAAGTTGAAATGGTTTAGGATTGAAATTGTTGGTGTGTGAAGTCTCACAACCGCACCGGAGTGCGCACCGTCACTGAACCACGTACCGCACCGGACCTCAATCTCATAACGGTTAGTTTCCAAAATAAATTAATTGTTGTTTTCATGAACCTTAGGTTAGATGACTGTGTGTTGTTGATGGAAAAGGGTGAGGTGATGTCGTCCCTCACCCCCATATTTTGCTCGAAATCATCTCCATTGAGATAATTGCGAGGCGATACTAACAATTTTAAGGTTGGGAGTTAGAAATAATTTCGATCCTTCACTACTTATATGGAAAAGGGTTTTGTCTGATCTGTCCTTAACCCCCATATTCGGCTCGAAATCATCTCCACTGAGATCATATCGATGCCACTAACTTGATAGATTATTGGGAATGTTAAGGGAATCTAACACGTTTTCTTAAATGCGTGTAGATGAATTTGTATGAATTTAATCGTGAATGGGTGTATGATCGGTTATATCCGAGAAGAGCGGGTTTGAAGGAATCTTTTGTAATTGGGGTTGAACAGTTTCTTGTGGTAGCATGGCGACATGAATTGGCTAAACGGGAAAAGGGGGTTAGGTGTCCTTGCTTAAAATGCGACGGTGTACCTATTAGGACCGATAATGAAATCAGGGAGCACTTGTATCAATGGGGGTTTAGGCCTAATTATTGGATTTGGGTGGACCATGGAGAACAACGACGTCAAAATTTTGAGGTAGGGGCTTCAAGCATTTCTGGTGTTGGTGTTCCACGTAATGAAATTTTTGAGTCGATGGAAAACATGATTTGTGATGGTCTCAGGGTGAATGTGCCATTTGATGAGCCTCAATATGACGATCATGATGAACTTCCAAATGAAGAAGCACAAAAATATTATAATATATTAAGAGATTCAAACAAACCGTTGTTTGAAGGCTCGCCACAGTCAAAATTATCTATGTGTGTGAAACTTTTAGCTCTCAAGTCCATGAGTAATATTTCTGAGGTGGGTTTAGACTATGTGACTGAAATGATGTTGGAAGCGACACCTAATAAGGATAATTTACCAAAAAGTTATTTATGAAGCAAAGATGTTAGTTTCGAAGCTGGGATTGAAATTTAAGAAGATTGATTGTTGTGAGAAAGGGCACATGTTGTTTTACAACAACGAATTTGGTAAAAATGATGGTGAGCTACTTGAATGCAAATTCTGTGGAAAGCCAAGGTATCATGATCGTAAAGGGGCAAAACGTAATTATAAACCTATCCCTGCAAAGTCGATGTTCTATTTGCCTATAGTTCCAAGGTTGCAAAGAATGTTTGCATCGACCGAAATTGCGCAGAAAATGACTTGGCATTATGACAATAGGCGTACCTCAGACGACATTTTACACCACCCATCCGACGGTGAAGCGTGGAAGCACTTTGATCAAGTGCATTCAGATTTTGCCTCAGACCCACAGAATGTTCGGCTTGGCTTGTGCTCTGATGGGTTTACTCCATATATCCAAGCATCGGCGTCACCCTACTCTTGTTGGCCAGTCATTGTTACCCCTTACAATCTTCCTCCTGAGATGTGCATGACTAAACCGTATATGTTTTTGACTTGTTTGATACCTGGTCCATCCAATCCAAAAGCTAACATTGATTTCTTTTTGGAACCTCTGATTGATGATCTTAAGAGATTGAGGGGTGTTTTGACATATGATGCAGCACGAAAGAAAATTTTTATGATGAGAGCCGCATTGATGTGGACAATTAACGACTTTCCTACTTATGGTATGTTGTCTGGTTGGGGGACTCACGGTAAATTGGCATGTCCCCACTGCATGGAACACACAAAGGCGTTTACGCTAGAGTACGGGGGCAAGAGTTATTGGTTTGACTCGCATCGCAGATTTTTACCGCAAGATCATAAATTTAGAAAGAACAAGAAGGCCTTCAAGAAAGGGGCAGTTGAAACAAATGGACCACCGCCTTTGTTGACATCAGATGAAATCTGGAGCAGAGTTATGGATTTGCCACAAGCCACAGAGGTAGGGGAGCTCACCCGGTTGGATGGTTATGGACAAGTGCACAATTGGACAAAAAAAAGCATATTTTGGAATCTCCCATATTGGAAAGATAATTTGTTGAGGCACAATCTTGATGTTATGCACATCGAGAAGAATTTCTTTGACAACATATTTTTTACTGTGATGAATGTGAAAGATAAAACCAAAGACAATAATAAGGCTAGATTGGATTCTGCTCTTTATTGTAGCAACCATCGATCTGATTTGAAGTTGGTGGAAATGCCTAATGGGAAGATGTTAAAACCCAAAGCCAAATACTGCCTAACACCAGATGAAGCGAAAGATGTTTGTCGATGGTTGAAAGAATTGAGGATGCCAGATGGTTATTCTTCTAACCTTGCAAGATGTGCCGATGTGAACACCGGGAAGATGTATGCGATGAAAAGTCATGATAAGATGGAGCAGAATATTCCTTTCATTATTTGTAAGTTGGAGAGAATATTTCCTCCCGGTTTCTTTGATTCCTTGGAGCATCTACCGGTTCACCTTGCGTATGAAGCAAGGCTTGGTGGACTAGTTCATTATAGGTGGATGTATCCATTTGAGAGGTAATTATCTATTTCAACATTTTATTAAAATTATCTTATTTAGTATGATTATTAGTTTAATGAAGTATTTTTCGTTCAACAAATAGATTAATGGGTGATTATGAACGATCGGTGAAGAATAAAGCTAGAGTTGAAGGATCGATCTGCACAGCTTATCTACACCGTGAAACAATTTATTTTTGTTCACATTATTTCAACAACTTTATGTTGTCAACAAATAATAGAAATGAAATGAGATTGAAGAAGAAAGACACCTGCTCACTTTATCTGTGTTTATCAAACCTAGTCGCCCTTCGGGAAAGAAGTCAACCAACTACTTTTCAGATAAAGAGCATAAATCAGCACATGTTCATGTCTTGATCAATTGCACTGAAGTTAAACCATATCTTGAGTAAGTATGCTCCAATTCAATTGTTAATCTATACTGTATGATGTTAAATCAGATTTTGATCAACTTTCAATCTAAAGAGTAATAATAATTCCTTTTCAGTGCATTCTTACGAATTGAGGGTATAGGCGCTGAAGAATCTTCTATTCGTATACATGAAAGTTTTCCATCCTGGTTTAAGACTAGAGTAAGTAACCAAATCCCCAAGGCGTTGAATAATTCTTTAAAGTAGATATGAGACATGACTTATTTTTCCATATGTTGTTTACTTAGGTTTATGAAGCAGAACCAACTCCCCAAATCCGACACTTGAGGAACTTAGCCGATGGTCCTTTTCTTGAGGTGTCCGAGTGGCACACGTACCTAGTTAATGGTTACAAATTTGACACCCAATCATGGAGTGAGGGGAAAAAACAATTAATAGTGGGGTATATGTTAAAGGTGAAACAGGAGGAGGTGAAAATGACTACTACGGTGTGATCGAACACATATATGAACTTGAATACCCACTGTTAGACTATGAAAAGAGAATAGTTTTGTTTTTTTGTAGATGGTTTGATCCATCGGTTAGAGGAATGAAATTGAATCCAAAATGTAATACCGTGGACATTCGAATGAATGGAAGGTATAAACTTTATGATCTGTTTATCATGGCAGAAAATGTGAGGCAGGTGTATTATGTTCCATATCCATCAACTCAGAGAGGATGGTGTGTTGCAACTAAGACAAAACCACAGGGTCGCATTGAAGCCATTGATGCAGAGGATGAGGTTCATTATCAGGTGGATGAAATTTCAGGAGTAGATGAGGTAATTGAATTTGAACCGATTGACTCATTATGTGATGATCGACTCCTAGTTGAAGAAGTTGATGAAGATGAAAGAACACAATGAAGATGAAGAAGAGAATGAAGATGAAGAAGAGAATGTTGTATTTGATTAATCTTATATATATATTGTCTACTTATGTTGACTCCTTATGTTGTCTTTAAATTTATTAGAATCATTAATATATCAATATTGTTCTTGTTAATTTACTTTATTTAAATTATTTATAAATATATATAATTAATGTTGTTAGTATCACATTTCGTTTCTATTTTTTCATAGATATGGATCCAGGAAGAGGTTCTGACCCACCGAGACGTAATAATAAAGGGAAGAAGACTATGACCGATGAACCTCCTAGGAGGAGGCGTAATCGTGAGGTGGAACTTAATATTGGGAATATGAGGGGTCATATGTATGTGGGCCCACCAACTACCGCCCCACAACCTCTGCCTCCATCTGGCCCCGGATGGTATCATTTACCATCACATGGGCATTATATGGGCCCAGCAGATGCGTATGCAGGGTATGGCCCACCAGCTGGGTATGGCCCACCAGCTGGGTATGGCACATCAGCTGGGTATGGCACACCAGCTGGGTATGGCACACCAGCTGGGCATATAGGCTCATCATCTGGACATATGGGCCCATCAGCTGGGTTATCTATGCCTACACCAAAGCCCCAGGATGATAGTCAGCATGATGTTGGTGGTGGTAATGTTGAAGGTGATTCATCCACCGATGACGAGAGAGTGGAGGTGGTTGTTATTAATGGTATTAGACTCAAAGTCATTTATAGCCGTGGTAACGCGTATGTATTATATTGTTTGTTTTTTTAAAGTTAATTATGCAACGACTTATATATATTTGATTGTTCGATATATCTTTCATTATGCAGGCTTCTTCTTGCAAAGGTAGCTTCATCAAGCATCACCTATGTCATCCGGAAAAAATATTTTCAAAAGTTCCATAAAAAGTGGAGCAAAGTCGAAGAAGATGACAGGAAGGATCTGCTTGACTTCTTTAGGGTAAGTGTCAATTATTTTGTCATTACTTATATTGTTTGTTAAAATTTTATGTTTAATAACGTTTAATATAATTACTAATAGATATTTTCATTTTACTTAATACAGACCAAGGTAACTTGGGACATAGAAGAAGATGACAATGTGCGGAGACTTTTTTTCAAAAGGATGGGCGCTCAGATTTCAGATTTGCTTTATAAGCTCCGCTGTAAAGATAAAAAACCTGACTTCATGGGTGATGATATTTGGAATGCCTTCAAGAGCCATTGGGCTACCGAGACTTTCAAGAAAAATGCTGCAAGCGCCAAAAACAATAGAAACTCAGAAAAGGGTGGCTCGCTTCACTGCGGCGGGTCCATCAACCAGGCTCAGCATGCTGCTAGATTGGTAAATTATTTTACAAATCTGTGTGTGTTTTTTTACATTATTTAATTAGTTAGCAATTTTTGAAAATGTGTTTCATTTTACAGAGTAAAAAGGCAGGACGCCCTATCACTGCTCCTGAGCTGCATAGAGCCACCCATGTGAGGAAAGACACTGGCGAGTATGTTGATGAGCGCTCCAAGATGACTCAGGTAAATATACAAATTGATTTGTATTATATAACGTTGCTTTGTCAGAATGGAGCGCTAATTTGTGGTTATTCAAAACAGGAGCAAGTAAATGAGTTCATGACTCAGCTAACTCAGGGGAGCTGGGACCCTGAAGCACTTGGCCTACTTACTCCTGAGATGATAGATCTGGCAAATCAACATTGGGAGAAGACAGTTGGTTGGTCTAAGGGTCGTCTGTATGGTACGGGGCCCTTGGCTCCATGTATGGGCCAGTCTGGGGCCGGGAGCAGCAGAAGACGCAGTCGACCAGCTTCTACTCCTGCAGATACATAGCATATGAGGCAGATGGAGCAGGGGCTGCAGTCTATTCGACAGGAGCTGCACGATACTCGACAGGAGGTCAGGACCTCTTCTGAGGCGATGAAAAAGATGCAGCAAAACTTTGAGAAGGTGAGCCGTAGGCAGGCGATGATGTTAAAGTATTTTAAGAATATGCAGCAAAATCAGCAGCAAGATGAGGAGGAAGATGAGGAGGAAGATGATGAGCAAGATGAGGAGCAAGCTGAGGAGTCTGATGGTGGCAGCTTTTAGTGTTGTTGATTAACGTTTTTGTTATAACATTTCAGATTAAGTGTTGTGGATTCAAATTTTATTCTCGTAATTTTTATTTATTGAAGAATTTTAATTTTCAACTGTTTTATGTATTTTAGATTTTATTATTTATTAATAAAATAAACAGGTATAAAAGCAGATTAATAAAAAAAAATACAATCAGATGGGCATTAGCGAGGGAAATTGGATGTGTGGCTAGGCGTTAGCGAAGGAATTAGCGAGGGAAAGTGGACGCGTGGCTAGGCATTAGCGAGGGAAAGTGGACGCGTGGCTAGGCATTAGCGAGGGAATTAGCGAGGGAACGTGGACGCGTGGCTGTCAGAATTTTCCCACGTGGCTGCCATTAGCGAGGGAATTAGCGACGGAATGGTCCGTCGCTAAATAGCGACGAACTCAGATTCCCTCGCTAATCCCATTAGCGAGGAGCAATTAAGCGATGCAACAGGTCACTCGCTAATTCCCTCGCTAACGGTCATTAGCGACGGAAAGTGGACATTTTGCGAGGGAAATTTCCGTCGCTAATAACCAATTTTTTTGTAGTGATAAAGGAACAAGTGTAATCACTAAACGAAAACACGTGGTACCACCTAATGCAATATAATAATGGGAACTGGAACAATTTTTTTGTTTAAAAAAAGAATCAACAAACAAGCGAAATTTAGTGCCAGAATGTCTCCAAAAAATGTAGGAGAATCTATGCTACATGTAACATGTTGCAAGTAGAGAAGTGAAATCAAGTTGTGGAGGCAAAAATAAAATACTATAAACACTATAATAATAACGCATACCCAAAACTCTCAATACTACTTATTGTGTTACTCTTGAGAACTAGCAAGCTCACAACCACTTTGCTCAACTAATTGAACTCTTTAGCCACAGAATACAAGTAAAAAAGTACCTAGGTAGCAAATATCCAAAACAAATTGAATCTTTGACAGTATAAAAGACAAATACATGGCAAATCATAATCAATTATATGTACCTTCAACCGTACAGCTTCCAAAACACAAAACAACATGAAACCATCATAATTGTACAGACAAAATACATACACAGAATGGAAATAAACATACCAACAACAAATACTTCAGATCAAGACAATTATAAAACACCAAACACACAAGATTCCACCAAACAAGTCATTCTAACCAGCAATTTGCAGCAACAGCAGCTAGGCCATCAGTGGTGAACCCTTCACAGCTAACAAGAACTAAAGACTTAAAGTTCATAAAAGAACGAGAAAGTAGCTCAAGGATCTCATCTGAAACCACCATTCTCTTCAACCTAAGTTTAGGCCATGCAGAACCGGAGGAAGTTCAGGCCTGTAGCGAAGAACAGCTTCCTAAGTTCAGAAATGAAGGTTAGGGTTTCGATTAGAAAATGGGGGTTAGGGTTTCGATTAAAAAATGGAGGGGGTTAGGGTTGAATGCTGCAACATTGGGGGTTAGGGTTTCGATTCAACCAACAATGGAGGCATTTCCGTAAAATAGAAGAGGAGAAGAAGAAAAAATGCATACCTTTTAAGAAGAAGAAGAGAGGAGAGCGACTAAGAAAGGAAAGGCGACTAAGAAATGAGAGGCGCTGGTCACCATGGTGGTGGTGCTTCGAGCAAGACGGGGAGGTGAGGCGGAGGCGTCTGTGGAGGGAGCGTGAAGGTGATGGCGGTGGTTGTTGAGAGAGAGGCATCACTGATTGAGGTGTTGAAAGAAGGAGAAGGAGAACGGAGGGAGAGAGTGAGTACTGCGTGAGGAGGGCGGAGGAGGGCGGTGGAGGGCAGAGAAGGGCGGAGGAGAATGAGGGAGAGAACGATGGATTGGGTTGGTTCAGGGGTTTCGCGAAGGAGAGTTAGTGAGGTTTGCTGAAAATGAAAAGGAGGGGATTCGAGGGAAGGGGTTGTGTTTTAATTGGGTATTTGCGTTTGCGACAGATTTTAAGCGTTTTCCGACGAAAACTGCCGTCGGAAATTAGCGACAAAAACATTTTCGTCGGAAAGGTAAGCGGGAATTTTAGCGCCTCTTTTTCTGAACATTTGCGACGACATTTAGGTTGGAAATCCGTCGGAAATTGCGACGGACTAGAGTTCGTCGGAAAAAATGACAGGAAACGGCACTTATTCTTGTAGTGTATGGAAGCGATTTAATTCTATGACTCAAGAGGAGAAGTTTGTGTTCAAGAAACAGATTGATGAGCTCGCTTTTCTACCACATCTTCTATGGTTCCACCACCATCTAAAATTAAGACAAAGGGTGCACCAAAGATGGTATGATGTTGCGCGTGACTCTTCTTATTAGGAGCATGTGGACAAGGCGATGAAGAACACTCAAGACTCTGTGACTAAACCATCACAACAATTATCACTATCATAGGAACATCAAAGAAACTCTCACAGCGTTCATCATATCGATCATCATAGCATGATATGCATGTATTACCATGGGTTCCGCTACATTTCCACCCCCTACATTGCAGACATTAATGATGTTGTTGGGGATGGAAATTGTGGCTACAGAGTAGTTGCTATTGAACATCAGTTTGGTGAGAATAGTTGGTCGTTAGTTTGACAATACCTACTTCAAGAAATTGGGGCACGTACTTATCTATATGCTGAATTATTTGGGGTGGACCGACTTGCAACTATTAAAGAGTCATTATTTGTTAGCACTACACAAAAATTGCCCATTAGCGAGGGATTTTTCCCTCGCTAAATGCCCCAAATCTGTCGCTAATTCCCATTAGCGAGGGAATTAGCGACGTAATCAGTCACTCGTTAAACTGCTCCTCGCTAGTGGTAATTAGCGAGGGAATTTGAATCCATTGCTAATTAGCGAGGGAATATTCTGTCGCTAATTCCCTCGCTAATTAGCAAGGGAATATTCCGTCGCTAACTCTGACAGCCACGTTTTTTTTTATATTAGCCTATTTTTTATATAGTTATTATTATTATTATTATTATTATTATTATTATTATTATTATTATTATTATTATTATTATTATTATTATTATTATGGTGTGGTGGTGGTGGTGGGGAAGGGTAGAGAGAGAAGGAGAGAGAGAGAGATAGAGAGAGAGAGAGAGAGAGAGAGAGATAGAGAGAGAGAGAGAGAAATGAGCTATGTGGTGGTGGTGGTGGTGGTCGTGGTTGTGGTGGTGAAGGGTATTATGGTAGAGAGAGAAGGAGAATAGTAAGGGAGAAGGAGAGAAAGAGAGAGAGAGAAACAAGTGGTGGTGGCGGTGGTGTGGTGGTGGTGGTGGTGGTGGTGAAGGGTATTAGGGTAGAGAGAGAAGATAGAGTGAGAGAAGAGTGTGAGGAGGTGGTGGTGTTGGTGTGGTGGTGGAGGAGTGAAGAGAGAAGAAGAGTGTGAGAGGAGGTGGTGGTGTGGTGGTGGAAGAGTGAAGAGAGAAAAAGAGTGTGAGGAGAGAAGAAGAGAGAAGAGTGTGAGGAGAGTAGGAGAGAAGAGTGGCATTTGAGAGGATAAATAAGCTGAAAAGTCAGAAATTTAGCGAGGGAATTAGCGAGGGACAGACAATTCCGTCGCTAAACACCTGCACGAAGTCCTATCATCTAAAAGCTGTCAGAAATTAGCAAGAGAATTAGCGAGGGACTGACAATTCCGTCGCTAAACACCTGCACGAAGTCCTATCATCTAAAAGCTGTCAGAAATTAGCGAGGGAATTAACGAGGGACTGAAAAATTCGTCGCTAATTAGCGAGGGACCTAAAAATCCGTCCCTAATGACAGAATTAGCGAGGGACTCAAAATTTCCTCGCTAATTCCCTCGCTAATACGCTTTTTTTTTTGTAGTGAGGAGTATGGGGGCACTAGAATGAGGACAAGTGGCTATCGATGCTTGAGATGGGGTACATTATAGCTAACAAATATAATGTCACCCTAGTTTCATTAGAATTGAGAGACTCATATACTTATTTCTCGTTGAGAGATTCATATTCGGGGAGCATCATCTGTATTCTTTTCGTGAAAAACTTTCACTGGGTGCATGTTCTGATGACTCTTGAGTGTCCATTGCCTCCAATTGCTCCTCAGTGGGAGTGTTTTTCATCTGACGAGACTACTACATGTTGGATGCATATATAGGGCGTACCCAGTAGTTGTAGACTTAGCAGTTGATTCTGATTGAGATTGATGTAATATTTTACGCTTTAATTTATATATAATATTATTTGTCTTTAAATTATAATTAAATGCTGAATTTATTTATTAATTTTTTAACTAAACAGGTTTATCTATAATAAAGATAAATCCTTTATTATAAATTAACAAAATAGATTTATCTCTTTATGAGGTAATTCCGTTATGTTAATTTATAATAACGGATTTAACTTTTATTTAGATAATTTCATTTAACAAAAAAATGTAAAACGAATTTATCTCTTTATGACATAAATTCGTTTTACATTTATTTGATTAAACAGACTTATCTAAATAAACCATAAATCTATTATGAGTTAAAAAAAAACAGATTTATCATTTATTTAGATAAATCTGTTTAACAATTTTAATAGGGGTAAAATGAGAATAAAAAAATAGTGGTGGTTTGGTTTATAATTGTGGGGGTATAAAAAATGCAACCCAAATTTTATGGGGCTAAATAGAGGGCTAATGAAACCGCGCTTGAGGCCAAACTGACACCATAGTTGGATGCAAATGCTAGACCTGCTCCTTTTTGAGACCTTAATTCCCTACTTTTTTTTTGCTTTTCTTTCTCTAACTGTACATAAAAAATATTAAATATTACAATTAATCGATAATGCTGACTATTAATCATATTTGGTCAAAAAAGAATTGAATGATTTGAATTTTGACAATACGTATTAAAATGACATTTACATACATTTGACCAAAGAAATTGTATTTACATACATAATAAAATACGATACTCCATTCGGTCCACAATATAAGAGAAAAAAATATGAGTTTTGATGGTACACAATATAATAAATAAACATTGTTTTCAAAGTGTATTAAATGCCTAATTGCAATTCTAGTCTTACTTATTTAAAAAAAATATTTACGAGATGCATTTATTGTCTCCACGTTTCCATGTAGTTTAGCCTTATTAGTTATAGGGTAGTTAATTAGGAGAATAAATTTAAATTTATAAAAAAGGGTGCTTTGGAAAGAAAGTTAGATTTCAACTTTATTAATTAAAAACAACATGTTCCAATGTTATTTATTGGTATGTGAGATGTCTGGTTTTTTCTCTTATATCGTGGATCCGAATGAGTATAATTTTTTTCTAGTAAGTACAACTCTTGGTAGGGTATGCTTGATATTGTTAGACAAAATACGATAAAGAACTCGACAATGATAGGATATGATAAAGATATATGGTAACATTTATCTTATTATGTGTTCTGCTGATGCACACATAATAACAATATTTTATTCAATCATTTAAGTATTTGTTTTTCATATTTTTAGTACACACCTTATAGTGAAATGATACATATATATTACTGACGAAATCACATTTGTAAAATAATTATATTTTTTTCTAAATTAGCTAGTATTCTTTTAAATTTTTATAAATTATCAAAAAATAAAAAAATAAATAAGCATTAAAATAAATTTATTTAATTTAGAAAATGATTGACACTAATAAATAGATATATGATATATATTATATTTAAATGAAAACTACCATAGTAAGAATATATAATTAATTTGTTAAAAAAATAAAATTCACATTTTTTTTCTGATTTTCTATTTGGTAAAAAAAGTTAAAATATTCTAAAGTCATATTAACTTTTTTAATTTATCTTTTATAAGATTTTAGTTTTTTATATTTTAAATTTTATTTTATAAGAATAAATAAGCAAATTATTTTATTTTCCTCCGTTGGTTTCTCACTCATAAATAATAAAAAAATTAATTAGAGAGAGACAAGATATAATAAGACTCGGGTTAATGTTATCGTATTCTACTCGCTCAACAAATGTTGGATTTAGATAAGGTATATAGTTTATCCTATTTTGTCTCTCTTATCCTGACTAAGCGGTGACACACGCACACAGAGAACCACACACGCGCACACACACTAGTACAAATTAGGTGGGCAATTGCGGGTTCAAATCTGCGCCCCAACATATCAAATGTCATTGCAAACCTTTTATCATCAAAGTAGTACTTACAAGACTATTGGATAGTTTTTTTTGTTTGTCTTTAAACGAAGTGGCAAACACCACCTGAAACTCACACACAACTGCAAGGTCCCAGATTCGAACCAAAGTGAAGATGTTTTACTAGTAATATTAATAATGAATATGAACATCATATTATTTTTCTACATGTATTTTTTAGGCTAAACTACACCGAAGGTCCTTTAAGTTATTTAATTGTAACAAGTTCGTCCTTTAAGTTTTTTTCGTACCACTTAGGTCCCTTAACTTATTTAATTGTAACAAGTTGGTCACTTAAATTTTGTCGTACCACTTAGGTCCTGTAAGTTATTTAACGGTAACAATTTGGGGCTAAAAAATGTAAGTTATTCAGCCTTTAAAACTTACAATTAAATAACTTAAAGGACCTAAGTAGTACTAAAAAAACTAAAAGAACCAACTCGTTAATTACAATTAAATAACTTAAAGGACCTAAATGGTACGAAAAAAACTTCAATGACCAACTTGTTACAATTAAATAACTTAAAGGACCTCTGGTGTAATTTAGCCTAGTTTTTATTAACTTAAATTTTAAAAATATAGTTTACTTCAAACACTTTATGCAAAATAATTTATTCACTTTGTAAACGGCGACTCGTCTCCAAAAAAATGATGATGTTGTGAAGAATGTATCTATTTTTAAAAAATGTGTAACCGAAAAAAGGTATATAGGTTCTGTTTGACAAGTCTCATCGGTTAGCAGATATCGAATTTGACTAATGAATGTCAAATAGACGTGTTTGACAAGAAACAATAAGGTTTTTGTTGGAATGCTACTATTATTGTTTTAAATAAGATTAAACAACTCTCTTGGGATTGGTTTATGGGTAAAGTAGGTGATTCTTGGGGTGGTTCGGTATCCGATTGGTGGAACTCCCCTTTGTATTGTATTGAGTTGTCTCATCGAAAATGATGAGACTTTTTGAATAAGTTTTTTTGTATAAACTGGATATCCTCTGCGTGCAACTGCAGAACTAATCTCTCGAGTCAGATATGACCACAATGGTGGCAAAGCCCTCCCTCAAGAGGATATTTTTGTATAAGGTTGGAGTACCATTAGTACTCCATTGAGTATATTTTTTCTTATAAAAAATTAGCGTTTTTTACTAACTTAATTTTTAAAAAGATAGTTTAATTACTTGCAAACAATTTATGTGAAATAACCCAGGGGTGTGGTTTAGCGATTGAGGCTCATCCTCCCTTAATCAAGTATCGTGGGTTCGATCCTCGGCTTGGGTATGGAGCAACTTTAGTCTTTAAATCCATTGACCAGCTGTCCCACCCTTCGATGTGTCTTCAATCCAGCGAGGGGATTAGTCATTGCGTTCGTTGACTCGTCTAAAATAACCATGACCGAAGAATATATTTATTTTAAAAAAACGCGTAACTAAAAAAGGTATATAATCCTGATATTATTCTAAATAAAGATAATACATTTAAACTTCTTTTTTTTGGTAATAAAAGAGAGAGAATTCATTTTTTTTTTTGACAGGAAAAGAGGGAATACATTTTTTTTTGATAATAAGAGGGAATACATTTAAACTTGATTCTTAACGAGTAAGTCATATTTGTCAACAAAATTAATCTATTAAAAATAAAATATTAAAAATGAAGATCTGGAAAATTGAGGCAACAATTTAAAAAGTGAAATATATAATGTTATTAATTTGTTATGGTAATCATGAAAACGATGACGTTTGATTCGTGATATATATAAACCCGATGCCATTGTAAAGATGAAAACCGACCAAAGCGTTTTCATTTGTAAAACGTTAAAGAGTGTGTCTCGATCTCCAATGTCTACTGAAGCAGATTCTATAAGCATGGATGAGGGAGAGATAAAAAAGTGGAAGGAGGCAATGGGGAAGAAGAGCCTCAAAGAGAGAAAGACATCACGAGCTAACTCACTCACTATGGAGGCTGGAAGAGTTTCCAACATCACTAGTGATCACTCCTCCAAGGTTTCTCTACCAATTCTTTTTTCATCTCTTTTCTCTCTCATTGATTTATTTCTTTTCATACACACGTGCACAAAATTAGTTTTGGGGCTTTAGAAAAAAAAATCAATCCTTTCTTAAAAATTGATGTCATTTTTATTATATATCCAGTTGAATTTTATCTCAATATTAAATTATTTAAACATACTTTTGGTGAAAAGTATGAGTAATTTAAAAAAACTTTTGTCACAAAGTCTTCAAATGATCTGTTAATCCTGAAATCTTTTTAATTTTTGAGCATCTAGGTCAGATCGGTGTATAGTATCACTGTCAATCTAGTCCATTTATCAATTATCCATCTCATCCATCTATAAGAATATTCATCCAATCATGGGTGTTCAGTGGTTCGGGCAAATCCAAACCAACCCACGATCCAATCCAAATCGATATGTTTGGTTCGGATATTTTTCGTGTTCGGGTCAAAATCGAACAAATCCAAACCAACCCGTAGTTGTTTGGATCAGGCAACGGATTTTAAAAATCAAATCCGCGAACCCGAACCAGACCATATTACGTCATAACAATTTTGTAATTTTAGATGCACACGATTTTATTTGCTTAGAATTTTTACCTTAATAATTTATGATTAAGTTGTAAAATAATACTATGAATGGGAAGACTATTAGTGGATTTGAGTTTGATTTCGTGTGATTTTAAATTTTTTTAGCTATTTAAAGTGTTGGAATATCATAAAAAAATGTTTTTTTTTTATATTTTAGAAAATTAATATTTTAGTGAATGACCTGTGAGCCTAATCCAAACCAACCCGTCCAATATTGGTTCGGTTTGGTTCGGATTTTGAAGGACAAAATGTAAAATCCGAACCAAACCAAACCGAATAATTATCATTGGTTCGGGCAACGGATTTAGTCAAATCCAATCCATTCGTTATGGGAAAACAAAGTTAATGGATTGGATCCAATCCATCCATTTAATTTATTGGATGGTTTTCGTCCATTCACTATTTTTTTTCAAGTCCATTGGACTATTCAAAAAAATTAAAAAAAAAGTCCATTGAATCAAAAATAATATTTTCAATTAAATTAAACTTTAAAAAATTAAAACACAAAAATAAACTAAACCACTAATATATATATATATATATATATATATTAATATATATATGTATGTATGTATAGATGTGTATAAACATGAATATATATTATATATTTATAAATATAGAAATAAAAAATAATTATTTTTGACAAGGAAAAAACAATTTAGACTCTCCATTTTCCGACACTAATAGTATCAAACTCTTGAATTAATTAGTAACAGTAGCGCGAACGGGAGAGTGAAGAAAAAAATGGAATTATAAAACATGAAGTACCAAATTATAATTTTATCCATCATTTTCAACATAAAAAATTTGACGAAAAAGCCTAGAAAATTCTATTATACTTGTGATTTTTAAATTTCAGATATATTATGATAAATAATTTTTATCTTGTAAATGCATTAATTCTGAGGAGAGAGAAAATGAGACATTAAATGCAGAGAGAAGAAACATAAAAATTAAAAATATAAATTAGATAAGTTTAAATTACAATTATACCCCATCATTAAACTAGTTTTCTAGAAAAATAAGTTGGTTTTTTAGTCCAAATGGTAATATATATATTTATAAATATATATATATATATTATATTTATTATTATAGAAATAAAAAATAATTATTGTTGATAAGAAAAAAATTAAAATTATGCAATAATAAAAAATATAAAAATTATGACTAATTTTTTGTGAGTCAATTTTATTTATTAAAAGATATTTTATGTTTAAAAAATATTAATGAATGGATTAGATAGACTTTTTTTTGTAAATGGATGGATTAGATTTGATTTGTTGATACAATTTTAATGGATATAAATTGATAAATGGATTTCTCCAATCCATCCATTATAGTTTAAATCTAAATCCATCCAATCCATCAATTTTGGCACCCTAGCCTATAGCAAGTGAGTTGGTGTTTGAATAGTACTATGTGACATACACATTTAGATTGTAAGAGTCTCTTTGGTGGTGACATATATAAAAGAGATAAGATATGTAAGCTATTATATGCCGTCTCAATCCAGTATTATATAGTATGTTGCAAAAGATAGAATCAGGAAATCTTACAAATAAAATACATGATTGGTTCTTTTTAATTTTATCTCTAGCTAGGTGATTTTCTGTCTAAGAGGAAAGTAACTATATTTTTTTTTGGAGAAAATCACCTAGAGATAAAATTAAACAGAACCAATCATGTATTTTATTTGTAAGACTTCCTGATTCTATGTTTTGCAACATACTATATAATAGTGGATGGTGAATGGTGACATGGCTGCCAATAAATTTAAATATTATACTAACTTTGTCTACAGCGTTAGTGAATGGTGACATGGCTGCCAACTTGGAAAAAAAATGGCTTAGATCCATTATCTCCTTCATTCATCTTTCTCTGAAACGCTGTTCTTTGTTCTTCTATATTTCTTCGTTCTTCTCTCTTCATTCTTCCCTTCGTTATTGTTTCTTCTCCAATGGCAACAAGCAGCAACGCACCTTCGAATGCTACTTCAAGGCAAGGGCAACTCTGTTGCATATATACCTCCATAATAAAGCATATTGTTTGTCTGCATCAACTTCAACAATTTCTTTTGCCATTTTTTTTGCCCTCCAAGCTCTACCAAAGGAAATCTCAGCCTTGTAGTTTACCCTAATGTCATCCATGATTTCTCTCACCTTCACAGTATCACTGGTTTGTGGTTTGTAATTTTTTGGCCACCGACTTTGCCACCCACCTTGCCCTAGCATTACAATTATTGAAGACTCTTGCACATGTGTGGGTCCCCACCCATGTTTTCATTCTATAAGTATGCTTGTACCCAACTTTACCGACAAGGGCAAAAAAAGCACATTTGTCCTTACATTCAACCCTCACCCTCTCCTTGTCGTTTTTTACAAACTTTATCTCTTTACCATTTAAAATTGACCACTCTTTAATTATATCTTTAAATTCAACAAGACTAGTAAATTCCAAACCAACTTTAAACTTATAATTTTTGTCAAGTTCAGCAGGCCTAAATCTGTCATATTTTGGACATGACCTTCCCTCTTTGTCTTCTTCATCTGGTCACTACTATCCAACTCTTCAGAAATGTAGTCATCAGCTATGTCAACCACCTCCTCTACTGGTGCACTAGAGCTTGCACCATCACCTCTTTTGTTTGGTGTTCTGTTTTCCCTCTTCTTCACTCTATAAGGGGTACCATTGATCACAATTTTTGACCCACCAGGGGATAAAATTGATGGTGATGGAGCTCTAGGTGGTGTATGTGCTTCTTCATCACTATGAGCATCAAACCCATCATCTTTGCCATGTGTTCTCTCCTCTTCACTGTCATCCAAAGTAATACCCTTAAGTTCATCATCACTCTCTTCATCATTGTCATCCTCACTGTCTTCCTCATTAACATCCTTCTGCTCCTTATTGATTGCTTCAACCTCACTTCCAAATTGCTCAAAGTGCTCAATGTAAATATGAGCTTCAACTCCAACCTTAACTACATGCTCAACTATTTCCAAAGCATCCTCATCACCCAAAAATCTCTTAAACATAACATCTTCATCAACTTTCCACCATAATCTATAAGCACCAGCCTCATACCCTAACTCCTTTACAATACTAGTAGCTTCAAAGTAGCTCAATTTATCCACATCCGGACCTTTAACAACAGACTCACCACACCCTTGGTATTCAAGTATGCTTTTCATAATAAACTTTCCACCATCGTGAAACACAACAGCAATAGGAAACACTGTACCACAAAAGGGTACAAATCAGACACCCAAAATAGACATTAAACAACTACTACAAAAGGGCTAAAATAGACATTTCAAATTAAAATACAGACCCAAAATAGACATTTACCCTAAACAAATCAACAAGTCAATGTTCAAAGGCATTAACGATTCTCTCGAAGTATCAACACTACAACCAACACATTCAATATTCGCCCCTAACCCACATGGCGGTCCCCTTTCCCAGAACTTTTCGATTGATAACACATAAAGTACAAAAAAAAGAAGTGAGCATGTGCAAACCTGTCTTCTTCGAAAAAGAGACCTTGTCTTGGAACTCGTCGTACCGTTCTTTCACTTCGCATCCAGAATCTTGCTCGCAAACTCTATTGAAGCTCGTTCTTCACTTCGCGATGGTCTTCTTTTTCACAGAGCTCTCACTCTCACTTCACTTCACTTCACATTGCGCAGAAAACCTGGAATGTGAAGACGAAAGTGAGAGTGAGAATTGTATGTTACGCCAGGTCACAGTAGTACTCTCACATCACCAACATTAGAACCACGTCATCATTCACTAACGTTGTTAGCCAAAAACCAACAGCAGAGACCAAACTAGAAGTGTTTGGTATTTGCAAGGGTTTTTTTAGTTTTTTTTGCAGGAACGAAACTGAATTTTGGAGATATTTGCAGGGACGAAATATACTTTTAAGCCTCTTAAAAACAATAGTTTGTGTTGTACAATAGATGTCTGGAATGCGTCAAAAAAACATAGATGTTTGAGATTAAATTTGTAATGACTTGTTTCTTGAATGTTAATTGTTAATAGTTGGGCTGGTTGGCTACCCTTTCATTGGCATTTCAAAGCTTGGGAGTTGTATATGGTGATATTGGAACATCTCCACTTTATGTGCTTGCAAGCACCTTCACAAAGGGTATTGATCACAGAGATGACATTCTTGGGGTCTTATCTCTCATATATTACACCATATTGGCCTTCCCATTGCTTAAATATGTCTTTATTGTACTTAAGGCTAACGACAATGGCAATGGTACGTACGATAAATCGAATTGCTCTATTTTTCTATTCTTAATTATTTTATTGCTTAAAAACAGTAAACTAATTAATGAGAATGAATTTCGTTGTTTTTATTTAGGTGGGGCATTTGCACTCTATTCATTAATATGTAGGCACGGAAAGGTGAGTTTGATTCCAAATCAACAACCAGAGGACCTAGAGCTTTCTAATTACAAACTGGAAACACCATCTAACAAGCAAATGTTGAAGCAAAAGCTTGAAAATAGTCATTTTGCACGTGTTCTTCTTTTATTTATGACTATATTGGGAACTACCATGGTTATAGGTGACGGGGTTTTCACTCCACCAATGTCAGGTTGAGTATAATTAGCTTTCACTTTCTTCCGTTCATTTACAATATTGCTGACCATTTTTTGACATTGGATGGACTTGACCAAAATATTTTGTTCAATTGTATGTGTAGTTATTTCTGCAGTAAGCGGTATCAGTTCTAAATTGGGTCAAGGTATTTAATTTAAGAAGACTTCAAATTTTTATTTATTCATTTATTTTGTGCTGTAATTATTATAATATATATATTGCTTATTTTTCACTTTCAGATTATGTTGTGGGTATCACTATAGCGATATTGGTCTTCCTTTTTAGTGTGCAAAGATTTGGTACCGACAAAGTAGGATTTTCATTCGCTCCCATTATAACCTTGTGGTTCATATTAATCGGAGGAACGGGTATCTACAACTTGTTCAAATACGATGTTGGAGTATTACGTGCCATTAATCCAAAATATATTGTTGACTACTTCCAACGAAATGGAAAAAAAGCGTGGATATCGCTTGGTGGAGTATTTTTATGCATCTCAGGTATTTTTATCCACATCTCTATTGTCGTATACAATTTTAGAGTGCATCTTGTACGGACATTTAAAAAAGAGGTCGAAATGTGGGCCCTTATAATTTTTTGGTAAGTTTTGATAAAATGTTACATTTCTTCCCATTAATATTATTATTATTATTATTATTATAAATTCATTTTTGACTATAAATTGTGAGGTCCACCATTGAACTTTTTGGAAGGTCCATATTAGACAAGTCCACGATTTTTTATATTTTCATTTGAGTTATATCATTTTTTTAATTATTCAAATATATGTATTTATGCATAATTTTAGGTTGTGAGGCCATGTTTGCTGACTTGGGTCACTTCAGTGTTCGAGCCATCCAAGTAAGTATTAATAAAATCAAATCAGACGAATTTGATGATGTGAAAACTTTGTGATCAATTATTGCGTAAAAAAAAGTAGGCTAAATTATAGTTTTGGTCTCCCCTGTTTTCAAAAATTCAGACATTTGGTCCTCCTATTTTAAAACTCAGACATTTAGTCCCCCTATTTTAAAAAACTCAGAACATTTAGTCCAAAGAGGGCTTTCCAGTTTTTTTGGCTGATTTGTTATTTTGAAAAAAAAAGGCTGACGTGGCACTCATTAAATGACGTGGCAGCTGACTCAGCTTGCACACATCATTTAATGATGCCACGTGGACCAATTAACTAATTACTGATTTGTTATTATATTTAAATTAACTAATTACTAATTAAATAAATAAAATGTTAATTATTAAAATTAAAATCTTCTTCTTCTCTTTCGATGAACCCTATCGTTCTTCTTCTCCCTTCTCTATGAACCTTCTTTCTTCTCTCATTCCTCTTCTCCATATCATCTCCGCCTCACGTATCTTCATCTTCTTGGTCGATTCTTCTCCTCTTCTCTCATGAAAAAAAAAGATTCACGCGATTTCTACATGGGTGCCTCCATTGAAGCTTCTGGTTCGTCTACGAATTCACGATTTACAGGTTCATCAAGAACGAAACACTTGTGTGACTGCAATATGGAAGAAAGTTTTGGGGGTGTGGATTATACAAAGTGTATGGGTTCAAGATGTGTGAGTTTTTCATATGGCTTGATGAGGAGTATACTGACCAAGGATTTACTAAATTGGTTAATCAAGTTCAGGAACTACGCAAAAAGGATCAAGATGCACAAAATGACATCATGCAACTCAAGAGTAAGTTGGATGAATTGAAGAAGAAGAATGAAGTATTAAAGAGGAAAAATGAAGAAAAAAAAGTATCAATTGTGAAATTGAAGAAGAGCTCTACTGAAAGGAAGATAAAGAACCCGTTTTTTTTTTGGTTTAATGGTCATTGGATGGGTTATTGTAATGTTGGTTGTGGCTGTTTTAATGATAAAATAAACAGTGAATTAGATTGTGTTTAGTTGCTGCAGATTGTGTTTAGTTGCTGTTGTAATGTTGTAATGCAGCTTGTGTTTAGTTGCTACAGATTGTGTTTAGTTGCTGTTGTAATGTTGTAATGCAGATTGTGTTTAGTTGCTGCAGATTGTGTTTAGTTGTAACCCATGTAGAAATCGCGTGAATCTTTTTGTTTCATGAGAGAAGAGGAGAAGAATCGACCAAGAAGATGAAGATACGTGAGGCGGAGATGATATGGAGAAGAGGAATGAGAGAAGAAAGAAGGTTCACAGAGAAGGGAGAAGAAGAACGATAGGGTTCATCGAAGAGAAGAAGAAGAGGATTTTAATTTTAATAATTAACATTTTATTTATTTAATTAGTAATTAGTTAATTTAAATATAATAACAAATCATTAATTAGTTCATTGGTCCACGTGGCATCATTAAATGATGTGTGCAAGCTGAGTCAGCTGCCACGTCATTTAATGAGTGCCACGTCAGGCCTTTTTTTTTTAAATAACAAATCAGCCAAAAAAAACTGGAAAGCCCTCTTTGGACTAAATGTTCTGAGTTTTTTAAAATTGGGGGACTAAATGTCTGAGTTTCAAAATAAGGGAGACCTAAATGTCTGAGTTTCAAAATAGGGGGACCAAAAGTATAATTTAGCCAAAAAAAGTAGTACAAAAGTAATGCAAGTGAAACGTTAATGAATTATGACAAAAAATTGTGGTGATTTTCTATAAAAAAAAATAATATAAACTTTGTAGTATAAAATTAGATTTTTATTATAACTAAAGAGTTGCACTATTGATGTTTGCAGATTAGCTTCTCTTTTATTACACTTCCAGCAATATTGGCAGCATATAGTGGACAGGCAGCATATCTCCGAAAGTTCCCTCACACTGTGTCAAATATTTTCTATGAATGCATACCAGGTACAATATTGATTAATTTTCAAAGATTGATCATTCGTAGTTCATACATCTAGAACTTGTTTTCATTTGATCGAAGGTTTAATTGGTTTTAATTAATTAATTTTTCTTTTCCATGTAGGTCCCTTGTATTGGCCAACATTTGTTATTGCTGTTATTGCTTCTATCATAGCAAGCCAAGCAATAGTTTCAGGAGCATTTTCCATTGTATCTCAAGCTTTGAGTATGGGTTGTTTCCCAAGGGTTAAGGTTGTGCACACTTCCGCTACACATGAAGGCCAAGTTTATATTCCTGAAATCAACTATATGTTCATGTTTGCGTGTATTGTGGTTACTGTTCTCTTCAGAACATCCGAAAAACTTAGTAATGCATATGGTACGTACGTAATTATGCTTCAACGTCTCCTCTCTCTCTCTCTCTCTCTCTCTACCTACCTACCTACCAGTATATGTATATATATATATATATATATATATATATATATATATATATAATATTATGTTGATGCAGGGGTTGCAATAGTTTGTGATATGGCAATCACAACCTTCCTGGTTTCCATTGTAATGTTGATCGTATGGAAGAAAAGCATATGGCAAGTAGCTCTATTTTCTATACCATTTGGTTGCATTGAGTTAGTTTATTTATCATCACAAATGGTAAAGTTCAAAGATGGTGGTTTTCTTCCTCTAGTATCTGCTGTCATCTTCACTATGATAATGGGAATATGGTTTTATGCACAAAAAGAAAGGTACATCTTTGAACTCAATAACAAAGTCCCCTCTGAGTATTTGATAAAAATGGTGAATGATCTAAACACAAATCGTATGCCTGGAATTGGAGTTTTATATTCTGAGCTTGTACAAGGAATTCCTCCAATATTTCCCCACTTCATTTCCAACATACCGTCCATCCATTCGGTTGTTGTGTTTGTTTCCATTAAGGCAATTCCAATTAGTAGTGTTGCATTGGAAGAGAGGTTTCTATTTCGACACGTGGAGCCGAGAGAATGCAAAATATTTCGTTGCATTGTAAGGCATGGTTACAATGATGTAATTGGAGATTTTATGGAGTTTGAGTCTCAGTTGGTGCAACATCTAAAGGAATTTACTCTACAAGGAAGCAAGTATATGCTTGATCATGATGAGCTAGAAAAGGCAACAACGTCTGAACAAGTACATGATGAACAAGAAAATGCTATTGTTGTGCCACGTGCCTCTTCAGATTCCATTCAATCATTGGGTATGGTTGAAACAGCAGGGGGAGTTGAAAATGATATAGATCAGTTTATAGAGATGGCGTGGAAGAAAGGTGTGGTGTATATGCTAGGGGAAACAGAGGTAGTGGCAGATCCAAAATCGTCAATCTTTAATAAGATTATTGTCAGTACATATAACTTTTTGAGAAGGAACTTTCAACAAAGGGATGAGTTGATGGCTATCCCTCGTAAGAGGCTTCTCAAGGTTGGAATGACGTATGAAATATGATGCACAAGAAATGAAGATATATATATGTATGTGAAACTAGTAGTTTAATTATTAAGTAATAAGTTAAAGTTATACTTTGCATTTTATTTGCTTCTCTCTGAGTTTATTTCAATATGTAAACTTTGTTATTTGTTTCTATTTTCACAAACCTAATGCAGACTATATTATTAAGTATGACAATATTTCCATATTTTTCTTGGTCCAATTAATGAATGCCTATGTGTATTTCAAGCATCAATGGAAATTCTTAATTTTGTTGGACACCCTTAATTTACTATTAAATTATTAGTTTTTAAAAAATATCTATTACTAATCAGTTATACTGTACTCCCTCTGTCCTATTTTTATAACCACCCATTATACATTTCACATATGATAAGAAAAATTGGTTATGTAATTAACATGTTCATTTTGTGTATAATTATTACCATATATCCTTTGTGGATAGATATTTATAATATTAAATTTAATTTAATTATTTCAAGACAAATTTATAGTATTGAATAGAGTTATGTTTTGAAAAATATTATAAATATGATTTATATTATGGACAATTTTTTACCAAAGGGTGCTTATAATTAGGGACAAAGAGAGTAGTATTTAAGGAGAGTGGTTAATGGTACTAAGTCATATCCTTAGTATTTTTTACTAAACCACACTAAGCCGTTGGATGCCTCTTATTTTAATGAAATATGATCTAGGGCTGTCACTTAAAGAGGGAAGTTTTGTCATTTTACACATCCTGTAGCCTTCCATTCCCACGCATTCCATCCTGTAGCCTTCTTCTCCGCACGATCTGGTTCGCGACGGACCACAGCATCCATTCCGACGCCGCACCACGGCATCCATCCGGCGACATCTCCCCTTCCTCCGTCGTTCTCTCTTTCCTCTCTCTCTCTCTGCACTATTTTGGTACTCTGAAGAAAAGAAAGGAAAGAACGATTCAACTCTAGCTCCGTGCGCGATCTAGCTACATCGATTTGGGGGAAAGCACGAATCTGTCACCCTCCCTCTTCATCTCTTCCTAAGTTCCTGCGCATGAATTGATGAATGCTTTTGCAGAGAAAATTGCATCAAAATGGTTGGATTATATTTAATGGAATTTCTGGAATTGATTGAACCTGTTTTGTACATTAACCACACATATGCACAACACTGGTTAGTGGCCACAGAATTACTTGACAATGGTTAGTGGTCACTAACCACATAATAGTACAATTGTGGTTATTATTTGTTTTTGAAAATTGCATTTAAGAGTTCAAAATGTATCATACAGTGACAAAATGATGTACCAGTGCCAAAGGGATTATAGATTCAACCTGAGGAGAGATACAAGAAAGGATGAAAGTGACACAATTTCAGTAATTGAAGCCCTTGGATGAAAGTGACACAATTTCAGTAATTGAGGAGAGTTTTGTTGTGGAGAGATACAACGTCATGGGAAAGGCTTGTCGTTATAAATGGGAAAAATTTGAATGGCATGATCCACAAATGCCACAACAGCGAGATGGAAAAGATAGGAAAATTAGAACTTCTATGTATTTGAAATTGTAGATGAATGAAGAAATTGAACTTCTCTGTAATTGCTCTGGCTAGTGTATGGAATTTATTTAAGATACTAATGAAGAAATTGAATTTCTAATGTACTATTCTAATGAAGAAATTGAATTTCTAATGAAGACATTGAGATTTATGCTATTAACCACTGTTGTACTATTCTGTGGTTAGTGGCCACTAACCATTAGGGTACTAATTTGTGGTTATTGCCACTTACCACAAATGTGCATAACATTGGTAAGGATTATAATTTACTCTTAATCATAATATTCTAATGTACTATTCTAATGAAGACGTTGAGATTTATGTTATTAACCACTGTTGCGCTATTCTGTGGTTAGTGGCCACTAACCATTCGGGTACTAATTTGTGGTTATTGCCACTTACCACAAATGTGCATAACATTGGTAAGGATTATAATTTACTCTTAATCATAATATTCTAATGTACTATTCTAATGAAGAAATTGAATTTCTAATAAAGACGTTGAGATTTATGCTACTAACCACTGTTGCACTATTCTGTGGTTAGTGGCCACTAACCACAATTATGCATATCTGTGGTTAGTGGCCACTAACCAGTGTTGTGCATATCTGTGGTTAGTGGCCACTAACCATTGGGGCACTAGTTTGTGGTTAGTGACCACTAACCACAGATATGCACAACACTGGTTAGTGGCCACTAACCGCAGATTAGTACAATTGTGGTTAATACTTTCTAGATGGCACAGATTTCCATAACGATTACTTGTCACTAACAATATAGCTTCTCAATAACTATTACTTAAGATTTCACGATTAATTCATGTTGATGCAGTCAGATTTCACGTTTACTCCATGTTGTGATTTTGGATTCCTCTGTTAATGTGTTGGTCTCCGTTTTAACCATTTTAATACGAATCTGTGGTTAGTGGCCACTAACCATTTGGGTCACTAGTTTGTGGTTAGTGGCCACTAACCACAGATATGCACAACACTGGTTAGTGGCCACTATCCGCAGATTAGTACAATTGTGGTTAATACTTTCTAGATGACACAGATTTCCATAACGAAGGAGATAAACCAGAACAACATAACACACTTCATTTGATGCAAAATCATCGTCTTACAATCACCGATCAAGTCAAAACATCGGTTATAAATCAATGAATCATTGCGAATTACAATAATTATAAATACAAAACCCTAAGCTTATTTGAGTGCTTTATGAACGGCAACTGAATCCGATGAATCAGGCCTCTCTGCCACTACCTTGGCTCCCTGCTGCTGCTGCCGGATGATCATATTCCTCTCATACTCGCGCCATTTATTGATTGCAAAGGTGCATGCCACTGAAACCGTTTCGTTAACATGACATCGCGAGGGAGGTGAACGACGAGGGAGGTGAACGAGAGGGAGGTGAACGACGAGGGAGGTGAACGACGAGAGGTCATAACAAAAGGATATAAAAGCAATCCTATAGAGGTATGCAAAATCATCACTACAATGACCCTCGTCACAAGTCACAACCACGTTGACACCAGAGCCATTTATAGTCATGTGCAGCACATCAAAAACAGGAAGCAAAATCAATCCATCAAAAAAGGAAAAACACTAAATCCAAGATAGAAATTAGCAAAACCTATAGCTAGACAAACGTAATATATTCCTGAAAATGTAACGCCCCAAAATTTAATTAATTGTTTAATTGAATTGTTTGGGAATTTAATTGGTAAAAATAAAATAAAATAATAATAATGCTAGTATATGTAGGCCTATTGTTAGGGTTGGGAGTAGTAAAATGAGAAGTGTTAGGGAGGCCCATGATGTAATTCGAATTAGCTAAGGAAAAAGCTCATAAAATTAACTAAAGTATAAATAGGCATTATTTAGGGTTTTGCTCATTCAGAAGGAACAAAAAATAAGAATTAGAGAGAAGAGAAGAGAGAGGACGGCGCGAAGAAGGAGAGAGCTAGGGCAAGCCAAATACTTCGAATTCTTCAAGGCTAAGGTAAGGGTGGGGTTCTATCTCTATTATTGGGTGTATGAATGGCTCTATGTAGGAAGGTTATGGAACCCTAGGTGTTATTAAGTTTAGAAAACCCTAGTTGTAGGTATTGAACTTTAAATGATGATGTTAATTTCGATTGATAATAATTGTTGCCATTTGGCGATGTGTGATCATGCTTGTTGATGTTTTGGAACCAAAATTCTGGGCATGGGCGCCATGGGCGCCGTTTTTGATTCTGCCGCAGGGCGCCATGGGCGCCGTCCCGTGTTTGATGTTGCTGGGCGCCTTCCTGGGCGCCATTCTGTGCGTGTTCTGTTGCCTGGGCGCATGGGCGCCGTTCCTGAAATATTGCTGGGCGCCATCTTGCTGTTTGTGTGTTGCTGTGTTGCAGGTTCCTAGCGCATGGGCGCCAAGGGCGCCAAAACCTGGCGGTTGTTGTTCTGTCCTGGGCGCCAATCGTGATGTTGCTGTGTTCCTGGTGCATGGGCGCCATGTCTGGCTGCCCGTTGCTGGTTCTAGGCGCATGGGCGCCAAGGGCACCAAGATTGGCTGCCCGATTTCTATTGTTGCTTGCTGTGTTCTGGCGCAGGGGCGCCATGGGCGCCAAATTTTGGCTGCCTTGTCGCTGTGTCTGGCGCAGGGGCGCCATGGGCGCCAAAAACCTGGCTGCCTTGTTGCTGTGTAGTGTTTTGGCGCTGTGGGCGCCAATGGCGCCAGTGGGGCTGCATGTGTCGCGTGTTGTGTTGCTGGGCGCCATGGGCGCCAAGGGCGCCAGTTTGGCTGCCCGATTGTGTTGTTGGGCGCCATGGGCGCCAAGGGCGCCGGTTTGGCTGCCCGATCGTGTTGCTGGGCGCCATGGGCGCCAAGGGGCGTCAGTTTGGCTGCCCAAACGTGAATTTCACATTTGATGCTTGGAATGATGTGTTGATGTTGAATATGTAATTAGGCCCAAGGTTGCCAAAATGTTGAAAGTTGCTAAATTGTTGATGTGTTGCCAAAAATGTTGAAAGCTGCTAAGTTGTTGATGTGTTGCCAAAAATATTGAAAGTTGCTAATTATTGTTGATGATGGTGTACCAAGTTGAATTGCCTCTATTTATTGGCAGGTGGTATGTTGTAGGCCTATGGCCAACGATGATTTCTGATGTTGTTCCATTGCTATGTAATCGTTGTTTATTGGTTGTGCATTTACATAGCGTCGCATACATAGCATATTTTTACGATGGAGCTATGCTCAAAACACGATGGCCTGGACTGGCAAATTATGATGAAATGATGTTACGATGTTGATGCCTCTATTTATTGGCTGGATTATGGTACCACATGCATTATAGGGCGGTGGCCCTGAGTTGAGTCACATTCCGCATCCATGTTGCATACCTATGTGATTGAGATGATGTTGACTGCTGTTAAATGATGAATTGATGCTATGACCTGAATTACATATTGTGTTTCATATGTCTGATTATATAGTGCGATATCTCACCCATTCTGTTTGAATGTTACCCCGATGTTGGTAACGTGCAGGTAATCACGAATGAAGGTTGTTCACATTCGTTTGATCGAGTCGGTGTCGTCGCTCTGATATGTAACACTCGGGGGGGAATGAACACACTTTTTAATATTGTTGCTATGTTATTTCGTTGTTGAAACTTTAAGTTGTTACGTCGTTGTTTTTGAGCTGTCTTGAGTTGTTAAGACGCCACGTTTATTTGAATTAACTTGTTATGAATCCGCTGCGTAGTAATTAAAGAGGAATTATTTTGAAGACTAAAAGGTCGTTTTATCGGTTCATCCGAAAGCGCTATGTATCTATTTTCAAGAACGAATTAACCCGTCTATTGCTTTCACGAAGCAAATGTGGCACTCCATTGTTTGTTGAAAAAGATTTTTATGAACTCTGATTTTGCATTATTTTACCGGGTAGAAATGGGGTGTTACATTAGTGGTATCAGAGCATTTTCGGTCTGTCCGGCCAAGTTGTCAAGTTATTGTGTCATTGACGATCAAGTATTGTCAATTAGTTCTAACTGTTGTTTATGTTGTAGTGATTAGTTGAGATGGCTGGAAGGAACGATGCTGCTATCGCTGCTGCTTTGGCTGCTATGGCTCAGGCCGTGGAAGGTCAGTAAAACGTTGGTGAAAATGCTGGGTCTCGTAGTTTGGTAACCTTTCAAAGGGAGAATCCGCCTACTTTCAAAGGCAAGTATAATCCTGATGGAGCGTTGGCTTGGCTGAAGGAGATGGAGAGAATCTTTCGTGTGATGGACTGCACTCCAGCGCAGAAGGTTCGTTATGGTACTCATATGTTGGCAGAGGAAGCTGATGACTGGTGGTTAGAGACTAGTCAAAGGTTGGTAGCTGCAGGTGAAGAGGTCACTTGGGTTGTGTTCCGTAGGGAATTTATGAGGAAGTACTATCCGGAGGATGTTCGGGGTAAGAAGGAAATTGAGTTCCTTGAGCTGAAGCAAGGAAACCTGTCGGTTACTGAGTATGCTGCTAAGTTTGTGGAGTTGGCTAAGTTTTATCCGCACTACAGTGAAGCAACTGCTGAGTTCTCGAAGTGCATCAAGTTTGAGAACGGGTTGCGACCAGAGATCAAGAAGGCAATTGGGTATCAGAAAATCCGTGACTTTTCCGATTTGATTGATAGCTGCAGGATCTATGAAGAAGATAACAATGCTCATTATAAGATCATTAATGAGAAGAGGAGCGAGAATCCGAGTCGTGGTAAGCCGTATGATGCTCCTGTTGGTAAAGGTAAACCGAAAGCCGCTGAGGGCAAGAGGACTAGTGGGGGAGATGCTCCTGCTGGTATTGTGTGCTTCAAATGTGGCAAAGCTGGTCATAAGAGTAGTGCGTGCAAAGCTGAGATGAAGAGGTGTTTCCGTTGCGGTAAGATCGGGCATGAGGTGTCCGGGTGTGAGCATAAGGAGGTGGTTTGTTTCAACTGTGGCGAAGGAGGACACATCAGTAGTCAGTGTCAGAAACCGAAGAAGGAGCGGGCTAGTGGAAAAGTGTTCGCTTTGGCAGGGACAGAGACTTCCGAAGAAGATGGACTTATTGGAGGTACATGCTTCATTAATAATATTCCTCTATCTTCTATTGTTGATACCGGTGCTACTCATTGTTTTATCGCTGCTGATTGTGTTGAAAGATTGGGTCTTGCGTTGTTTTCTATGAATGGAGAGATGGTCGTCGACACTCAAGCTAAGGGGTCGGTGACTACTTCTCTTGTATGCTCTCAATGTCCTTTGTCGACTTTCGACAGAGACTTTGTTGTTGACCTGATTTGTTTGCCGTTAAGTTGATTGGATGTGATCTTAGGTATGAACTGGTTAGAGCATAACCATGTGCATATTAACTGTCGTAGTAAGTCTGTGAGTTTCTCCACTCCTGAAGAGAAGGAGGCTGGTTTGTTGTCTGCTGGTCAGTTGCGGAAGTTGATGCGGGAGGAAGTCCAGTTATTCTCGCTGATGGCGTCAATGTCTGTCGAGAACCGAGCCGTGATTGAAGAGCTGCGGGTAGTATGTGAATTTCCTGATGTTTTCCTTGATGAGATTCCAGGTGTGTGATACACCGCAAGTATACGGTTATATCGCGTAATAATAATATCGATCCACAGGGAGTTATATGTGACTACCAATCTAATTCTTAGTGATGATTAGCTGAAAAGGAATGATTAAGTAGGAAAATGTTTGATTTTTAATTTAGAATATAAAAAGCGTCTTGGGATCTTGGTTAGATCACAATGAAGGTATAAAAATAACCCCTTAACTATCCCCTATCTTATAATTTAGTTTGTTTTAAGGACAAGGTATTCTTGCGGTTTAATTCAAGTTTCCTTTCGGACAACAAGAACGTGTCTCGAAACGATGATCAAGCCTATTCTCATGGTTGATCATCGCCGAAACCCATTAAGCACAACCTTATTGTCCCAAAGTCACCTCGGCTATTCTCATGCTTTGGTTACTTTGTCTAATTCCATTTGTTCTAATGTCAAGCTTCACCTTTCGGTACTTCGCTTGACATTTGGGTTATACAAATTTGTACAATGGAATTAGATTAAAAGTCAAAGCAATCATAAGATAGGGCCTAGCTTTGGGATTATTTAGGGACCATCATTGGATTGTTTCCCATAATCCCAAGACTAAGAGAAGTCTACTCACAATAGCTCATTGTAGACAAGGGAGTAGAAGAGAAGGACATAATGTAAATAGCGAGAAATAAAATAAAGCGTGTAAAAGACTGAATTGTAAAAAGGATAGAATAACAATAACCTTAATAGAAAACTTGCAAGAACTTTAACATAAACTTAGAGTGAGAATTACAATGATCCAGGATGATTGTGAAGCTACATTGGGGGTCCTTTTTATAGGCCAAGATCAGAGACAAAGCACTAAATATCAATTACAATCCATAAAGACAGAATGGGAAGAGTTGTAACATTTTTGGCCATCAGAAGGGACGCACGGATCGCGTCTCCCAGGCGCACGGGTCGCGCCAGGGCGCACGGATCGCGCCTCCCAGGCGCACGGATCGCGCTCAGGGTTTTTTCAGCTTTCTTCCATTTTGCGAACCAGGCGCACGGACCGCGCCTCCCAGGCGCACGGATCGTGCCAGGGCGCACGGATCGCGCCTCCCAGGCGCGCGGATCGCGCTCAGGGTTTTTTCAGCTTCCTTCCATTTTTTTCAACTTCCCTCCAAAATCTGATTTTTGCACCTTCTATTTCTTATTCTTCTCCCCATCCTTTTTCCTTTTTATCCTTTGCTCTTTAAGCACTAAAATTCCTCAATTGCTCCAATAATAACCTGAGAATAGAAACCAACAATTTTGTAGTAAAATAGCTCTAAACTAGAATCAAAACATCAAATAAACTACTTAAAATAAGTACTAAAAACATACTAAAACATGACTTATCAAACTCCCCCATGCTTGAATCTTTGCTTGTCCTCAAGCAAAACCATAGAACTCATTGGGCCAACTTTTGGAAAAAACTCTGAATCCTTACAAAACTCCAAGCCGACTGGGGTAAACTTTTGCAACTTTTTGACTTGAGACATACAACTTTGGGCTTTTGTGATTTGTGAGATAAGTTTTAGGTACTATCACAATAGGAGGGATGTCAATGTCAGCATAGAACTAGTTCCCCAGCATTCTTAAGCTTGGGTCCTCCATTCAGTAGATCGGGTCTCAAAGGAGGGTCCTTATACGTTGGGCATTCAAGCAATATTTCTTTTTCCTTTTCTTTGATTTTTCTTTGATTTGGGCCAACCACTTTTTAAATGAAATTTTTTTTTTCTTTTTTTTTTGACTAAAGTGGTCAGCCCTTTTGCTTGATTTTTCTTTTCTTTCTTTTTGCTTGATACCCCAACTCGGACGTTTTTCTCCAGTAACCACGCATCCGGTGAATGTCACCAAGGGAACTAAGTTTCTAGTTTCTTTTCTAAACCCCCTAAAGATACCAATAGCCAGAAACAAATCTCCAGTGTGTGCGTGAAAACCCAAAGAGCAGATGAATATTATGAATTTCAAAAATTTAATCCAAAAGAGGCCCTGATCAGATATAACATGCTTCAAAAACTCACAAGGACTTTCAGCAAGGGGAGATGAACTTTATTTATTGAAATAAACTAGAAATTAAAAACAAGAAAACAGTAAAACAGGGCAAGATACCCCCCATGCTTGGACTAGACATTGTCCTCAATGTAAAACAGAGTAAAATAGATGAGAGGGGGTAAGAAAGCTCACATTGATTGGTACTTTGTAGCTTTCTTCTTATTCCAAGACAAAGGTAAACCAATGGGTTGCCTCCCACGTAGCGCTTCTTTAACGTCACTAGCTTGACGGTTATGGTGATTATCCGGGATCCAACTTAGGGATGTCTGTCCCTTTAACTTTCCAGACTTTGAGAGGTTTTGACTTCTTCATTTTCCCCCCTATATGTGACATTCTTCCTTTAACATCATCTACCCATGTGGGTTTTGTGAAGACACCTTTTCGACGAGCCCGTTTTTTCACTTTACTCTTGATCTTTTGTGGTGATTTGTTCAAATTGTCAGATTTTGATTTAAGAATCTCTTTCTCATACTTGGGTGCTATACCCTCAACATCACTTGCCTCTAACAAATCAATCCTGCAACAAGAGACCTCAAAGGAAGGTTGGTTCATAGATTTAAATAAATTAAATTCTACCTTTTCATCACCAACATTGAAGGCCAACTTACCATGCTTGACATCAATTAGCGCTCCTGCAGTGGCAAGGAAGGGTCTCCCCAACAGAATTGGAACTTGGGAATCCTCCTCTATCTCCATCACAACAAAATCAGCTGGTATAAAAATTTCTCCTATTTTAATAGGAATATCCTCAAGAATTCCAACTGGATGTTTAATGGAGCGGTCAGCCAATTGTAAGGTCATCTTGGTGGGTTTTAACTCTCCTAGGCCCAGTCTTTTGAAAAGGGATAATGGCATTAAACTCACACTGGCTCCTAGATCACACATGGCTTTGTTTATGGGCTCTCTCCCTATCACACATGGTATAGAAAAGCTGCCTGGGTCCTTAAGCTTTGGTGGAAGTTTGTTTAGAATTATAGCACTACATTCCTCAGTCAGGGCTACTGTCTCATTGTCATCAATTTTTCTTTTCTTGGATAAAATTACTTTTAAAAACTTTGCATATGATGGCATCTGAGACAGGGCATCTGTGAATGGAATGTTAATGTGAAGTTTTTTCAGTAAATCAACAAACTTTTTGAACTGTACTTCTAGCTTAGACTTGGCTAACCTTTGAGGGAATGGTATCTTGGGCTTGTAAGGTGGTGGTGGAACATAAGGTGGTTCTTTCTCTTTTTCAACCTCAGTTACCTCACTCTCATTTTGAATCTCTTTTTCTTTCTCATTCTCACTTTCATTTTGAATCTCTCTTTCTTTCTCATTCTCACTCACACTATCCTCATTAGTTCCCTTAGGCTCTTCTAATTGTCTACCACTCCTTAAAATGACAGCATTAATTTGGGCTTTGGGATTTGGCTCTGGCTGTCCAGGAAAGGTTCCGGAGGATCTAGAGGATGAAGCGACTTGTTGAGCCACTTGAGAAATTTGGTTTTCCAACATTTTGTTATGAGTAGAGATAGAGTCCACTTTTGTTGTTAACTTGATAAGAGTATCATTCAAAAATGAGTTTTGGTTTTTGAACTCTTCATTTTGCTTAGTTTGAGTTAACACAAAAGTTTCCAATAAGGTTTCCAAGTTGGATTTTTGAGGTGGCCTTTGATTTTGAAAATCGGGGGGTGTTCCAACTGCTGGTTGAGTTGATGGAGGATTTTTATATGAAAAATTTGGATGATTCCTCCATCCGGGGTTATAAATGTTTGAAAATGGATCCCCCTTTTGAGCGAAATTAGCTTGCTCAGAACCAGCAATAGATGCCCCTAGGGTTTCACAAGAAGAAGAAGATGTAGTAGGAGAGACAGCATTCACGCTCATTTTATCAAACTTAGCAAACAACGCATCTACTCTAGAAGCTATATGATCAAGGGCAGAAACTTCGTACTTACCCGGTTCTTTTTTTTTGTGCAGATGGAGCCGTGACGGCCCTCTCGCTTGTCCACTGGTAGTGATTCTGCGCCATGTCTTCAATCAAGGCGTAAGCTTCCTCAATATTCTTGTTCATAAGGGCACCACCTGCAGCTGCATCAACAGTCATTTTTGTGGTGTACAACAGACCATTATAAAATGTATGGATGATCAACCATCTCTCTAGTCCATGATGGGGGCAAAGCCTTAGCATTTCCTTGAAACGCTCCCATGCATCATAAAGAGATTCCCCATCATTCTGAGTGAATCTTGTAATCTGATTCCTCAGTTGAGCAGTTTTACTTGGGGGAAAGAATCGGGCAAGGAATGCTTGCCTCAGTTGATCCCATGTTGTGACAGATTCATTGGGTAGTGAGTGAAACCAAGCTCTGGCTTTATCCCTTAAAGAGAAAGGGAAAAGTTTCAGCCTTATGGCTTCAGGAGTCACTCCATTTAATTTCAAAGTGCCACAGTATTCAAGAAATATTGATAAATGAAGGTTTGGATCATCAGTGGCTGATCCAGAAAATTGGTCCTGCTGGACCATAGATAGTAAAGACGGTTTAAGCTCAAAATTGTTTGCATCAACATTGGGATGCACAATAACACCATGGGGCTCTGCCGTAGAAGGCGTAGCATACTCTTTGAGAGTACGATTTTGATTAGCTGCCATTTGTTGGTTATTGCGCAATTCTCTTCTTCTTGTATGTAGAAATCTCTCAATCTCAGGAATTGGTTGAACAATTTCTCCGAGACTTCGGACTCTTCGCATTCAAAGAAGAAGAGAATAAGAAAAAAAAATAAAAGGAAAAATTTTCAGTCTAACCGGTACCAAAATTTTGATCAATATCACTAACTCCCCGGCAACGGCGCCAAAAACTTGATACACCGCAAGTATACAGTTATATCGCGTAATAATAATATCGATCCACAGGGAGTTATATGTGACTACCAATCTAATTCTTAGTGATGATTAGCTGAAAAGGAATGATTAAGTAGGAAAATGTTTGATTTTTAATTTAGAATATAAAAAGCGTCTTGGGATCTTAGTTAGATCACAATGAAGGTATAAAAATAACCCCTTAACTATCCCCTATCTTATAATTTAGTTTGTTTTAAGGACAAGGTATTCTTGCGGTTTAATTCAAGTTTCCTTTCAGATAACAAGAACGTGTCTCGAAACGATGATCAAGCCTATTCTCATGGTTGATCATCGCCGAAACCCATTAAGCACAACCTTATTGTCCCAAAGTCACCTCGGCTATTCTCATGCTTTGGTTACTTTGTCTAATTCCATTTGTTCTAATGTCAAGCTTCACCTTTCGGTACTTCGCTTGACATTTGGGTTATACAAATTTGTACAATGGAATTAGATTAAAAGTCAAAGCAATCATAAGATAGGGCCTAGCTTTGGGATTATTTAGGGACCATCATTGGATTGTTTCCCATAATCCCAAGACTAAGAGAAGTCTACTCACAATAGCTCATTGTAGACAAGGGAGTAGAAGAGAAGGACATAATGTAAATAGCGAGAAATAAAATAAAGCGTGTAAAAGACTGAATTGTAAAAAGGATAGAATAACAATAACCTTAATAGAAAACTTGCAAGAACTTTAACATAAACTTAGAGTAAGAATTACAATGATCCAGGATGATTGTGAAGCTACATTGGGGGTCCTTTTTATAGGCCAAGATCAGAGACAAAGCACTAAATATCAATTACAATCCATAAAGACAGAATGGGAAGAGTTGTAACATTTTTGGCCATCAGAAGGGACGCACGGATCGCGTCTCCCAGGCGCACGGGTCGCGCCAAGGCGCACGGATCGCGCCTCCCAGGCGCACGGATCGCACTCAGGGTTTTTTCAGCTTTCTTCCATTTTGCGAACCAGGCGCACGGACCGCGCCTCCCAGGCGCACGGATCGTGCCAGGGCGCACGGATCGCGCCTCCCAGGCGCGCGGATCGCGCTCAGGGTTTTTTCAGCTTCCTTCCATTTTTTTCAACTTCCCTCCAAAATCTGATTTTTGCACCTTCTATTTCTTATTCTTCTCCCCATCCTTTTTCCTTTTTATCCTTTGCTCTTTAAGCACTAAAATTCCTCAATTGCTCCAATAATAACCTGAGAATAGAAACCAACAATTTGTAGTAAAATAGCTCTAAACTAGAATCAAAACATCAAATAAACTACTTAAAATAAGTACTAAAAACATACTAAAACATGACTTATCAGTGTGCCGCCAGAGAGAGAAGTGGAATTCTCTATTGATCTTGTACCTGGTACCAGACCTGTTTCTAAGGCACTGTACAGGATGTCGGCATCTGAATTGTCCGAATTGAAGAAGCAGCTTGAGGATTTGCTCGAAAAGAAGTTTGTGAGACCAAGTGTGTCGCCGTGGGGAGCTCCTGTGTTGCTAGTAAAGAAGAAAGATGGAAGTATGGGGCTCTGTGTTGATTATAGACAGTTGAATAAGGTAACGATTAAGAACAAGTATCCACTTCCAAGGATAGATGATTTGATGGATCATCTGGTGGGTGCTCAAGTGTTTAGTAAGAATGATTTGTAGTCGGGCTATCATCAGATTAAAGTGAAAGATGAGGATATTCAGGAGACGGCTTTTAGAACGCGTTATGGGCATTATGAGTATTCGGTGATGCCTTTTGGTGTTACTAACGCGCCGGGTGTAACACCCCTTTTCTACCCGTTAATTTAATTGGAAAATCAGAGTTTTCAAAAAAAAAATTATTTCGCACGAGGAATGTTACACATACTTCAATAAAACAACGCTTCTCAATAAAACAGCTCAAACACAACAATCATGTATCACGTAGCACGTCACTAAAAGGAGAGCCTCAAAATCACGGTTATCATCGCAAATAAAACTTAACGACAAAGAAACCAACTACGCAGCGGAATAACAAAATAAAACAGAATCGTCAACAAAGACATAACAACCGAAATCATTCGTAAACATCAAGTTCGTTCCCCCCTGAGTGCTACGTATCAGAGCGTGACGACTCGACTCGAAGTAGTGAAGGTACCTAGTCCTTCACTCGTGATCACCTGCACGTTACCGCATAGGGGTAACATTCAAACAGAAGGGTGAGTCCAATTCAATCCATATAATAAATCACATGATAAGCAATAAGTCAAGTCACAGCTCTAAAGTAATCACATCACAATCATCAATTACATCACTACAATAACTCATCACTATGTCATGTAGGCATATGAAATGCAACCCACTCGCGGGCATATGCATGAGGTACCTTTTCACAAACGTCGCTTAGCCTTTATGGCCTCATCGTCACTTAGCCTTTTGGGCCTCAAACGTCACTGGGTTTATGCATATGGGAGGCATGAGACACTATGACATGCACCACGCACAAAACACACAATCACGGTCAACTATGTGACCCGTCACTTACCAATTTGCCAAATGAGAGGCACAACACCTGTCAATTCACAATTACACACAACAACGTCACTTAGCCTTTTGGGCCTTATCATCACTTAGCCTTTTGGGCCTCAACGTCACTTATTTTCATCGTCACTTATTCATAAACATCATCAACTCAAACAATAGCCACTGAGGGCGAAAACGTCATTTACTAGCCACCAAGGGCATCATCATCATTTACACGTCATTATCAACAACATTGTCCACTAAGGGCAAAAAGGTCATTTAACTAGCCACTAAGGGCATCATCGTCATTTACACATCAATATCAACAACATTGGCCACTAAGGGCAAAAAGGTCATTTAACTAGCCACTCAGGGAATCATCGTCAAAATCATCACTTTTGACACTAAAATGTTAAAACCACTGGTTATACACAAAAGGGGATTTTTAAAGACACCAAAACGATTTTTCATTGTCACTGCAACGACCACCGGGAACAGCCACTTGGGGCGCCCCAGCAACCTTCAGAAATAATAAGTTTTTATTTTTAAAAATGGGACACACAGATAGGCAACTGAAAAAGCTTCCCAACACTTTTTGAAACGTTTAAAACGGATGTCCGAGTCAAAAGATATAGCGAAAACAGTTTTCATAAAAATTTGGGAACATCCTGAAAAATGGCGCCCTTGGCACCCAGCGCCCAGCAACACATCTCACACGCAACACTGACGCCCTTGGCGCCTAGCGCCTGGCGTCTGGCGCCCAGCGCCCAGCACAACGCAACGCACACACAACCCTGCACGCACTGGCGCCCAGCGCCCAGCGCAACACACACGCACACACACTGGCGCCCAGCGCCCAGCGCCTGGCGCCTGGCGCCCAGCACAACACACGCAACACTGCAACACGGCGCACAGCGCCCATGGGCGCCCAGCGCCTGCACACTTCCAGCAACACAAATTCAGCACAATTTCAGCATATATATTTTTTTCTTCAAATTTTCACATGACCAATCACAACACCAATTTACAACAATTCATGAGTACATATAAAATCATCAAAATCATCCATCAAACATCAAAATTCAGCAACATCACAAGCACACACATGGCGCCCTAGGCGCCCATAAGACCAACAACAGATCTTTGAGCAACAAATTCGTCAAACAACTTGCCAATCGAAACAACAACATGAAATCACACATAAATCATACTCAGGGATTAGATCTAGGCCATCTCTACTTAAAACCTATCATAGGACCTATTATATAAATTGATAGGACATCCCCTTACCTCGAATTTGAAGAATAGAAACCCTAGAGACAGTCACGAACGGAACCACGGCAACAGAACCACGCCCCTTTCTCCTCCTTGAGCTCGCGGCCTTCTCTTCTCTTCCTTTCTCTCTACAGCGCCTCTCCTCTTTCTTTTCCTCTCAATTCGCAAAAAGATTCACAAAACCCTAACCTCACTAGACCTTGTGTATTCGCATAACACTTGGATCATGGGCTTGGGCTTTTCACTTAAGCCCAAGTCTAGCTAATTGGCGCCTCCATCTCCTAATACCGCCTACATAATTTTTAATATAATTTCCAATAATTAAATTATATCCAATTAATTAAATCAAATTCCTAAATACTTATTTAAATAATTTAATTAAATATTTAGGGTGTTACAACTCTCCCCCACTTAGAATATTTCGTCCTCGAAATTTACCTGATCAAACAACTCTGGGTAGGACTCCCGCATCTTGCTTTCTAGCTCCCAAGTCATACTCTCACCGGCAGCTCCTAGCCAAACCACTTTCACTAATGCAATCTCTTTGCCTCTAAGCACTTTCACTTCACGATCCTCAATCCGTACGGGCATCGTCTCCACAGTGAGATTATCCCGCACCTCTACATCATCCATATGGATCACATGAGATGGATCCGAAACATACTTCCGAAGTTGCGACACATGAAACACGTCGTGCAAATTCGAAAGATTCGGCGGCAAAGCCACTCTATAAGCCACATTTCCGATTCTCTCAGAAATTTGATAAGGACCAACAAAGCGAGGAGTGAGCTTCTTCGATTTCAACGCTCGACCAACACCGGTAATAGGAGAAACCCTCAAGAACACATGCTCACCCTCCTGAAACTCTAAATCTTTCCTCCGCTTGTCATGATAACTCTTCTGACGACTCAACGAAGCCTTCATCTTTTCACGGATCACCTTGATTTTCTCTGTAGTCTCCCGGACAATCTCCGGTCCCAACACTACACTCTCTCCCGACTCATACCAACACAATGGCGTTCTACACTTTCGACCGTACAATGCTTCAAACGGTGCCATCCCGATACTGGAATGGTAACTGTTGTTATAGGTAAACTCAATCAACGCAAGGTAGGAATCCCATGAACCCCGTTGTTCCAATACACAAGCCCTCAACAAATCTTCTAACGACTGAATTGTCCTCTCCGACTGACCATCTGTCTGAGGATGATACGCCGAACTCATTTTTAACTTTGAACCCAATTCCTTCTGCAAACCCGTCCAAAACTCAGAAGTGAACCTCGGATCCCTATTTGACACAATACTCTTCGGAACACCGTGCAACTTCACGATTTCTTTGACATAAACCTCTGCCAACCTCGCCACCGGATAAGTGATATTAATAGGAACAAAGTGAGCAGACTTCGTTAACCTATCAATGATCACCCAAATAGCGTCATGACCCCTAACTGTATTCGGCAATCCAGTCACAAAGTCCATCGCAATGCTATCCCACTTCCACTCTGGAACTTCCAACGGTTGCATCAACCCCGCAGGCCTCTGATGCTCAACCTTCGATTTCTGACAGGTCAAACAGGCATACACAAACTGTGCCACATCCCTCTTCATACCATACCACCAAAACATCTTTTTCAGATCTTGATACATTTTCGTCGCTCCAGGATGGATACTCAACTTGCTACGGTGACCCTCCTCTAAAATTGCCTTTCTCATCTCCGCATCATCCGGAACACAGATCCTACCCCGGAACCTCAACACACCACGGGAATCTAACTTGAAATCTTCATCTTCAGATTGACCAACCCCATTAATTAAATCTACTAACTTGACATCTGACTTCTGAGCCTCTCTGATGCTGCCCAGGAAGTCATTATCGATCTTTAACATTCCCAGCTTGACACTGCGAGGTGTCATTTTACAAACCAAACTCAAATCTCTGAATTCCTCAATCAACTCTAATTCTTTCACCATCATTGCCGACATATGCAAAGACTTTCTGCTTAAAGCATCAGCCACGACATTAGCTTTGCCGGGATGATAATTCAAACCAAAGTCATAATCCTTCAAGAGCTCCAACCACCGACGCTGTCTCATATTCAACTCTTTCTGATCGAACAGATACTTTAGACTCTTATGATCACTGAACACTTCAAACCTCGAACCATAAAGGTAGTGCCTCCAAATCTTAAGCATAAATACCACAGCAGCCAATTCCAAATCATGCGTAGGGTAATTTTTCTCATGAACCCGCAACTGCCTCGACGCATACGCAACGACTTTCCCATCTTGCATCAGCACACCACCAAGACCCATCTTCGAAGCGTCACAATATACAACAAATGGTTCCTCCGGATTAGGCAACGTCAAGACAGGCGACGTTGTCAATCTCTTTTTCAGTTCCATAAAACTTTCCTCACACCGAGCATCCCAAACGAAAACCTTACCCTTACAAGTCAACTGAGTCAACGGAAGGGCCAACTTGGAAAAACCCTCGATGAACCTCCTGTAGTACCCAGCCAAACCCAAAAAGCTTCTAATCTCTGTTGCGGACTTCGGAGCCTCCCACTCCAACACTGCTTCCACTTTTGCCGGATCAACCGCAATACCATTACCAGAAATCACGTGCCCATGCAAACTGACCTCTTTCAGCCAGAACTCACACTTTGATAACTTAGCATACAACTTTTTCTCTTTCAGAACTCCCAAAACTGTCTTCAGGTGCTCAGCATGCTCTTCCTCCGACTTAGAATAAACTAGAATGTCATCTATGAAGATCACCACAAACCGATCTAGGTGATTATGGAAAATATGATTCATATATTCCATAAATACACCAGGAGCATTGGTCACACCGAACGGCATCACTGAATATTCATAATGCCCATACCTTGTCCTGAATGCTGTCTTCTGAACATCCTCATCCTTCACTTTAATCTGATGATATCCGGACCTCAAATCAATTTTGCTGAAAACACGGGCACCCACTAGCTGATCCATCAAATCGTCGATCCTAGGAAGCGGATACTTGTTCTTGATAGTTACCTTATTCAACTGACGATAGTCCACACATAACCTCATACTCCCGTCCTTCTTCTTTACCAACAATACCGGAGCTCCCCACGGTGATACACTCGGTCTCACAAACTTTTTCTCAAGCAATTCTTCGAGTTGCGTCTTCAACTCAGACAATTCCGACGCCGACATCCTGTACGGTGCCATAGACACAGGCCTCGTACCAGGTACAAGATCAATCGAGAACTCAACTTCCCTCTCCGGCGGCACACCCGGAATTTCGTCAGGGAAAACCTCAGGAAACTCGCGTACCACTTGCAGTTCTTCAATAACAGCCTGACTCTCAGCAGACAACGATGCCATCAACGAAAATAGCTGAACTCCTTCTTTCCTCAACTTCTTCAACTGTTCAGCAGATACCAAAACAGAGTCTTCTTCCCCGAAACTAACTGACTTGCTACGACAGTTGATATGAACGTGGTTATTCTCTAACCAGTCCATGCCCAAGATTACATCCAGACCTCTCAACGGCAAGCAAACAAAATTCACAACAAAGTCCCTGCCGAAGTTCGACACGGGGCACTGAGAACACACCTGGGAAGTAATCACCGACCCCTTCACGGGAGTATCGACAACCATATCCCCACACATAGCAGATAAAACAAGACCCAATCTTTTACAACAATCAACAGATATAAAGCAATGGGTAGCACCAGTATCAATAAGAGATTTCAGAGAAGTACCGTTAATAAAACACGTACCTCTAATCAGACCATCCTTCTCATCAGGCTCCTCTCCTGCCAATGCGAACACTTTCCCACTAGACCTTTCCTTCTTCGGTTTTGTACATTTTGTACTGATATGCCCAGACTCACCACAGTTGAAGCACACCACATCCTTGACCTTACACTCGGCCGCCATATGACCCTTTTTACCACAACGATAGCAAACTCTCTCATCAGACCTGCATGTAGTACTCTTGTGGCCAGGCTTGCCACACTTATAACAGACAATGCTAGCAGGAGCATCTCCCCCACTAGAATTCTTACTTCCAGCAGCCCTCTGATAACTCTTACCCGCAGGAACCTCATACGACTTGCTTCGACTCGGGAACTTACCCTTTTTCTCAGACGTAGCTTTGTAATGTGCAGTACTGTCCTCTTCGAAGATCCTACAACTATCAACAAGATCAGCGAACACACGGATCTTCTGGTAACCAATGGCCTTTTTGATATCAGGCCTCAACCCATTCTCGAACTTTATGCATTTTGAGAACTCAGCTGTAGCCTCACTGTAGTGTGGATAGAATTTTGCCAATTCCACAAACTTCGCCGCATATGCAGTCACAGACATACCACCCTGCTTCAGTTCCAGGAACTCTATCTCTTTCTTTCCTCGGACATCTTCAGGAAAATATTTTCTCAGAAATTCTCTGCTGAATACCTCCCAAGTAATCTCTTCCTGCACAGCCTCCAACCTCTGCCTAGTAGCCAACCACCAGTCGTCGGCCTCCTCGGCTAACATGTGGGTACCAAAACAGACCTTCTGCTCAACAGTGCAGTCCATCACCCTGAAAATCCTCTCGATCTCTTTCAACCAAGCCATAGCACCATCTGGATCATATTTGCCCTTAAAGGTGGGCGGATTCTCTCTCTGGAAAGTAGTCAGACTCCGAAAACCAGCGTTCTCTCCAGCATTATGCTGATTCTGCATAGCCTGAGCCATAGCTTGCAATGCAGCAGCAAGAGCAGCATCGTTTCTCCCAGCCATTTCAAATTATCACTGCAGCACAAACCAAGAATTTAGTACTAATCTATTGTCATAAGACACTATGACAGGACAACATTGGCCGGACAGACCGAACTGCTCTGATACCACTAATGTAACACCCCTTTTCTACCCGTTAATTTAATTGGAAAATCAGAGTTTTCAAAAAAAAAAATTATTTCGCACGAGGAATGTTACACATACTTCAATAAAACAACGCTTCTCAATAAAACAGCTCAAACACAACAATCATGTATCACGTAGCACGTCACTAAAAGGAGAGCCTCAAAATCACGGTTATCATCGCAAATAAAACTTAACGACAAAGAAACCAACTACGCAGTGGAATAACAAAATAAAACAGAATCGTCAACAAAGACCTAACAACCGAAATCATTCGTAAACATCAAGTTCGTTCCCCCCTGAGTGCTACGTATCAGAGCGTGACGACTCGACTCGAAGTAGTGAAGGTACCTAGTCCTTCACTCGTGATCACCTGCACGTTACCGCATAGGGGTAACATTCAAACAGAAGGGTGAGTCCAATTCAATCCATATAATAAATCACATGATAAGCAATAAGTCAAGTCACAGCTCTAAAGTAATCACATCACAATCATCAATTACATCACTACAATAACTCATCACTATGTCATGTAGGCATATGAAATGCAACCCACTCGCGGGCATAGGCATGAGGTACCTTTTCACAAACGTCGCTTAGCCTTTATGGCCTCATCGTCACTTAGCCTTTTGGGCCTCAAACGTCACTGGGTTTATGCATATGGGAGGCATGAGACACTATGACATGCACCACGCACAAAACACACAATCACGGTCAACTATGTGACCCGTCACTTACCAATTTGCCAAATGAGAGGCACAACACCTGTCAATTCAAAATTACACACAACAATGTCACTTAGCCTTTTGGGCCTTATCTTCACTTAGCCTTTTGGGCCTCAACGTCACTTATTTTCATCGTCACTTATTCATAAACATCATCAACTCAAACAATAGCCACTGAGGGAGAAAACGTCATTTACTAGCCACCAAGGGCATCATCGTCATTTACACGTCATTATCAACAACATTGGCCACTAAGGGCAAAAAGGTCATTTAACTAGCCACTAAGGGCATCATCGTCATTTACACATCAATATCAACAACATTGGCCACTAAGGGCAAAAAGGTCATTTAACTAGCCACTCAGGGCATCATCGTCAAAATCATCACTTTTGACACTAAAACGTTCAAACCACTGGTTATACACAAAAGGGGATTTTTAAAGACACCAAAACGATTTTTCAATGTCACAGCAACGACCACCGGGAACAGCCACTTGGGGCGCCCCAGCAACCTTCAGAAATAATAAGTTTTTATTTTTAAAAATGAGACACACAGATAGGCAACTGAAAAATCTTCCCAACACTTTTTGAAACGTTTAAAACGGATGTCCGAGTCAAAAGATATAGCGAAAACAGTTTTCATAAAAATTTGGGAACATCCTGAAAAATGGCGCCCTTGGCGCCCAGCGCCTGGCACCTGGCGCCCAGCAACACAACTCACACGCAACACTGGCGCCCTTGGCGCCCAGCGCCTGGCACCTGGCGCCCAGCACAACGCAACACACACACAACCCTGCACGCACTGGCGCCCAGCGCCCAGCGCAACACACACGCACACACACTGGCGCCCAGCGCCTGGCGCCTGGCGCCTGGCGCCCAGGACAACACACGCAACACTGCAACACGGCGCACAGCGCCCAGCGCCTGCACACTTCCAGCAACACAAATTCAGCACAATTTCAGCATATATATTTTTTTCTTCAAATATTCACATGACCAATCACAACACCAATTTACAACAATTCATGAGCACATATAAAATCATCAAAATCATCCATCAAACATCAAAATTCAGCAATATCACAAGCACACACATGGCGCCCTAGGCGCCCATAACACCAACAACGGATCTTTGAGCAACAAATTCGTCAAACAACTTGCCAATCGAAACAACAACATGAAATCACACATAAATCATACTCAGGGATTAGATCTAGGCCATCTCTACTTAAAACCTATCATAGGACCTATTATATAAATTGATAGGACATCCCCTTACCTCGAATTTGAAGAATAGAAACCCTAGAGACAGTCACGAACGGAACCACGGCAACAGAACCACGCCCCTTTCTCCTCCTTGAGCTCGCGGCCTTCTCTTCTCTTCCTTTCTCTCTACGGCGCCTCTCCTCTTTCTTTTCCTCTCAATTCACAAAAAGATTCACAAAACCCTAACCTCACTAGACCTTGTGTATTCGCATAACACTTGGATCATGGGCTTGGGCTTTTCACTTAAGCCCAAGTCTAGCTAATTGGCGCCTCCATCTCCTAATACCACCTACATAATTTTTAATATAATTTCCAATAATTAAATTATATCCAATTAATTAAATCAAATTCCTAAATACTTAATTAAATAATTTAATTAGATATTTAGGGTGTTACACTGGGGGTATTTATGGAATACATGAACCGTATTTTCCATACTTACCTGGATCAGTTTGTGGTGGTATTCATCGATGATATTCTGGTCTACTCTAAGTCGGAAGAAGAGCATGCAGAGCATTTGAGATTAGTGTTGGAAGTCCTGAAAGAGAAGAAGTTATATGCAAAGCTGTCTAAATGTGAATTCTAGTTGAAGGAAGTTAGTTTCCTTGGTCACGTCATTTCAGGTAGTGGCATTGCGGTGGATCCGTCTAAAGTAGATGCTGTGTTGCAGTGGGAAGCCCCGAAGTCGGCTACCGAGATTAGAAGCTTTTTGGGGTTAGCTGGTTATTAAAGGAGGTTCATCGAAGGATTTTCTAAATTAGCACTTCCGCTAACTCAGCTGACTTGCAAAGGTAAAGCTTTTGTGTAGGACACTCGTTGTGAAGAGAGTTTCGCCGAATTGAAGAAGAGATTGACGACGTCTCCTATCTTGACGTTGCCCAATCCGGGAGAGTCTTTTGTGGTGTATTGTGATGCTTCCAAGATGGGTTTAGGAGGTGTGCTTACGCAGAATGGGAAGGTAGTTGCTTATGCGTCAAGGCAGTTGAGGACTCATGAAAAGAATTATCCTACGCATGACTTAGAGCTTGCTGCAGTTGTTTTTGTGCTGAAAATTTGGAGGCATTATCTTTATGGTTCTAGATTTGAAGTATTTAGTGACCATAAGAGTCTGAAGTATTTGTTTGATCAGAAGGAATTGAATATGAGGCAACGATGGTGGTTGGAGTTATTGAAGGATTATGATTTCGGGTTGAATTATCACCCAGGAAAAGCTAATGTCGTGGCTGATGCGTTAAGTCGAAAGACCTTACACATGTCAGCAATGATGGTTAAGGAGTTGGAATTAATTGAGCAGTTCAGAGATATGAGTTTGGTCTGTGAAGTGACACCGCAGAGTGTCAGGTTGGGAATGTTAAAGATTAATAATGACTTTTTGGACAGTATCAGAGAAGCTCAGAAAATGGATGTTAAACTGGTGGATTCGATGGTTAGGATCGATCAGTCGGAGAATAATGATTTCAAGCTGGATGCGCAAGGTGTGTTGAGGTTCCGTAATAGGATTTGTATTCCTGATAATGCAGAGATGAGGAAAGCGATTCTTGAAGAGAGTCATAGGAGTAAGTTGAGTATTCATCCGGGAGCTACTAAGATGTATCAGGACTTGAAGAAGTTGTTTTGGTGGCAAGGGATGAAGCGTGATGTAGCGCAGTTTGTGTATGCGTGTTTAACTTGTCAGAAGTCGAAAGTTGAACATCAGAAGCCTGCAGGGTTGATGCAACCGTTAGAGGTTCCAGAATGGAAATGGGATAGTATTTCAATGGACTTTGTGACGGGATTGCCTAATACTGCAAGAGGTCATGATGCGAATTGGGTGATTGTTGATAGGCTAACGAAGTCGGCTCATTTTGTTCCTATTAACATCACGTATCCAGTACCGAAGTTGGCAGAGATTTATATCCGAGAGATTGTAAAGCTGCATGGTGTTTCTCTATGTGTCGTTTCGGATAGGGATCCGAGGTTTACGTCTGATTTTTGGAAGAGTTTGCAAACAGAGTTGGGTTCTAAGCTGAGATTGAGTTCGGCGTATCACCCTTAGACGGATGGTCAGTCAGAGAGGACTATTCAGTCGTTGGAGGATTTGTTGAGGGCTTGTGTTCTGGAGCAAGGAGGTTCGTGGGATGCATACCTTTCGTTGATAGAGTTCACTTATAATAACAGTTACCATTCTAGTATTGGGATGGCACCTTTTGAAGCGTTGTATGGTCGGAGATGTAGGACTCCTTTATGTTGGTATGAATCTGGAGAAAGTGTAGTACTTGGACCTGATATTGTTCGAGAGACTACTGAGAAGGTGAGATTGATTCGGGAGAAGATGAAAGCTTCGCAAAGTAGACAGAAGAGTTACTATGATAAGCGGAGAAAGAATTTAGAATTTCAAGCAGGTGAGCATGTGTTTTTGAGAGTCACTCCGGTGACCGGTGTTGGACGCGCTTTGAAGTCTAAGAAGCTCACGCCTCGTTTTATCGGTCCGTATCAGATTTCGGAAAGAGTTGGAAATGTTGCTTATAGGGTGGCCTTACCGCCTAATCTCTCGAATTTGCATGATGTGTTTCATGTGTCGCAACTTCGAAAGTATATTTCAGATCCATCTCATGTAATTCATATGGATGATGTGAGAGTACGGGATAATCTCACTGTGGAGACGATGCCTATGCGTATCGAGGATCATGAGGTGAAGACTCTAAGAGGCAAGGAGATCGCTTTGGTGAAAGTAGTCTGGTTGGGAGCTGCCGGAGAAACCATGACGTGGGAGCTGGAAAGCAAGATGCGAGAGTCTTATCCAGAGTTGTTCGAATCAGGTAAATTTTCGAGGACGAAAATATTCTAAGTAGGGGAGAGTTGTAACGCCCCAAAATTTAATTAATTATTTAATTGAATTGTTTGAAAATTTAATTGGTAGAAAAATAATAAAATAATAATAATGCTAGTATATGTGGGCCTATTGTTAGGGTTGGGAGTAGTAAAATGAGAAGTGTTAGGGAGGCCCATGATGTAATTCGAATTAGCTAAGGAAAAAGCCTATAAAATTAACTAAAGTATAAATAGCCATTATTTAGGGTTTTGCTTATTTAGAAGGAACAAAAAATAAGAATTAGAGAGAAGAGAAGAGAGAGGACGGCGCGAAGAAGGAGAGAGAGCTAGGGCAAGCCAAAGACTTCGAATTCTTCAAGGCTAAGGTAAGGGTGGGGTTCTATCTCTATAATTGGGTGTATGAATGGCTCTATGTAGGAAGGTTATGGAACCCTAGGTGTTATTAAGTTTAGAAAACCCTAGTTGTAGGTATTGAACTTTAAATGATGATGTTAATTTCGATTGATGATGATTGTTGCCATTTGGCGATGTGTGATCATGCTTGTTGATGTTTTGGAACCAAAATTCTGGGCATGGGCGCCATAGGCGCCGTTTTTGATTCTGCCGCAGGGCACCATGGGCGCCGTCCCGTGTTTGATGTTGCTGGGCGCTTTCCTGGGTGCCATTCTGTGCGTGTTTTGTTGCCTGGGCGCATGGGCGTCGTTCCTGAAATATTGCTGGGCGCCATGGGCGCCATCTTGCTGTTTGTGTGTTGCTGTCTTGCAGGTTCCTGGCGCATGGGCGCCAAGGGCGCCAAAACCTGGCCGCCCGGTTGTTGTTCTGTCCTGGGCGCCATGGGCGCCAATCGTGATTTTGCTGTGTTCCTGAGGCATGGGCACCAAGGGCGCCATGTCTGGCTGCCCGTTGCTGGTTCTGGGCGCATGGGCGCCAAGGGCGCCAAGATTGGCTGCCCGATTTCTGTTGTTGCTTGCTGTGTTCTGGCGCAGGGGCGCCATGGACGCCAAATTCTGGCTGCCTTGTCGCTGTGTCTGGCGCAGAGGCGCCATGGGCGCCAAAAATCTGGCTGCCTTGTTGCTGTGTAGTGTTTTGGCGCTGTGGGCGCCAAGGGCGCCAGTGGGGCTGCCTGTGTCGCGTGTTGTATTGCTGGGCACTATGGGCGCCAAAGGGCGCCAGTTTGGCTGCCCGATTGTGTTGCTGGGCGCCAAGGGCGCCGGTTTGGCTGCCCGATCGTGTTGCTGGGCACCAAGGGGCGCCAGTCTGGCTGCCCAAACGTGAATTTCACATTTGATGCTTGGAATGATGTGTTGATGTTGAATATGTAATTAGGCCCAAGGTTGCCAAAATGTTGAAAGTTGCTAAATTGTTGATGTGTTGCCAAAAATGTTGAAAGCTGCTAAGTTGTTGATGTATTGCCAAAAATGTTGAAAGTTGCTAAGTTGCTAATTATTGTTGATGATGGTGTACCAAGTTGAATTGCCTCTATTTATTGGCAGGTGGCATGTTGTAGGCCTATGGCCAACGATGATTTCCGATGTTGTTTCGTTGCTATGTAATCGTTGTTTATTGGTTGTGCATTTACATTGCGTCGCATACATAGCATATTTTTACGATGGAGCTATGCTCAAAACACGATGGCCTGGACTGGCAAATTATGATGAAATGATGTTACGATGTTGATGCCTCTATTTATTGGCTGGATTATGGTACCACATGCATTATAGGGCGGTGGCCCTGAGTTGAGTCACATTCCGCATCCATGTTGCATACCTATGTGATTGAGATGATGTTGACTGCTGTTAAATGATGAATTGATGCTATGACCTGAATTACATATTGTCTTTAATATGTCTGATTATATAGTGCGATATCTCACCCCTTCTGTTTGAATGTTACCCCGATGTTGGTAACGTGCAGGTAATCACGAATGAAGGCTGTTCACCTTCGTTTGATCGAGTCGGTGTCGTCGCTCTGATATGTAACACTCGGGGGGGGGGGGAATGAACACCTGTTTTAATATTGTTGCTATGTTATTTCGTTGTTGAAACTTTAAGTTGTTACGTCGTTGTTTTTGAGCTGTCTTGAGTTGTTAAGACGCCACGTTTATTTGAATTAACTTGTTATGAATCCGCTGCGTAGTAATTAAAGAGGAATTATTTTGAAGACTAAAATGTCGTTTTATCGGTTCATCCAAAAGCGCTATGTATCTGTTTTCAAGAACGAATTAACCCGTCTATTGCTTTCACGAAGCAAATGTGGCACTCCATTGTTTGTTGAAAAAGATTTTTATGAACTCTGATTTTGCATTATTTTACCGAGTAGAAATGGGGTGTTACAGAAAACATCGTCAACAATGAAACTTGGAATAAGATTCCACCAAACAAAACTACTTAAATTAGTTCCATGACCAGCAAGCTTATGAGCGCAGACATTACCCGTCTCTATAAATGTGAGTACAAACAAAGTTCATCTTTCTAGTCAAGCATATAAATAATTATTCCATATATTCCTTAGCTTCCAAAGAACTACTTTGCAATTCTTGAAAGCAGAAACTACTAGTTGAGAATCACACTCTAACAACAAAAACTTCCAACGTTTATCAAAATATTCTCTATAGCCAACATAGCCCCGACAATATCAGCATGAAGCGCATAGGGTGGTGTTGAAGATGAATATTTTGGGTTTTGGGTTTTGGGTTTTGGGTTTTTTATTTTTATTTATTTTAAGAACCAAATTGTTACATGACAGTAGTTTTAAAGGACCAAATCGTCACAAAACAAAAGACATGTAGGCTCTGCCACGACGACCACGCCAGCACCGTTAATGACAACAAGGATTGTTTGGAACAGAAAATGAAAAAAGGGTAACAGTGAACATGTTATCTAACTTAAAGGATTTAGTTGGTACGAAAAATCATAAAAGACTTACTAATTAAAAATAAAAAACTTAAATAACTCCCGGTGTAATTTTGTCTTTTTTCCTTGCCAATTGATCTCAAAATTACGTAAACCAAATAGAATATTTATTATATTTAACTTGAAAATCCTAAAAGAAATAAAAAACGAAAGATGGGCACATAAAATTTTACATACGCAAAACCCAAGCTCATTTCAACTTGAGTCTATTTACAAAAAAAAAAAAATGAAACATTAAAAGAAAAAAAACTTAGTGCAGCACGACTGAGAGGAAATATGGAGAAATAGACTCCATTGCAACTTTGCAAGTATTAATGGGTTTTTTTTTGGTCAAAGTTAGGGCCAACAGGCCCAACTAGATAATTCTCATTGAAGGGTCGGGAGACCCATAAATGTCCATGTTCAAAACATTGACTAAAAAGTATGGAACTTCATTAAAAATTACAAAAGGCTCCGTTATCCTATGGCTGGCTTTAGCTAATGAATCCGCAGCTTCATTGAATTCTCTCTGAATTGCCAACCACTCACACTTCATTTTCCCATCTCAAACTTCCAATGTATCACGAACCAAATCGTTCCAGCTACAACTACCGCCATCGTAATTCTGCAAAGCATCAATAGCATCCATTGAATCGGACTCCACAATCAAATTCTCGAAACCTCTACACCACACAATTGAGAGACCATGATAAATGCCCCATATTTCAGCTTCCACAACTGAGCAAGCATCAAGTTTGTAGGAGAAGGCGAAGACCAATTCACCATGACAGTCCCGCAGAATGCCTCCACAACCAGCTTCTCTACCGTTACCTTTAACAGAGCCTTCTCAATTAAGCTTCCACGATTCAACCGGAGGGGGAGTCCACCCATTTCTGGAATTGATAGCTTGATGGTTAGGGTTTGGAGCTAGCCCCGAAATTCCTCTTGTTGATTTCCACAATTCGATCCACTTGATTGCGAATAGAAATCACAAAGCCGTTAACAGGGGAGTGTGTTTGCAAAAACACCCAATCGTTCCTCGTTCGCCATATGGTATCAATCACCACTCCAAAGCAAGTATTAATGGGTTGTGTACAAGCTGCGGGAAAGAGAAAAGAAATTTGTCAAACTTATTTATTTTTCTGAGAAACAGCTTAAAGTAAAATACAATCTTACCCTTTATATTTATTTGTTTCGAAAGACAAAGATTGGTTTTTTTTTTCCAACGGATAGACCATGCTAACCGACACCCCCAACGGATCCTTCCATCTTCAGGATTATTATCCCAACTTTACTTTCACATCTTACTTTTGACCTTTATCCATTTGTGTGTTTCAAACATCACGGTCTCTCTGTTATAGAGCAGCAGTGCATTTTTCTGCAATTTTGGTTTTATGTCACAATCCTACCACCTTGTAATTTTGCCATCTTCCTCACACCTTAACCTAATTTCTCAATATAAATAGGGACCCAAACCAGAGCAAAGGGGGGAGGCTGGAAAGAGGGAACCGAAAAAGAAAAAAAAGAATAGAAAAATGTAGAGAAGAAAACAAACTCAACCTTCTTCTTTGCTGATTCCATTTCAGTATCCAAAGTCAAAAAAAAACTTCATCTTATTCAAACCTTCAACAATATGGAGCCCCACTTTCCAGAAATCATCAAACACTAATCACAACCAAAAACAATATTAGAATAGAAATACAAGAAAATCAAATGACAGTTAGTTTTAGGTAGTTGGGGGAAGTTGTTATAGTTGGTTGGGTTATTAGGGGAGTTGTTATAATTGAAGGGGTAGTTATTAAGTGGTTAAGGGAATTTGTTATAAGTGGTTGGTAGTTATTAATTTGTTAGGTCATTTCCCTCCTATTCCCCCATGTAATGGAATTCTATAAATAAAGGATTCCACCCCCCCCCTTTTTGGTTATCTTTTGTCATTCCTAAAATTTAGTCGTGACTGGGTGAGGCCGGATTTTGGGTGAAGCCGGAGGGCGGGGAGCCTATTCTCCCTATTGTAACCGTTTCATATCAATAACATCTCCTTTCATCCCCTTTACATTCCTTTCTGATTCTTGATTGCGTCCAATTCCTAATTAGCTAGCGAACGTTAGGTTGGTGGCCTAACAATTGGTTCGACCTACCGGATTCGAACCAGCACTGCTGGATTCGAACCATGGCTCAAGGCGGGAACGCAGAGCTTGCGGCCTTAGAGAAACGAATTGACGCCAAGTTTGAAGTCATAGCCAACGATTTGAAGGAGATCAAGACTAACATGGCTAAGGTGATGTCTGATATGACAAGGCAATTTGATGAAGTTCTGAAAGCCATCCAAGAACTCTCCATGAAAGGAGATGCAACTTATGATGGTGACAGTTCTGCCACCAAGAAAGAAGTCGCTGATGCACCAGAGGTGGTTATTGAAGAAAACGAAGGAAAGCTTGAACCGACCCGTTCTTTGGTCGAGAAGGCACCAGAAATTACTGGTGCAAAAGGCGAAGGAAAACCCATTCAAAGAGTCGAGAATGACGACGAAGTTATGACTCACCACACCAAGACCGAGGCAACGATGAAATTACCATTCGTTTCAGGTTGCGGGTGTGTGCGTCGCAACAGAAACATCCAAGAAAACTGAACACAAGAGCCCGACCATAGAGGTCGAAGCGGTGGTGAGAAAGCTTGAGGCGGATTCGAACAAGATCTTGGAGGCAAACCATACGTTCGTAGAGGGAAGGAGAGAGAAGCACCACGCGAGGATAGTTCCACAGCCGCCACCTAAGCCGCTAGACACGAAGCTGCCCGCGAGGGCCACTAGGATTCAATTTACACAACGCTTGTTTCCTCCTCTACCGCCACCTAAACCGCCTGATCTAGACACTTCCATGGACGTAGGGATAGGTCGACTAGCAATGGGGTGTTTTCGAACCAAGCCGTCGCTGTCAGGGCTGCGTGACGCCGTCACAACCACCGTAGATGGGCCGGACTTGACGTTGTTGCCGTTATTGCAGGCAGGAGCTTATGGCGCTAGAGGTATGCAAGCCAACACATTCGTTACCATCGTATCTGGTTGTGGCAAGGGTTTAGAGAATCCAAGGGCAGAATTGGAAATCTACAAGTTAGGTGCGATTCTAAACCTAATGGGTTAGGGCCCAGCTACATGGTAGAGGTTCAAAAGGAATAATTATGATCCTTATTTCCATGGGCATGACGCGAAACAGATTCATTTGGAAAGGGGCGCCACCTATGTTTATATGTTACAATTGCACAGCTACTGGCCTTTTGTTCTTCCTTGGCCATTTTCCATTGGTCAAGTAAATATGTCTTCCACATTAGAAAAATTATGCACCACATTAAGTGCTCCTTTTGCCGTCAACAATTTTCTCATTAGGCTTAAGTCACATGAGATTATGAATGTTGATGGATTTGGATTTATGTGTGTTTTAAATTTTTCCATGGGCTTGTTCCTCATGGTTTACTCAAAGAGATGAACTTCAAGGAAGTAAGCGAAGTGACTACGCCCAGACTTGAGGACAAGTCTACTTTTCAAGGGGGAAGTGGTCCTAGGGGAAGAATGAGGAATATTAAGTGGAAGAGCAGGTGTTGGGATTGCGACAGCACCCAACACAAGGAGCGACAACAGGATGTGAAAAACCCAGTGAAGACAAGGATTGGAGCCACGGGCAACCCCTCGAAGCAACACTGCAACACTAGCTCCTGGAAGACCCATTGATAGAGCCAACCTTGAGGACAATGTTGTTTTTCAAGGGGGCGGTATTGTTAGACCCGGGGTAAATGGGTGGTTCCAAATAAGTTAGTTTTAGGTGGTTGGGGGAAGTTGTTATAGTTTGTTGGGTTATTAAGGGAGTTGTTATAATTGAAGGGGTAGTTATTAAGTGGTTAAGGTAGTTTGTTATAAGTAGTTGGTAGTTATTAATTTGTTAGGTCATTCCCTTCTATTTCCCCATATAATGGAATCCTATAAATAAAGGATTACACCCCATTTTTGATTATCTTTTGTCATTCCTAAAATTTAGTCGTGACTGGGTGAGGCCGGATTCTGGGTGAAGCCAGAGGGACGGGGAGCCTATTCTCCCTATTGTAACCATTTCATATCAATAACATTCTCCTTTCATCCCCTTTACATTCCTTTCTGATTCTTGATTGCGTCTGATTCCTAATTAGCTAGCGAACGTTAGGTTGGTGGCCTAGTAGTGGTAGCACAAAAAACACAGAGAAAGATCAGAGGAGTGAGAGATAGAAGAATAGGGAGGGAAGAAGGTATATCTCATGTGTACCCTCTCGTCTCCACTCCACATTCGCCTCTCTCTCTCTCTCTCTCTCTCTCTCTCACACACACTCTCTCTCTTTGCTCGCGGTGGTCTCCAGTTGAACATCGTCATGCCTCATCTTTCACGGTCTTCCTCTTTCTCTTTCACTGTTTATTCTTTCTATCTTTCTCTCATTTACTTTTGATGGGATCACGGCAAGTGTACCGGATCGTTGCAAGTAATAGTACGGAAAGACCGAGTGTCGAACTCAGGGACTGCAGTTAATTATCAGTTTAACAATTTAACTTCTAAATTCAAAAGGACTAATTTGGATTTGTTTAACAAGAAATTAAAGTGAAAAACAGTAAATATTTTTAGTGATTTTAAATTATAATGATAACAAGACAACAAGTGTGAATTTGTATGAATTAAAGAGCATTGGGGACGAGCTTCAATTTACTTCACTCTTATATCTAACGAATCAAATGTGTTATTGAACTTATTTTATGAGCTATGATCAAATTGCTATAATTATTCTAATCCTAATTCTTTAGGTAAAAGAACCTTTATTTCTAATAAATATCCCTAATTCCTTAGGTGACCTTAACAAGAAATAAGCAGTAATAACAACAATTATCCTATGACTCTGAATACCAATGACTATTCCTAGACTAGAGATAAACAGATTTCAATTCTCAAGCATATGTAATTCAAATTTCCATTCACAATCACATACCATAAATCATCCTAAGAGTGATCAAATCCTTGAAAGCATTAAGGACATAGATTGAAATATAACTCATAACATTCATTCAAATAATCGTGGTTTAATTCAAAATATAAGAGATTCATAAATTGTTACTCATCCCCAACAGCGAGAAATTTAGCTAGACATAGAAATAGAGATAACAATCAAAAGTGAAAAGGGGAGTGAAAATAACTCCATGAAAAGATGAAGATGATCCGAGTTCCGTCGGCTCCTCCGCTATCTCGCTCACGGTGATTGCTAAGTTCCCAATTTCTCTCCTCCAATAAACCACTTCCAGCCGTCAAAAACTTCTTTGCCGAACGTACTGTTTCTTTCTTTTCCTGTCCTTCTTTTTTCTCACTTTGTGCGTGCCTTTATTTTCCTTTCCACGCTTCCTTCCTTTCTTAATTCTCCTTCCTTTCTTGTCCTCCAATTCACATTATTTTTCCTTATTGGACTTTTGGTGCTTCTTTTTGTTGGGGCCCCCAATGGCAATAGCTTAATAATTTTGCTCCATCATATTAATCCATTTCACAATCATGTGCTTTCAATCTCTACATTAAGATCAACACAAGTTAGATCAAAATGTTTAATAATTGTGATTCAATTTAATTATAATCATCAAAATATTCTAAGAAATTAATCATGTCTAATTAACATTAAATTAAGACAAAATCAAACTATAAGTCTAGAGTATACGACAATTTTCCCTTCATAAAGACTAGAAAAATTAGATAATTTAGAGAATTATCACCATCCCAAACTTAAATCTTTGTTTGTCCTCAAGCAACAATTCACATTGGGCACTGGGTTAGAATCAAAACACAAGTTCAACAAATGAATTTCCATAAATCACCATCATTCAAGTATTCCATAACACTGTGCATTGACGACACCAAACTGCCCAAAACTCTTGCTAGCAAGCAAACCAAGTTAAAGCAACCAAAAATAACATGGGCAGCCAATCATCAACATCAACCCTCCTCACACTCTCACCAATTCACTCTTTAGTGTATATAGGGTAATACACTCAAATCACAATACATGTATATCCTACCATACGGCTTGAACAAAGTTCTAAGAAAAACAATCACAGACAAATACCACACATATCATGAGGACTTTATAAAGGTTGTAATGGGGCTTGGGTCAGGGTGGATAACTTTTGGAATCTAGGCTTTGTTGATTGGAATTGAGAAATGTATTAGTCAACTTTAGATCCTAACCTTACTCATCAAACCTCTTCAAAGGAATTGCCCACAAGAAAAATTGTCCTGCTTCACTTAGATCATATCATTACTCACCAAACCTATTCAAAAGAATTACCCACAAGGAAAAGTTGTCCTTGTTATCTTTTCTATTTATTTTTTTTGAACTTTTTTTTAAATTTTTTTTTGAACTTTTTGGTACTTTTGGTATACTCACCCCAAACTTAGAACAATTGTTTGTCCTCAAACAACCCCAAATTTAATTCTTAGCTAGGAATCCAAAATGACAACACATCCCTCAATTCCAAACAAGTGGGACACTTGGTTTTTCAGTTAATGGCTTGTAATGAGGGTTACAAACAATAACAAAAAAGGATTGAAGGCTCAAATGGGCTTCTCAAAGGTCAAAATTTAAGGGTAGGCATTTTAAGGCTCTAGCTACCAAGAAAATAGAAGTCATCAATCATGTATGTGTGTGTATATGCGATGCAAAAGCAATCAAGAACTAAGTTCAAGTTCTGAAGAAATACACATGCACGGACACTCACAAATTAAGAAATTAAGTGTTTAGGCTCAAAAGCTCACAGGCTGTGAGAGAGTCAAAGTAATGAAATGGATGCCCAATGTTTTCTTGTAAAACCATGCTCAGTTTGCTGGGAATCAGATATTTGTGCACAGCTGAGTGCTCATCATGCACATGCTAACTTAACTTATTAAATGGTGATCTATAAGAAATTTAAATGCAAACAAGTGTTCAAAATCAATCACCCAACAAGCCACAAAGTCATTGATCAGCAAAGTTAACTAGAGTTATTGGGTGTTACTGCTCACACAGTACGAGACTTAAACAAAAAGAACAGTACAAAATGAAAAAGCTAAAATTAAGTAAAATAAAATGCAAAAGAGAAGAGATAGAATACTCCCTCGCATGGGTTGCCTCCCATGAAGCACTTGTTTATCGTCCTAAGCTTGACGTTGAGGTGATTCTTCAATTTGGCTCAGGTGGAGGACTCAGATTCTCAGGTGCCTCCTTTAGTGCTCCTTGGGTACCTTTTCTTTTATGCTTAAGTTTCCTCTTCCTACAAGTCGTATGAGGAGAATAGAACAGAGGATCCACTGACATAGCCACAACTTCTTTTTCCTTAGTGTCACCCCCTTATTCAAAATCTTTTGATACAACAAGTGAATTTTCAAGAGGTGAGTGGAGGTATTGATCATGAATTCTTTTTTCAATTATGGGATCAAGCACCTCAATAAGATAACACTTTTCATTTCCCTTTTTAAGGTCCATGGCCTTGAGCACATTGAAAGTCACAACTTCATCTTGGACTTTCAATGTCAAAGTTCCATCCGCCACATCAATCATAGCTCTACCGGTAGCTAGGAAAGGTTTTCCTAAAATCAATGGGATGTCGTTGTCTTCTTCCATGTCAAGAACCACAAAATCCACCGGAAAGATGAATTTGTCAATTTTCACAAGAACATCTTCGACTACGCCATATGGATATTTCACTGAGCGGTCATCCAGATGCAGAGTCATCATGGTATTTTTTATCTGACCAATCCCCAATTTTTCAAAAATGGAGAGGGGCATTAGGTTGATACTTGCTCCCAAATCACACAGTGCTTTCCCAAAAGTTCTATCCCCAATAGTGCAAGGAATAGAGAAACTTCCGGGATCTTTGAATTTTTGTGGAAGCTTCCTTTGCAAAATTGCACTGCACTCCTCGGTAAGCATGACTGTCTCCTCATCTACGATCCTCCTCTTATTTGAGAGGATTTCTTTCATGAATTTGGCATATTTGGGCATCTGCTCAGGAGCTTCTGCAAAAGGAATGTTAATTTGTAATTTTTTGAAAACATCTAAAAACTTACCAAACTGATTTTCATCTTGCTCTTTCTTCAATCTTTGAGGGTAAGGTAGCTTGTTGACTGGCTTTGGAAGCTTAGCCTCCTCTTGCACAGTAGTATCCTCTTGAACCTTAGAAGGTTCATCAACACCCGCAAGCTGCTTCACATTTTGCTCCTTCTTCGGTCATTGGGGGAAAGGTAGCTTAATAATTGGTTTTGGCCATTTTGGCTTCTCTTTTATATTAGAATTCTCACCAATACCCACATGAGCTTTGTCACCAGACTCAACCACTTCTTCTGAACTATTCTTTGTTACAACTTCAATTGATTTGCCACTTCGTGTGGTTATAGCATTCACTGTTTCACCGCTCCTTGGATTAGGAATAGTGTCACTTGGAAGGGAGCCTGGAGGTCTTTGTGCAACTTGCTGGCCAGTTGGCCCACTTGCGTCTCTAGATTTCTGATGGATGCCTCTTGATTTTTAGATCTGGCTTCTAGACTTTTGAAACCTGCTCTTGTTTCCTCCATGAATGAAGAAGTTTGTGCAGCTAGTCCCTCAACTGCAATCTCCTAATCTGCTTTCTTTTGAGGAGTGTTTTGGCTTTGCCCTTGATCCTTCCAAGAGAAATTTGGATGACTCCCCCACCCCGGATTGTAGGTGTTGGAATATGGATTATTTTTGACAAAAAATATCTTCTCTTGGACTGCTAGGGAAAATTCTCAGTCTTGGTTAGAATGTGGACCTTCACAGTAGTCACACTTCAAACTTGTCACAACATTTACTTGAGCAGAATGATGTTGCACATAATTCAACTTTAGAGCTTTCATTCCCTTTTTCAGTTCTTCCAACTGTTGGGTGATTATCTTCTGTTGAGCCAACCCGGCAGTCTGAGCATCTAAGTCAAAGAGACCCCTTTTAGATGTAGCTCCTCTATCATGAGCCGCCAATTAATCATTTGAAACCATAGCTTCAATTATTTGTCTTGCTTCTACCGCAGTCTTGAAATTCAAAGAACCACCTGCCGAGGCATCAAGCATCATCCTGGCATTCGGTTTCAACCCAGTACAAAAGATTTGCATCTGTTGATGATCATCAAAACCATGATTCGGGCAAGCCTTCAATGTGATCTTAAATCTTTTGTAAGTCTCATAGAGCGACTCACCCTCTTTTTGCTCAAAACTATTGATTTCTCCCCTCTTCTTAATGAACATGGAAGGAGGGAAAAATTGTTCAAGAAATTTGTCTTCAAGATCATTCCATGTAGTGATGCTACCTTCGGGTTGCGAATCAAACCACTCTTTGGCTTCATCCGTTAGAGAGAATGGAAAAAGCCTCAGTTTCTTAGCTTCATCAGTATTACCATTTACTTTCACTGTTTCACATAGTTGTGCAAAATTGGTGAGATGCTTGTTTGCATCTTAACATGGTCTTCCCCCAAATTGCATCTCCCTCAATTCACGGAATAGTCCTGGATTTATCTCAAACCTATTCACGGTTACCGGTTGATGAGCAATCGGTAACCTGTGCCTGTTTGTGTCACGATTCCCATAGTCTCCAAGAGTACGTCTCACTGGTGGGTCAGCCATATCTTCAATCACAGGAATCTCAGATACAATCTCTACTTCTCTTACTGCTTCTTTTTCTTGGAGTTTCCTTTCTCTTGTAGCCTTTCGATTAGCCTTCGCAGTCTTTTCAACTTCTGGATCAAAGAGAATGTTAGCTGAGGCAGTGCCTCGCATAAATAATGTTAGAGCAAAAGTACGTGATTAAGAGGTAAAAATAAAAATAAAAATAAAAATAAAATGACAGAAATTAAAATTCAATCAAGAAATTAAATATTAAGCTGATAAAAATTTGGCAGTCCCCGGCAACGACGCCAAAAACTTGATGGGATCACGACAAGTGTACCGGATCGTTGCAAGTAATAGTACGGAAAGACCAAGTGTCGAACTCAGGGACTGCAGTTAATTATCAGTTTAACAATTTAACTTCTAAATTGAAAAGGACTAATTTGGATTTGTTTGACAAGAACTTAAAGTGAAAAACAGTAAATATTTTTTGTGAATTTAAATTATAATGATAACAAGACCACAAGTGTGAATTTGTATGAATTAAAGAGCATTGGGGACGAGTTTCAATTTACTTCACTCTTATATCTAACGAATCAAACGTGTTATTGAACTTATTTTATGAGCTATGATCAAATTGCTATAATTATTCTAATCCTAATTCCTTAGGTAAAAGAACCTTTATTTCTAATAAAAATCCCTAATTCCTTAGGTGACCTTAACAAGAAATAAGCAGTAATAACAACAATTATCCTATGATTCTGAATACCAATGACTATTCCTAGACTAGAGATAAACAGATTTCAATTCTCAAGCATATGTAATTCAAATTTCCATTCACAATCACATACCATAAATCATCCTAAGAGTGATCAAATCCTAGAAAGCATTAAGGACAGAGATTGAAACATAACTCATAACATTCATTCAAATAACCGTGGTTTAATTCAAAAATATAAGATATTCATAAATTGTTACTCATCCCCAACAACGAGAAATTTAGCTAGACATAGAAATAGAGATAACAATTAAAAGTGAAAAGGGGAATGAAAATAACTCCATGAAAAGATGAAGATGATCCGAGTTCCATCGGCTCCTCCGCTATCTCGCTCACGGTGATTGCTAAGTTCCCAATTTCTCTCCTCCAATAAACCACTTCCAGTCGTCAAAAACTTCTTTGTCGAACGTACTGTTCATTGCCAAAAGTACTGTTTCTTTCTTTTCCTGTCCTTCTTTTTTCTCACTTTGTGCGTGCCTTTTTTTCCTTTCCACGCTTCCTTCCTTTCTTAATTCTCCTTCATTTCTTGTGCTCCAATTCACATTATTTTTCTTTATTGGACTTTTGGTCCTTCTTTTTGTTGGCCCCCAATGGCAATAGCTTAATAATTTTGCTCCATCATATTAATCCATTTCACAATCATGTGCTTTCAATCTCTACATTAAGATCAACACAAGTTAGATCAAAATGTTTAATAATTGTGATTCAATTTAATTATAATCATCAAAATATTCTAAGAAATTAATCATGTCTAATTAACATTAAATTAAGACAAAAGCAAACTATAAGTCTAGAGTATATGACAATTTTCTCTTCATAGAGACTAGAAAAATTAGATAATTTAGAGAATTATCAACTTTCTATCATTTACTCACTTATTTATTTCTTAAGCCAAATATGTAATTGGTTTTGTGGTGTTACCGGGCCTAGCCAGTTTTGGTAATTTTTTTTCTAGTGAAAGAATATGGCCTTGACTTTTCCCACTTCCCCTCCTACTCACCACACTCCTCTTGACCCTATGAAATTAGCAACTTAACCTTATCTTTCTAAAATATTCCTCCCATATCCTTCATCCCTCTTCTTCTCCTCAATCTGCTACACACTCCCCTCAAACACCCCAAACCTCCCATCTCTCCACTCCAAACCCTATCCACCATTCTTACATCATTACCTTTCTAATCATCTTCTCAACATTGGCAAACATCATAAGGTATTATCCCTACCAAACATTTTTCGTTTTCATCTCATTTAGTTGCGGCATTTAGGAGTTTTTTTTCTTTCCTGAAATCGCGCCCGGGTCGGTTACCCTCAACCGAACGGATTCGGTTAGGCCTAACTGAACGATATAAAATCACATTTGGGGATGTTCGTTTTCGTGTGTCACTCGACAATGGAGAACCGAACACGTTCGGTCAAGGGGAACCGAACGTGTTCGGTTTAGGGAAGCCGAACACTCATTTCCCAGAAACTCCAGTAACTTGTTTGAATTTTTTTTTATTGTAGGATCATATAAATGGAAGGAAACGATGCGTTGATGGTACTAGACTTTACGGGTTCTTTCACAACGGATAAGGTACGAAACATTCATTCTTTTTTGTAAGGTAATTTGGCTAAGTATTCAAATGACATTTAATTTTTCATTTTCAGTTGTTTGCAAACCGTGAAGAGTTGTTGATATGGGTACGTAGCGTCGGCAGGTCTCTTGGGATGGTGATTGTGATATCTAGATCCGACACCGGAAAGCGATCAGGTAAAGAATTTTGCACGTTGATTAGTGAAAAAGGTGGAAATTATAGGACTAGTGTAGTTGAGGGAACAAACACTAGGAAATGTTGCTGTCAGTTTAGATTGAAAGGAAAATTTATCAAGAAGCTTGGAGGATGGATATTGAGGGTTATGTGTGGAACACATAACCATCCAGTCCTATCTTATGATGAAGGTCATCCGTACAGTGGTAGATTAACTGAGGAAGAGAAGGAAGTGGTGGATAGAATGACTAAGAATCATATTGCGCCTAATCTCATACTTAATGAAATCAAGACCATGAAGCCTAAAGATAGTTGTACCACTCTAAAGCAAATATACAACTGTCGTTCAAGGCAACGATCGAGTATGCGTGAGGGTAGGACTGAGCTCCAACATTTGATGAAGTTGTTGTAGCGTGATCAATATGTTTACTGGTCTAGAGTTGCAGAGGGCACTGATGTTGTGAAAGACATTTTTTTGGGCACATCCAGATTCCATTGAGCTTGTCAACACATTCCCGATTGTATTGTTGATTGATTCCACGTATAAGACCAACCGGTATAGGTATCCGTTGGTTGAGATCGTTGGTGTAACCTCAATCGAGAAGACTTTTTCGGTTGCATTTGCTTATGTGAATTTTGATAGGTATTAGGTGTGTTCGGGTGATGCCAACCGAACAGGTTCGAATCCCCTCTCTCGGACGAACAAAGTTGAACAACACACCCCTTGTTATTGTTTTATAACGCCCGGTTGACGTCATCCGAAGACGTTCGGTTGTCCTTAGCCGAATAGATTCGGTTGACCTCAACCGAATCACACGTAGACATGTCCTCTACTTAAGGGTATTTTTGGAATATTTGGAGTTAAGGGGTGTATGGTGAGTAGGAGGGGATGTGGGAAAAGACTGTCCCAAGAATATTTAATCATAGTCCATTGTTGTAAAACAAAAAATAGTGTTGGAAAAAATAGTTTTAATAGTTGAGATAGTAGAAACTAGTATTAAAAAGAGAGAACACCTTGAAAGAATTTTAAAAATGCTCCAAATCTATTTCTCAAATGGATGCTTACAAGTTACACAATGTGCAAAATTACCTCATGTCTATTTATAGGCTTGTATCTAGGATTGTGCAAAGTTACTAGTATACTAGTACCACTTCTAAAACCATATTTTACCATTTAAAAAAGCCCAAACTGAATTTTAAAAAAATACCATTTTGTTTGATTAAAAAGTAAAAAGTATAAGATGGTAATTCCCAAATCCGGTTACCAATAATTCCCAAATTGTGTGTCACCCTCTCGTTACCATTGATCTCATGCTGCCTTACATTCTTTTCATTTCTCACCCTACCTTCTTCTCACGTTGTTGCCTTCTCAGGTTTATCTCCCATTCCCAATCCCAATCAGCGAGTGTTGTTTTCTGTTGTTGTTTACTTTTACCAGCAAGGTGATTTTTGCTGATTTTCAATTCAAGACTCGCCGCTTTGGTTCCGAATCATTCTTTGCCTTCACTATTCTATTTTCCTTTTCAATAGGGTCAGCAAAAGTAGTGCGCTTCCTCATTACATAATTTATCACGATTTTGGCTTGCTCCAATACCTAAGCTTTTCCCTTCTCCATCTCCATCTAAGCATTCATTTCAGTTATTGTTTTGGTTTGGGCTTGAAATTCACCTTTGGAGTAGTATTAAAAACAGTTTGAAATTTAATTTTTTTTTTGTAGCGTAGTAATAGCTTATATACTAACTAACTCTATTTATATACTATTGTTCTATCTCGTGCAATTAACATGTAACTAGTATAACATCTTTTTTCCTTGTTCATGGACAATAATCTCAATCATTTGTTATTATATAATCACCTACCTAATTAGTCCGAACACCATTATAACCATCATAAACAATCACACACAAAATATAATTTTGTTTTATTTAATAATTTAAATTATGTATTTAATGTTGGGTGCTTCTAGGGTGAGGAGACAAATCAAATCTCTCAGCGGTAAATTATTAAATATGATCGTAGGATTTAGTATAAAAAATTATCAACGGTTCAGATTCAATACTGATTGATTCAATCTTAACCACTCATAGCATTTTACACAATATATTATGATCAATTTTAGTGGTTCACCAGTGAGAGATTTGATTTGCTCCCTCACCCTAGAAGCACCATTTAATGTTTTTAATAATAATCTATTATATATATATATATAATTGAAATTTTATATAAATAATAGATTATTATTATATTATTATATAATTGAAATTATTGATTAAAAGAAAAAAAAAGATTTTGTGTGTGATTTTTCATGATGGTGCAATTGGGTCAATTTTGACACTGGCCGTGTGATTATGATAATAACAAATCTTTGGAATTATAGTCTATTGACAACAAAAAGAAGTTATACAAGTACAACGTTATGTTAATTCTCAAAAACGCTAACTAAAACACGATTCTAATATAATATTAATATAAGGGTTAAAGGTATGTTTCGTCCCTGCAAATATCACAATAATCCAGTTTCGTCCCTGTAAAAAAAAAGTTTTAAAACAGCCCTTGCAATTACCAAACGCTTCTAGTTTCGTCCCTGCTGTTAACTTTCCATCCAAAAAACTAACAGTTGCCACGTCATCAACCCTTGCCCAAAAAAAAGTTTTAAAACAACCCTTGCAATTACCAAACGCTTCTAGTTTCGTCCCTGCTATTAACTAAGTGTTAAAACTATTTATCTTTCTATCAACATAAAGTGTTTTAAAACTATTTATTTACATCAAATATCCCCGATTCCTTTATAGTTGTAGGATTTTCTTAACTCATATATAATTGTAGGTTTTTTAAGAAAAACTTGTTCCTATCATTTAAAACTTTCAACTTTATATACTTATCAGCAAAAAAAACTGTTGAAAAAAATTATTTTCTTCAAAATAAATGACTTTAAATTATTAACATACAATCCCATAAATATCTAAGATATTTTTCTAAGTTACCTCACTACAAAAAAAGTCTAGTTAGCGACGGACTATCTGTCTGTCGCTAAAATCAGAATTAGCGACGAAATTTTACTCCTTTAGCGACGGATTTGGCTTTGGTTGTAAGCAAGGTAATTAGCGGTGGAATTTCACTTATTTAGCGACGGATTTAACAAGGCGCAAAAAGACGAAATTTTTGTTTTGAATTAGTGATAACTCTATTTTATAGAGTTATTTACGCATCTAAACCTAAATAATTGCTCAGTTCTAAGTAAAAATATATAGTAAATAAAGTTTTATAAATAAAATAACAACATTCAAAGTTAAAAGAGAGTTATGCATATAACTTAGCATCTTGCATATATTTTGGTATTTTTGATGTGTTTGTTTAATGCACCTGCATTCGATGCACCTGCACTCAAAACAGACTACAATGCTTGAAGAAGTTCTAGAACACCAAGATGCTCAAGCACTCAGTTGATGATGTCATGCTTAGTCATGAAAGCACATGCAAGTCACAAATTTCGGTGCCTACCATAAAAGATAGCTTTGAAGAGTCACTCTGTAACATCCCCAAAATAATTAACCGAATTATTTGGATGTTACCCCCAATTGAATTAATTTAGTACTTGATTGGTAAATTTATTGAGTGCTAAAATGTATTTTCGGTTGTCATAGGATCGTTAACCGGATATAAGGGATTAAGGGCAATATGGTCTTTGACCATATTACCACTTAAAAATACATACACACACACACACACACACACACACACACACACACACACACACACACACACATATATATATATATACACTACAACATTTTGACCCAAAGGCAACGCCTGAAAACCGTTGCGTAAAGCCAAAAAACCGTTGCCTTACCTTTCGGCAACGGTTTTGAAACCGTTGTTTCTGCGGCTGTTGCCTAAACTAAAGGCAACGGTTTTTTGTGATCAAAGGCAACACAAACCTAAAACCGTTGCCATTGATAACCTAAACGCAACGGTTTTGACTTTTACGAATCGGCAACACTTAAAAACCGTTGCTAGTTAAGGCAACACTTAAAAACCGTTGCCAGTTAAGGCAACACTTCAAAAACGTTGCCATAGATAATAAAAAATGAAAAAAAATAATAGAAAAAAGATTAGAGGTCCATTCCTTCCAAACATATTATGTGTGATATCACTCAAATTTAATGACAATCAATTAATAACACAATACAGCAAAAACAAGCACTATCTTCAATTTTGCCTACACAATTCTTGGTTTCTAAAAACATCCAAAATTACAATTCACGATAAAATGAGAAAATGTTCATAATCCTAAGAACAAACAGTTGCGGTTTTCTTATGAAAAATCCATTTCCACCTAGGTCTTCCTTGGTTAGGAACCGTATTTCTCCAGAAAATATGAAGGACCACGTGGCTTTAGCTCCCAAGCATCGAACTTGCTCAAAATGAAGCCTACAAGTAAATAGCATTGTATCATATCAAATCCAATTCACTGTCTAATACAAAAAATATAAACACTGTTTACTCTAGTTGACTACCACCATCTCCATGATTAGTTGAAACAACAAGATAGTGCTTTTGAAGAGTGAAGAACAATCATAACAACATTTTTATTCATTCATAAAAGAGATTGTACTATCAGCTGCAACAGCAACAAGCTAAAGAACATGCATGCTTTAAGAATGCAAATGCAAGGAGGAGGAAAGCATAGAGGAAGGGTTATCAACATAATACCTTTCACAATGTTCTGGAATTCGTTGACATCCTCTATAGAGAATTTCCAGAAGCAGCTATGAATGCTTGACAGATTTTGTAACGGTCCTTCTCCAAAGGTGATTGATTCTGATTTATGAATTATACAAGTTAGATAAAACCTGTAACTTACAAAAATCCATTGATGAATCTGGTCTAGTAATACTCATATTTCCATATCACAAATCATTAGATCCATATTGCAGCACAACTTACTGTGAGCTCAAACATATTTGTACTATCCTTATACACTCAATAGTCCAAGTACGACCAAAGGAAGACAATACATTAAAATTCAATTCCAAGTCATTCACTCTCTTTAAAATATCTTTGATTTCTTTCTCCACCTTGTTTATGCTTGTGGAATAAGGTCCCAAACCCTGCATAAAGTATGACAAAAAACTGCATAAAAAACTTGTTTATGAATACACTAATGATGAGACAACCAGAGATCAGATGAAAGCATTTTCAGTCCAGCAACTATAATGAAATGGCTAGCATGCAAAGTCAAGAGTCCACATATAATCTTAGAAAACCAACAGATTGTTTATTAATCTCGGAAAACAGCTCCTCAGTGCATCAAACATTATTCAGATTCATATATCAGTATCTATCACTCTGCATCAGCATCACTACTCCATAGAAGCTAGAGACACTAATATAACCTCAATAGGATTCATGCAATAGGATTGAATTTTAAACTTCCCCTAATCTGTTCTACCACTGTCTCTTTCAATTTATTCTGAATTCTAAACTTCCATGAATTTTAATTCTAAATTTGAATAGAAATGAATTTCAAGTCTACATATGTTTTCATTGCTATATATACCTCTTCAGATCATAATGTATTTTATATCAAGCTAAGTACTCGATGCTCCCTATTGTAAATCCCTAAAACTTAACTGAAAGGATAGATAGGATGATGAGCTCTCTTCTTTAGAGCCAACTTTCCAACTAATTTTGCGTAATTCAGTTACTTAATTTATGAATGGAGTACTATATCATATATCATATAACAAGAGAAACTAACATTAACATGTTTCCCTAACCCTATATACAACAGTTATACCAACACAACGTAACAAAACTTTCCAAAATCACTATAATTGAATGAAATAAATAGAAAACAATATCATGAATGATACTGAATAGTAGAATAGCACAATACATATACTTTCTTAGATACATAAAATAAAAGTGAATATACCTTCACTAGCATCCCTAGGAGTCTTAAATCCAAGCCCAGTGGATTTCCAAAAGCGATTCCCACCCTTTCCAGGTCTCTTTCCCTTCCCAGATTTCTCTGAGCTTCATATAAAACAACAAAATCGAGAGTGAGAAAAGAATCAGTAACAAAATCAAATTGAAAAAAAACAATACAAAGGATCTAAGTAAAAAGATGTTTCAGAAAGATAACAAGAATATAGATAGTGAGAATATAGCTATGAATCTAGTAGAAACATGTATGAACTAGGAAAGATAATACTGCCCAGCTTTGATGCAACAAATAACTACCATGATTATCCATTAAAGCAAGTCAACAGCTTCTGAGAATTGCAAAACCAATCATACCTTTTATATATACTTCACTACAACATTTAGTAAGTCAAACAGTTGCTAATTGATTTGAAATAATCAAAAGATTAACATGGTATCAATTGATTAGAAATTCACTCTCCTCTACTTATTCGCAGAGGTTTGTTTTTCCCCTTCTCTCCTTCTCTTCTTTTTGTCAAATCCCATGAGTCTCTCATCAGAATTTTGCTGGTGTATGTTGATGATGAAGATGATATAGTCTTGACTAAGAACCACTTGCAAGATATTCAGTAAGTCAAACAGTTTTTGGATAAGCAATTCAAAATAAAAGATTTGGGCCCCTTGAAATTCTTTTTGGGCACGAAGTGGCTAGATCATGAGATGGTATCACACTTTCCTAAAGGAAATATGCTCTTGAACTACTCGAATATGCTGGATTATCAGGTTGCAAACCTGTTTCAGTTCCTATAATTCCTCATCCCAAACAGACATATAATCCCAATCATCCTCGTGATGATCCTTCTCGGTTATGGAGACGTATTGGAAGACTCATTTACCTCACCAATACTAGACTCGACCTTTTCTTTGCCGTTCACAAGCTGAGTCAGCACATTGCTGCCCCCAATTAGACCCACTAGGTAGGGCCATGCACAACCTATGGCACAAAGAATTGCAATTATGCACAATAAAAACTAAATTAAATTAAAATGACATTTAAGCCCTGAACTGTCCACTATTCTACATGTCATACACACAGGCTTGTTGCAAATATAGTAATTTGAGAGGAAACCTGAGATACTAATCTAATGGTTCTGTATGTTAAAATTTGAGTTCAAAGGTAAATAGCAATACATGGAGATAAAATCTTCTGTGCAATAAATAGGCAATCAGATTCGCTTGTAAAACAAAGAGATAAAATACATACTATGACAGCTAAGGCCAAGTTGTGTATTATGTTAACACTTATGTCTTTAGTTCTCAATGTACTCCTTTTTCTTTTCTTTTTAGCACTACTGAAGTAAGTAAAAAAATGTAACTGACCATCATAATGGCATATTGGTAAGGAAACAATAACTGGTTGTTTACTCGCTTTCATCTGCATCCTGCCGAGAAATCAACCAAAATATTAAAATGCATCCAGGAACAACATAAAACAATTAGGTAAACACTAAAGAACATACAAAAGGTTACGGGTGGCTGCGTGAAATCGTTTTGAGGGAGAGGGTGAGCAGAGCAAGCAAAATGAAATCCCAATCAACACCAAGCAAACACCAAGAAGGCATAAAACTCACCGATCTGCTGCTCTATCCAAAGCCCAGCATTCATATCTGACGAGAACACCCAGAAGAAACACACAAAAACCCACCCTCGTGCGTCTGAACCCGAACCTGAATCTGCTTGAAATCGGTGGAAATCGGTGGAACCCTAAGAGTTCTGAGCTTCTTATTTGGAAATCGGTGGAAATCGGTTAGAGAAAGGAAGGGAGGGTGAGTTCGAGGGAGAGGAATGAGAAAGGGAATTTAGGGAGGGTGAGTTCGAGGGAGAGGAATGAGAGGAATGAGAAAGAAAGGAAGGAAGGGAGGGTGAGTTCGAGGGAGAGGAATGAGAAAGAAACGAAGGAAGGGAGGGAGAGGAACGAAGGAATGAGAGGAATGAGAACCCTAAGATGCGTAATGATTTTAGTTCCAATTTACTATTTTTTTATTTTTTAATAATTTTCTCTACGGCAACGTTTTTGAACCGTTGACTAAAGCTTAAACAAAAAACCGTTGCCGTAGACCTTATGGCAACGGTTTTCAGCCGTTGCCATTAAAAAAAATTAAAAAAAAAGGAATCAGCAACGGGTTCAAAAAACCGTTGCCATTGTTGGCTAAGGCAACGGTTTTTTTGATGTTGCAATTTTAGGCGTTGCCATAGGTTCCAAATGTTGTAGTGATATATATATATATATATATATATATATATATATATATATATATATATATATATAAGAAAGAAGAGAAAGAAAAGAGAATTAAGAGAGAAAGAAAGGAATCGAAGAAGAGAAGAAAAGAAGAGAAAAGAAGAAAAGAAGAGAAGAGAAGAAGAAGGATCATCACACCCATCAACCCTAAGTTCTTGATCATCATCATCATCATCATCATCATCTTCCTTCCATCTTTGTTCCCTTGAGCTAGGTAGGTTACTATTCTTTTTCCCCTCCCTTTTGACTTTCAATTTTGAGAGTTTGAGTGGGATGATTTCGATTTTTGATGATGATTTTGATGGTTGAAAGGTGATTAGAAGCAAGCCCAACGAAGATTGAAAGCAGATACAAGCTCGATTCGAAGTTGGGAGCGGATTGGTGATTATAGGGTTCGTTTGGGGATTTTGAGGAATTCGGCGTTTCGGTCCAAACCGTTGTTCTCGCGTCAATGGTGAGTTTTACTCACGTTTAGGTTTTGATTGAGAATTTCGAAGTGTCGAATTTGAGTCTTGAAAACCGATATTTGAAAAACTAGCGTATTTTGACATAAATGATAATATTGTTTATGTTTGTGTTTGTGATTGATGAACGATGATTTGATGGTGATCAATGTTGGGACTGGACTGGAACAGGTATCGGAATTGATCGAAACGACGAAAAATGTGAAAACGGGATAAAAACTCAATGCTGTCAAAAGCGCACGACCCGTGCGTCCCAGGCGCACGGACCGTGCGTCCCAGGCGCACGGACCGTGCGTCCCGTTTTGTTTCTGTTTTCGAAAATGCATTACAGGGCGCACGACCCGTGCGTACGGGAGCGCGGACTGTGCGCAGTGTTCTGTCCAAATTTTACAAACTTGCCCGAAACGATCCCGTTCGATTCCAATCCTCTTCTAATCCTTTCCTAACCCTTTTCCAATGATATTAGGCTTATAATGTCATGATTTTGAATATGTTTTCAAAGGTTTTTATAATGGTTTGTAAAGTTATGTTTAATTCGAAAAACCGTAAAAATAGTATACGGGAGCGAACACGTCATACGTTTGTTATGTGGAACTAAATGTTCAAGTAACGGTTTAATGTCAATGAACTAAATGTTCAAGTCATAATTATGATATATAAGTTATATCGAGTTAGTAACCGGCCCAATGCGGGTGGATATATATATTATATCGAGTGTGGGTGACGACCCACGAGGTTGACATACTAGGCGGGGAAGTCATGAGCCCTTACCCTGGGCCCTATACCATTAGGAAAAATACTATTGGTAAGGGGGTTCACCGGGATTAGCAATGTGTGCAGTCGGTGTTATGTTAAAAGTTATGCGTTACGTTCACCGGGATTAGCAATGTGTGCAGCCGGTGATACGTTAAAAAGGTTTTGTAGTACAGTTCACCGGGATTAGCAATATATGCAGTCGGTGTCGTACTGAATTAGAATTCTATCATGTGGTTCATCGGGATTAGAAATGTGTGCAGTCGGTGTCGTATTGAGTTAGAATTCTATCACACGGTTCACCGGGATTAGTAAAGTGTGCAGTCGGTGTCGTGTTAAAATTAAAAGGATTCTTAATTGGACCGAGAGCGTAGATAGGGGTCTCGGTAGAACTCACTGAGATTGTATCTCATTGTTTATATGTTGTTGTTTTACAGAGAAACAGGGAAGGTGGAGATCCAAGAGGCACGAGTAGGTTGTACTCGGATGGTTGCCGAAGACTTAGCTTTTATGCTTAAGTTTATGTTTTCCCTTGTTAGCTATGTATCACGACATTATGACTCTAACTGTTGTAAAAGCTATGTATTTATTTCCGCGCTTTCTTGTATGATATTGAACACTAAAGTTTGCTGATGGTTGATGGTCAGGGAACCGTTATGGTCTTATTTATGATTAAGACTCTCTTGTTGATTACTCAGCGAAATTTTATAGTGATGTTCAGTATCTAAACAGGAAATAATATCTCTGATGTAGTTAGGGATGGTGCACTTAGGTATTCCTACTAGTTAGAAATAACGGGGTGTTACACCCTCACCTAAGGACACTTGGCCATCCATTAGAGGACCTCCCTTCTTGGTTGAGTAAAGGATTTGCATTAATTTTTGGGCTGAAGTGACTAAAGGCAACCCTAGCTTTGTTATCAAGCAAACCCTCTTGTGAAGGAAAGCTCCACTTGAAGCCTATATAAAAACCTCCATCTCTCACTTGAAAATCATCTCTTTCATAATACACATTCCGTACACTAAGATATATAGTTTTAGATTTAGTTTTTCATTCTCTTGTAAGAAGGCAAGAAAGGAATTGACAACTTCTTTCTTTACTTCCACACAAGTACGTAGTGCTGGCTGAATGCAGTGAAGTGAATGCTCCTGCATTGCTTGGCAACTTCATGCAAAGGAACACCAACCGTGTAACTCTTACTTTATTGTTTTCCTTTTGTGATATCAAATATATGAATATGATTTATTCTGTTTATATATGCCTTGTAATGTCTAGCATGAACTAAACTCTTTTAGTTGGGATGTTCTAACCTTATAATGATCTTTTAAATAAATTATTGTGATGATATGTGATGTGTGCATTTTAGTTATTGTTTTATACTTCTTTCAACACTTATTTTGAGATTGATCACTTAGAACAAATAGAGTTATAAATACAGACATGGTTTACAACTAGAACTCAAGAACTAATATGGGTAAGTGTTTTAATTAAGGAAACTTTGTTAAAACCAAGCTAAAACCTAGACATGGGATAGCATAGTCCATAGGGTGATACTGTGGATACTTAAAATACAGGAGTGAACTTATTTAGCAACTTAGACAAAAGAGCTTGTAATGAAACTCTGAAGACAGTGACTGAAAAACACAATTTTAATACAACAGCATCCAGTGCACCTGCATCACATATAAACACAAAACTATTGAAAGTGACTTATCTGGTAAAGAACATCTCAACTATCATTCTCATTTGACTACATTCTCCATTTTATTTAGTTGTTTACTTTCTGTCTCCACACCATCAATATTGTTTGTTACTTGGTTACTTAATACTAATTTCTCTATCTATTTAAACCTTAAGAATTAATCCAATCCATGTGGAAACGATACTCTACTTTCACTTTATTACTTGCTGTCGACTGTGTAAACTTGCACAATACCTTTTTCGCACACCGCGCTGTTGCCGGGATTGTGTTTACCGTGGATTTTCGTAAACAACCGCTGGTTTAAAATTTGTTACTTGCAAGATCAACCAGTAAATCTTAGGACATTTGTGCTATAGGTTTTTCCAGAAAAGTTATGAATGTTCTTGATGCTATTTGTAATAACTGACAACTTCACAGTTGTTGAAACTGTCGAATTTGTTTATGTATTTTTGAATTCGATCAAATACAGAAAAACATAAATTGCAAAAATATTTAAGAAAACATAACTAGATTGCTTTGAAATAAAAGACATTGGTACACAATATCATACATCTGGTTTCTGTAACTCATGTTTCTCTGTAACTTGGAATTCTGAGCGTGAGAAATATGTATGAGAGTTTGTGACCCCTTTTCTCTATGAGAAACTACTATATATACTACAGAAACTGTAACTGCTTACAACGGTTATATATAACTGTGCAAAGGAACTTAAAACAACAACTGCCATATCTTTCAACGACGTAACTGCTGCATCCTTCGACAACAACTGCCGCATCCTTCGACGGCGTAACTGCTGCATCCTTCGACGAAGTAACTGCTATGCTCTTCGACAGCACTTCCTTGGCTTTGATCTGCTACCAATCTCTTACTTTCTTTCTTGTCGAAATGTCGCCTTCAATCTCTCAATTTCGTTAAATTCTAGGAGTGGTCGAAGATCTCCCTCAGAAAACCTTCTCAGTGTCGAAGGCCAACATTTCCTCTTTAAAATGACAAGTCAAACTTCATTGACTGCATTTAATTGAGCTTGTCGAAAATGCAGGCTAACAAATTGCCCCCCAAAAGGGCCTTTTCGACTGAGTTTTAAATGAAGGTAGAAAATGACGTTTTTGAAACCAGAACTTAACAGCTTTATGTCAAGTCTGATGACGTCATTAACATCTCGAAGTGGGCCACCTTTTGAAAGGTAGTAGGCCACGTTTGCATTGAAACTCCCACTACATCATTACACAACTGTCAATGTAGTGATACGCAAAGGCTTTCCCTTTTTTTTTAAATTCAATATAAAAGCAAACCTCTCTCTTCGCTTTCCCCTTTCTGAAACTCTTGCTATCTTCTTCTTCCTTCTTGTGAAAAACCATTCTCTCTGCAGAACTTCCATTAACACACCAGCAAAAAACCTTTAAAAACCCCTTAAGGCTCTCAAGAATTTTCAGAATTTTCAGAATTAACCTTTAAAAACCATTAACACACCAGCATAAACAAGAATTTTCAGAATTAAAGAGCAAAGATCCTCTTAAGGCTCTCAAGCTATTGATGAGTGGTAGGTCTTCGAATGAGAGTAAGCAAAGCACTTCGACTGCTTCTGGCGGTCGCCACTCTGAGAGTTCACAAGAAGATCTAGTCAAGAAACTTCAAACAATGCTCTTTGAAGTGGTTCTATTTAAAGCTATTGAGGACGATCACATGATCACATTCAAGATCAAGGACTTAATTAACAAGCTCAACACTCCTGCCTCCAATAAATCTCTCATAGGTTTCATTTTCGAATTTGAACCTCTTCTGGAAGCAATTTCCTAAGAGATCAAGAGGAAAAAAGAGATTGCTGCAAATATAGAGCGCGAGGCTAAACTTCAACAGGAAGAATGGGCTGCAGTCGAAGCGTCAGCTGCTAAAATTTCGTCACTGGAACTCCAAGCAGCAAATGATGCTAAAGAAATAGCTGACTGTGATGTTAACATCTCAAAGTACCAGGAGCAAATCAAAAACTTGCAGTCGAAGATTAGGGCAGAAGAGAAAAAGAAGGCCTCTATTCAAAAGAGAACTCCCGATTCTTTGGAAGCTGCACTTCGATCTGAAGCAACTCTGGCTATTAAGCACCTAGAAAGGGCCAACAAACATGAGGCAGCAGTTCAGAGATTGGTCGAAGACAAAACCCTCATTGCTGCCAGATTGGATCATGCCAAGATTGTTCTTGAGAAACTTAAAGCTAATTTTGTAATTTAAATTTCAGCTTTCCTTGTTTCTAAAATTGTTTATCCACTTTGTACTTCGACGATATTCTTTGGCATCTAACTTTCGACATGCCATATTTAAATTTCTTCGTTATTTCTTAGCCTTGCATTATTCTAACTTCATGCAATATTGGCTTATATTTCTTTAAATACTTGCCATTTATTCGCAAAATTCGACTATCAGCGCCTAATTCTTCGACTTCATAGGCACCATTAGAAAAAACCTGCGTAATTCGAAATGGTCTTTCCCAATTTGGTGACCATTTGCCTAAGACTCTATCTTTTTTATCCATAGGCAAAATAACTTTCCAAACTAGGTCTCCCAAGGCAAACGTTTTCAACTTAACCCTTCTATTGTAGGCTTTGGCTATTCTCTCTTTTTGCCTTGTAAGGACATTTAATGCAGCTAATCTTTCTTCATCTAGATCAATTAATTCATCTAACATCATATTCCAATAATAATCTGATGGAATCTCATATTACCTTTGAATCGTAGCTGACTGTAGATGAATTTCAACTGGCATTACTGCGTCATGCCCAAACGTAAGTCTAAATGGAGTAGCATTAATAGACTCTCTAGGGGAATCTCGACAAGCCCATAAAACTTGGTCAAGAGTCTTGTGCCAATTTCTTGGTTTTTGTCCAATATGCTTTTTTATCAAATTAATGATGATTTTATTGGCTGCTTCCACTTGACCATTGGCTTGTGCATAATATGGTGTTGAACTTAATAACTTAAAACCTGTTTCAGAGGCAAATTCTAAGATCTTTCGACCAGTAAAAATTGAGCCTTGATCTGTGGTAATGGTTTCTGGAATCCCAAACCTATATAGAATATGGTTTTGAATAAAATTCATAACTGCCTCTTGGTCAACATTGGCTAAGGGGATAGCTTCGACCCACTTGGTAAAGTAATCTATGCCAACTAATATATAACGGTGGCCTTTCGACGAAGTTGGTCTAATCTCACCAATTATGTCTAAAGCCCAACCTCTGAATGGCCAAGGTTTAATTATTGAATGCAATTCATTTGCGGGCACATGTTGAACTCCTGCGTGCCTTTGGCATTCTTGACAACCATTAGCAAACTCTATACAGTCTTTCAGTATAGTTGGCCAATACACACCTTGTCGAAACAAAAGCCATTTCATCTTGTGACCTACTTGATGTGAGTCACAAGAACCACTATAAGTATTGGATACTGCCAAATAAGCTTCGTTTTCACTTAGGCATTTAAGCAAAACTCCTTCAGGAGACTTTTTGAACAATTCGTTTCCAACAATCATGTAGCTTAAGGCTCTATACTTGGTTTTTCGACTAGTTTCTCCTGTTGGATTTTCCAAGTATTCGACAATTTGTTTTCGCCAATCATCATTCGGCATATTGTCAATGGCAAAAATTTCAAAAATTTCAAAATTTTCAATTTCAGTTGGAGGTGACACCGCTTTGTGGATACCTTGTGTTGCAGGTAACCTGATATTGCAGGATGTGTTTTGATGATGAAAAAGACAAAGGTAAGAATGACGGTCAAAGTCAATAAAAGTTACTAAACGTCAAAGTCACAATCCAAGACAAGCAAGCCAAGAACTGAAGATTCAAGTTTAAGGGTAGTCCTTAAAAATAAGGGTAGTCCTTAGGGTTTGGGTGTGTCTTAGGAAAAAGTGTAAGCTCTTTCAAAAGGTCAGCTCGTATCTCAAAGTCTCACACACTCACAAAGTTTTTTAAAGTTGCATGCATATTTACGTAAACATTCTTATCACTTTTTAAAATAACAAAATCGATTTCCTCATGCATAAACAAATATCAAAATCGATTTTCAGGTAAAATAGAAAAGATAGAATCGATTGTCAGGCCATGTTTTTCAATACACAAATCGATTTCTGAGCCAAATAATTTTTAAGGGAAGAATCGATTCCCAATCTTTTGCAAACAACTGAGAATCGATTCCCACTTCTCTCAGGCAAGCTGAAAATCGATTCCTACATATTTTCACTAAGTATAGAATCGATTCCTAGCTTTCCATGGCACTCAAGAATCGATTTCCCATATTTTCCAAACAAAGATAAATCGATTCCTCACCTAAATAAATCGATTCCTAGATCAAATACATTTTAACAAAGAATCGATTCCTACACTATTTTCAACGTAAAAATGAATTCCTCATAGCCTATAAATAGGCAGTGCTTCACGATTCATTTCACACAACACACAACTCAACCCACTTGCATGAAACAGAAAACTTTTGAGAAAACTCTTCACGCTTATACTTTTGCTCGTCACGCACCGTTGGTCTGTCTGAGCTGATCTGTTGCTAAGAGTTAGTTGGGGTTGTATTCTTCAAGTTGTAATATCTGCCTACACTAGAGGTATTTCTGCATTTACAATTGTTTATTATTTAATTGTTGTGTTTTGTTCCAGGGAGTGGGGTATCTCTCTAGGGTAGCTGCATGTACTAGGAAGTGGGGTATCTTTCTAGGGCAGTTGATTGTAACAGGGGTGGGGTATCTCTTGTTATTGTTATATTAGATCTGAGGGCTCTCTATAGGTGGGGTATCCTAGGAGGAGAGTGCCTGAGTCTGTAAAGGTTTTCCAAGGCACCTGTAAGCCTTGTTGTTTTAGTGGAAAATCTCACAAGGGTGTGAGGACTGGACGTAGGTCACTAGGAGGTGACCGAACCAGGATAAATCTCTGCGTGCTTTACTGCTTTCCTGCTTTACTGTTATACCGCTTTACTGCTTTATATTCTAATTCCTTCGCTTCCACTTAACCTGCGCGAAAATTGATCTAAGTCATTGAAAAGGGGAAAAACATTTTCAAAAGATCTGAAAAGTTTTTAAATCTCAATTCACCCCCCCCTCTTGAGACTGAAGCCACTTGGTAACAAGTGGTATCAAAGCTAGACTCTTGTATAAAGGGCCTAGCAGCTTCAAGAGAAATGGCTTCAGGTTGGTCTACGCAAGAGGGTGCATCTCTTTTCCGTCCTCCGGGATTCAACGGAGAAGACTATGCATATTGGAAAGAAAGAATGAGAATTTTTATTGAAGGGGTAGACTTAGATGTTTGGGATGCTGTGGAAAAAGGACCTTTCGTCCCCACACACATAATAGATGGTATTCTTACAATAAAAAGTAGAAATGAATGGTCTAATGATGAGAAAAGAAAAGTGCAACTGAATTTACGTGCTAAAAATATTATTACTTCTGCTTTGAGTGCTGATGAATTTTTTCGAGTTTCAAACTGTAAAACTGCCCAAGAAATGTGGGATAATCTTCAAGTTACTCATGAGGGTACAAGTGAAGTGAAAAGGGCAAGAACAAATACTCTTACCAGAGAGTACGAATTGTTTAGAATGAATACAGGTGAAACAATATCAGAGATGCAGAAAAGGTTCACCCACATAGTGAACAAATTGGGTTCATTAGGAAAATCATTTCCTCCCGAAGACTTGATCAACAAAGTGCTGAGATGCCTAAATAGAGAATGGCAACCAAAGGTGACTGCAATAACTGAGTCAAGAAACTTGACTACCATGACTCTCGCCACCCTGTTTGGGAAACTACTAGAGCACGAGTTAGAGCTCACTCGCCTAGCAGAGCATGAAGGAAAAGACAAGAAGAACAAAAACTTAGCTCTCAAAGCTTCCAGTTCAAGCTCATCCGACGATAGTGATGATTCGGAAGATGAAGATGAAGACGAGGAGAAAATGGAACTAATGGTTAGTAAATTCAAAAAGTCCATGAGAAGGGAAAGATCTCTCAAAAAGAATTCTCCAACCAAAAGAGGCTCAAGCAAAGAAAACTTCTCAAGTCCTCCAACTTGCTACGAATGTGGTAAATCCGGACACCTGACGATGAAGTGCCCGAACTTAGAAAGAAAATTGTCAAAGTTCAAGAAAAAGGGGTCCAAAGGAAACAATGGTAGAAAAGCCTACATAGCTTGGGAAGACAATGACATGAACTCATCAGATAATTCAGAAAATGAAAAAGCTCAAGTTGCTCTCATGGCCGACCACGACAGCGAAAGTGAAACTGAGGTATATTCTAACTCTGAATCTTTACAAGATGCCTATGATGAATTATATGAAGCATTTACTGAATTGCATGATAAATCCTTAAAACTAGCTAAAGCATTAGATAAATCTAAGAAAGTTATCACTCATCTTGAAAATGCTGTTACTGCTTTAACTAAAGAAAAGTCAGAGCTTAGAAAAGAAAATGATAGCCTTGCATGCTTTAAAGAAAATTATACTTGTGATAAATGTGTTGAATCTGAAAAGAAAATTCATGAACTGGAATGGACTGTTGGGAAATTGTCTAGTTTACAAAATGTGCATCATAGATTCCCTAGAAACAAACCCATAGAAAGGCATGTTCATTATAAACCAAAATTTTCCACTAGACCTTATATTACATGTTATTATTGTGGTAAACCTGGACATATAGCTTCTGTTTGCAGGGCAAGAGGTAAACAAAATATGAAAAAGGTGTGGGTTCCCAAAGGAACCATACCAAACACTAACCCACAAGGACCCAAAGAGATTTGGGTACCGAGAACCTTGTTTTAGATCTTTGCAGGTATGCTTCAAGGTATGGGGGCAGATTGATACCTTGACAGCTAAGACTCGAAGCGCATGACCGGAGACGCAATAAAGTTCTTAACACTCACCCCCGGAAAAAGCCGTCATGTGACTTGTGATAAATAGAGGAAGAATCACCGGTAAAGGTCAGATTGGTTAAAATTTTATTCGCCTCTATTTTGAAAATGTGCTTAAAAATAGTTTATTAAGTCAAATATGTGACTAGTGAAACAGAGACTAATTTCATGCATCATTAAGAACAATATCTATAAGGCATGATTAGAATAACAGGAATCAAAGTATTCTGGTCAACCCTCTAGGACTGATCATATAGAAATTATACATCACCTTCTTAGAGGTTATGGTTAGAAAGGAAATAGTGTGATTGAGTTAGTTGAATCGTCAAAATCAGCTAGTTGATATTTTTCACAAATCCATTGCAAAAGAAAACCTGGTTCTTCACTTATTCAAATGAGGTTTCAATTAAATGTTTTTCAAAGTGATTTTTTAAAGAAATGTGAATTTAAGTGAAATTGTGACTTGCGAATTTCTGCAGTTAAAGTGCTATTTTTTCCTGAAATCTATTTTACAATGAACTGCTAGCACTGGTATTTTTCGAAAAATACATGCTCACAATCGTTGTTTACCTAAAATAATTTTTCTCCCATATTCTGGCTGCCATCACCAACTTTCAAACTAAGCAGCATGAAATGTATAAAGCTTAAAACAACTGCTTCACAGATTTTTGAGACTCATAATTAGCTTTTACCTGTGTTTGATAAAATATTCTCTTCATGGTCTCAAATATGTTTTTCTTCAAGTTTTGATGATCACTTACAAATCAGCAATGGTTTTTTTTTACCTTGTCAAATAGCTGTGACATTCGATTCGCAAACTTTATCATATATTGACTTTCTTTGATCATGACAAAAAGGGGGAGAGAAATATAGGGTTGCATATGAGCATATAGAACTTGCATATTATGCATCTAGTCAATAAGTCAGAGGGAGCATCATGATAGGGGGAGCATCATATATATATTATCTGTTTGAACTAACCTCCCACCTTGAGATGAGTTAATGTTTTGTCATCATCAAAAAGGGGGAGAATGTGGATACCTTGTGTTGCAGGTAACCTGATATTGCAGGATGTGTTTTGATGATGAAAAAGACAAAGGTAAGATTGACGGTCAAAGTCAATAAAAGTGACTAAACGTCAAAGTCACAATCCAAGACAAGCAAGCCAAGAACTGAAGATTCAAGTTTAAGGGTAGTCCTTAAAAATAAGGGTAGTCCTTAGGGTTTGGGTGTGTCTTAGGAAAAAGTGTAAGCTCTTTCAAAAGGTCAGCTCGTATCTCAAAGTCTCACACACTCACAAAGTTTTTTAAAGTTGCATGCATATTTACGTAAACATTCTTATCACTTTTTAAAATAACAAAATCGATTTCCTCATGCATAAACAAATATCAAAATCGATTTTCAGGTAAAATAGAAAAGATAGAATCGATTGTCAGGCCATGTTTTTCAATACACAAATCGATTTCTGAGCCAAATAATTTTTAAGGGAAGAATCGATTCCCAATCTTTTGCAAACAACTGAGAATCGATTCCCACTTGTCTCAGGCAAGCTGAAAATCGATTCCTACATATTTTCACTAAGTATAGAATCGATTCCTAGCTTTCCATGGCACTCAAGAATCGATTTCCCATATTTTCCAAACAAAGATAAATCGATTCCTCACCTAAATAAATCGATTCCTAGATCAAATACATTTTAACAAAGAATCGATTCCTACACTATTTTCAACGTAAAAATGAATTCCTCATAGCCTATAAATAGGCAGTGCTTCACGATTCATTTCACACAACACACAACTCAACCCACTTGCATGAAACAGAAAACTTTTGAGAAAACTCTTCACGCTTATACTTTTGCTCGTCACGCACCGTTGGTCTGTCTGAGCTGATCTGTTGCTAAGAGTTAGTTGGGGTTGTATTCTTCAAGTTGTAATATCTGCCTACACTAGAGGTATTTCTGCATTTACAATTGTTTATTATTTAATTGTTGTGTTTTGTTCTAGGGAGTGGGGTATCTCTCTAGGGTAGCTGCATGTACTAGGAAGTGGGGTATCTTTCTAGGGCAGTTGATTGTAACAGGGGTGGGGTATCTCTTGTTATTGTTATATTAGATCTGAGGGCTCTCTATAGGTGGGGTATCCTAGGAGGAGAGTGCCTGAGTCTGTAAAGGTTTTCCAAGGCACCTGTAAGCCTTGTTGTTTTAGTGGAAAATCTCACAAGGGTGTGAGGACTGGACGTAGGTCACTAGGAGGTGACCGAACCAGGATAAATCTCTGCGTGCTTTACTGCTTTCCTGCTTTACTATTATACCGCTTTACTGCTTTATATTCTAATTCCTTCGCTTCCACTTAACCTGCGCGAAAATTGATCTAAGTCATTGAAAAGGGGAAAAACATTTTCAAAAGATCTGAAAAGTTTTTAAATCTCAATTCACCCCCCCTCTTGAGACTGAAGCCACTTGGTAACACACTTCTGACTTGTCTGCCCCCCAAGTTTTGGCTTTGACAATTGTGTGTTGGAACTATCTGTCGAAAAGAGCTTCTCTTTTATTTCTATCAACTCTTGCAATTTTTCTTTAGAAACTCTATAGCATGAAGCAATCTGTGCCAACTCATTTGCCTCTTGGTTATCAATTCTAGGCACATGTTTAATGTCAACATGAGTGAAACGTTTTAACATTGCATTGGCACTAATAAAGTACTTTATTAAGTGTTCTTTGATGCACTTGTACTCTTTTGTTAATTGTTTCACAACTAGTTCAGAGTCACCTCTGATTTCGACGACTTTTGCCCCCAACTCTAGCAGCATTACAAGTCCCGCTATCAAGGCTTCATATTCAGCCTCATTATTGGAGCAATTTCCTTCGATTTTAAACTTAACTTTTGTTGGAGATATTATGAGTACTCCAATTCTTGTACCATTTTTATGGCTTGACCCATTGAAGTACAACTTCCAGGGTTGAACATCCACAAAGCTTAACGTTGCTTCGACCAAAGAGTGGTCTACAATGAAGTCAGCAACAAACTGGCCTTTAACAGCTTTCAAAGGCTGGTACGTGAGCGAGTATTCAGATAAGGCTAAAGCCCATTTTCCAATTCGACTATGTAAAATTGGTTTTGACAGCATATGTTTAATTATATCATAATGCGAATAAACATACACATCAACAGGCTTTATGTATTGCTTCAATTTTGTACATGAAAAATACAAACATAGGCATAGTTTCTCAATTGGATGATATCTCGTTTCTGCATCATTCAATAGTCTACTAAGATAATAAATGGCTCTTTTGACACCATTTTTATCCTCTTGTGCTAACATACTACCTATTGTCATTTCCGACGCTGCTATGTACAATTTCATTATCCTATTCCTCATAGGGGGAAGCAACATAGGTGGTTTAATCAAGTAAGACTTGATCTCGTCGAAGGCTTTCTGATGTTCTGGATCCCATCTGAACACATCCTCCTTTTTCAGTCGAAGTAATGGCGAAAAAACTTGTGTCTTGCCACTTAAGTTTGAAATAAACCTTCTTAGGAAGTTAATCTTTCCTAGCAAAGACTATAACTCTTTCTTTGTCGAAGGGGCCTTCGTTTCCAAGATCGCTTTTGTCTTGTTTTGATGGATCTCAATGCCTTTTTTGTGCACAAAAAAACCCAAGAAATCACCTGCACGAACACAAAAGGCACATTTGATTGGATTCATTTTCAATCCATATTTTCTCATTCTTTCGAATGATTGTCGAAGATGGTCTAAATGACCACTTTCTGTTGAAGACTTAACAACAATGTCGCCTATGTAACTTGCATAAAATTTTCTATAAAATCATGAAACATAGAATTCATTGTCCTTTGGTATGTTGCACCAGCATTTTTTAGGCCAAAAGGCATTACTACCCATTCATAAACGCCTAAAGCCCCAGGGCAGCGAAATGCTGTTTTCGACACATCTTCTTCAGCAATATAGCTTTGATTGTAACCTGAGTACCCATAAAGCATACTTAGATAATCAAACCCTGCTGCTGAGTCGACCAACATTTCTGCCACTGGCATGGGATATTCATCCTTTGGCGTAGCACTGTTTAAGTCCCTAAAATCTATGCAGACTCTGAGAGTGTCGTTTTTCTTAATTACAGGAACTATATTGGCTAACCAATCAACATACCTTGCAGTTCTGATGAACCTGCTCCTGAGTAGCCTTTTGATCTCTTCTTTGATCTTCGATAAGATTTGTGGTGCAAACCTTCTTGGTGTTTGTTTCACAGGTTTCTTATCTGGTCGAATTGGCAGCTTCAGTTCCACCACTTCTCGACTCAGACCAGGCATTTCATTATAATCCCATGCGAAGCAATCTTTGTACTCCTTCAAGAGCTCTATTGTTCGATCTCTCAAACTTTTGTCAATTTTAGCACTAATAAACGTTGGCCTCTTTATAGAGCCATCTCCCAAGTCAATTTCTTCCAAGGGATCCTGTGCTTGAATTCTCTTGGTCAAACCCATTGGGTCTTTTTCAAATTCCAAAGGCTCATCATCATAGATACAGTCTAACCTTTGGTCTTCGACCATATTTTCTCTATCATCATGTTTAATGGTTTCACCTACCATTTTTTGTTGCATTTCGGCTTCTAAAACCGCATTGTGCTTGTTCTTGGCCACATAGGCCGTAATCCTTTCCCATGCACTGGGTTGAGACATTACTAATTTTTTAGGGTCCATCCCACCCAGTAGGTTTGCTGTAACCTTTTGGGTAGCTTGTTTCACCGATTACCTCCCTTTCCCAAATAAATCCATGAGTAGGGTGAAGGTCTAGTGAAGCATAAACATTGTCTTGGGGTACATAGGCACTGTCAGAAGGTGTACATGGCGCAATGTTTGCCAGTTGCTTATCGAAGGTCTTCTTTGTGATGTGATCTACTTCCGCTAAAAAGTAGCTTTGATCACCTTCTACATTTTCTACCAGTCCATCTTCTCTTCAAATGGAGATTCTCTGGTGTAGGGTCGAAGGAACTGCTCCTACTCCATGTATCCATTCCCTGCCAAGCAGAAAGTTGAAGTTTGCCTTGGTTGGAATAACTATGAACAATGTTAACCTCTTAACGTTGCCAACAACAAGTTCGACCTCAATTGCTCCTAGTGAATAGCCAGATTTTCCCTCGTAGTTAGTGAGCACTACATTGTGTGGCCTTAAATCTATGTCAAACTTGTCAATCTTCGTGAGCATACTTTGGGGCATTAAGTTAACTACAACACCCCCATCGACTAGCACCTTGTTGACACCCACATTGTTGACCCTGGCTTGAATGAACAATGGTTTAAGGTGGTATTTCATCCCCCCATCTGGCCTTTCAAAGACAGCACTCTGCTCTTCAATGCAGCCATTGTTCAGAACATAGTAGCATATTGGCTTATGTTTAGCCATGTCTTCATCGAGATCTTCTTCGACTTCGTTTACTTCCGAAACCACGTTGAACTCTATTGGGAGAATGGAGACTACGTTGCATATCACGTCGAAGTCAAGTTCTGAATCAGTGAAATCAGAACCCATTTCCTCATCAACATTGAGGCCCTCTTTTGGATCAAGACCTTCTTTAATAACCGACAGTGGTGGAAATATTCTCTCCGTGGTGGGAATTTCGACAAAAGAGGCTACTTGTTTACCCCTGTTTTTGTTGGAGTTCTCACCCTTTCCTGCAGCAGCAACAACTTTCTTTTGGCGTTGATACCTACGCCATTGTGTTCTTGTCATCGGGTTCTTTCCCTTGTAGTTATTGTTGTAGGCATACTTATTCAAACCAGTTGCCTTGCTCTTATTTGCAGTGCTTGTACTTCCTTTGACCGTAGTTGAATGATGACCTGTGTCTTTACCACCTGAATACACCCACTTCTCAACAGGTGACTTAGTTGGTGGCACAAAGGTCTTGATTTGCGCCTTCTGAGGATTCATGGTCGAAGTTACCTTATATGGTATTCCTCTGTTGTTGAAATTGAATTTTGGCCTTTTGTCAACCCACGTGGATTTCCGCTTCCATTGAGGCTTGAACCCTTCTAGGTTCTCTGCAGCCTTCTTGTCGAAAACAGAACTACACCTTGGACACAACATGACCTCAGTGTTGTTAATTTTGCAACGGTTAAGGAAGTCGATCAGTTCTTCTTCAGCTTTGGGGTAAACCACTTGCATCTTCTCGTTGTACTGGTCCTCAGTGACCATTTCGACGTTGTCCTTTGAACATTCAATTGTTCCTTTCTTGTCGACATTTGCAGCAGCAAACTCAGTAGCTTCCACCACATTGATTTCGACTGGTTCAGCATACATAACATCTGCTACTGGAAGAGGATCAGTGTCAATCTTCATTGGAGGCTTAGACCTGTCTCCAAATTTTAGCCTTCCTTCATTCCGTGCTTTTTGGACCAAATCCCTGAAAAGAACACAACGAGATGTATTATGGGCCTAAAAAGTTATGATACTTGCAATAACCTCTTTTCTTTTGTTGCTCTAATGGTGGTATCTTTAAGCCCTTAGGCACTATAATTTGACCATCATTAACTAAAAGATCAAATATTTGATCACATTTAGTAACATCAAATGTATATGTTTTTGCAACAAATCAATCATTTTTAGGTTCGACAGGATTTTTCCCATCTGAAGGCTTCAATAATTTACAAGTATAAGGAGGTCCAGGTTTTAGTTCAGCCATATTGACCTCTTCTTCGACATCCTCATAAGAGACATCAAATTCTTGGTCGCTGTCATTATTTTCGACGTATGCAACCTTTTCTTTTTTATTAAACCTACTGGTTCTAGCCTTTTCAACTTTTAGCCTTTCGACTTGTCGAACCCTATCAGCCAATTGGGCCATATCTCTTAAGTGCGATGTATCTAATTTCTTTCTTATAGAAAAGTCGAGGCCACCAGCAACCATTTCGACTAACTCATGTTCGGTCACTTGTGTAAAGCACCTTGCCTTGAGAAGTCTGAATCTATTGAGATAGTCATCAATAGACTCTGCCATTTGGCGTCGAACGCTAGCCAATTCTTTAAGACTAATCTTCGACTGGCCCATGTAGAACTGTTAGTGAAATGCTTTCTCTAATTGCCCCCAGTTAAATATGGAATGTGGGGGTAAAGTTGTAAACCAAGTGAAAGCATTTTTTGTAAAGGAATTTGGGAAATATTTCAACCTTAAATTCTCATTATGTGCTATGTCACCAGCCTCAGTTAAATAACGGGCAACGTGTTCGACAGTGGATTCGCTGGTTTCCCCTGCGAATTTTGTGAACTTGGGAATTTTCCAACTCCTAGGCAACTCAGTTTGTAACACATAATCTGACAAGGGTGAAACAAAATGTGGTCTATGCAGGCCCAAATTGAGGCCATTCTGGGCTAAAATGGTTTCGATGAGATTATCCAAGTTATTTTTGAGTCCAAAATTGTTTTTCTGAACTTGTCTAATCACTTCATCAGCATTCTGGCCTCTGTTGACCAACACAACCTCAGGGTTTACTTCGACTTCCCTTCTTGGAGGTGGCTCGACAGCAATTTGCTGTCCTTGACCCACAAGGTTTTCGACAGGTCCTATATTCTGAAATGGAGGCACTTGCTAGTTTTGCAATGGTGGAGTGCCAAAGAAATCTGCTATTCTCCCCATTTGATTAGCCAACATCTGGTAACTATGGTTCGTGTTTTGCATTAAAGGGTTAAACACCGTACCAATTTGTTGGGTCAGCATATTGACCATGTCATGGTTACTCTCATCCATTTGTTGCCTTAAGGCCAGCAACGATGATGTGGTTAAGGCAGGTTGAGCATTTTGACCAAAAGTGCTCTCTGGTGAACCATGGAGAGGGGAAAACGTTGTGACTGCAGGGTCTGCATAAGTAGACATATTCGTTTGAAGGCCTGCCATCATGGCTGTTGGCATACCATATGGGTAACCCCTAAATTGAGTGATATTTGGAAGTCTTGTATCGAAAGTATTTCCAACTGAGGGATTAAACATTAGCGGGTTGGTCGAAGACTCTAACACCAATGGTTGTGTTAACGCCGCTGTAGTCGACATTGTTACAGGAGTTGTTACCCCTGCTATTGTCGAAGAGGGCATAGGAGCAATTGCTCCCGTGACATTTGCAACACTAGTGTCACCCATTGACGCCTGTTCTTGTGAATTCTGTGCATTAGACGACGAAGCGTTGTTCGAACCAGAACGTGCCATCTGTGAAAGATGTTTTCCACTCCTTAAATGCATACACACAACAGATCACAAGTTTATGTTTCAAGAACCAATTCGGAAATTATTTCAAATGACTCTGAAAATTAGCACAAAGGGTCCCACCGGGCGTGCCAATTTGTTTACCGTGGATTTTGGTAAACAACCGCTGGTTTAAAATTTGTTACTTGCAAGATCATCCAGTAAATCTTAGGACATTTGTGCTATAGGTTTTTCCAGAAAAGTTATGAATGTTCTTGATGCTATTTGTAATAACTGACAACTTCACAGTTGTTGAAACTGTCGAATTTGTTTATGTATTTTTGAATTCGATCAAATACAGAAAAACAAGTAAATTGCAGAAATATTTAAGAAAACATAACTAGATTGCTTTGAAATAAAAGACATTGGTACACAATATCATACATCTGGTTTCTGTAACTCATGTTTCTCTGTAACTTGGAATTCTGAGCGTGAGAAATATGTATGAGAGTTTGCGACCCCTTTTCTCTATGAGAAACTACTATATATACTACAGAAACTGTAACTGCTTACAACGGTTATATATAACTGTGCAAAGGAACTTAAAACAACAACTGCCATATCTTTCGACGACGTAACTGCAGGCTAACAGATTGCCATTAATTTTTTTTGTTTAGATATATAGTAAATTAGTGTTTATTACGCTGGTATTTTGTTTCTGAATGCAGGAGCACAGGATGCTCTAGCATATGCACAGGACCAAATCACCAGAATTCAGACTAGATCCTAAAATAGAAAGAAGATTTAGGAAGTTGCTTAGACTCCAGAAACAAAGACTCCAAAGCTGCAGAATTACAATGTCTCAGCAAGGTGAAAGAGAAAGATCTAGATCAGGCTCAAATAGAGGATCAGTTAGAGGTGGTCCTGGCTCACATCATGAACCTGAGGATAACCACAGAAATCAATTCATCAACATGGGTCCCATAGGTATGATTAATCATAGAGATAGGCTAGTGAGGGACTATGCTATGTATGATCATCAAAATATGCAAAATAGCATAGCAAGACCTTATATTGATGCTGTGCACTTTGAATTTAAACTCATGATGTTCCAAATGCTTCAAACAATAGGTCAATTTGGTGGACTTCCTCATGAGGATCCCCACTTGCATTTGAAACAACTTTAAGAAGTATGTAGTAACTTTGTCACTCCTGGTGTTAGTGAAGATGCTTTTAGATTAAGGCTATTTCCTTATTCCTTGAAGGATAAAAGCTAAGGCTTGGTTAAACTCTTTAGATCCTAACTCTATCCATTCTTGGAATGAATTGGCTGAAAAAAATTTGGCAAAATACTTTCCACCCATTAAAAATGCCAGAATGAGAAATGATATTACATCTTTTAGACAAAAGGAATTTGAATCATTGTTTGAAGCATGGGAAAGATGGAAAGAACTTTTAAGAAAATGTCCCCATCATGGATTACCTGTCATTATTCAAATGGAAACTTATTACAATGGTTTGGAACCTCAAACCAGAATAATGCTTGATGCATCATCTGGAGGAGTGTTACTAAACCTATCTTACAATGAGGCTTGTGAATTGATTGAAAGAATTGCAAACAATACCTCTAGTTGGCTACTGAGAGGGTGAGTGCACAAAAGAAAACATCAGGGGTGCATGAAATTAGTGAAGTATCAGCCCTGTCTGCTCAAATAGTCTCACTAACCAACATGATAAAAACCTCAACCCTACTAATGCTCCTGCATTCAATGCAGCTGCATTATGAGAAACACCTGTAGCAGCAACAGAACAAGTCCCTCCAGGAACTGTTAGTTGTGTATATTGTGAAGGAGGTCACTTGTATGAGGAATGTCCTAGCAACCTTATTTCTGACAATTATGTGGGATATAATAGGAATAATAACCCTTACTCAAACACCTATAACCATGGATGGAGAAATCACCCAAATTTTAGATGGAGCAACAACAATACTGCCGCACCTAATGCAGCTGCACCTGTTTCACCACCAGGGTTTCAAACTCAGAACTATCAAAGACCACCTGTACCTGTCAATGATAACTCCTTAGAATCAATGCTCAAATCATTTATAAGTGAAGCAAGAACAGTTAGGCAAGCCCAAGATGCTTCAATCAAAAATCTGGAGAATCAAGTGGGGCAATTAGCAACAGCTCTGTATCAAAGGCCAAATGGTTCACTAACATCCAACACAGAAACTTCCACCTCACAAAGGCAAGGTAAGGAACAGGTAAAAGCCATTTCTCTTAGAAATGGAAAATATCTATCAGAATCATATGAGGATGGGACAGAAGGTGAAGGTAAGGGAGAACAAGAAAAAAAATGAAAAAAATGAGAAAAACATAAAAGAAAAAAATTCACAGAATGCTGAAGCATCTGATGCTTCTGCATTTGATTCTGCTCAGATACCCAGGTTAGTCCCTGAATACCCTCCTCCTCCTTATCCACAAAGATTGAAAAAAGCTCATGAGGAGAAGCAATTTAGCAAATTCCTTGAGGTACTAAAACAGTTACACATCTATGTGCCTTTAGTTGAAGCACTTCAACAGATGCCAAATTATGTAAAATTCATGAAAGATGTGCTAACAAAAAGAAGAAGACTAGGGGAATTTAAAACAGTTGCTATGTCAAAAGAATGCAGTTCAATCTTGCAAAACAAAATTCCTAGGAAGTTGAAGGACCCTGGCAGTTTTACAATTCCATTTTCAATTGGAAAATTTTACACTGGTCATGCATTATGTGATTTAGGTGCAAGTATCAACTTGATGCCTAAATCAGTATTTACACAACTTGAAATTGGAAATGCCAGGCCAACAATTGTGACACTTCAATTAGCAGATAGATCAATAGCATATCCTGAAGGAATTATAGAAGATATTTTGGTTAAAGTTGACAAATTTGTGTTTCCTGCAGATTTTGTTATTCTTGATTTTAATGCAGATAAAGAAGTCCCAGTCTTTCTTGGAAGGTCATTATTGGCAACTGGAAAGACACTCATTGATGTACAAAAAGGTGAACTAACCATGAGGGTGAATGATCAAGAGGTGAAATTCAACGTGATGAATGCATTAAAATATCCTACAGAGGATATTGAGGAGTGTTCAGCATAATCTCTCTGGATCAATTAGTGCAGAAACAATTTCACAAACAACAGGATCATCTGATCAATGCTCTTGCATCCTGCACTTCTAGATGAAGACATGGTGGAAAAGGAGAGTGTGGGAAGAAGAAATGAATCAGAAGAAGAAGGGAGTGTTAAAGAGATTGAGCCTGAACCAGACCCTAAAGAAGCACTCAACAAACAACCAACTCTCCCAACCCAATGCCCATCTCACAAAAATCCAACTCCACAAACTTTGGTGAGAGTGTATCCTAATGGGGCAGTGGAATTGTTTGATGAAGCCATCATTTCCACATTCAAAATCAATGGAAAAAGGGTGAAGATGTATTATGGAGCACATGTGGTGAGGGACAAGGTCACCACAGAGTTACCAGAACTCTAACATGAAGCTTAGTCTAGCTAAAGACTATAAATTAAGTGCTACTGGGAGGCAACCCGAATTTTTAGGACTAATTGTATTTTGTGTGTTTTTGTTTTTACTTTTGAAGGTGTGAATAAGCGGTCTTGTGCAGATGCTGTCAATTATGCAGAATTCTGATGCTGTAGCACCATGTGCTGCAGCATTCGTGGCTGAAGATATCTGCCACAAGACTTAGTCTGGCTGAAAGACTCTTAAATCAAGCGCTTGTGGGAGGCAACCCGTGATTTTGAATTATTAATTATGTTCTTTTTGTTCAGTTTTATGTTTTGAAGTATTTTGTAGGAAAACAGGTGAAGGAACTTCTAATGCAGCTGCATCCAGTGCATCTGCAAACTGCATCTGGTGCAGGTGCACCAAAAGCTGAGAAGCACAAGAAGAAGAAGCAGAAGGTCAAGCACATACCTGTAAGGTCAAGCTCAAGGCTCGGGAGTGGGGCCACAAAACAGTAAAACTTTTGAATGTTGTTAATATTTTGCTTGAGTACTTATGTTATATATTTTTGCACTATGTTTTATTTTGTGAACTCTAACCCCCCCCCCCCCCATTTTGATTTTTAAATAGCAGTGAGGACACTGCTCAACTTTAAGTTGGGGGGGGGGGGGTAGCTAAGTTAAGAACTTGTATATGCATGATAATATATATGTGTGTTTTAAGTAGTATAATATATGCATTAGAGTTAGATGTACTTAACTATTTTGAAGTAGTAAGTATGTGAATTCTGTTTTTAGTATAGATTAGATAATTTTTGAGTTAGGTTTGATACTTTTGAAGCATGATTAGCTTAGAATCTTTCACAACAAAACAAATGCATCTCTTTGATCTGATTTTTAATGATGAAAGAAAGAAAAAGAAAGAAGCCTTGTTTTTACAAATAACCAATTTTATTTTTACTTCTACACATCTAAACTGAGTTTTAGAAAAGAATCTTGCTATTTAGAAAACAATCTGATGCAAAAGAAATTGTTAGTAAGCCAAGATCAATTTGCTAAATTTTTACTAAAAATTTAGAATAGCATAAAGAATTAAGATTGGGGGTGGTTCAATGAAAATTAAGGCTGAGTATGAAGAATTTAGAGAAGTCAATGCCATAGGTTTATTAAAAGTACTACAAGTACCAAAGTTGTTGTAAAAATAGCTATATTTGCCTGAATCAGAAACTGTACCCATTCCAATAATGCATTAGAAAAAGAAAAAAGTATGCAAAAGGGGGTCAGTGAGAAGGGCAATATATGCTAAAAAGTCATATATGTAGTCTCAAATGCAAGGGAACTCAATGCTCCTGCATTACAGAAATACAATGCTCCTGCACTCAATGCATCTGCATCAAGAAAAAACCACCAAAAATAGGAAATAGTGCATTGGCTCAACAAATCTGAAATATTCAAATCAAAGCCCTTTTTTGTGCTTAGAACTTCCCCAACACTTGAGGAAATTGTTAGTCTATTCAATCTTTTGAAAAATCTTTTAGCTTGATCAAACGTGAACTAATTCTTTCAAAGGCTAAGAAAACTTTTTTTTACTTAGTTTGGAACTAAATCTAGACTCAGTGGGCACACACTCACACAAATAAGCGGTAATAACCTTGGATGTTTTGAGAACAATGGCTTAAAGAAAAATTCCTGAAAATTGAAGTTCATAGAGTGCATCATTGGAAAAATCATTTTCTAGAAATTAGCTGATGTGTTCTTCTTAATTATGCAAATCTTGTTTGTGATTTTATTTGTCATTACTTGAGGACAAACAATGGTTTAAGTTTGGGGTGTGATAACTCTATTTTATATAGAGTTATTTACGCACCTAAACCTAAATAATTGCTCAGTTCTAAGTAAAAATATATAGTAAATAAAGTTTTATTTTATAAATAAAATAACAACATTCAAAGTTAAAAGAGGGTTATGCATATAACTTAGCATCTTGCATATATTTTGGTATTTTTGATGTGTTTGTTCAATGCACTTGCATTCGATGCACCTGCACTCAAAACAGACTAGAATGCTTGAAGAAATTCTAGAACATCAAGATGCTCAAACACTCAACTGATGATGTCATGCGTAGTCATGAAAGCACATGCAAGTCACAAATTTCGCTTCCTACCATAAAAGATAGCTTTGAAGAGTCACTCACCTAGGGACACTTGGCCATCCATTAGAGGATTTGCATTAATTTTTGGGCTGAAGTGACTAAAGGCAACCCTAGCTTTGTTATCAAGCAAACCCTCTTGTGAAGGAAAGCTCCACTTGAAACCTATATAAAGACCCCCATCTCTCACTTGAAAATCATCTCTTTCATAATACACATTACGTACATTAAAATATATAGTTTTAGATTTAGTTTTTCATTCTCTTGTAAGAAGGCAAGAAAGGAATTGACAACTTCTTTCTTTACTTCCACACAAGTACGTAGTGCTGGCTGAATGCAGTGAAGTGAATGCTCCTGCATTGCTTGGCAACTTCATGCAAAGGAACTCCAACCGTGTAACTCTTACTTTGTTGTTTTCCTTTTGTGATATCAAATATATGAATATGATTTATTCTATTTATATATGCCTTGTAATATCTAGCATGAACTAAACTCTTTTAGTTGGGATGTTCTAACCTTATAATGATCTTTTAAATAAGTTATTGTGATCATATGTGATGTGTGCATTTTAGTTCTTGTTTTATACTTCTTTCAACACTTATTTTGAGATTGATCACTTAGAACAAGTAGAGTTATAAATACGGACATGGTTTATAACTAGAACTCAAGAACTAATATGGGTAAGTGTTTTAATTAAGGAAACTTTGTTAAAACCATGCTAAAACCTAGACATAGGATAGCATAGTACATAAGCTGATACTGTGGATACTTAAAATACAGGAGTGAACTTATTTAGCAACTTAGACATAAGAGCTTGTAATGAAACTCTGAAGACAGTGGCTGAAAAGCACAATTCTAATGCAACAGCATCCAGTGCACCTGCATCACATATAAACACAAAACTATTGAAAGTGACTTATCTGGTAAAGAACATCTCAACTATCATTCTCATTTGACTACATTCTCCATTTTATTTAGTTGTTTACTTTCTGTCTCCACACCATCAATATTGTTTGTTACTTGGTTACTTAATACTAATTTCTCTATCTATTTAAACCTTAAGAATTAATCCAATCCCTGTGGGAACGATACTCTACTTTCTGTTTATTACTTGTTGTCGACTGTGTATACTTGCACAATACCTTTTCCGCACACCTATTAGCGACGAAAGTGGGAATGCATTGAGCATGTACCTAAGCCTCAAGGTACATGGTTCGATTCCCACGGAAGGCAAAAACTCTACATGGGGGGTAGAGAAGATCATGAGTGCATCGCTGGGTAGCCTACTAAGTAAGAAAAGGGCCCAGGATGTTACATGATTTAACTAAAGAGGAAGGGGGATTAGATGTCCATGCCTTAAATTCAAGGTTGTACCTATTAGTGCTGATGATGAAGTCAGGGAGCACTTGTATCGTCTCGGGTTTATGCCTAATTATTGGATTTGGGTTGACCATGGAGAAGTACTTCCGAATTTTCACGTAGGGGCTTCAAGCAATTCTGGTGTTGGTGTTCCATCTAATGAAAAATTTGAGTCGATGGAAAACATGATTTGTGATCGTGTCAGGGTGAATGTGCCATTTGATCAACCTCAGTATGACGATCATGATGAACTTCCAAATGAAGAAGCACAGAGATTCTATAATTTGTTAAGGGAGTCAAACAAACCGTTGTTTGAAGGCTCGCCAGAGTCAAAATTATCTATGTCTGTGAAGCTTTTAGCTCTCAAGTCCATGAGTAATATTTCTTAGTTGGGTTTAGATTATGTGACTAAAATGATGTTCGATGCGACACCTAATAAGGATAATTTGCCAAAAAATTATTATGAAGCAAAGATGTTAGTTTCGAAGTTGGGATTGGAATGTAAGAAGATTGATTGTTGTGTGGATGGGCACATGTTGTTTTACAATAACGAATTTGGTAAAAGCCATGGTGCACTACTGGAATGCAAATTGTGGAAAGTTGAGGTATCATGTTCGTAAAGGGGGAAAACGTAATTATAAACTCATCCCTGTATAGTCGATGTTCTATTTGCCTATAATTCCAAGGTTGCAAAGAATGTTTGCATCGGGCGAAATTGCGAAGAAAATGACGTGGCATTAGGAGAATAGGTGTACCTCAGACATTTTACACCACCCATCTGACGGTGAAGCGTGAAAACACTTTGATCAAGTGCATTCGGATTTTGCCTCAGACCCACGAAATGTTCGGTTTGGCTTGTGCTCTGATGGATTTGCTCCATATATCCAAGCATCAGCGTCGCCCTATTCCTGTTGGCCAGTCATTGTTACCCCTTACAATCTTCCTCCTCAGATGTGCATGACTAAACCTTATATGTTTTTGACTTGTATGATACCTGGTCCATCCAATCCAAAAGCTAACATTGATATCTTTTTGGAACCCCTGATTGATGATCACAAGAGATTGTGGGTGGTGTTTGACATATGATGCAGCACAAAAAAATAATTTTATGATGAGAGCGGCATTGATGTGGACAATAAATGACTTCCCTGCTTATGGTATGTTGTCTGGTTGGGGGACTCACGGTAGATTGGCATGTCCCCACTGCATGGAACACACAAAAGCGTTTATGTTGAAATACGGGGGGAAGAGTTCTTGGTTTAATTCGCATCGTAGATTCTTACCATTGGGTCATGAATTTAGAAAGAACGAGAAGGCCTTCAAGGATGGGGTAGTCGAAAGAGATAGACCACCGCCTTTGTTGACATCAGGTGAAATCTGGAGCAGAGTTATGGATTTGCCACAAGCCACAGAGGTAGGTGTGCTCTCCCGATTGAACGATTATGGACGACTGCATAACTGGACAAAAAGAAGCATATTTTGGAATCTCCCATATTGGAAAGATAACCAATTGAGATACAATCTTGATGTTATGCACATCGAGAAGAATTTCTTTGACAACATATTTTACACTGTGATGAATGTGAAAGATAGAACCAAAGACAATAATAAAGCTAGAATGGATTCTGCTCTTTACTGTAGCAAACATCGATCCAGTTTGAATTTGGTGCAAATGACTAATGGCAAGATGTTAAAACCTAGAGCCAATTATTGTCTAACACCCAAAGAAGCGAATGATCTTTGTCGATGGTTGAAGGGATTGAGGATGCCAGATGGTTATTCTTCTACAAAAAAGGCGCCTTTTTTTGTAACATCCTGGACCCTTTTCTTACTTAGTAGGCTACTCAGCGATGCACTCATGATCTTCTCTACCCCATGTAGAGTTTTTTCCTTCTGTGGGAATCGAACCATGTACCCTGAGTGTAGCGACCAAAAAATCCGAAGGAAGGGATTCTTCGTCATTTGGAAAATGAAGCCGCCATCAATATTTATTAAATAGGAAAACATTGAAAAAACCTTTTATTCTTGGGTTCGGGAGTCGATTATGCGTGGGGAAGGTATTAGCACCCCACAGCATCCTTTCAAAAGAAAGGTTACCATTTAATTTAATGTGTAGATAGAAAGTTAATTTGAAAGAAAAATACTTTAATTTACACTTTTTATTATTTGTGAAATTGAAAAGGAAGGCTTAATAAAAATTTTAGTTTTTGTGCTTGACAGGAGTGGGCCCCTGCTCCTACGTATCCCCAGGTGCGATGGGGAAATCAAAGCTACGTAGTTCTTGGGTAGAAAAAGCTTGTGTGTTTGGTGTTTTTTTTATTTTTGAAATTGGGAGATGTATTCGTAATGACCAAACAAGTAAAACTCAGAGTGGTCATCACTCATGGCTCGTTTGAAAAACTAGGGCTGTTATTAACAGTCAAACAAGCTAAGCTCAGAGTGACCATTAATGACAAACCATTTTTTTTTATGAATAATTGTTAAAAAAACCTGGTTTTTAAAGAATTATGATGTAATAAAAAAAATAAATGAGTTGTAAAAAAGAAGGAAGCGTAATTAACAGGGGTGTTGTGTTATCAAAAGGGGAGGTACGGATAGCAGCAGAGGATGTATTTTTTAAAATGGGGGTGCGAACAGTGAGCCCAATCCGTTTCAGGCTCACGAATTCTGGGCTTTAAAAGGGGGGTGCACACTAAATTTGTGGGGTGTACTTAGTAATCTGAGTTAATAAAAGATGAAAAGACAAAACTGCCCTGGATTCCTACTATAAAAACCTAACAAAAATAGAAACCCTAAATTTCATCCCCCCCCCCACTCACCCACGGCGCCTCACCCAATCTGTCAAAACCCTAATCCTTCTCTCCCTCCCCGACGCAGCGCCTCTGATCCCAACAACTTAAACCTAACTTTCCTATCCTCTCCTTTCTCCTCTTCGCCGTCTCCTACTCTCTCCTCCACTCAAACCTAACGCTTTCTCTTTCTCACGCCGTTCCAATCTCGCTTCTCCCTCTAACCTAGTTTCGTTTTTCTTCTCCTCTCCGAACCAACTCTCTCTCTCTCTCTCTCTCTCAAACCTAGCCTCGCCTCACCGCCGCAACTCCAAAAACAGGGGGAGAGAGGAGGTCTTTTGAGACGAAGAGGGAGAGGGAAAACAAAGACGAGAAGGGAGAACGCCATTGATCGACCGTTTTCTGGCCGGCTATGGCGACGGTGCGATGGTCATTTGCGAAAAGAGAGAAAAATGAGGGCTTTTTTGGTTGTGGCTTATGGTAGTGGTACGACGGTGATGACGGAGGTAGGGTGGTGGTGCGGTTCCGTTGGGGTGGCAGACGGTGGTGCTTGGGTTTGTGACAGTGGTGGTGTTTGGTGATGACTGAGGAGAGGGTTCTAATGGTTGTTTGGTGACAAACGGTGGAGTGCCTTTATTGTGGTGGTCATGGAGTTTTCCGGCGAGGCTACGGCGGCGGCCACCACGGACGGTGGCCAGAGGTAAAGTCCCTCTCCCTTCTCTCTCTTTTTTTGCTGTTTCGGTTCTGCTAACCTCCTTTTTTTTGGAATTTTTCCTTCTTTTTTTTTTTCTAAAACGAAAACAGCTTATACCCTTCCCCTTTTACAAAAGAACTAACATGGCATAACCATGATTTCCCCCTCCCTCTATCTTCTCCACTTTGTATTCTCTTTCTGAGTTAATTTCATCATTTGCATTTTATCAGTTAAAGCATTGGTTGATGATTTGAGTTGTAAAGTGGCTTGGTTGGCAGCAGGGGATGGCAGCAGGGGAGGTGCTGAAAAGTGGCTTGGTTGGGACTTTTTTTGGAAAAAAACGAAGGAGAAAGGAGAAGGAGCAATTGGCTCCACTCCTCAAATGCTGCTGCCAGCAAGAGGCGCCTCTGCCCTCCTCTTTCATTTTTATTTTGCTTTTAATTTTTGTACTTTTGTATCTAAAATTTTTTGTCTACATGTATATCAAAGTTGACTTATGTTGTACCCCTTATTTGTAACAAAACTGTTTATAATAATAATAATAAAACATTAATTCAGGAATTGATTTTTATTAGATTTTTTATAACAATAATGATAATTAAACTAATAGCAATGACTTTAATAGCGGTAAAAATAACGAGTACCAAAAATAAATACTCGTATGCAACGAGAAACAAACACGCTCACGCAATGAGAGCAACGACGCGCGTACAATTAAGAAATGAAACGTGGCACGGCGAGAACAACAATGTGGGCACAATTAAAAGCGACTCGCATACGCTAGGTGCGAATTGAAACCATTTGTGTTAATCTGACAGACAAAATTAGGGTATGACAGCTGCCCCTCTTTATTTATATTTTACTAGGAAATATGATGGGCTTCCAAATTTCTCGAGTAAAATAGAAATAAAGATAAAAAAGACACTAATTTTGTCAAAACCTTTTTTTTGAGAAAATCATAAAAAAAACTGGGTTTACATAGAACAAAAGTAAATAGGGATCACCGGGGATCTGAAGGAACACTGGGGCTCTGATGGTCTAATTCGCAGTCGATGCTTGGCGCATTGATTGGAGTTAAACTGAAGGACCGACGGGGTCTGAAGGGCATGCCTAAAGCCTGATGGACCAATGGGTCTGATGGAGCGCAAACTAGCAACGGTACTAGTAAAACGGTCTGCTTGGGGGTGGCCTTTTTCGAGCGGCCATGGGGGAAAGGTCAGGTCGTTGACCTGATTTGCGCACCTCGAAGGACGTGCACTGTGTTTTCTTTTAGGCGGGCACAGCTAGTCTGAAGGACCTGGGGTCGGATGATCCGTCGGTTGCTCGATAACGCGACGTGCGATCTGGATTGAAGGACCAATTGTTGGTCCTAAGGAGCGCTAGGGCTCTGAAGGACCGCTGGGGGTCTAAAGGACTAGTGCTAGACACAGTGCTAACATTATAATTTAAATTCATCGCGACAGATAAAAGCAATCTATAATTGAACGCCTTTAGGGATGCAATGTACGATGTATGCGTGTATGCAGTGTAAGCTCGCGCAATGCTTGGTATCTGGTGGTATGATGAATGAAATGTGGAATGATTTTTCTTTTTATTTTATTTTTTTGGTTCTTTTCCTTTTTTTTATTCTTTTCGCTCTTTTGCTCTTTCTTGACTCTTTTTGCTCTTTTGCTGATCTCGTCAACTTGCAGGGCTCTCGACAGGAGATATGGGGCTTGCCCAAAGTTGTGTTACCGAAGTGTGGGTTATTGTGATTTGTTGCTTGAAGTGATTATGCATTTGTCTTCTTTGCAATTTTATGAGAGATCATCTCTTTTTGTGATTTTTAGAAATTTCGCAATGATTGTAATGCTTTCGATTATGCACATGTTTCGCAATTCAGTATCATCTACCATAAAGCTTCTTTTCAAAGCAAATAGAGAGATGAGAGAATGAAGAAAGAGTTTAATAATCAAATGGAAACCGAGTGCGCAGAAGGTCACACTGGCTGAAAATTACATTGAGAGTTTAAACTAAAAAAGTAAAGTAAAGGAAAGAGCAGATCTTTTGATTGTTTGTATCCTTGAGGTAACAATTCCAATCACCCATGCACATGACCTTGAGCATTCATCACCCAAATTTCGGAGGACTGCCTTTGCATTTGTTCAAAGTCCAACTTGTTGACCCTAATTTTTGCCTGGACTGCTCTTTAGAGTTTTCAACCCACCGGGTCGCTCTAATTTTTTCCTAGGCCGCCCTTTCGGGTTTTCAACCTAGCGAGTTCATTTTTGCTTGGCTCATCTTTCTCTTTTTTCATATATTTCTTTAGGAATAGTACTTCTTAACTGCATCTGAGTTCACTGGGAGTAGGAGGTCTTCACCGTCCATTTTTGTGAGAATTAAGGCTCCTCCAGAGAATGCTTTCTTTACCATGTAAGGTCCTTCATAGTTGGGGGTCCATTTCCCACGGGAATCCTTTTGGATAGGCAAAATCTTCTTGAGCACGAGATCTCCTTCTTGAAACTGCCGGGGTCGAACTTTCTTATCGTAAGCTTTCTTCACTCTTTGCTGATACAACTGCCCGTGACACAAAGCAACCACTCTCTTTTCCTCTATGAGGTTCAACTGATCCAGGCGAGCTTGAACCCATTTTGCTTCTTCTAATTTTGTTTCCATTAACACTCGCAGAGAGGGTATTTCAACTTCTATGGGGAGAACTGCTTCCATCCCGTATACTAGTGAGAATGGTGTTGCCCCTGTTGACGTGTGAACTGAGGTTCGATAAAGGCAACATTTCATGCCAGTCCTTGAAGGTCACCACCATCTTTTGCACAACCTTCTTTTTGTTCTTATTTGCAGCTTCGACTGCCCCATTCATCTTTGGACGGTATGGAGAGGAACTATGATGTTGGATTTTGAAGTCGTCACACAACTCTTTCATCATCTTGTTGTTCAGGTTGGTCCCATTAGCCGTGATGATATTATTTGGAAGGCCGTAACAGCAGATCAAATCTCTCTTTATGAACTTGACAACTACAGATTTTGTTACATTGGCATAAGAAGCGGCCTCGACCCATTTGGTGAAATAATCAATAGCGACAAGAATGAAGCGATGCTCATTTGATGCCTTGGGTTCGATGGGACCGATGACTGATAACTCATATTTATATGAGTTAATTATACTTATTCAAAGTTAAATCATGCAAGTTCTCTGGCAATAGTAGGTTGTTTCTATTAAAGTTTATGTTAGTTTATTGCTTTTAGTTAGAAAGGGGCTAAATGACAAGTTCTAGGCATTTTGGTGCCAATTGGCGCCTTTGTGAGCGTTTTGATGCTTCTTGTGTTTGTGCAGTAATCCAAACGTGGCAACGTCTCTCATCACGTCCGTAGAAGGACAGCAGAGCAAGAAAATAATATATCATTTTGGCGCGCATGTAATGATGGCCAGAGATCTGGAAATGAAGAAGATCTTCTCTCTCCTCAGCACTGACGCGGCTGACGCACTGTAGCAGTGCGGTGTCACTTCAGGGCAGAGTCAACTCGCAAGCAAACTTGGAAGGTGGGGAATGACATCAGCATCATGTGACCCTCTTTTGACCATGGCTATTCTCTCTCTACAAAAAGGCAAAGGTGCACCATGCGAAAGAGGACGACTCCATTCATCATCCACCTTCTTCCATTTTTCAGAGATAGTTTTCTAAAAGAAGTTCTGGACACAGACTTCTTCATTTTAAATTCTCTCAAGGCCCCAATTTCCATCTTCATTCGCAACCATTACTGTAAAGCTCAGACGTTGTAACGTCCTTACAGCGTGCATGAAGGAAGGCCCCTTAGGCGTATCTTTTGCGTTTAGTCTCCTTTTCTCTATGTACGGTATTTGGATTTTTACTCCTCTTATTTCTGTAAGGATGCTCAGCATGAGCTAAACATTGATAGTTGGGTTGTTGTTTTGCATGTAATGAATCTCTAGTTTAATGTTATGAAGTATTGATGTTATGCGTTTTAAATCTTTGCATGTTAATATTTCCAAACTTGTTTTGAACTGGCCACTTAAAATAAGTAGATTCATAGGTACAGACATGGTCTATGAAAAGAACTCAAAGATTTATATGAATGACAAGGTGCACTAAAGACATTTAGGCATTTTTATCTAAGTCTAGACATAGAATGGATAATAGTTCATAGGACATTGCTGTGGGTACTTAAAATACAGGAGTAGGCCTACTTAGAACCTAGACATAGGAATTCTAGTACTTGAAGCTCTGACGTTTTGTGACTGAAAAGCACAGCTCTTTTGCAACAGCGTTCAAACGTTATAACGTCTATACAACATGGCATTTGTACGTAATAACGTGTAAACGTTATAACGTCTGACTAGAGGAGATTTACTTGCATGCAGCAATCCAACTCATACTATTCCATATTCACAACCACTTCCTCTTTACTTGTTTTATTTACGTTCTTAGTCTTAACACCTACTTTTAGTGCCGATTTATTACCTGTTTCACTTGTGTTTTAAAGACTTGAACTCTGAAAGTTAATCAATCCTCGTGGGAACGATCTCTTACTTTTATCCACTTTATTACTTGTACGACGTGTATACTTGCACTGATATTGCGACTATAGAACACACACGATCGCGAACAAGTTTTTGGCGCCGTTGCCGGGGATTGAATTTAACTTTTATTGCTCAATAAGAATTAAAACACTAGGTGAAAGAATTCTGCTGTGTTGTTTGTTGTTTTTGTGAGTGAACAGGTGAACGTTACAGCGTATGCTTAGTTCCAGTTCAAGCTCTAGTTCAACAGAACCAGGGAGTGGATCTGAGCCTGAATTCTATCCAGAACCTGAAAGAACCTTCAGGCGACTAAGGAGACAACAAAGGTTAAGAAGGCAGCAACAACAACAGCAATTTCAGTCACCAATCATGTCTGAACATGGTACTGGTGGTAGAAGCTCTAGAGGTGGACGCACTCCAAGAGGAGGAAGGCACTCAGATGCTGGAGGACGTGGTCGTGGACCACAAACTCATACAGAAACCTATGTTGATGATGAACACTGGCAGAGACAGCAACTTATCAATGCAGGGCCACAAGACATGGTCAATGACAGGGACAGGCCTATGTGTGATTATGCCGTGCTCAATCCTGCACATTTACAAACAGGCATTGCAAGACCACCTATTCATACTGGTCACTTTGAATTCAAGCCAATGATGTTCCAAATGCTGCAGACTGCAGGGCAATTTGGGGGTTTTCCTCAAGAAGATCCTTATGCACATCTAAGGCAATTTTTGGATGTGTGTAGCAACTTTGTCATCCCTGGAGTCTCAGAAGATGCCTTCCAACTGAAGCTATTTCCATATTCTCTTAAGGATAAGGCCAAGAATTGGTTGAACTCCTTAGAGCCAAATTCAATTCATACTTGGGATGAGCTAGCTGAAAAATTTCTTGGAAAATACTTCCCTCCCAACAAAAATGCCAAGTTAAGAAATGACATCACTTCCTTCAAACAAAGAGAAGGGGAATCATTATTTGAGGCTTGGGAAAGATGGAAGGAATTACTAAGAATGTGCCCACACCATGGCATTCCCGTAGTTATTCAAATGGAGACTTTTTATAATGGTCTAGATCAACCTACCAGGCTTATACTTGATGCTTCATCAGGCGGTGTCATATTAAACATGTCTTTCTCTGAGGCATGCAGACTTATTGAAGACATAGCCACTCACAATGCCCATTGGCCTTCTGATAGATTCACTCCTGGAAAGAAGGCTGGTGTCCATGAGATAAGTGAAGTAACTGCCCTTTCTGCTCAGGTTGCTTCTCTGACCAACATGATTAAGAACTTGAGCACTCCAAACGTGGCAACGTCTGAAACACAGACTGCTACAGCTATTGAGCCAACACCATCTGGGGGAGTAGTGTGTGTATATTGTGAAGGAGGGCATGTCTACGAAGAGTGTCCCCATAACCCCCAGTCTGTAAACTTTGTATCACATAACAAAGGTAACAGTCCCTTCTCCAACTTGTACAATTCAAATTGGAGAAATCACCCAAATTTTAGTTGGAAGAACAACAATTCTTTGAATGCTAGCAATACTGCTCCTGCAATACCCCCAGGATTTCCCCCTCAACAACAAAAGCAGTATACGCAGAATAACAACAACAGCAATTTGGAAGCCCTGATGAAAACTTTCATAAGTGATTGTAGGGCAACCTTACAGACCCATGAGTCTTCAATCAAAACTTTGGAGAACCAAATTGGACAGATAGCCTCAGCTCTTACTCAAAGGCAGAATGGATCTCTTCCTTCCACAACTGAAACACCATCTTCATCAAAGACAAATGGTAAAGATGTGGTGAATGCACAGGTAAATGCTATCTCATTAAGAAGTGGCACTGAGTATCCAGAACCATCTATGCCTAAGGAATCTGAGGTGCCAGACAAGGAAAAAGAGAAAAACAAAGGTGGAGAAAAAGAGAAGAATATTCCAGATATTGTGATGTCTAAGCCAGACGTTACAACGTCTAGTTCTGAACAAGGAATCAAGACTGTTCCAAAGCTTGTACCTGAATATCCTCCTCCACCCTACCCTCAAAGACTAAAGAAAGCTCATGAAGACAAGCAATTCAGCAAGTTCATGGAGATGCTAAAACAGCTACACATAAACCTTCCCTTAGTTGAAGCTCTACAGCAGATGCCAAACTATGCCAAGTTCCTAAAGGATATCATCACCAAAAGAAGAAGGCTAGGGGAGTTTGAAACTATTGCTTTGACTGAAGAATGTAGCTTAATCATGCAGAATAAACTCCCTAGAAAACTGAAGCATCCTGGCAGTATTACTATACCATGCTCCATTGGAGATTTTTACCTTGGCAAAGCTTTATGTGACTTGGGGGCAAGTATTAACTTGATGCCCAAGTCCATTTATGAAAAACTTGGTATAGGAACTGCCAGACCTACTTCTTTAAGTCTTACATTAGCTGATAAAAGTAGAGTTTATCCTGAGGGCATATTAGAAGATGTTTTGATTAAAGTTGACAAATTCGTTTTTCCAGTGGACTTTGTTATTTTGGATTTTGATGCAGATAAGGAAGTTCCTATCATCTTGGGGCGACCATTTCTAGCCACTGGAAGGACACTCATTGATGTGCAGAAGGGAGAATTAATCATGAGGGTCAATGACCAAGAAGTCAAGTTCAACGTCCTCAACGCACTCAAGTATCCAGAACCTAACACAGAGGAATGTTCCTTTGTGGTTGCCCTTGACCATGTGGTTCAAAAGCAATTCAATAAAGATAATGACCACTTGGAGAAGATTCTGGGCAATGATGAGATTCAAGAGTTGTTATCAGAAGAAGCTGATCCGTTAAACGTTACAACGTCAACCACAGACGTTGTCACGTCTGACTCCCATGTACCAAGGGCGTGGACAAAGAAGTATGAATCTTTGGGGCAAGAAGACTCCAATCTCAAGAAAATAGTACCATCCATTGAAGAACCACCCACTCTGGAATTGAAAGTGTTGCCTGATCACCTGAAGTATGCCTTTTTAGGGGAAAATGATTCTTTACCAGTGATCATTTCTTCTAACCTCTCACAAGAGCAGGAAAGTGATCTCATTAGCACCTTGAAAAGGCACAAGAAAGCCATTGGTTGGCAAATGGCAGATATCAAGGGTATCAGTCCCACAATCTGTATGCACAGAATTGTCTTAGAAGAGAATGCTAAGAACAGCATTGAAGGACAAAGGCGATTGAACCCGATAATGAAAGAGGTGGTCAAGAAGGAAATCATCAAATGGTTAGATGCGGGAATCATTTATCCAATTAGTGATAGCTCATGGGTGAGCCCAGTTCAAAGTGTACCAAAAAAGGGTGGAGTTACTGTGGTGACCAATGACAAAAATGAGTTGATTCCAACAAGAACAGTGACTGGATGGAGGATATGTATGGACTACAGGAAGCTGAACAAAGCAACCAAGAAGGACCATTTTCCTCTGCCATTTATTGACCAGATGTTGGATAGACTTGCAGGCAAAGAATTCTATTGTTTCCTTGATGGTTACTCAGGATATAACCAGATAGCTATTGTGCCTGAGGACCAAGAGAAGACCACATTCACTTGTCCTTATGGTACCTTTGCCTTCAGAAGGATGCCATTCGGATTGTGTAATGCACCTGCAACATTTCAGAGGTGTATGATGGCTTTATTCTCAGATTTTATTGAAAAATCCATGGAAGTTTTCATGGATGACTTTTCAGTCTATGGAGACTCATACAAGGCATGCTTGGATAACTTAGAAGGAGTCTTAATAAGGTGTGAAGAAACCAACTTAGTACTCAATTGGGAGAAATGTCACTTCATGGTTCAAGAGGGAATTGTTTTAGGGCACAAGATTTCAAAGAAAGGGTTGGAGGTTGATAAAGCAAAAATTGATGTTATTGACAAATTACCTCCACCTACCACTGTCAAAGGTATTAGAAGTTTCTTAGGGCATGCTGGTTTTTACAGAAGGTTTATCAAGGATTTCTCAAAAATTTCCAAACCTTTGTGTCTGCTGCTGCAACGTGATAACGTCTTCAACTTTGATGAGCATTGTCATGAAGCCTTCCAGAAATTGAAGAATGCCCTTGTAACAGCTCCTGTGATAGTCACTCCTGACTGGTCCAAACCATTTGAATTAATGTGTGATGCGAGTGACTACGCTGTGGGGGCCGTATTGGGTCAAAGGTATGGCAAAATTTTTCACTCTATCTATTATGCTAGTAAAACTTTAGATGATGCCCAATTGAATTATACTGTAACTGAGAAAGAGTTACTGGCTGTTGTATTTGCTTTTGACAAATTTCGATCATACTTGGTGGGTGCAAAAGTTATTGTTTTTACTGATCACTCAGCCATCAAGTATTTGATTTCTAAAAAAGATGCAAAGCCACGACTCATTAGATGGGTTCTCCTCCTCCAAGAATTTGACTTGGAAATTCATGATAAAAAGGGGGTGGAGAACCAAGTTGCTGATCATCTTTCTAGGCTTGAGAATGTTGATGCAGGTACAGGTGCAGAAGAGATAAAAGAAAATTTCCCTGATGAAAAGCTGCTGACAGTAGCCACAGTAGCTGAAGACGTTACCACGTCTATGACAAATTCTTTAAACGTTATAACGTCTGATGCTACTGCTCCCTGGTATGCTGATATAGTTAACTTCCTAGTCAGCAAGATCGTGCCTGTGGATTTCAACCATCAGCAAAGAAAAAAATTCTTCCACACCGTGAAGCACTATTTTTGGGATGAACCCTATCTGTATAAGATGTGTCAAGATCAGTTGCTTAGGAGATGCCTGGCTGAAGAGGAACAACTCCATGTATTACAACAATGTCATGCATCACCTTATGAAGGACATTTTGGAGGAACCAGAACTGCAGCAAAGGTGTTACAGTCAGGATACTATTGGCCAACACTCTTCAAAGATGCTCATGAATTAGTGAAAAGTTGTGATAATTGCCAAAGGACTGGAAACATCTCCAACAAGCAAGAAATGCCATTGACAAATATCCTTGAAGTGGAACTGTTTGATGTTTGGGGAATGGACTTCATGGGGCCATTTCCTATGTCTCATGGAAATTTATACATTTTGGTAGCTGTGGATTATGTGTCAAAATGGGTGGAAGCCATTGCATTGCCCAATAATGAGGCCAAATCAGTCAGCAAATTCCTGAAGCAAAACATCTTCACAAGATTTGGTACTCCAAGAGCTATAATCAGTGATGAAGGCTCTCACTTCTGTAACAAGCTGATTGAGAACCTATTGGCTAAGTACGGAGTAAAGCACAAGACTGCTACAGCTTATCACCCACAGACAAGTGGTCAAGTAGAAATTTCCAACAGAGAAATTAAAAGGATACTTGAGAAGATGGTTGGTCCAAACAGGAAGGATTGGTCCTTGCACCTTGATGATGCATTGTGGGCGTACAGGACAGCATTTAAGACACCACTGGGCATGTCACCATACAAGTTGGTCTTCGGAAAAGCTTGTCACCTGCCCATTGAACTCCAACACAAAGCTCACTGGGCACTGAAGCAACTGAACTTAGATCATTCAAAGGCTGGAGAAGCAAGGCTCCTTCAACTAAATGAGCTAGATGAATTCAGGCACACTGCCTATGAGAATTCAAAAATGTATAAAGAGAAAACCAAGAAGTGGCACGATCAGAAAATTCAAAGAAGGGAGCTAGTAGAAGGACAATCAGTTTTGTTGTTTAATTCAAGGTTAAAGTTGTTCCCTGGGAAGTTAAAATCAAGATGGTCAGGACCTTTCAAGCTGGTAAAAGTCTATCCTCATGGTGCTGTGGACCTGTTTGATGAGAAAACTAATTCCATTTTCAAAGTCAATGGCCAAAGAGTGAAGCATTACTATGGAGAACATGTGGTTAGGGACAAGACCACAGTGGCTCTCAACAACCCCTGAATTCAAAAAAAAAAGGGGATAGTCTGGCTGAAGACTCTTAAAGCAAGCGCTCTTGGGAGGCAACCCAATGGTTTTAACTAACCAGCAATTTTGTGTCTTTAAAATTTTGTTTTATGCAGGAATGGGAGCTGAAGTAGTATAAACGTTATAACGTCTCTGCGTGTCTAGGATGTTGTCACGTTCGCTGCCCGGGTAAAGTTTCAAATGAAAAAGAAAAGGAAATGAGTCAAGTAGTTTTCAAATGGAACAAATTTTAATAATTTTTTTTTGAGACGTGACTGCCAAAGTGACCATGACGTCACTTCCAACGGTTACCCCTTTTTCCCAAACCCACGCCACCACCCACTTCTCAACTTCCCATAAAACCTCCCCAATAAACACTCACCAGTTACAATCATCAAAACCACCTTCATACACTTTCAGAAACCGCAATCTTATCCCTTCTCCCAAACCCCAAATCTCAAATCTCAAATCCCCCACTCTCCAGAAAACTCATACAATCACCATGACTAAAACAAAGCAAGCTGCAGTAAAATCATCGGGTAAAGGAAAGAATGTCAACCCAAGTTCTTCCTCTGTTCCAAATCCAGAAATCCCCATTCCTTCAAAGAAGAAAGCCTTGCTGCCAGAAAGGGGATTCAGCTTGGAAAACCCAAATCCTGACTTTATCGCAACAGTGGCAGCACTGGGATGGCAGAAATTTGTAGTTCACAGAAAGGAATACATTGCAACTCTGGTGCATGACTTTTATAAAGGAATCGTTGAAAGAACCGATGGAGAACTTTCAAGCACCTCCATCGTTCGAGGTGAAGAAGTCAAATTTGGTGTAAGAGTCATAAATGACTACTTTGGGCTAGGTTACTATGGCAAGGCAGTTGAGGTGAAGCAAAAGACTTACGGAGTGGCAGAGATGACTGAAATCAAAGAAAGGATATGTGTTGAAGGAGCTGTGTGGGAGCGAAGAGGCGACCATGGGAATGAATTCAAAATTTTGAAGAGATACCTTTGTGATGAGGCCAGTGCTTGGTTTCATTTCATTAGGCATTGCTTGATACCCACTTCTCACACTCTCTGGGTTGATAAAGAGAGGCTGATTGCTATTGATGCCATTATGTCAAGAGATAAGATTGAAGTAGGTAAGCTCATCAACAGGGAGATAAACAAATGGCAAAACAGGAAGGATGGATACCTGTACTTCCCTTGTTTAATCACTGATCTCTGCATGGAAGCTGGAATGGAGATTGAAACATCTGAACTAAGAGAGGAACCCCAAGGGGCATTCTCTACAAAGTTCAAAGCTAGGCAGAGAGCTGCAGATACTACCACGTCAGTTGATGCGCAGACGTTACAACGTCTGGTAGACAAGCAAAACAGCCTAGCCAAGTTTGTCAAGGAGCAATTTGAGTGGCAGAAGAAGGTGAATGCACAAACAACAAAAGGCAAGATGGTGATTGAAGAACCAGTACTTCCAGATTGGATGCAAGAGGAAGAGGAAGACAACATACTCCTATCAACAATGAACCCCAAGAAAGTAAAGAAGGAAAAAGTCAAGAAAACAAGAAAACCAGCCACAAAAAGAAAGAGCCCAGCAAAGAAAGAGCAAAAGAAGGTAAGTAGTGAGGAAGAAGAACTTAAATCAGCTGATATGGATAGCATCAGTGAGAGTGATGCAGAGGAATCAAAGAAGGTGAGTAGGGAAATCCTAAGTGATGATGAGGAAGAAACACATTCAGAAGAGAAAGGAAGTTCCAGTGAGAAGACTGATATTGAGGCTGACTCTCCACCAACCCAAACACTCAAAGAACCAGCCCAACCCACACCTCCATCACCAAAAGACAAACAACCCCAACCCTCAGCTAAAACCCAACCCACCCATGACCAAAACATCCCCAAAACACCACAATCTAAACCTAAAGATCAACCCATTTCAAAGCCAACCCCCACTCAACCTGAACCAACTAAAGAGCCATCACAACCATCCATTCCAGAAGTAACCAGTGCAGATGTGACTACGTCTGAACCAACTGCTGTTGAAACCAACCCAGACCCACATCTCATTCCCCCACCCAAAAGGCAACGATTCAAGACTGTACCCACCCAGAGTCCATTTGGGAAGAAGAAAAGGCGTGAAGTAGCCGCCGCAAGTGAAGAAGCAAGGCATGGTGAAGAAGAAGAACAACTAGTTGATCCTCCTGCAGCCAAAAGGCAAAAGTTGCAGGTAAAAAAGAGATCTGAAGCTGCTAAAGACAAGCCAGCAACAGCCACCAGTGCAGCATTTGTCGCTGCTAGTGGTTCAGAGAATGCTCCTGCTGTTGTTGCTGGAGAAAAAGCTGCAGACGTTACAGCGTCTCAAGAGCCAGAGGTTGAAAAAGCCCAGGGGGAACCCAAAGAACAGCAGCAGATTCATCCTGCAGAACTGGAAAAGCAGAAAGCATGGGAGGAAGCAAAGAAAAGAGTTGCTGAGAGCAGTGCAAAGATGCCAAAAGAAACTGAAATCTCAGTTGATGCTGATGATGGTGAAGGAGAAAAGAAGAAGAAGGAAAAGAAAAAGAAGACTGTGCAAGCAAGCATCCCAGCCAGACAGAGTGGAAGGCTCAGGTCCGGTGCTCTGAGCAAGTAAGTTAGCCCTCTTTTTAGCAGTAGAATAGTTATAGTTTACAATTTCAGTAAAAATAAATAGCTGTCCAGACGTTACAACGTCTAGAGAGTTAGTAGTCAGTAGTTTTTTTGTTTCTGTTTTGTGTGAATGTTCCTCTCCCATTTTTCAACTTCAGTAAGCAGTGGGGACACTGCTCATCCTTCTGTTTGGGGGGGAGGATCATTTTTATGTTTTGTGTATGCATAAAATCAAATGCAAAATCAGTTTACCTTCCCTACTCAAGTAATTATCAAAAATGTTTCTCTTTGGGCTAAATCTAAGAATAGCTATGTGTGACTTTGTGTGAATAGCTGATGCATGCTTAGATGAATAGAATTGATTACTGCTTCCACACAAACTCTGTTTTAAGGAAAACCTAGTTAGCTAAGGACTATTTGATGCAAAGCTAGTTTTGGTTGACTTTGGTGAGTGTAAAACTTGATTAAAAACTTAGAGTAGCAGTAGAAACTAAGTTTGGGGGTATATCAGGTTGTACTAAGGCTGGGTGCAAAGACTGTAGGATGATTAGTGCATGTGTAGTGTGAGTGCAGCGTTGTAACGTCTACCCGTAACGTTATAACGTATGCCGTGTGTGTTTGTGTGTTGTGTTCTGTGTTATCAAACGTTGTAGCGTCTCTCATATACACGTTATAACGTCTACTCCAAAAAGACCAAAAAGTGTGTATTGTTTCAAATAAGTGGAAAAATTCACATGCCCTCTGTGTTTGCTGCAATTTCCCGAAACAAATACTGGGTACCCCAAATATCTCAATCCAAAATTGTCAAATCCAAAGGATCAAAAAGGAGAAAATCACAAAAACTCCAAACCAAAAGTGAAGAAAATCAAAAGAAAAGTTGCTCAGTAATGAGGGGTTGCAGCTGTGTGTGTTTTGCGTTGTGTGAGTCAGAAAAGTAGTTTGCACTAATCTAGTCCTAGCGCCCAAAATAAAACCTTTGTTGTGCTTCAAATAACCCTCATGTCTTATGTGAAAATGTTAGCCTACTCTTTGTTTTGAAAGATGTTATACTCTCACCATTTGGAAACCACTCTTTCATAGGCTAGGATAGCTTCTGAACCTAGCTAGGAAAAGAATAGATACAGAGATCACACACTCACTTTGGGCAGTAATGAATCAAGAATGTAATTGTGCATTGGTGCGTGAGTGTGTAGTGTAAGTCTGAAGAAATTAGCCCCTTGAGGATAAATTTTGATCAAAAATAGATGAGCAGGGTGTAAACTGTTGGTGCATTTAGTTTCTTGCATCTTTTCATATGTTGTATTTCAATTGCTTGAGGACAAGCAATGGTTTAAGTTTGGGGGTGTGATAACTCATATTTATATGAGTTAATTATACTTATTCAAAGTTAAATCATGCAAGTTCTCTGGCAATAGTAGGTTGTTTCTATTAAAGTTTATGTTAGTTTATTGCTTTTAGTTAGAAAGGGGCTAAATGACAAGTTCTAGGCATTTTGGTGCCAATTGGCGCCTTTGTGAGCGTTTTGATGCTTCTTGTGTTTGTGCAGTAATCCAAACGTGGCAACGTCTCTCATCACGTCCGTAGAAGGACAGCAGAGCAAGAAAATAATATATCATTTTGGCGCGCATGTAATGATGGCCAGAGATCTGGAAATGAAGAAGATCTTCTCTCTCCTCAGCACTGACGCGGCTGACGCACTGTAGCAGTGCGGTGTCACTTCAGGGCAGAGTCAACTCGCAAGCAAACTTGGAAGGTGGGGAATGACATCAGCATCATGTGACCCTCTTTTGACCATGGCTATTCTCTCTCTACAAAAAGGCAAAGGTGCACCATGCGAAAGAGGACGACTCCATTCATCATCCACCTTCTTCCATTTTTCAGAGATAGTTTTCTAAAAGAAGTTCTGGACACAGACTTCTTCATTTTAAATTCTCTCAAGGCCCCAATTTCCATCTTCATTCGCAACCATTACTGTAAAGCTCAGACGTTGTAACGTCCTTACAGCGTGCATGAAGGAAGGCCCCTTAGGCGTATCTTTTGCGTTTAGTCTCCTTTTCTCTATGTACGGTATTTGGATTTTTACTCCTCTTATTTCTGTAAGGATGCTCAGCATGAGCTAAACATTGATAGTTGGGTTGTTGTTTTGCATGTAATGAATCTCTAGTTTAATGTTATGAAGTATTGATGTTATGCGTTTTAAATCTTTGCATGTTAATATTTCCAAACTTGTTTTGAACTGGCCACTTAAAATAAGTAGATTCATAGGTACAGACATGGTCTATGAAAAGAACTCAAAGATTTATATGAATGACAAGGTGCACTAAAGACATTTAGGCATTTTTATCTAAGTCTAGACATAGAATGGATAATAGTTCATAGGACATTGCTGTGGGTACTTAAAATACAGGAGTAGGCCTACTTAGAACCTAGACATAGGAATTCTAGTACTTGAAGCTCTGACGTTTTGTGACTGAAAAGCACAGCTCTTTTGCAACAGCGTTCAAACGTTATAACGTCTATACAACATGGCATTTGTACGTAATAACGTGTAAACGTTATAACGTCTGACTAGAGGAGATTTACTTGCATGCAGCAATCCAACTCATACTATTCCATATTCACAACCACTTCCTCTTTACTTGTTTTATTTACGTTCTTAGTCTTAACACCTACTTTTAGTGCCGATTTATTACCTGTTTCACTTGTGTTTTAAAGACTTGAACTCTGAAAGTTAATCAATCCTCGTGGGAACGATCTCTTACTTTTATCCACTTTATTACTTGTACGACGTGTATACTTGCACTGATATTGCGACTATAGAACACACACGATCGCGAACAATGACATCCATTCCCCACATTGAGAATGGCCACGGTGCAGTTAGAACATTCAAAGAAGCGGGCGGCACATGGATATTGTCAGCGTAGATTTGACACTTGTGACATTTTCTCACGTAGTTAAAGCAGTCGGTCTCCATTGACAACCAGTAGTAGCCGGCCCTTAGGATTTTTCTTGCCATGGTGTGCCCGCTAGGATGGGTTTCAAACGAGCCTTCATGGACGTCTTTCATAATTCTTTCTGCTTCTTCTTTTGCTACACATCTGAGGAGGACCATATCGTGGTTCCTTTTGTAGAGTACCTCCCCATTTAGGAAGAAACCCATTGACAACCTCCTAAGTGTCCTCTTATCATTCTCAGTGGCACCGAGAGGGTATTCTCTGCTTGTGATATAGTGTTTGATATCATAATATCAAGGCTTACTATCAGGCTCTTCCTCGATTGCCACACAATGATGTGTCGGTAGGTCTCGATGCTGGATTCGGATGAATGTCAGACTTTTGTTGTTATTGATATTGAACATTGATGACAAAGTCGCCAAAGCGTCAGCCAATTGATTTTCTTCACGGGGGAGATGGTGGAAAGTGATCTCCTCGAACAGTTCAATCATCTTTTGGATATGATCACGATAAGGAATCAATTTGGAATCCCTGGTTTCCCAATCACCTTTTATCTGATGGATGACTAAGGCTGAGTCCCCATATACATCGAGTCTTTTGACTTTCCATTCAAGGGCCGCTTTGATGCCTAAGACACACGCTTCATATTCTGCAGTGTTATTGGTGCAATAGAAGCTCAGTCTAGCAGTAAATGGTATGAAGCGGTTATCAGGAGAAATCAATACAGGTCCGACCCTGTGCCCATACAAATTGGAAGCGCCATCGAATGACATTCTCCACCTTTCGTTGTCTGGAGATTTCCCTTCTCCGAATAAAGCCATTATATCTTCATCTGGGAAATCACATTGCATTGATTGGTAATCTTCAATGCGCTGGTGTGCCAAGTATTCAGCTAGGGCACTACCTTTGATCTGAGTAGCATTTGCCAGCAGGCGATTCTTTGTGAGTGCAGGTTTTTCAAAAGTGTACTTGATTGGATCCATTTTAGATACCAACCAAGTCGTGTGGCTCAGCATATACTGCCTCAGACGACGTGCAGCCCAGGCCAAAGCGCAACATGTTTTTTCCAACAATGAATATCTTGTCTCGCACTTGGTGAACTTCTTGCTTAGGTAGTAGATGGCATGTTCTTTCCTTTCGGACTCATCATGTTGCCCCAGTACGCAACCCATTGAGTTGTCTAGCACTGTTAAGTATAGAATGAGGGGTCTGCCCTGCACCGGTGGCATCAGAATTGGTGGATTTTGGAGGTACCTCTTGATCTTTTCAAAGGCTTCCTGGCACTTATCACCCCACTTTGTTTCTTGGTTCTTGCATAGCAATTTGAAGATAGGCTCACAGGCCGATGTTAATTGGGATATGAATCTAGAGATGTAGTTCAACCTTCCCAGGAACCCACGAACTTCTCTTTCGGTTTTGGGCGCTGGCATTTCTAATATTGCTTGTACTTTGGCTGGATCCACTTCTATTCCCCTCTGACTGACTATGAACCCCAACAGCTTTCCTGATCTTACACCGAAAGTGCATTTGGCGGGGTTTAATCTGAGTTTGAATTTCCTTAGGCGTTCAAAGAGTTTTTGCAGATTAACAACATGTTCTTCTTCAGTCTTGGACTTTGCGATCATGTCATCCACGTATACTTCAATTTCCTTATGCATCATGTCATGGAATAAAGCCACCATTGCCCTTTGGTACGTGGCACCGGCGTTCTTTAGGCCGAATGGCATTACTTTGTAGCAGAAGGTGCCCCAAAGAGTGATGAAGGTGGTTTTCTCCATGTCTTCAGGGGCCATCTTGATTTGATTATATCCGGAGTATCCGTCCATGAAGGAGAAAAGAGAGTGTTGCGCGGTGCTATCTACCAGGACATCAATGTGAGGCAAGGGAAAGTCATCTTTAGGGCTGGCTCTATTCAGATCTCGATAGTTGATTAAGGGTACGTTCAATGCTGCAGCATTAGGTGCTACAACAATAAGACGTTATTCTCTCGAATACTTCACACTAGGTTTCCTTGCAAGAGTTTATCTCTAAACCCTAAAGAAGTACCTCCTAGGCTGCTTGAGCACCGGCAGTGTTCACCTTATGGGTTATGCCCTCCTATCTCTAGGGTTAAGCAAGGAACATCAAGATCTCTCGTTAATGTTCACTACCCATATTACCTTGTGAGATAAATTTACAAACCATCTCTGAAGTTATAAATGCTATTTAGAATAGGCGGACCATTCCTACTCTAAAATGGAAATATTTTCACACACAAGATAAAATGCATAACATTGAACATACTTCATTAATCACATAGTAATCTAGCTACATCAGATCCAGCATCTCAACTATGAGTATTTAGCTCATATTGAGCTTGCAAAACATGGAAAATAACTTAAACAAAATAATAGAAGTCATATTACAAATTTCAAGGTAAGAAATGATACTACGAAGAGAGAACAGTAGGAGAGCTCCAAGGATGACAATGGAGGACTGATCCAGCTCGTCCAAGTAGAATCCCCCGAGAAAAATGTAACTCCAGTGATGCTGCAGCAATAGTCTCAGCAATGGAAGTGTTTGGTAGTGAAGGGTGAGCTTTTGCACGCAAGAGGAGCTATCTCTAAACTTCCCCTGACGGCAGAGCATGCTAATGAAGAAAGGGAAACGTCCTTTTATAGTGTCTCCTTGCTCACAACCCTAAAATGATGTCCTTTTTGGGAAAATGCTGCCTAGGTTAAAGGGCAATTGTGGGAAACACACATTAGGTCATATCTTTCCGTGCCATACAGCTCTGACACCTGTCCTTGCCTTGATTTTCGTGTTTTCCGCACTCCCTTGCAGCTTTCTCTCTCATCTTCCGCATTTCCACTATTGCGCACGCACCTGTTGCTGCGGCACTGACACTAAACATAATTAAATGCATTAAGGGCATCAAAATGCCCACATCAAACCAATTCATTCCTGCACCATTATTTCTAACCTAAACACATAATTACATCATAATTGACACAACAAGTTTATTAAATCTCCTAAAATCAAGCTTAGAAAGCAAGTAATAACCATCATAAAAGATGGTTATCAATAGTCAACACACATCCGAACTTTCCCATCTTTCTTTGGAACCGGGACAATATTGGCTACCCATTGAGGATATTTTGCTACTGCTAAGAATCCGGCATCAAATTGCTTCTTGACCTCATCTCTGATTTTCAGTGACATATCCGGCTTCATTCTTCTTAGCTTCTGTTTTACCGGCGGGCATTCGGCCTTTACTGGTAACTTATGCTCGACTATGTTGGGGTCCAGTCCAGGCATGTCTTGGTATGTCCATGCGAAGATGTCAGCCTAGTCCGACAAAAGCTTAACCAATTTCTCTCGCTCACTGTCTTTCATTGTGATGCCAATTTTAATCTCTTTCTTATCTTCCTCTGTGCCCAAATTTATTGTCTCAGTAGATTCCTCGTGGGGTTGAATCACTTTTTCCCCTTGTTCCATCATTCTCATTAACTCTGGAGGAGTTTCACAGTTATCTTCAACATCTTCCTCAGTTTGATTAATGGGGTGCTCAAAGTTACAGTATGAATTATTGGCGTTGTTATTTTCAAAGATGTTTTTTTCGAATCTGTATTAGTATAAATTGACGGAATGAAAAATGAGTAAAAGAAAGTAAAAAGCAAATGCAAGAGAAAACTGAAATTTATTGGAGAATCTGAAATAACATTTTATTGATACTGATACTGAAAGGAAACATGCGTGCCCAAATGAAATGTCCTAAGGCATTGGGCAGAGTCATAGGATTCCATTATAGAAACATTAATTTGAACTTAAAACTACAAGAAAATCGGCGATCTCCCAATTCTTGAGCCTTTCATTTGCAGGACAAGGGCGTACGAGACTGACGACGCCTTCTTCAGCATTTAGATCATCTTCCACTGCAGCAATCTGATCAGGGTTCAGCATTCCCGCGCTCTGGAAACTTTGTTTGATGTCGCAGATGATGATCTTCTTCATATTTGGCACTCTGCCCTCAAGTTTGGCTAACCTTCGCTCTTTCTTTTCCTCCACAATTCTTCTCTTGTTCTTGCGATCAGGCCAATACCCTATCCCACGTCTATCTTTGTTCTCTCGCAACTGTATCAGTGTCAGGATCCTCAGTTCGGTCTTTCCTAAACCTTTTCCGACCTGGTAGCCTTTGTCTATCATGATTTTAGCAACCATCATGGCGGTCTTGGACAACTTAGGTGATAAACTCCAATTTAATACATTTTTAGAGACATTTTTTTAGTCATTTTTAGAATAATTGTTGACATTTATATAAATTACTAATTCAATTTGTTCTATATTTTGCAGAAATAATACATATTATATATGTGTGGGCTTACACTTATTTAGAGCATGAATTTGAGTTGCTAAAAGGCAACAGCAATCCAAACCCACGTTGAAGGCCCAAAAGAATTCAAGGCCATGTGAATGTTAGTTCAATGAAATTCAGCGCATGAGATAAGAAAGAGGGCCCATGATTGAATTGAAAGTGTGGGATGTACGGAACCCTAGGCACATGCTTAATATAAAGGCTTAATTACAGTTTTGGTCCCCTTATTATGACCAATTCTCGATTTTGGTCCCTGAAGTTTTAATTTGACGATTTTGGTCCCTCTATTTTCCCAATTTGTAAAATCAAGGTCCCCCACCCCAATTTTGACTGACTTATCCTACGTGGCAGCCCACGTGGACTACCACGTAGGCACACCCCCACCCCCCACCCCACCCCACCCATCCACTGTTCGTCTTCCCCACCGATCCTCCCCTCCACTATTCCTCTTCCCCTCCCCCCTCCCACCCCCCACCTCCGTGACCCCCCCCCCCCCCACAACCACACCCTCTCTCTCCTTCGCATCTCTCTCACCCTCGACCGATCCCCACCGATCCTCTCTCAATCACCGTCGTTCTCCCTCCCCTCTCAATCACCGATCCCCCTTTCTTCCCCCTCGTTTTCCATCTCTCTCTTCCCCGCTCGTCGCTCTCCCTCTCTCGCTCGTCGCTCTCCCTCTCTCGCTCGTCGCTCTCGCTCGTCACAGATCGCCGTCGGAGGGAAAGGAGGGCGAAGGTGGTGGGTGGTGCGAAGGGGGTGGGGAGGTGGTGCGAAGGGGGTGGGGGGTGGTGCGAAGGGGGTGAGGGTGGTGCGAATGGGGTGGGGTGGGTGGGGGTGGGGGGTGTGCCTACATGGCAGTCCATGTGGGCTGCCACGTAGGATAAGTCAGTCAAAATTGAACAGGGGGATTATGATTTTTCAAATTGGGAAAATAGGGGGACCAAAATCGTCAAATTAAAACTTCAGGGACCAAAATCGTGAATTGGTGAAAACAAGGGGACCGAAACTGTAATTAAGCCTAATATAAAAGGGAAAGGCAGTAATTGAAACCAAAGAAAAAGGGAGAAAACAATAGCCGCATACGCAGAACTCACAAATTGGAGGGAGCCGCACAACAACAAAGAGATATTTGATAATTAAAAGAAGAATGAGCCGCAATAGTAACAGGCACACACGACAAAAGACGTTGACGGCAACAGTAGCATCGGCAAGGAGAGTTTTGGGTACCGTTCTTGACACTGTGAGAGAGCTCTGGAGCAGAAAAAGGAGACTAAATTCTCAAGATCAGAAATTTCTCTATTCCGGGTTATTTTTATCTCTGTAATTTATGACTCCTAATTTTGTTTCATTGTTCTTGATTAGTATGAATAGCTAAATCCTCTTCTAGGGTCTAGGTGGATCTTGCTTGATTAGAGACCTTTTTATGTTTTAATTCATACTTTGAATTCCTAATTTTTATTCCAATTAATATTATCCTATTGCTTTATCACATAATTAGGATTGACAACCCTTGCATGTTCATAATCAATTAGTTGATCAGCGACCGTACTGCAATTACTTGGTGGATCTATAGGATAATTGAGACTAAAATTAATGCATGACCAAACTTTAATTTAGTCTTCCAATCATTCAACCTTTTGGCTCTTTATGCTTTTCTTGAATTTAAATTCTTGCATGGCCAAACAAGGGTTAATTTAGGAAAAAGAATATTAATCGCGAATGACCAAACGGATTAATAGCTTTAGTAAAGGGATTGGGAATTGAATAAAATAAAGGAATTCAGGTAGAATTAGACATAGGGGAATCGAAGCTTGCAAGTGAAACCGTGACCCTAGGCTTCTCTCCATTGATTCAACCTTTCATTTTAATTCTGGTTATTTATTGTTTTATTTGTTTCCGTTACAAATTTCAAATATTCGTTCGTCTAAACAATAACAAATTTTGATTAGTTTGGTACTTATTAATTAATCCCTGTGGAGACGATATTTTTTATACTACTTCTGCGATAGAGTACACTTGCTCTAAGTGTGTCTTTGGCACCGTTGCCAGGGATTAATTTAATAATATTAAACGAAAAAGATTTTTTATTGCTTTAGACATTTATTTTATTTCTTGTTTTAATTTAATAAAAAGAAAAAAAAATTATATTTATTTTTATTTTATTAGTTAGTTTAATTTTTATTACTATTACTCTTGCATGCTCACCCGCTCCCAGGAGCCTATTTTGGTTTTTGATCCAGAAATTGAAAGAACTGCTTGAAGGATAAGAAAAGAGACAAGAGCGATGGCTGCCAATCCGAGAAGAACTCTTCGGGACTACTTTACTCCCACAACGGTTGTCACTACAAGCATAGTCAATCCACCTGTGCAAGCTACTAATTTTGAGCTCAAGCCAAGCTTAATTCAAATGGTTCAGAATTTGACTATGTTCAGAGGTACACCTACAGAAGACCCGCACACCCATCTTAGAAACTTCTTGAGGGTGGCAGACTCAGTAATTTGTAATGGTGTCACTACTGATGCCATTAGAGTGAGATTGTTTCCATGGTCATTGGCTGACAAGGCATCTGCTTGGCTAGACTCTCAACCTGCTGAGTCCATTACCACGTGGGACCAACTAAAACAAAAATTCTTGACCAAATATTTCCCTCCAGGTAAGACTACTAAGATCCGAGGTGCAATAATCAGCTTTGCTCAACTTGAGCAAGAATCTTTACATGAAGCTTGGGAAAGATTTCAAGACTTACTCCGAAGTTGTCCACATCATGGATTTGAGAAGTGGCAATTGCTTGAATATTTTTGCAACGGATTATCTTCTCAAAATAGGGGAATTGTTAATATGGCTTGTGGAGGCTCTTTAATGAATGGAGAACCTGCGACAGTATATGATTTAATTGCAGAGATAGTAGCTGATAATGCCCAATGGGAGACAAGTGATAGACACATCAAGAAATCAGCTGGGGTGTACAAGGTTGAAGATGACACTAGTGTTAACATAAAGCTGGATGCTCTCTCTAAACAGATGCAATCTTTGATGAAGGTACAAGCTCAATCTACTCCAATAATTACCTCCACTAGTGACATCACGGATAACCTCTGGGGAGGCCTAACTGAAGAAGTCAACTATCTTGGTCAGAAGAAAGGTGAGTTAAGGCCTGGTATGCAAGATTCTTTAGTTAGATACATGAAAAAAGTTGGACACCCGTGCATGGGTGTTTTAGCCAATTACATGGACAGGACTGATGAGAGGTTGCAATCCATTGAAGAACTGATAAAAGCACAGGGTCGGCCAACAAAACTTCAACTGAAGAGGCCAATTATGTTCAGAATTCCAACCGGACCCAAAATGACCCTTATTCAAACACTTACAATCTGGGTTGGAGAAATCACCCTAATTTCTCTTGGGGAGGGCAACAAAAGGAGCAAAGCTCGAACTCCTATAAGCCTCCACATGTGCAAAGACAAGAGGAGAAAAAGTTGGATACCAATGATGTGTTGACAAAGTTTATACAGCAGACAAATGAAAAATTTGGAAGCTTGGAGGGTCAAATTGGAGGACATGGTTAGGTGGCTCACGGGGAAGGTTGACCCTCTGTATTTGTCAAAATCCGGCACCTTAAATTTCGGAGGGATGACCACGTTAGGGACGAGGCACACATCGTAAGCATCTCTCGCACCAACATTGGATCCTTCAATTGCTCTCAACCGTTCCTCAAGCATTTGCAGTTTGTCTTTGGCTTGAGGGTTCTCCATAGAGTAATTGTGAGGGAGCCCACTCATACCATAGTAAGGATGAATCATCGGAACTATGGCTGGGTTCACATTTGGGATATGTGAATGAGTGGGGTTCCTGAGATTGGATCCCTGAGCTTGAGCATCAACTATCAGCGGTGGAGTGTAGCCAAGTGGGAATCTTTGTGGCGCGACGACGGGGCTTGGGTTTTGAATCTGTGGAGCGACGATAGAGCTCGGGTTTTGAATCTGTGGAGCGACGATAGGGCTCTGGTTTTGAATCTGTGGCGCCCCGGATTACCATCGTGACCTGTCGGTGCAGGCTGTCTTTGGCCTACGACTCCTGAGGGACCATCTGTTAAACCAAGGACAAACACTCTTTGTTTTGTATGATAACAAATTACATTTAGTCTACTAATGGTTGCAGTGTATAAAAGTGCAGGGACAAAATAAAGTACAGGACATGAATCAAAGAGCAGGAAGATTAAAATGGAGCAGCTTGGAGAAGAAGCCACATTTGAAGACGAAGACCTAATTGTTTATCCGCTTTCTTTAGGACACAATGTAAGGTCCTATCACTTAAGGTATATGACATTTTAGTAGCTGAGAGATGAGTTTTGAAAACATGCATGATGCATCAAAATTAGGGTTTTGAAAATATGTTATGCATGCATGGCAAGCTTTGGAAAATATCTTATGCATGCATGGCAAAGCCCTAAAACCTAAAAATAATTTTGTGGAAAGCTAGAAATCGATTTCTATCATTTTCTAAATCATGAAATTGATTTCCTAATTCTATTTTAAAGGTTGAAATCGATTTCCTTATCCTATGTTTGAAACAAAGAATCGATTCACACCTATACATAAGCCAAAGCCATGAATCGATTCTTACTATTTTGCATAGGCCTTGAAATCGATTGTCAAGCCATCCCATAGGCCATGAATCGATTCCTCATTGTTTTAACTAAGTGAAGAATCGATTTTCACCTATAAAGGATGTCCTGAAAATCGATTGTTACATATTTCCTAAAAGGCAAGAATCGATTCCTCCTTGTTTTAACTAAACTTGAAATCGATTACACACTTCTTTAAACTAAGCACATAATCGATTCATTTGATTTCTAAGGAACTAAGAATCGATTTTTCACTATTTTAACTAAACACATAATCGATTCTTGTGATTTCTAAAAGGTTAAGAATCGATTATACACTTGTTACACTTCATCAAACAATCGATTCATCTTTGCAATAAATGTTTTTTTCAAATTTCTACGTTTTCCTAAAACTATAAATAGGGAGGTGCTTCACACTCTTCAGTCACTCAACCACACGAAAAATTACAACAAATCTCTCTGCTTCTCACATACATTTTCTAGATCTGAGAAAGAGAGAAAATAGAGCTTCAACTTTCATATCATTTTCTATTTTCCAAATCACTCATCTCTCTAAAGTTACTATATTGTCATACTGTCCGAAGTGATTGGATCATAGATCTCAAAGTTGTATTCGTTATTTTAAGTGGGGTCACTTTGTGTAACACCCCAATAAATTCTAACACATAGAATCACCGAAATGCACTAAATGACATACATCGGAGTAACTTCCTGTTATTGAAATATTGAACACAACTAAAACTTCCGATAATACATATCAAATGGTTCTCTGAACCTCATAAACTTCTGAAAATGCTTAAGTTTCAAAACTTAAGACGCGCACATAATCCTGGTGTTCAATACTCAAAACATAAAGTAGCGGAAACGATTTTACAACTTAAACAATGAAAGTTATACAATCGGCGACATAACTAAATAAAAATACAAAGGGCTAAGCGGAAATCCAATCTCCAATAGTTCCATGAGTCGCACCAACTAACCGTGCTTAGTCGCCTTTGCCTTTCGCTGTTTCTCTGTAAAAACCACAAATATGAAGGGTGAGATAAACATTATCTCAGTGAGTCCTATCGAGACCCCTTACTAACTCTAGCGGTTCATTATGCTTTGCTTTGAACTCGTGGCCCTAAAAAGCAACCACGTGGAAATATATTAAGTTCCTGTATCATTATGCTCATGGCCCTCCTAAGCGACACATGAAGCATACAATCTTTTGTTCCATGTTTTTAGCATAACACCTCAGTCTACCTATTTTATAGGCACTTCTTTGACTTTGGTGAACCCATCCCGCTATTTCTAGTGGGGGAAACATTCTTGAGTCTAGGTTTTGGGGCTCATGACTTCCCCTCCCCTAGTATGCTAACCTCTAAGGGTCGTCACCCTTTTTCCTCTTGTATTTATTATACATTATATATCCATGTACCCGCAATGGGCTGTTAGTCATTTCAGTCAAGTACCGTGTATCATATCAGTCAAGTACCGTGTAACATATCAGTCAAGTACCGTGTATCATATCAGTCAAGTACCGTGTATCATATCAGTCAAGTACCGTGTATCATATCAGTCAAGTACCGTGTATTATATTATTATTTCTTGACATATGTTCTCTCGCGTTCTCTAAGTACGGTCTTCCATTTTGTTCATAATACACAAGTTTTCTAGTAAACATGTTCAATCTCATGACATCGGTATCTTTACATTGTTGGGGGACCTTGGGGAATGGATTAGAAGGGAATTGGAATCATTTGGAACGGATAAAAAGGTACTTTGAATTTGAAGATCAGAAGGTCTCACACGACCCGTGCGTGTAGGCGCACGACCCGTGCGCTGTTGAACAAAGATGTAAAGGATTTCCAGAAAGATACGCACGACCCGTGCGACTAGGCGCACGATCCGGGCGTTGTTGAATAAAAGTTCCAGAAGGATACACACGACCCGTACGACTAGGCGCACGATCCGTGTGTGTTTAAAAACTCAGTTCGTGTAACATCAGATGGGGGCGCACGACCCGTGCACAGAGGCACACGATCCGTGCGTCTCCATCCGTTTTCCAGAAAACAGACTTTTCATGAATAAATTCCATTGCGTTCCAATTCCAATTTCGTTCCGATCGATATCCCAACATAACAGTTATTATTCCAGACCAGCGAAAGCGATTAAACAGTCAAACAATATATATCATCAATCGACAATCCAATCAATCCGAGCAATTATGCGATTTACGGTTTTTCGATAAAAACGTTTTCGTTAAGTTTTCACAAAGCGGATTTTCCATAGTATCATTTCAGAAAATAACATGACTCGACAACAAAACGTCCCTAAGCGAGTATAGAACTCACCGATTTGACGACCTCGCGAGAAATCACGTCCTCACGAATCGTAACCTCTCGAACAATCCCCGTAATCACGTACTCGCACCGAACTCGTCCGATACTCGAAACTGAACTTCGGAACAGCAACCAATCACAAATCCAGCTACTGAACTTCCTCCTTGACTACGGAATTGGCGTCTCTCGAACTTTGGCGATTCGGTCCGAAATTTTAGGAACCAACACTTCCAATTTCGCATCCGTTTTCCAGAATCAGTGAGCAGTTTTGTAACACGCATATCTTGGTCAAATCGTGGCCAAAACCCTTCAAACCAGTGCCCATTCTGTAGATAATTTTGTCTACTTTCTGATGGTCAAAGGAGCATACGCATGCATCCAGTAACTTGGGAGATACACCCGAAACAATGTGACTGGTTCAGGACAGTGCTTGAGTCTAAATCCGAAACTTGGGGACATTATATCTCCTTCATTTCTCCATGAAATTATACGGTTCTTGTGCCCAAAATGAAGATCTTTGTGTCTAGTTTCCAGAGGGACAAGAATCACGATCATCTGAGCAGTGTACAGTGAGATACGATGAAAACAATGAAGGTAGGTCATACGGGTTTTTCCCAGATTTTCTGTGGGACTTCCAACTTCAACCTCAACTTCGACTTCCATCTCCAACAACTGCCCAAAATGAATCCCAAGCACTTCTAGCTTCAGAACCTTCCTCAAATGTTCTTCAATCCATTATGTTGTTGTCCTAGCACCTGAATATTGCTCTAGGCTCATCATGCAACTCACAACTCTTCCAAAACATCATTTTTCTTCCATTTGAGCATGGTGGTTTGAAAATGGTGTTTTGATGATGGCTGAGGAATGTGGAATGATAGTGGTACCAGTAGATAGAGGTTGATGAGCTGAATCTCATGAGCCAAAAATGGTGAACATGCATCAAGGATTGAGAGAGTTCCCTCCTATTCTCTTCTCCCTCACTCTCATGGCCTCTCCCTCCTCCCACTCTCTCCATTTTCTGATTCTGTTTGGTTTCAGCAACAAGTGTGTTGTTGTTGTTGTTGTTTAAGTGAGCTGAATTTTAATGGGGTGGAAATGACCCTTTTGCCCCTAAGTGATTCATACTCCACAATCTCACTTAAATCTATCTTAATCCACTTCAAATCACTTAATCAAACAATAATTATCCAATTATCAAGTAATGCGTATGTGTGAGTTTTGTGAAAGGTGGGCCAGCTGAAAGTCACTTATGGGTGGAAAAGACGAAAATACCCCTGTGTTCCTATTCGCTTAAAATCTCAATTAACTCGCCATATCATAATTAATCAATTAAGCTAATTAATTATCTTGAAACATCTAGCTAATTTCAATAAATGGAATTAGCTAAATTGGGGATGTTACAATTTGAAATCCTGGGAAGTTTTCTTGGGTCTCTCAATCAGGAGATTGAGTTGGTTTGAAATCCTGGGAGGTGATCTTGGGTCGTTCAATCGGGGAAGATTGAAGTGGTATTGAAATCCTGGGAGGTGCTCTTGGGTCGTTCAATCAGGAGATTGAAGCGGTTGAAATCCTTAGCGGGGAGCTCGGGTTCTCAATTCAGGGGAATTGAGATTCGCTATTTGAAGTTGATTGTTTATAAAACATTGGTTCTTCATATAGTGGTTATCAGCAAAGTCCAAAGGTTGCAAAGCCAGAGGCCGAGGACGTAGGGCTTTTATCCCGAACCTCGTAAAATTCCTGGTGTATCTCTATCCCTCTCTCTTTACTTTATTTACTGTTTATATCTGTTTATAATATCACTACTCTGATCTGAATTTGTTAATCTGGTTGTATAACTATATCCCTACTCTAATCTGAATCTGTTAATCTGGTTATAGTTATACTCGCTGTACTACAGATCTGTTTATCTATCATCTTCTCTATCACTACTGTAGATCTGCTATATTCAATATCATTGCATTACTTATAAAACAACCTTATTGTAAATATTGAATATAGAATAATATCTCATTGTGCCTAATCTGCCTACTTGCATATATCTGATAAGTTCAAATCTCTTTTTCCGCATTTGATTTAAACAAACTTATCATTTATTTTGAAAAGAATCCAAGAACTACACATAACCTTATTCACCCCCCCTCTAAGGTTATACTATAGTCTAACACCATCCTCCGAATTGGCAGCGACTGTCGGAGGTGTGTAACCTTGCCGAAATCCGTAAGGAGGCCATTGGTAACCCTGGTCATTAGCCCCAGTAGGGTACACCGTATGTGGGATTCCAAGTCCATTGAGAAGAGGGGGGTTGGTAGCTTGATTTTCAATGTTCCCAGCGGAGACATTTTCATCTGTATTCCCATTCCTCAAAGCTTGTAGGACCCTTAAGATTTCAGCCATCTGTTCTTTCATCCTATCTATTTCTGCCCTAAGCTCTTGATTGCCTAGGTTCTGGTCATCTTGATGTGGATTGCCTTGATCCGGGTTATCCTGAGACGGATTGTCCTGATTTGCTTCCATGCTTCTGGCCTGAGAGCGAGTCCAATAGCGATGTTGACGCACCAGCTTGTCTTTTACTCTCTGTTGACGGGATACATGATATGAGTATGTGAATGGATGAGAATATGAGTGATGCATGTGTGCATGAGTTTTATTGTTTTAGGCCGAGAATTGTAAGCGCGTCTTGATTTGTCATAAGTACATAAACTAACGCTTCAGATATTTTCAAAAAGAGGATCAACAGGTGAAACATCCAAACTTCATTGATGGGAAAAGTACAACATTTTTGAAATAAAACTTCGAAAGGAAAAGTACAATGCTCTTTTAAATTTCGCTCAAATACATATGGCTTTCATTTTTCCACTCCTCTCTCTTTTTCTATTAGTAGTGCTACCAGCCTTCTCCCTAAGTTCGGCAATCAGGATCTTGCAAAATTCCATAAATTCGGAAACTTGGACCGGGGTGTTGAACGGGTGCTTTACCGCGTCAGCCTCTTTTAGACGCTTTGGGATACCCATGATAGCTTGATTGTCCAGTCATGCCAACTTTGAGAATCTGTCTTTCCAGTATAAGCTTTCATTCTTCAACTCTATGAAGACTTTATGGTTTTCTATCCTGCTGACCAACTCTACAAAGCGGCTCTCCCAATGGATGCTTTCAGTCTTCAACTGGTGGTAAACTTCCTTTTGATATCTGATATGGTCTTTCAGCTCATCAGATCTTTCATGCTCCCTTCTCAAGGCTTGTTGGTATTCTCGGAGTATTTCTTCAATTGTCTCTTATCCCGCCGGATACTTTTCACTTGATCTTCAAACTCAGCTATCAATATCCGAGACTCTCTTTTTGATTTCACCAGCAAGCCCTGTGCGGTTTTTTCAGCAATCATTGACTCTTCCCATAACTCCTTCCATTTGTGCGCGTCATCAATGGCTTGGTTCATTTTCAGGTTGCATCGTTTTAGTTCTTCCTTTGCCCCTCTTAGGTATTTTTGAACCTCTTGTTTGTTTTTTTCTTCAATCTTAAGCTGCTTGCGGCTATCCTCGATGGCCGATGACTTAGTTGCGTTTTCCTCCTCCAATTTCTGTTTTTTTAGGAGCACTTTCTCTAATTCTGCCTGTAAGCCCTTCTTTTCTTCTTTAGCTTTTGACAAGGCCATGTTGAGCTTATCTAACTCTTCGACAGTGGGAAGGGTAGGTTCAAGTACTTCTTCCTCAATTCGTAGTGCGCTTCGATAAGGCAATCGGGTGTCTTGGATCCTTTTTTGGAGCCACTGACGAAAGGTGGGTTCCTTATCGCCGCCCCCTCTTAGTAAGCTCTTGTCCTTTGCGGATAACCATATCCCACGCTTGAGAAATCTTCCGGAGCATGTCAACCTCTTTTGGGCTTCCCTCATGGAGGTAAAAAGGGATTAACATGTCTTCGGTGGGCAGATTTCGCATGGGGTACCTTAGCTGTCTTAGAGTCAGAGAAGGCTTGTAATTTATGCATCCTCTTGTCCCCATGAGTGGGACATTTTGAAAGCTTCCACATTGAAAGACTGCTGTAGGCCTGTCTTTCCACCATGATGGGTGCCAACGAACCTTGTATTCATGAAGGCCTCTTAGCACTTGCAACCATCCACTAGTGTTCATTGACTTCACATCACACCCTCTAGCGTCTTCAATTGGGCCTTCTACTTTAACTTTGTTAACGAAGGCATGGGTGAGAAGCCAAACATACAAGGCTTATAGGCAGCAAGATATCCTCTTTCCCTTTAGCTCACTATAATGAGTGAAAGTACAGTAAGTGTCTACAAGAATGGCTGGAATTGGGTTGGATGGGTTTCCCTCATCTTTGAAGGATAGGAAGGCACCAATAGCTGTCGTATCCACATATCTTTCAAGACGTGGAAATAGAACAATGCCAAAGATGGTCAAAGCTAAGACTTGTTTAAGAGGACCCCAATTTCTAGCATCGGCGAAGGACTTCATTTGACTTTCCAGATACTCTTGCGGGAACCCTACAATGAAATTTCGGTTTTTCTTTTGGAGCTTCAAACTTTTCTTGCTGATTTGTAACATTGAGGCAAGTTTCTCATCTGTGTAGTAATGCCCCTGATACTGGTAGGGCCTAATGTCTCGTTGAGGAAAACCAAGGATCTGCGTATATTCTTCCAGGGTAGGTGCCATCTGGAAATTTTTGAAGGTGAGGCATCTCAAGGAAGAGTCGTAGAATTGGTTCAGAGTAACAATGGCATTTGTCTGCACTTCCAACTGTAATAACATAATAATCTTCCCATAAGCTCTATCAAAAGACCTGCGCTCGATGGGCGGCAACCAACCCGCACATTCTCTTAAGCTCGTCAGATTGGGCTGTTTCACTGTAGGGTAGTTCAGGGTTTGGATTGCTTCACCGCTTGATCCCATATTGCCTTGCTTATGACACAATTTTTTTGAGCCTCTTACAATTCTCGGCAAACCTAAATGAGATGAATAACATGCATGTGAGGATTTTTTTTACATTTTGTGAAATAATGATGCTATATGATGGATGAAATAATGATGTCACGCGTGTTAAAAAGAAAAGTAAAAGAAATTGTTTTTGGTGATTCAACTTTGAGAAAGCATTAACTATGTGTCACCTCCTATGTATGTAAAAGGGAAAAAGAAATAAATGGTTTTGATGATTTGATTTTTTTTTGAGAAAAAAAAAATTATCTGTAATGATGCAGTGGGTAGGTGAAATGCCCTTGTGTCCTAAACAGGTTATGTCTTATATATAGGTCACGGTCTAGGGTCACTTACGTGATCAATCTCTCAGGTGGCTCTATTCACTTCCTCACAAAGGTTTCCAGAGCTAAAATCCCCTTCATGATATGATCCACAACGATAGCGAGCTACCTGGTGTGGGATACCATGAAAGAACGTACTCTGGTTGAGACTTTCATGAGAGTCAGACAGATAAAATCCAGAATGACTGTCACTAATCATCTCCACTCGTCCTAGGTTATTTTTCAGACCCGGGTATAAGGCCCCACTCAGAAGTGTGTGAATAAACATGTTTAAGTGACGTGTGTGATTTGGGCATATTATCTAAACTACCCAAGCTGCAACAGAAATACAGATAATAGTACAAAGGTCTTCTACCCTAAGGTGCAATAAAGCAATAAATAAATAAATAAATAAAAATAGACATGCAAATATGAACGCTAAAGGTAAACAAAGTACTAAATTAACAATAATCTACACCTTTAATTAAATTAGGCTTGACCCTCTTAAATAGTCCCCAGTGGAGTCGCCAGCTGTAGCGACCGAAAAATCCGAAGGAAGGGATTCTTCGTCATTTGGAAAATGAAGCCGCCATCAATATTTATTAAATAGGAAAACATTGAAAAAAAACTTTTATTCTTGGGTTCGGGAGTCGATTATGCGTGGGGAAGGTATTAGCACCCCACAGCATCCTTTCAAAAGAAAGGTTACCATTTAATTTAATGTGTAGAAAGAAAGTTAATTTGAAAGAAAAATACTTTAATTTACCCTTGTTATTATTTGTAAAATTGAAAAGGAAGGCTTAATAAAAATTTTAGTTTTTGTGCTTGACAGGAGTGGGCCCCTGCTCCTACGTATCCCCAGGTGCGATGGGGAAATCAAAGCTACGTAGTTCTTGGGTAGAAAAAGTTTGTGTGTTTGGTGTTTTTTTTTATTTTTGAAATTGGGAGAGGTATTCGTAATGACCAAACAAGTAAAACTCAGAGTGGTCATCACTCATGGCTCGTTTGAAAAACTATGGCTGTTATTAATGGTCAAACAAGCTAAGCTCAGAGTCACCATTAATGACAAACCATTTTTTTGTGAATAATTGTTAAAAAAAACTGGTTTTTAAATAATTATGATGTAATAAAAAAAATAAATGAGTTGTAATAGAGAAGGAAGCGTAATTAACAGGGGTGTTGTGTTATCAAAAGGGGAGGTACGGATAGCAGCAGAGGCTGTATTCTTTAAAATGGGGGTGCGAACAGTGAGCCCAATCCGTTTCAGGCTCACGAATTCTGGGCTTTAAAAGGGGGGGTGCACACTAAATTTGTGGGGTGTACTTAGTAATCTGAGTTAATAAAAGATGAAAAGACAAAACTGCCCTGGATTCCTACTATAAAAGCCTAACAAAAATAGAAACCCTAAATTTCATTCCCCCCACTCACCCACGACGCCTCACCCAATCTGTCAAAACCCTAATCCTTCTCTCCTTCCCTCACGCAGCGCCTCTGATCCCAACAACTTAAACCTAACTTTCCTATCCTCTTCTTTCTCCTCTTCGTCGTCTCCTACTCTCTCTCCTCCACTCAAACCTAACGCTCTCTCTTTCTCACGCCGTTCCAATCTCTCTTCTCCCTCTAACCTAGTTTCGTTTTTCTTCTCCTCTCCGAACCAACTCTCTCTCTTAAACCTAGCGTCGCCTCACCGCCGCAACTCCAAAAACAGGGGGAGAGAGGAGGTCTTTTGCGACGAAGAGGGAGAGGGAAAACGAAGACGAGAAGGGAGAACGCCATTGATCGGTCGTTCTCTGACCGGCTATGGCGACGGTGCGATGGTCATTTGCAAAAAGAGAGAAAAACGAGGGCTTTTGGTGGTGGCTTATGGTAGTGGTACGACGGCGATGACGGAGGTAGGGTGGGGGTGTGGTTCCGTTGGGGTGGCAGACGGTGGTGCTTGGGTTTGTGACTGTGGTGGTGTTTGGTGATGGCTAAGTAGAGGGTTCTAATGGTTGTTTGGTGACAAACGGTGGAGTGCCTTTATTGTGGTGGTCATGGAGTTTCCGGCGAGGCTACGGCGGCGGCCACCACGGACGGTGGCCGGAGGTAAAGTCCCTCTCCATTCTCTCTTTTTTTTGCTGTTTCGGTTCTGCTAACCTCTTTTTTTTTTTGGAATTTTTCCTTCTTTTTTTTTTTCTAAAATGAAAACAGCTTATACCCTCCCTTTTTACAAAAGAACTAACAAAGGCATAACCATGATTTTTCCCCTCCCTCTATCTTCTCCACTTTCGTATTCTCTTTCTGAATCAGTTTCATCATTTGCATTTTATCAGTTAAAGCACTGGTTGATGATTTCTGGGTTGTATTTCGTTAGTCATTTTAAACAAAGAAGAAGAAAAACTAATGCATACATACCTAAGCATAATAGTCACGTATAAGCATAATGGACACATTGTTAGTTACTGAATAAAAAGAAAGACAGGATCCTCATGCTTCAACAGAGACTTAAATATGTTATGTATGGAAGAAAAAGCGGAAGTATACTATGTTGAATACGAAAATAGGAATTTACCTAGTTCCAAATGTTTACTCTGAGTTACTCTTTATTTGCTCAAGTGGAAAGAAATCTGATTCTGGTATCTTTTTAAGTAGTATCAATTTGATATCAGTGTTGTGTTTTTTGTGTGTCTGTGTGTGTTTTTTGTTGTTGTGTATTACTGTGTCTGGTATTTATAGTGGAGAAACTGTGGTGTAGGTGTGGGAGGAAGCAGGGGAGCAAATCCCTTTGGAGACAAAACACAACAGAATCAGAGGCAGCAACAAGGGATGGCAGCAAGGGAGGTGCTGAAAAGTGGCTTGGTTGGGACTTTTTTTTGGAAAAAAACGAAGGAGCAAGGAGAAGGAGCAATTGGCTCGACTCCTCAAATGCTGCTGCCAGCAAGAGGCGCCTCTGCCAGCAAGAGGCGCCTCTGCCCTCCTCTTTCATTTTTATTTTGCTTTTAATTTTTGTACTTTTGTATCTAAATTTTTTTGTCTACATGTATATCAAAGTTGACTTATGTTGTACCCCTTATTTGTAACAAACTGTTTATAATAAGAAAAAAAACATTAATTCAGGAATTGATTTTTATTAGATTTTTTATAACAATAATGATAATTAAACTAATAGCAATGACTTTAATAGCGGTAAAAATAACGAGTACCAAAAATAAATATTCGTACGCAACGAGAAACAAACACGCTCACGCAATGAGAGCAACGATGCGCGTAAAATTAAGAAATGAAACGTGGCACGGCGAGAACAACAATGCGTGCACAATTAAAAGTGACTCGCATACGCTAGGTGCGAATTGAAACCATTTACGTTAATCTGACGGACAAAGTTAGGGTATGACACTAAGGCTTAGGTACATGCTCAATGCATTCCCACTACCAATTGATCTAGTAGTCATTACTATCTTTAACGTTTAAATAAATCTATAGCAAATCACTAGGTTGGATAATAGAATAACATGTGACCATAGTTATCAAAATCGCGATTTAAATCGCAAAATCGTATGATTCTACAGACCCCTACGAGTCGATTTTGATGCAGAATCGAAAAATTTGTGAAATCGTGCGAGTTGGAGTGAAATCGTACGATTTGCGATTCGACAAACGATTTCAGGACGAAAATCGTACTGAAATGGCGTTTTTGGAAAACACAGTAAACGGGTCGGGTTTCGCAACCCGATTTATGTTTTTACCCAATCTAACATTTGAACCCTAATTTTCGGACCATGATTCACTGCAGTCATTTTTTACTGCAGTCACTAAATTCAAAAAATATGAAACCATTGGATCAACAAAACAGTCAATCTTGTCATACCCCAATTTTGTCCGGCTTAGGTCAAAACCCTAATTTTCCACAAAAAATAATAAATAAAAAAATTGAAAGAATGAAGAGCATCATGCATTGCATCTTGGGTCCTAGAAGTCATTCCAAGGTCTTTAAAATCATTTTTAGGATTGGAATGCACTTTTTAGGCAAATTAGGGTTTTAGGGTCAAAAAGGGCATTTTGGTCATTTTTCGCAAAAGATGATTTTCTCGCCAAAAATGCACATCCTGAAAAGGTACATTTTTATTCTATCAATGATAATTTTTGTACAATTTTTTAGGAAAAAAACCCTAGTCAAAATAATTAAAAATGTATTTTTTTTTCATTTTTAGTGCATAGAAAAATAAAAAGGGACCATTAAATATTCCTCAATTTTTAAGTGACAATTTTTATTGTCATAGGTGACTAGAGGGAATATTTTATGGTGCCCAAAAACATGTAACACATTTTCAATAGTTGCATTCCCATTATTTCTCATGCCCAAAAATTTCATTTTCAAAAAAAACAAAAAAAGGAAGTGTCCTCAATAAGACAAAATACCAAAAACAAGTTTTTTTTCTCTCTTCCTCCCCCCACCTACGAATTCTCTCTCTCTCTCTCTCCAATTTCTTCCACCCTCTTCCATTATACCCTCTTTGGTAAATTACTCCACTCACTTACACTAACCTATTCATAAGAAAACCCAAAGTTCCCTCTTTGGTAACAATTCTCCCCTAAAATACCCTTAACCCTACTTCACATAAAATATCTCTTCTAAAATAAGAAATTCATTTTTCTTTTCCTTTTTCTTTCCCCTAATATTCGCCCCCCACTCTCCATATCTCTCACATTTTTGTGTTTCTTCAACACCCTCAATCCATGTGATGATGCATCTCCACCCTCCATTCAAATTTAAAGTCTAATCCTAGTGCACCTCTCAAAGCCAATGACTAAAATACCCTCTAACTTGGTGACCAAGTTCAAATTATTTTTATTTATTAATATTCAGCTGAATATTAATTGATTTAATTGGATTGATTACCATTTTAACCCTAGCCCTTCACCAATCCTATAAATACCCTTTCATTCTCCACACATCACAACTTTTGCTCATTCATTCTCTCACTTGGAATCAACACAATTTCCCTTATCTCCCCCTTCTCTCATAGGCCGTAGCCCTCCCCCCACTCTCCTCTCCTCCATTTCTTTTGTTCCATTCACCCAAACACCACAAAATCACCTCAAATCCACTCCTCCTTCATAGATCCTCCTCCTTTCACCATTTATTTCTTGAAGATTCTAGTTGATTTGGTTATCTTTTCTTCATTTCCTATTTCTACTAGTTTGGATCCTAGGTGAATCTCTAAAACCCTTACATCATTTACAATACTTGGCATCAAAATTCATATACTCTTCATCATTTTCGCATACTCATCATTTTCATCTTAAAATCTAGTTTGTTGTTATTTTGTGTTGATGTTTGCATTTTAATGGAATAAACATGTATTTTTGTCTCCTATGTGGTTCGCATTTTCTTTGGGGTTTTAATTTATCTTGTTGTTCCTTTTTACTTGATGTTGATCAACCTTGTTATTAGTGTTTAAATCCTTGTGTTAAATGTGACTTTTAGTCCATATTACTTGCAAATACTTGTGTTGTTGATGATTTTGCAACTTGATTCTCACTTGTGCTTAGAGCATCATAATTTAAGTGAGAGGATTGCAAGACATGATTCAACCTCATTTTAGTTTACTACTCTTGTTTTTATTTGTTTATTGTTTGTTGATGATTTTGCAACTTGATTCTCACTTGTGCTTAGAGCATCATAATTTAAGTGAGAGGATTGCAAGACATGATTCAACCTCATTTTAGTTTACTACTCTTGTTTTTATTTGTTTATTGTTTGTTGATGATTTTGCAACTTGATTCTCACTTGTGCTTAGAGCATCATAATTTAAGTGAGAGGATTGCAAGACATGATTCAACCTCATCTTAGTTTACTACTCTTGTTTTTATTTGTTTATTGTTTGTTGATGATTTTGCAACTTGATTCTCACTTGTGCTTAGAGCATCATAATTTAAGTGAGAGGATTGCAAGACATGATTCAACCTCATTTTAGTTTACTACTCTTGTTTTTATTTGTTTATTGTTTGTTGATGATTTTGCAACTTGATTCTCACTTGTGCTTAGAGCATCATAATTTAAGTGAGAGGATTGCAAGATATGATTCAACCTCATCTTAGTTTACTACTCTTGTTTTTATTTGTTTATTGTTTGTTGATGATGCAACTTGATTCTCACTTGTGCTTAGAGAATCATAATTTAAGTGAGAGGATTGCAAGATATGACTCAACCTTGTTTATGAGTCTTCTTTGTTTAATCGTGGTAAGTGTTGTTTGTTGATGACCTAGCAACATGATTCCCACTAGTGCCTAGTGCACCTTGATCCAAGTGGTGAAGATTGCTAGAAAGGATTCAATTTAGTTTATGTGTTCATTTACCTTTGTGTCTTAGTTTGATTATTGTAAATTGTTGATGATAGGCAAGTTGATTCTCACTAGTGCCTAGTGCACTTTTCTCAAAGTGAGAGGATTGCCCTATGTGATTCAACTTAGCTTTAGTGTTTATTTACTTGCTCTTGTATTCTAATTTTATTATTGTCCATTGTTGAGGATAAATCATATGATTCCCGCTTATGCCTAGTGCATCATATTCTAAGTGGTGAGGATGGTTTTAGATGATTCAACCTTCCCCTTTTAACTTCTTAATAAATAAAAGATGAGATAGTTAGGTTTATGGTTTAAGGTCCATGGGGTATTGCAAAGGATAGGTTACCCAAAACCTTGATGCTCCCTCCTCTTTGATTGTGTTATTAGCCTTTGCGCACTTATTCATGAATGCAAAGGATAGGCTTACCTTAGCCTTGATGCAATTTCCCCTTTTGTTCATGTTATTGAGAAATCATTGCTCATATGTTCCTTAGTTTAATTAAGATCATTCTATGCCTATGACCAATTGCTTGCTTGTTTTTGATGCATTTTAAATGTCTTGATTCAATTATATGCCATTCCATCCATGTGTATGACCTCCTAATGAAGACGTAAGTCTACATGCATGTTGTAGCATAGAGTCATTAGGGTAAATACACCCCTTCCTACACATACACATTTGCTTTGAGAACTTTATCTTGCATCCTTGATAAGTGGATCTTTTGATCATATTGGCATGTTTAGTCTTAATTAATGTTCAACATATGCATGATTCCGTGATTATTGAATGTGCTTGAACTTTGTAACCAATCATTGATAATAACTTCACCATTTTTCCAAAAATCTTTCAAACTCTTTTTCTAACTAATGCAAGTTATTAGTGACTATCACTCAAGGCCTTGGCTTGTTTGATTGTCATGAACGCCATCCAGAGTTATTAGTAATGATCACTCAAAGCCTTTGCTTGCCTGATCATTATGAAAACTCTTCCCCTTTCCAAACCCTTTCAAAAACATTTTTGTTAGAACTACGTCGCTTTGATTCCCATTTGGGATACGTAGGAGCGAGTCTCGTTCTCGTCAAGCGCAACAAATAAAAATCCCTTTTCGCAACCATAAACAAATCATTTTCATAAAACAAACAAAAAGAATCGTTTCCAAACTCATTGTTGCTAGTAGCTCATCAGAGCCTTTGTTCGTTTAGCTATTAGTGGCAATCTCCTTTTCTCATAAGAATAATAAACGGTGATCCATCATAACCTTTGTTAGTTTGATCATCGTGCAAATCAATCTCTTTCGAAAATCACTTTCAAAAAAAAGATAATAAAAACGAGTTGTTATCAATAGTCTATCAGAACCTTTGTTCGTTCGACTAGCGGTACAACTCTCCTTTTTTTAGTATTTAGTAGTGATTCATCATAGCCTCTGCTAGTTTAATCATTCACTAATGCTCGTCCTATTTCAAAAACTCACCAAAAAAGATAAAAAAACAAAAACTTTTCAAAGAGACAACCGAGAACTACGTAGCTTTGATCCCTCTTCCAGTGAGGGTACGTAGGAGCGGGGTCCTGTCCCGTCAAGCACACTCTTAAAAAATCTTTGTTTTGTCCTGATTTTCAAAGATAACCCAAGAACTACGTAGCTTTGAATTCTCCATCGCACCGGGAGATACGTAGGAGCGGGCCATGTCCCGTCAAGCACCTTTTTTCTAAAAAACCCTTTTTTTCCTCTTTCTCACCAAAAATAAGATTTTCATTAAGTTTTCCCATCCATCTTCAAACAAGAAATAAATAGGCAAATCTAGGTATTTTTCAAATCAAACATTAAAACCACACATTTAATTAGAGGTTCCCTTTCGGTAGAAAGGACGTGCGCGGTGCTAACACCTTCCTCGCACGTAATCGACCCCCGAACCTATATCTCTAGTTTTCAAAAGACCATCCGCCTTGTCCAAAAGACCTTTTTCAATGTTTTGGTCTTAAAATTAAAATATTGGTGGCGGCTCCAAAAATTTTCCACGTTGTACATTGAGAAACCCAAACTGGGGATTTTTCGGGGTGCAACAGCTGGCGACTCCACTAGGGACACTTTTTAAAAGACGAGGGTCAAGCCTAACTAATTTAAATGTGTGGTTTAATGTATTGTTGATTTGATTAAAACCTTGTTTGCCTTTCTTTCTTATCATTGATTGTAGGCGTATGCATTTGTGTTCTTCTATGATTCCCTGTCTCATCTTTTATTCCCTTTCTTTTATCGCTTATGCCCATGCATTCTTCCAATCCCCATGTTCCCTTCTTCTCAGCTCCCTTTCTGAAATAAGTAATGTGTTTGTTGTTGGTACCCTAGGCTAGTTGTATTTGAATGATATTGAACCCTAGGGTAGACGACATGCTATTGTCTGGACTGTCTGGATTTTCATTTGCAGGTGGGGTAGTTTTGAGGAAATGCCCTTCGCACACACCACTTGTACCCCGAGATTTTATGATTAGAGAAAGAGACCATAACCCAGGTCTGTTAGGGTATCTTAGGATGAGTGGATTCGAGTAGTGGGAGCCCATCAGGACCTTTGTCCGTTTGGCTACTCGCGAAAGTTTCAATCAGAGTTGTGCTCTTCCATGATACCTTGTACCTAGCAGTTTGCTGCATTTACAAGGAATTTCGTGAAAGAGACTGTGGCTCTAATGACATTTGTGAGGGTGTGAATAGAGCTACATGAGAAGATTATCCCTAAAGTGTCTTAGATCATAGGTTCTACCCCATTTTAGGTCACAAGGGCTTTCCAAATTGTGTGCTGCATCGTGCATTCAGTTCAATCAATTTTCCCTCAGAATTTTCGAAAATCAAAAAAAGATGTGCTTTTCCTTTTCAATAAAACACCTATATGAGGTGGTATATAGTGTGAAAATTTTCAAAAATCACCACCTGTAAATATCCTCTTTCTGTAAAAACACGAAAAGAAGCATCATCACATCATGCATCGTGGCATCATTGCATCATTACGTCATTTGCATCATCTGCATTAAAAAAAAAAACAATTTTGAAACTCACTCGTCACGCATCTAAGTTGTTTGCCGGGATTGTAAAGTAACTTGGAATCTTGTTTTAGGCGGGAAAGATAAAGCAACATGGGATCAAGAAGCGAGATTGTACTTAATTCGAGGTTCCCGGTTGTCAGGAGAATAGATGTAGAGGGTTTGAAAGAGTTTGTTTCCTTGATGGAGTCAGAAGAGAGGGATCTATTCGGGAAGGCTTATGGTAACCTCCTCAGATTGCTACAATTAGATGTCCAAGAGAGTGCTATTATGGCCCTCAGCCGATTCTATGATCCGGACATTCGATGCTTCCTCTTCAAAGACTTTCAGTTATCACCAACTCTCGAGGAGTATGAACAGATTCTGGGGTTCTCGAAATCAGAGTTAGCACCTTACCGATATCAGAAACATTAGTATTCAGACCAGAGACTCTCTTTGTTGTTGCAAGTTAGTGTGAAGGAATTAGGGCTTCATAAGGAAAAGAAGAACCGTATCAGGGGTTTCCCGCTAAGTTATTTCGAAGGTTTATTGAGGTTTTATGCCCAGAATAAGAAGTGGGGGCCTTTCAAGCAGCTGTTAGCCCAAACTATTTTCGGGATCGTCCTTTTCCCTCAGGTCGAGAAGTTCATTGATGAGACCGCTATTGGGCTTTTTCTAGCATTCATAAGTAAAGAAAATCCGATTAACCCTGTACCAGCAATCCTTGCAGATACCTACTATTCCTTCACTCATCACCGTGTGTTAGGAAAGAAGAAGGTTGCTTGCTCTTTCCATGTTCTCTACACCTGGTTCCTCAACCATGTTGTCACTCATAAGACGAAAGCTGTGGACTTAGTAGAATATGCCATGTGTTGTCATGTAGAAGCCAGATGTGCACAAGAATGGGTGCACACTTTAGAGAATCTCAGTGCTCTCAAAGTCTGTTGGTTCAATCATCCGTGTTGGAAAGATAGGCCTTCAATACTGTTCCGGTGTGGCAATTTCCAGAATGTGCCCTTAATGGGAACCCAAGGCTACATCAATTACAATCCTTCTCTCACCATCAGACAGCTTGAGTATCCTATGAAGAATGCACCCACTGAAGACATGTTGGCCCCAATTTTTCTCGATAAGGAAGATTCAAAGAACCAAGGTTTGCTTCAGAAAATTTCAAAGGCTTGGGAGGGTGTAGTTTACAAGGATAAAGTGGAGATCACAAAGAAAACGGGTGATGTTACTTTCTACCAATGGCTTCACCAAAGAATTCAAAATGTTGGCCCGCCTCGTCAGAATTCATCGTCAGTTGGGAAAGAAGTCCCAGAGCTTCACGTTCCAAGTCTCAAAGAACTAAGTGAGGTCAAGTCTGCTTTGTTCAAGGTAGAAGAAGAAAAGAAAGCCTTACAAGATAAGTTGGGGAAAGTAATTTCTGAGAAGAGAAAGTTAGAGAGCGAGAACGAACGCAAGGCCGAAGCTCTCAAAGAAAGCAGCAAGAAGCTTAAGAAAGAAGAGGAAAGTAATCAAAAAATGAAGGAATATCTAAAAAGTGCCAAGGATGAGTTGAAAAGGTCGAATGCCAAGGTGGGTGAGGCCATGGTTAGAGCAAACGAATGGAGGAAGAAGTCTGCGCAAAGTGAGAGAGCTACAAAGGAATCACTAGAGGAATTCAAGAAAAGGTCTCAGTCTGTGACGTGTGAGCTTGAAAGTCAAATAGGGTGCATCAGACAAGATAGAGATGCCATTGTAAACATCCTTAGAGAGTATCAGCATGCTTTAAGGATGGAGCAAGAGAATTCAGATGAGCTAAGGAGGAATCTGAGGTGCATCAGTGATGCTTACCGACAGGTAAGAGAGGGCTTTTGGTGGTGGCTTATGGTAGTGGTACGACGGCGATGACGGAGGTAGGGTGGGGGTGTGGTTCCGTTGGGGTGGCAGACGGTGGTGCTTGGGTTTGTGACTGTGGTGGTGTTTGGTGATGGCTAAGTAGAGGGTTCTAATGGTTGTTTGGTGACAAACGGTGGAGTGCCTTTATTGTGGTGGTCATGGAGTTTCCGGCGAGGCTACGGCGGCGGCCACCACGGACGGTGGCCGGAGGTAAAGTCCCTCTCCATTCTCTCTTTTTTTTGCTGTTTCGGTTCTGCTAACCTCTTTTTTTTTTTGGAATTTTTCCTTCTTTTTTTTTTTCTAAAATGAAAACAGCTTATACCCTCCCTTTTTACAAAAGAACTAACAAAGGCATAACCATGATTTTTCCCCTCCCTCTATCTTCTCCACTTTCGTATTCTCTTTCTGAATCAGTTTCATCATTTGCATTTTATCAGTTAAAGCACTGGTTGATGATTTCTGGGTTGTATTTCGTTAGTCATTTTAAACAAAGAAGAAGAAAAACTAATGCATACATACCTAAGCATAATAGTCACGTATAAGCATAATGGACACATTGTTAGTTACTGAATAAAAAGAAAGACAGGATCCTCATGCTTCAACAGAGACTTAAATATGTTATGTATGGAAGAAAAAGCGGAAGTATACTATGTTGAATACGAAAATAGGAATTTACCTAGTTCCAAATGTTTACTCTGAGTTACTCTTTATTTGCTCAAGTGGAAAGAAATCTGATTCTGGTATCTTTTTAAGTAGTATCAATTTGATATCAGTGTTGTGTTTTTTGTGTGTCTGTGTGTGTTTTTTGTTGTTGTGTATTACTGTGTCTGGTATTTATAGTGGAGAAACTGTGGTGTAGGTGTGGGAGGAAGCAGGGGAGCAAATCCCTTTGGAGACAAAACACAACAGAATCAGAGGCAGCAACAAGGGATGGCAGCAAGGGAGGTGCTGAAAAGTGGCTTGGTTGGGACTTTTTTTTGGAAAAAAACGAAGGAGCAAGGAGAAGGAGCAATTGGCTCGACTCCTCAAATGCTGCTGCCAGCAAGAGGCGCCTCTGCCAGCAAGAGGCGCCTCTGCCCTCCTCTTTCATTTTTATTTTGCTTTTAATTTTTGTACTTTTGTATCTAAATTTTTTTGTCTACATGTATATCAAAGTTGACTTATGTTGTACCCCTTATTTGTAACAAACTGTTTATAATAAGAAAAAAAACATTAATTCAGGAATTGATTTTTATTAGATTTTTTATAACAATAATGATAATTAAACTAATAGCAATGACTTTAATAGCGGTAAAAATAACGAGTACCAAAAATAAATATTCGTACGCAACGAGAAACAAACACGCTCACGCAATGAGAGCAACGATGCGCGTAAAATTAAGAAATGAAACGTGGCACGGCGAGAACAACAATGCGTGCACAATTAAAAGTGACTCGCATACGCTAGGTGCGAATTGAAACCATTTACGTTAATCTGACGGACAAAGTTAGGGTATGACACTAAGGCTTAGGTACATGCTCAATGCATTCCCACTACCAATTGATCTAGTAGTCATTACTATCTTTAACGTTTAAATAAATCTATAGCAAATCACTAGGTTGGATAATAGAATAACATGTGACCATAGTTATCAAAATCGCGATTTAAATCGCAAAATCGTATGATTCTACAGACCCCTACGAGTCGATTTTGATGCAGAATCGAAAAATTTGTGAAATCGTGCGAGTTGGAGTGAAATCGTACGATTTGCGATTCGACAAACGATTTCAGGACGAAAATCGTACTGAAATGGCGTTTTTGGAAAACACAGTAAACGGGTCGGGTTTCGCAACCCGATTTATGTTTTTACCCAATCTAACATTTGAACCCTAATTTTCGGACCATGATTCACTGCAGTCATTTTTTACTGCAGTCACTAAATTCAAAAAATATGAAACCATTGGATCAACAAAACAGTCAATCTTGTCATACCCCAATTTTGTCCGGCTTAGGTCAAAACCCTAATTTTCCACAAAAAATAATAAATAAAAAAATTGAAAGAATGAAGAGCATCATGCATTGCATCTTGGGTCCTAGAAGTCATTCCAAGGTCTTTAAAATCATTTTTAGGATTGGAATGCACTTTTTAGGCAAATTAGGGTTTTAGGGTCAAAAAGGGCATTTTGGTCATTTTTCGCAAAAGATGATTTTCTCGCCAAAAATGCACATCCTGAAAAGGTACATTTTTATTCTATCAATGATAATTTTTGTACAATTTTTTAGGAAAAAAACCCTAGTCAAAATAATTAAAAATGTATTTTTTTTTCATTTTTAGTGCATAGAAAAATAAAAAGGGACCATTAAATATTCCTCAATTTTTAAGTGACAATTTTTATTGTCATAGGTGACTAGAGGGAATATTTTATGGTGCCCAAAAACATGTAACACATTTTCAATAGTTGCATTCCCATTATTTCTCATGCCCAAAAATTTCATTTTCAAAAAAAACAAAAAAAGGAAGTGTCCTCAATAAGACAAAATACCAAAAACAAGTTTTTTTTCTCTCTTCCTCCCCCCACCTACGAATTCTCTCTCTCTCTCTCTCCAATTTCTTCCACCCTCTTCCATTATACCCTCTTTGGTAAATTACTCCACTCACTTACACTAACCTATTCATAAGAAAACCCAAAGTTCCCTCTTTGGTAACAATTCTCCCCTAAAATACCCTTAACCCTACTTCACATAAAATATCTCTTCTAAAATAAGAAATTCATTTTTCTTTTCCTTTTTCTTTCCCCTAATATTCGCCCCCCACTCTCCATATCTCTCACATTTTTGTGTTTCTTCAACACCCTCAATCCATGTGATGATGCATCTCCACCCTCCATTCAAATTTAAAGTCTAATCCTAGTGCACCTCTCAAAGCCAATGACTAAAATACCCTCTAACTTGGTGACCAAGTTCAAATTATTTTTATTTATTAATATTCAGCTGAATATTAATTGATTTAATTGGATTGATTACCATTTTAACCCTAGCCCTTCACCAATCCTATAAATACCCTTTCATTCTCCACACATCACAACTTTTGCTCATTCATTCTCTCACTTGGAATCAACACAATTTCCCTTATCTCCCCCTTCTCTCATAGGCCGTAGCCCTCCCCCCACTCTCCTCTCCTCCATTTCTTTTGTTCCATTCACCCAAACACCACAAAATCACCTCAAATCCACTCCTCCTTCATAGATCCTCCTCCTTTCACCATTTATTTCTTGAAGATTCTAGTTGATTTGGTTATCTTTTCTTCATTTCCTATTTCTACTAGTTTGGATCCTAGGTGAATCTCTAAAACCCTTACATCATTTACAATACTTGGCATCAAAATTCATATACTCTTCATCATTTTCGCATACTCATCATTTTCATCTTAAAATCTAGTTTGTTGTTATTTTGTGTTGATGTTTGCATTTTAATGGAATAAACATGTATTTTTGTCTCCTATGTGGTTCGCATTTTCTTTGGGGTTTTAATTTATCTTGTTGTTCCTTTTTACTTGATGTTGATCAACCTTGTTATTAGTGTTTAAATCCTTGTGTTAAATGTGACTTTTAGTCCATATTACTTGCAAATACTTGTGTTGTTGATGATTTTGCAACTTGATTCTCACTTGTGCTTAGAGCATCATAATTTAAGTGAGAGGATTGCAAGACATGATTCAACCTCATTTTAGTTTACTACTCTTGTTTTTATTTGTTTATTGTTTGTTGATGATTTTGCAACTTGATTCTCACTTGTGCTTAGAGCATCATAATTTAAGTGAGAGGATTGCAAGACATGATTCAACCTCATTTTAGTTTACTACTCTTGTTTTTATTTGTTTATTGTTTGTTGATGATTTTGCAACTTGATTCTCACTTGTGCTTAGAGCATCATAATTTAAGTGAGAGGATTGCAAGACATGATTCAACCTCATCTTAGTTTACTACTCTTGTTTTTATTTGTTTATTGTTTGTTGATGATTTTGCAACTTGATTCTCACTTGTGCTTAGAGCATCATAATTTAAGTGAGAGGATTGCAAGACATGATTCAACCTCATTTTAGTTTACTACTCTTGTTTTTATTTGTTTATTGTTTGTTGATGATTTTGCAACTTGATTCTCACTTGTGCTTAGAGCATCATAATTTAAGTGAGAGGATTGCAAGATATGATTCAACCTCATCTTAGTTTACTACTCTTGTTTTTATTTGTTTATTGTTTGTTGATGATGCAACTTGATTCTCACTTGTGCTTAGAGAATCATAATTTAAGTGAGAGGATTGCAAGATATGACTCAACCTTGTTTATGAGTCTTCTTTGTTTAATCGTGGTAAGTGTTGTTTGTTGATGACCTAGCAACATGATTCCCACTAGTGCCTAGTGCACCTTGATCCAAGTGGTGAAGATTGCTAGAAAGGATTCAATTTAGTTTATGTGTTCATTTACCTTTGTGTCTTAGTTTGATTATTGTAAATTGTTGATGATAGGCAAGTTGATTCTCACTAGTGCCTAGTGCACTTTTCTCAAAGTGAGAGGATTGCCCTATGTGATTCAACTTAGCTTTAGTGTTTATTTACTTGCTCTTGTATTCTAATTTTATTATTGTCCATTGTTGAGGATAAATCATATGATTCCCGCTTATGCCTAGTGCATCATATTCTAAGTGGTGAGGATGGTTTTAGATGATTCAACCTTCCCCTTTTAACTTCTTAATAAATAAAAGATGAGATAGTTAGGTTTATGGTTTAAGGTCCATGGGGTATTGCAAAGGATAGGTTACCCAAAACCTTGATGCTCCCTCCTCTTTGATTGTGTTATTAGCCTTTGCGCACTTATTCATGAATGCAAAGGATAGGCTTACCTTAGCCTTGATGCAATTTCCCCTTTTGTTCATGTTATTGAGAAATCATTGCTCATATGTTCCTTAGTTTAATTAAGATCATTCTATGCCTATGACCAATTGCTTGCTTGTTTTTGATGCATTTTAAATGTCTTGATTCAATTATATGCCATTCCATCCATGTGTATGACCTCCTAATGAAGACGTAAGTCTACATGCATGTTGTAGCATAGAGTCATTAGGGTAAATACACCCCTTCCTACACATACACATTTGCTTTGAGAACTTTATCTTGCATCCTTGATAAGTGGATCTTTTGATCATATTGGCATGTTTAGTCTTAATTAATGTTCAACATATGCATGATTCCGTGATTATTGAATGTGCTTGAACTTTGTAACCAATCATTGATAATAACTTCACCATTTTTCCAAAAATCTTTCAAACTCTTTTTCTAACTAATGCAAGTTATTAGTGACTATCACTCAAGGCCTTGGCTTGTTTGATTGTCATGAACGCCATCCAGAGTTATTAGTAATGATCACTCAAAGCCTTTGCTTGCCTGATCATTATGAAAACTCTTCCCCTTTCCAAACCCTTTCAAAAACATTTTTGTTAGAACTACGTCGCTTTGATTCCCATTTGGGATACGTAGGAGCGAGTCTCGTTCTCGTCAAGCGCAACAAATAAAAATCCCTTTTCGCAACCATAAACAAATCATTTTCATAAAACAAACAAAAAGAATCGTTTCCAAACTCATTGTTGCTAGTAGCTCATCAGAGCCTTTGTTCGTTTAGCTATTAGTGGCAATCTCCTTTTCTCATAAGAATAATAAACGGTGATCCATCATAACCTTTGTTAGTTTGATCATCGTGCAAATCAATCTCTTTCGAAAATCACTTTCAAAAAAAAGATAATAAAAACGAGTTGTTATCAATAGTCTATCAGAACCTTTGTTCGTTCGACTAGCGGTACAACTCTCCTTTTTTTAGTATTTAGTAGTGATTCATCATAGCCTCTGCTAGTTTAATCATTCACTAATGCTCGTCCTATTTCAAAAACTCACCAAAAAAGATAAAAAAACAAAAACTTTTCAAAGAGACAACCGAGAACTACGTAGCTTTGATCCCTCTTCCAGTGAGGGTACGTAGGAGCGGGGTCCTGTCCCGTCAAGCACACTCTTAAAAAATCTTTGTTTTGTCCTGATTTTCAAAGATAACCCAAGAACTACGTAGCTTTGAATTCTCCATCGCACCGGGAGATACGTAGGAGCGGGCCATGTCCCGTCAAGCACCTTTTTTCTAAAAAACCCTTTTTTTCCTCTTTCTCACCAAAAATAAGATTTTCATTAAGTTTTCCCATCCATCTTCAAACAAGAAATAAATAGGCAAATCTAGGTATTTTTCAAATCAAACATTAAAACCACACATTTAATTAGAGGTTCCCTTTCGGTAGAAAGGACGTGCGCGGTGCTAACACCTTCCTCGCACGTAATCGACCCCCGAACCTATATCTCTAGTTTTCAAAAGACCATCCGCCTTGTCCAAAAGACCTTTTTCAATGTTTTGGTCTTAAAATTAAAATATTGGTGGCGGCTCCAAAAATTTTCCACGTTGTACATTGAGAAACCCAAACTGGGGATTTTTCGGGGTGCAACAGCTGGCGACTCCACTAGGGACACTTTTTAAAAGACGAGGGTCAAGCCTAACTAATTTAAATGTGTGGTTTAATGTATTGTTGATTTGATTAAAACCTTGTTTGCCTTTCTTTCTTATCATTGATTGTAGGCGTATGCATTTGTGTTCTTCTATGATTCCCTGTCTCATCTTTTATTCCCTTTCTTTTATCGCTTATGCCCATGCATTCTTCCAATCCCCATGTTCCCTTCTTCTCAGCTCCCTTTCTGAAATAAGTAATGTGTTTGTTGTTGGTACCCTAGGCTAGTTGTATTTGAATGATATTGAACCCTAGGGTAGACGACATGCTATTGTCTGGACTGTCTGGATTTTCATTTGCAGGTGGGGTAGTTTTGAGGAAATGCCCTTCGCACACACCACTTGTACCCCGAGATTTTATGATTAGAGAAAGAGACCATAACCCAGGTCTGTTAGGGTATCTTAGGATGAGTGGATTCGAGTAGTGGGAGCCCATCAGGACCTTTGTCCGTTTGGCTACTCGCGAAAGTTTCAATCAGAGTTGTGCTCTTCCATGATACCTTGTACCTAGCAGTTTGCTGCATTTACAAGGAATTTCGTGAAAGAGACTGTGGCTCTAATGACATTTGTGAGGGTGTGAATAGAGCTACATGAGAAGATTATCCCTAAAGTGTCTTAGATCATAGGTTCTACCCCATTTTAGGTCACAAGGGCTTTCCAAATTGTGTGCTGCATCGTGCATTCAGTTCAATCAATTTTCCCTCAGAATTTTCGAAAATCAAAAAAAGATGTGCTTTTCCTTTTCAATAAAACACCTATATGAGGTGGTATATAGTGTGAAAATTTTCAAAAATCACCACCTGTAAATATCCTCTTTCTGTAAAAACACGAAAAGAAGCATCATCACATCATGCATCGTGGCATCATTGCATCATTACGTCATTTGCATCATCTGCATTAAAAAAAAAAACAATTTTGAAACTCACTCGTCACGCATCTAAGTTGTTTGCCGGGATTGTAAAGTAACTTGGAATCTTGTTTTAGGCGGGAAAGATAAAGCAACATGGGATCAAGAAGCGAGATTGTACTTAATTCGAGGTTCCCGGTTGTCAGGAGAATAGATGTAGAGGGTTTGAAAGAGTTTGTTTCCTTGATGGAGTCAGAAGAGAGGGATCTATTCGGGAAGGCTTATGGTAACCTCCTCAGATTGCTACAATTAGATGTCCAAGAGAGTGCTATTATGGCCCTCAGCCGATTCTATGATCCGGACATTCGATGCTTCCTCTTCAAAGACTTTCAGTTATCACCAACTCTCGAGGAGTATGAACAGATTCTGGGGTTCTCGAAATCAGAGTTAGCACCTTACCGATATCAGAAACATTAGTATTCAGACCAGAGACTCTCTTTGTTGTTGCAAGTTAGTGTGAAGGAATTAGGGCTTCATAAGGAAAAGAAGAACCGTATCAGGGGTTTCCCGCTAAGTTATTTCGAAGGTTTATTGAGGTTTTATGCCCAGAATAAGAAGTGGGGGCCTTTCAAGCAGCTGTTAGCCCAAACTATTTTCGGGATCGTCCTTTTCCCTCAGGTCGAGAAGTTCATTGATGAGACCGCTATTGGGCTTTTTCTAGCATTCATAAGTAAAGAAAATCCGATTAACCCTGTACCAGCAATCCTTGCAGATACCTACTATTCCTTCACTCATCACCGTGTGTTAGGAAAGAAGAAGGTTGCTTGCTCTTTCCATGTTCTCTACACCTGGTTCCTCAACCATGTTGTCACTCATAAGACGAAAGCTGTGGACTTAGTAGAATATGCCATGTGTTGTCATGTAGAAGCCAGATGTGCACAAGAATGGGTGCACACTTTAGAGAATCTCAGTGCTCTCAAAGTCTGTTGGTTCAATCATCCGTGTTGGAAAGATAGGCCTTCAATACTGTTCCGGTGTGGCAATTTCCAGAATGTGCCCTTAATGGGAACCCAAGGCTACATCAATTACAATCCTTCTCTCACCATCAGACAGCTTGAGTATCCTATGAAGAATGCACCCACTGAAGACATGTTGGCCCCAATTTTTCTCGATAAGGAAGATTCAAAGAACCAAGGTTTGCTTCAGAAAATTTCAAAGGCTTGGGAGGGTGTAGTTTACAAGGATAAAGTGGAGATCACAAAGAAAACGGGTGATGTTACTTTCTACCAATGGCTTCACCAAAGAATTCAAAATGTTGGCCCGCCTCGTCAGAATTCATCGTCAGTTGGGAAAGAAGTCCCAGAGCTTCACGTTCCAAGTCTCAAAGAACTAAGTGAGGTCAAGTCTGCTTTGTTCAAGGTAGAAGAAGAAAAGAAAGCCTTACAAGATAAGTTGGGGAAAGTAATTTCTGAGAAGAGAAAGTTAGAGAGCGAGAACGAACGCAAGGCCGAAGCTCTCAAAGAAAGCAGCAAGAAGCTTAAGAAAGAAGAGGAAAGTAATCAAAAAATGAAGGAATATCTAAAAAGTGCCAAGGATGAGTTGAAAAGGTCGAATGCCAAGGTGGGTGAGGCCATGGTTAGAGCAAACGAATGGAGGAAGAAGTCTGCGCAAAGTGAGAGAGCTACAAAGGAATCACTAGAGGAATTCAAGAAAAGGTCTCAGTCTGTGACGTGTGAGCTTGAAAGTCAAATAGGGTGCATCAGACAAGATAGAGATGCCATTGTAAACATCCTTAGAGAGTATCAGCATGCTTTAAGGATGGAGCAAGAGAATTCAGATGAGCTAAGGAGGAATCTGAGGTGCATCAGTGATGCTTACCGACAGGTAAGAGAGGAGAGTCAGTATTGGGAATACCGTCTTCTCGAGCTAATGGGTAGGATTGAAAAGCAAGAGATCATAGTTGAAATGAGGGCAGAAATTCAACAGTGGAAGAACAAGTTCTCCAAATTGGCATGGTTGGCTAACCAGGCGGTGAGGGATGTTCCCAAGAGGTTGAGAAAGGCGGAAGCTGTGATGCTGCCTTACAACACTCCGGTGCGAGTATATGAATTTGTGGAGTACTGCAGGTCTTTGACTGAAGAACTCATGGAAAGGGCAAGAGAAGCTGCTGCAGCTAGCAAAAAGAAGAGGAACCAAGAGAAGATGAAGGCAATAGGTTTTTAAGATTTAAATTTCTTTTTTAGAATGTTCACTAGGAAATTGTAATTTTTCTTTTCTTAAAGAATGTTGTGTTTTTCTTTTCAAAGCGTTGTATTGCATTTAAGGGTATTGTATTTTGTTCTTCTCTTGGGATGGTTAAAGAAATGATGTTTGAATGAAGTATGCTTATCTCGCTTGTTGATCCCAATGTTCGTCACGCTCTTAAAATGTTTCGATGTTTGCTTATGACAAGAGCGAGTTATCTCACGATTCCTGGCGCTAAACACAAAAATAATATAAGGCCATGTGCATGTGCATTGCATTCATTCACGCATTCATACTTATACTCATAAAAATGTTCTACCAACAGAAACGAGAGGCAAGCTGGTTCACCGCCACCGATACTTCACCCGATTACAAGCAAGGCTGATGGCTGATCCTCAAGGGCATCTAGAGATTGAGACTGAAAGTAATCCAGAACATGAAGATTTGGGCGTGCAAATTCTGAATCCTGAGCAGCTAGCTCAGGAGAACCAAGTGCTTAAGGATAAGGTTGGGGCAATGGAGGCCCAGATGCATGAGATGATGGTCATGCTGCAAAATTTAAAGAGTGGGACAGCTGCTGAAGGTGCCGCCGTCGTGGGTCCAGATGGTGTCATTTCTTTCGTTCCTCCTCCAATATCAGCCACAGTTCCTCCGGAATCCGGGGTCAGTCCTCCCGTCTTTGCTTCAGGAATGAATGGGCCGAATCAATACACTTCACAAAGATATCCTTGGGGTATGCCTACTGGGTACATGCCGCAAACTGCTGGACCTATCCCCGTCAGTATGGTTGCGCCTAATCAGGTCACTGCCGCCGTGTCCGGGGGAGCTGCCGGAGGACCGCAGATCCAAGCTCCTAGTCCTCATGCTGTGCTCAGTCCTACTCCGGGGCTTGCAGCACACCCTCACAATGTTCCTCAGCCTGGAGGGTATTATTACAGTATGGGGAGTCACCCCCAAGGACATATGTTTGAGGGATCACAGCCAAATGACCCGATTCGTGCACTTGAAGAAAGAATAAAGGCAATGGAGGGTGTTGGTGTCAGAGCCAAGGAAGCTCGTGAGCTGTGTTTAGTCCCAGATTTGGTTTTGCCACCAAAATTCAAAGCTCCCGAAGTGGACAAATACAAAGGAACAGGCTGTCCGGAGAGCCATGTTACGATGTTTGTCCGAAAAATGGGTCCTTACGCCAATAATGACAAACTGCTGATTTACTGCTTTCAAAACAGTTTGGCTGGAGCTCCTCTAGATTGGTACATGAAACTGCAATCCTCTGAAATTCGTTGTTGGAAGGATTTGTGAGAAGCATTCATGAGACAATATAAGTATAACATGGACATAGCTCCGGACAGGTCGCAATTGCAACACATGAGTAAGGGCGAAAGGGAGACTTTCAAAGAATATGCCCAGAAATGGCGAAGCCTAGCCGCCCAGGTCCAACCTCCTTTGACTGAAAAAGAAATGGTGTACATGTTCTTGGAAACTCTGCCAGCAATTTACTATGACCGTCTGATTACAAGTGTTTCAACTAGCTTCTCCGATATGATAGTCTTCGGGGAAAGACTTGAGCATGGTCTCCGAAGTGGGAAGATTTCGAATCACCTCAGTAATGCAGGAAGCTCTGGTGGTTCAAGCAATCAGAAGAAGCCTCACTCCCATTTCCCGAGGAAGAAGGAAGGGGAAACAAATGTAATCTCTGGAGGAAGTTCATCCTTTGGTACCCCTCCACCACAAACGGTTCCATTTTCTGCTCCTGTGCCATCCCAGCAAAGCAGTGACAGTCAGAGGGCTCAGGGTTATCAGTACAAGAAACGGACCAGTTTTGATCCAATACCAATGACATACACTGAATTGTTTGATCACTTGACTTCCAAGAACTTGATCAACACCCGGCCCATGAAGGCCCTACAGCCACCATTTCCCAGAGGTTACAACGCTAATGCTACCTGCAGTTTCCACGAAAACGCGGCCGGTCATACTGTGGAGGAATGTAAAGCCTTCAAGCATGTGGTGCAAGACCTAGTAGATGCTGGGTGGATCTCGTTCAAGCAGAGCAGCCCGAATACAACAACTAATCCATTGCCAGGTCATCAGAGGCCAGCTACCAATGCTATAGAAAGCTCTGTTGGGCGATTGGTAAAGGATGTGCAGAAGATCAAGACCCCGTTGGGTGTTATCTACTCTGAGTTATGCCATGTCGGGGTGGTTAAGAAGGGGTGTTGCCATGAAGAGGGGTGTGCTGACTCCATGTGCGTGGGGAATTGTGAAAGCTTTGAGATGATCCTGCAGGACCTGATGGATCGGTGTGTGGTCCAGATAGGAACCCATGATGTTAAAGAAGAAGTGTTGAATCTACATTCTGATAAAAGTAGAGGACCCAGAAGACCTGTCGAAATTCCTTACAATTACAATCCCAGATTGGTGCGGGCAAACGCCCAACCAATAGTGATCGAAGTTCCGGCTCCTTTTCCCTATAAGTCGGACAAGGCAGTTCCATGAAAGTACACTGCACTATCTACAGTCGAATGCTCCCCAAGTGCTCCTATCGTAACCAACATAGGGGGATCAAGTGGGATCACAAGAAGCGGAAGAGTATATGCTCCTGAGACTCTCCGAGCTGAAACTTCCAAGGAGGCCGAACAGAGGGGCCGTAAGGAAAAAGGAAAAGAGCCAGAGGTTGCTCAAGAGAAAGTGACGGAAAAAGAAGCAGATGAATTCTTGAAGATCGTCCGTCAAAGTGATTATCGAGTGGTTGATCAGTTAAAGCAAACTCCATCCAAGATATCCATGCTATCATTGTTGCTTAGCTCGGAAGCACACAGAACAGCTTTGATGAAGGTGCTCAACGAGGCTCATGTTGCAGAGGATATCTCAGTGAATTAGTTTGATGGGATTGTGGGGAATATAGTGGCTGCAAATCACCTAACATTTGCCGATGATGAGTTGCCTTCAAGTGGAAAAGAACACAATCAAGCTCTGCACATCTCGGTAAAGTGTGGAGACTATGTGCTGGCCAGAGTACTAATTGACAATGGGTCTTCATTGAACGTGATGCCGAAGTCAACTATGGATAAGTTAGACGTTGATTGCTCCTACATGAAGCCGAGTTCGACACTGGTGCGGGCCTTTGATGGGTCCAAAAAGGAAGTTCTGGGGGAAATGGAATTTCCCATCCAGATTGGTCCCGAAGTTTTCTACATCAATTTCCAAATCATGGATATTACGTCCTCATACAGTTGTTTGCTGGGCCGACCATGGATCCATATGGCTGGAGCAATCCCTTCTTCTTTACACCAGCGGGTCAAATTCGTGGTTAACGGCCAGGTCGTGGTAGTATTTGGTGAGGAAGAGACTCTGGTTAATAAGCCATCAGAGTTCAAATATGTGGAAGCTGCCGAAGAGTCTTTGGAAACAGCCTTTCAGTCTTTGGAGATCGCCAATGTAGTATTTGAGAGGACCAAGGAGGAGGAGATGGTTGCTAAGATCATGTTAGCCCAAGGATATAAGGTTGGTTCTGGCTTGGGAAAGTTTGGTCAGGGAATTCTAGCTCCCATTCAACGACAGGAAAACAAGGACCGTTACGGGCTGGGATACACCCCAGGTGAGGAAGAAAGAAGAAAAATGGCAGATGAACGAAGGGGCAGATGGTTGGCCAAGTCCAAAGGCCAGGATCCATGGCCCCAGAGGATTCCAATTTGCGACATCAGTCAAAGTTTTGTGAGTGCTGGTTTGTTGGATCCCAATCAAGTTGCTGTCATCAAGGATGGTTCTGAGTCTGAAGAGGGTGGTGCAAGTTTGGTTCGACGCTGCGGTGCCCGTGAAAAATTAAAGAATTGGAAGGCTGCTGATCTTCCTGTGACTTTTAATTTAAAGTAATCATTTGTAATGCAACCCTGTGGCTCTGCCCAAGGCCATAGGACAAGTTGTTAGGGGCGAGCATGTTTTTATTTTCAGAATCATCATCATTAATAAAAACGTTGTTTTTGAATTTCAATCAATAAAAATCAATCCTTTTCATTTCATGTGTATTTTCCTCGCTTTATTATTGTTTGCTTGCTTGTCTCGCCTTTCATTCTGCTTTTTCGCTTCGGCAAAATGCAGATCCACAGCAATTGTCTCCCAAAATAACAGTGCCAACAGTCCATATTTTGACTTTGATCACCCTATTAATCAAGCTGAGGGGGATGTTGAGGAAGACTGGGAAGCTCCTCCAGAACTCATGAGGTTAATGAAACAGGAAGAAAGGGTAATTCAGCCACACGGAGAATCTACTGAAGTGATCAACTTGGGTACAGCTGAGAGCAAGAAAGAGGTCAAAGTGGGTACCGCCATGAATGACGAGGATCGCATGAAGTTGGTTCAGCTGCTGCACGATTATATGGATGTGTTTGCATGGTCCTACCAAGATATGCCTGGGTTGGATACTGACATTGTGATGCATAAGTTGCCAGTCAAACCTGAATGCCCACCTATGAAGCAGAAACTTAGAAGGATGAAGCCTGAGATGTCCCTAAAGATTAGGGATGAGGTAAGAAAGCAGTTTGACGCCGGATTCCTAGCGGTGGCCAAATACCCACAGTGGGTTGCCAATATTGTCCCGGTTCCGAAGAAGGACGGGAAGGTCAGAATGTGCGTTGACTACCGAGATCTGAATCGTGCTAGTCCTAAAGACGATTTTCCTTTGCCCCACATTGATGTCTTAGTGGATAGTACAACTCAACACTCGTTATTCTCCTTCATGGATGGATATTCGGGATATAATCAGATCAAGATGGACCCCGAAGATATGGAAAAGACAACTTTCATAACGCTTTGGGGAACGTTCTGTTACAAAGGTCATGCCATTCGGGTTAAAGAACGCTGGTGCAACCTACCAAAGGGCCATGGTCACGCTGTTTCACGACATGATGCATAAGGAGATTGAGGTTTATGTGGACGACATGATCGCAAAGTCTAAAACCGACGAGGAGCATATTGTCAATCTGCAGAAGCTCTTTGAACGGTTGAGGAAATATAAACTCAAGTTAAATCCGGCCAAGTGCACGTTTGGGGTGAGATCAGGGAAGTTGTTAGGCTTCATTGTCAGCCAGAAGGGAATCGAGGTGGATCCAGACAAAGTAAAAGCCATCCTCGAGATGCCAGTGCCCAAAACAGAGAAAGAAGTCCGTGGTTTCCTCGGAAGGTTGAATTACATCTCCCGATTCATCTTCCAGTTGACTGCAACTTGTGAGCCGATCTTCAAACTGCTGTGCAAAAGTCAAGAGTTGAAGTGGAATGACCAGTGTCAAGCTGCCTTTGAGAAAATCAAGGTGTACTTGCAGAATCCACTAGTCTTAATGCCACCTGTGTCAGGCAGGCCTCTCATCTTATACCTTACAGTGCTAGATAATTCAATGGGCTGTGTGTTGGGGCAGCATGATGAATCCGGGAAAAAGGAGCACGCCATATACTATCTTAGCAAAAAGTTCACTGATTGTGAGACAAGATATTCTATGCTGGAAAAGACTTGTTGTGCTCTAGTTTGGGCTGCTCACCGTTTAAGGCAGTACGTGCTGAGTCACACCACTTGGTTGGTGTCAAAAATGGATCCAATCAAGTACATATTTGAGAAGCCAGCTCTTACAGGACGAATTGCCCGTTGGCAGATGCAATTATCAGAATACGATATCTTGTATGTCACACAAAAAGCAGTTAAAGGTAGTGCACTTGCTGAGTATTTGGCATGTCAGCCGATTCCAGACTACCAACCAATGCAGCATGATTTTCCTGATGAAGATATCATGGCACTGTTTGATGAGGGGAAGTCCCAAGAAAGTGAAAGGTGGAGAATGATCTTCGACGGTGCGTCAAATGTATGGGGGCATGGGGCAGGTGCTGTGTTAATATCTCCTGACAATCGCTTCGTTCCTGTCACTGCAAGGTTGAGCTTCTATGTCACAAACAACATAGCAGAGTATGAAGCGTGCATCTTGGGTATTCAAGCAGCCCTAGAATGGAAAGTTAAAAGGCTAGATGTGTATGGAGATTCAGCCCTGGTTATTCATCAAGTAAGAGGCGATTGGGAGACCAGAGATCCCAAACTGATTCCTTATTGTGTTTATGTGCAAGAGTTGATGGAGTCTTTTGACGAAATCACTTTCAAACACATCCCTCGAAGCGGAAACCAGTTGGCTGATGCATTGGCAACTTTATCATCCATGTTCAATATCAATTGTGATAAAAGCTTGACTCATGTCACAATCCAGCACCGGAGTCTACCTGCGCATCACTACTGCACAGCCATAGATGAAGAGCCGGATGACAAGCCTTGGTATCATGATATCAAACAGTACATCATCAGCAGAGAATACCCTCCTGGGGCATCTGAAAATGACAAGAGAACTCTTCGGCGACTGTCAAGGAATTTCTTCCTCAGCGGTGAGGTTCTCTACAAAAGGAATTATGACATGGTCCTCTTAAGGTGTGTTGCTAAAGAAGAAGCTGAAAGAATCATGAAAGATGTACACGAGGGCTCATTCGGAACTCATTCCAGTGCGCATACTATGGCTAGACAGATTTTAAGGGCGGGCTATTACTGGTTGCGGATGGAAGATGACTGCTACAGCTTTGTCCGAAAGTGCCACAAGTGCCAAATCTACGCTGACCACATTCACGTGCCGCCTGCCAAATTGAATGTTCTGACTGCATCCTGGCCGTTTTCAATGTGGGGAATGGATGTCATCGGTCCCATTGAACCCAAAGCATCAAATGGGCATCGCTTCATCTTGGTTGCCATCGACTATTTCACGAAGTGGGTTGAAGCTGCCTCATACTCCAGTGTAACCAGTTCAGTGGTTGCCAAATTTGTGAAGAAGGATCTGATTTGCCGTTATGGTCTTCCTAACAAGATCATCACTGATAACGGCAGCAATCTGAATAGCAAAATGATGAAGGACCTGTGCGCAGAGTTCAAAATTCAGCATCATAATTCTTCCCCCTATCGGCCCAAGATGAATGGAGCAGTGGAGGCAGCTAACAAGAACATCAAGAAGATAGTGCAGAAAATGGTGGTAACCTACAAAGAGTGGCACGAGATGCTTCCTTTCGCTCTACACGGCTATCGTACTTCAGTGCGTACATCGACCGGGGCAACCCCTTTCTCTCTGGTATACGGGTCAGAGGCAGTCCTCCCAATCGAGGTTGAGATACCATCCCTACGGGTACTCATGGAAGCTAAACTGGAAGAAGCAGAGTGGGTGCAGGCTCGTCTGGATCAGCTAAACCTCATTGAGGAAAAAAGAATTGCAGCTTTGTGTCATGGGCAGCTGTACCAACAGAGAATGAGAACAGCTTTTGACAAGAAAGTCCGGCACCGTGAATTCAAGCAGGGAGATTTGGTGCTTAAGAAGATCTTGCCCATCCAGACTGATCCCCGAGGGAAATGGACACCCACTTATGACGGCCCGTATGTGGTCAAGAAAGCCTTTTCTGGAGGAGCACTGATACTCACGAACATGGACGGAGAGGATTTAAGGAACCCAGTCAATTCCGATCAAGTGAAGAAGTATTATGCCTGAAAGACAAGCCAAGTAAGAGTTAGCTCGCTAGGTTGAAAACCCGAAAGGGCGGCCTAGGCAAAATCAGAGCGATCCGGTGGATTGAAAACCCGCAAAGGGCGATCCAGGCAAAAATTAGGGTCAGAAAACTTGGGCATGAAAAGTAAAGAAAGGCATACAACTCCTCTGAAGGCTTGGATGAGGGAGTGATCAAGGTCAAGGACATAAATGTTTAGCACTGTTCCACAGAGACGGACAGTCAGAATTTAACCTCTCTCTTTTTTCGTGTCTTTTTATAGTTTAAACTTTCAAGTGTAATAAACAATCGGCGTAACTTCTTGTGCGACCGGTTTCCACATTAATAAAGTTCAACTTTCTCATATCTGTTCACTCTTTTATTTTCTGCTTTTTTTGCTCAAAATAAACGTTTTATAATGATGGTGATGATGACCTGTAAAACATGTGCATAAATCATGGAGCATTACAATTATTGCAAAGTTACTAAAGGTCGCGGAAAAAAGCAATTCCCCAAAACCAGTTAATCATGCGAGAGAAAGCGATTGCACTCACGATTGCTTCGAGCGGCGAAGTCAAAGCCAACATGTACCCGGCCCATGAGCCCCGCAATTCCAGTGGGTTCCTCAGTCTCGTGCCATGAGTGTCGCGGGTTGGCTGAACCAGCAAAAATAAGCCAAAAGAGCAAAAGAGCAAAAGAAAAAACAAACGATCAGAAAAAAGAAAGCTGATCAAAGAATGAAAAAACAAAGAAAAACAAACGATTAGAAAAAAGAAAGCTGATCAAAGAATGAAAGGCCAAGAAAAAACAAACAGTCAGAAAAAAGAAAGCTGACAAAAGAAACGAAGAATCAAGAATAGCATCTCATTGCATTCATCATTCCACTAAATCATCACATCGCATGCACTCACATGACATGCATTCGCATAACGGACTTTGCATAGCATGCATTCATATTCCATGCACCATGTCTTGCATCTGCTAACGTGTGCAGGTGTCCTGGATCAGTGCAATGGCATTGATCATCAATCAGAGCAAGGTGAAGAAAGGTCCGCTAGCCTGAGAAGACATCCTGGATCAGTACAATGGTATTGATCATCAATCAAGAGAAAGCTGAAGAAAAGTCCGCTAACCTGAGCAGGCATTCTGGATCGGTGATGAAGCATTGACCGACCAAAGGAAACCAACTGGATTTTGGAATCCCCTCTGGACCCGCGTGTCCCCAGCAAGATTGGCTTCACCTTGTATTCGAGCTGCAGGTAAGTCCCCCTGACCTCAATAGGTCCAGTCGAAGAGGATAGCTGTGTTGGCCTAAAACATGGCGCAGTCCTAGGGAAATATCGAGATCTAGACTTGATATAGTACCCTCCCTTGGTCGCTCGCAAGACCACCCCTTTGGAGCCCACGTGCTCCCAGGCCCAAGTGCAAGCTCGGATCGTTCGCGATTCGTTAAAAGGCTTTAGGCAGCCTCCGTCGCCGGCTTAACGAGGGCCGGCACCCTTTTTGCTTCCCTTTTTATTGCTTTCTTTATTGCTTTCCGCTAGCTTATTGAGGGTTGGCACCATTTAATTTCCTGCTTACTGAGAGTTGACGATTCATCCATTGCATGCACTTCGGGCTAACACCCAATAAAAATAGAAAGAGGAAAAAGAGGAAAATTCGGGTTTCCCTAAGTAGACAAAATCGGTATAATTTCTGAATTCTTTATCTTCATTTTGCCTTGGAATATGTTTCGGCCAATTCATATCCCTCGTTAAAATTCACATAAAGAGGGGCAGCTGTCATACCCCAATTTTGTCCGGCTTAGGTCAAAACCCTAATTTTCCACAAAAAATAATAAATAAATAAATTGAAAGAATGAAGAGCATCATGCATTGCATCTTGGGTCCTAGAAGTCATTCCAAGGTCTTTAAAATCATTTTTAGGATTGGAATGCACTTTTTAGGCAAATTAGGGTTTTAGGGTCAAAAAGGGCATTTTGGTCATTTTTCGCAAAAGATGATTTTCTCGCCAAAAATGCACATCCTCAAAAGGTACATTTTTATTCTATCAAGGATAATTTTTGTACAATTTTTTAGGAAGAAAACCCTAGTCAAAATAATTAAAAATGTATTTTTTTCATTTTTAGTGCATAGGAAAATAAAAAGGGACCATTAAATATTCCTCAATTTTTAAGTGACAATTTTTATTGTCATAGGTGACTAGAGGGAATATTTTATGGTGCCCAAAAACATGTAACACATTTTCAATAGTTGCATTCCCATTATTTCTCATGCCCAAAAATTTCATTTTCAAAAAAAACAAAAAAAGGAAGTGTCCTCAATAAGACAAAATACCAAAAACAAGTTTTTTTTTCTCTCTTCCTCCCCCCACCTACGAATTCTCTCTCTCTCTCTCTCCAATTTCTTCCACCCTCTTCCATTATACCCTCTTTGGTAAATTACTCCACTCACTTACACTAACCTATTCATAAGAAAACCCAAAGTTCCCTCTTTGGTAACAATTCTCCCCTAAAATGCCCTTAACCCTACTTCACATAAAATATCTCTTCTAAAATAAGAAATTCATTTTTCTTTTCCTTTTTCTTTCCCCTAATATTCGCCCCCCACTCTCCATATCTCTCACATTTTTGTGTTTCTTCAACACCCTCAATCCATGTGATGATGCATCTCCACCCTCCATTCAAATTTAAAGTCTAATCCTAGTGCACCTCTCAAAGCCAATGACTAAAATACCCTCTAACTTGGTGACCAAGTTCAAATTATTTTTATTTATTAATATTCAGCTGAATATTAATTGATTTAATTGGATTGATTACCATTTTAACCCTAGCCCTTCACCAATCCTATAAATACCCTTTCATTCTCCACACATCACAACTTTTGCTCATTCATTCTCTCACTTGGAATCAACACAATTTCCCTCCTCTCCCCCTTCTCTCATAGGCCGTAGCCCTCCCCCCACTCTCCTCTCCTCCATTTCTTTTGTTCCATTCACCCAAACACCACAAAATCACCTCAAATCCACTCCTCCTTCATAGATCCTCCTCCTTTCACCATTTATTTCTTGAAGATTCTAGTTGATTTGGTTATCTTTTCTTCATTTCCTACTTCTACTAGTTTGGATCCTAGGTGAATCTCTAAAACCCTTACATCATTTACAATACTTGGCATCAAAATTCATATACTCTTCATCATTTTCGCATACTCATCATTTTCATCTTAAAATCTAGTTTGTTGTTATTTTGTGTTGATCTTTGCATTTTAATGGAATAAACATGTGATTTTGTCTCCAATGTGGTTCGCATTTTCTTTAGGGTTTTAATTTATCTTGTTGTTCCTTTTTATTTGATGTTGATCAACCTTGTTATTAGTGTTTAAATCCTTATGTTAAATGTGACTTTTAGTCCATATTACTTGCAAATACTTGTGTTGTTGATGATTTTGCAACTTGATTCTCACTTGTGCTTAGAGCATCATAATTTAAGTGAGAGGATTGCAAGACATGATTCAACCTCGTTTTAGTTTACTACTCTTGTTTTTATTTCTTTATTGTTTGTTGATGATTTTGCAACTTGATTCTCACTTGTGCTTAGAGCATCATAATTTAAGTGAGAGGATTGCAAGACATGATTCAACCTCATTTTAGTTTACTACTCTTGTTTTTATTTGTTTATTGTTTGTTGATGATTTTGCAACTTGATTCTCACTTGTGCTTAGAGCATCATAATTTAAGTGAGAGGATTGCAAGACATGATTCAACCTCATCTTAGTTTACTACTCTTGTTTTTATTTGTTTATTGTTTGTTGATGATTTTGCAACTTGATTCTCACTTGTGCTTAGAGCATCATAATTTAAGTGAGAGGATTGCAAGACATGATTCAACCTCATTTTAGTTTACTACTCTTGTTTTTATTGGTTTATTGTTTGTTGATGATTTTGCAACTTGATTCTCACTTCTGCTTAGAGCATCATAATTTAAGTGAGAGGATTGCAAGACATGATTCAACCTCATCTTAGTTTACTACTCTTGTTTTTATTTGTTTATTGTTTGTTGATGATTTTGCAACTTGATTCTCACTTGTGCTTGGAGCACCATAATTTAAGTGAGAGGATTGCAAGATATGATTCAACTTCGTTTTAGTTTACTACTCTTGTTTTTATTTGTTTATTGTTTGTTGATGATTTTGCAACTTGATTCTCACTTGTGCTTAGAGCATCATAATTTAAGTGAGAGGATTGCAAGACATGATTCAACCTCATCTTACTACTCTTGTTTTTATTTGTTTATTGTTTGTTGATGATTTTGCAACTTGATTCTCACTTGTGCTTGGAGCACCATAATTTAAGTGAGAGGATTGCAAGATATGATTCAACCTCGTTTTAGTTTACTACTCTTGTTTTTATTTGTTTATTGTTTGTTGATGATTTTGCAACTTGATTCTCACTTGTGCTTGGAGCACCATAATTTAAGTGAGAGGATTGCAAGATATGATTCAACCTCATCTTAGTTTACTACTCTTGTGTTATTTGTTTATTGTTTGTTGATGATTTTGCAACTTGATTCTCACTTGTGCTTAGAGCATCATAATTTAAGTGAGAGGATTGCAAGATATGACTCAACCTTGTTTATGAGTCTTCTTTGTTTAATCGTGGGAAGTGTTGTTTGTTGATGACCTAGAAACATGATTCCCACTAGTGCCTAGTGCACCTTGATCCAAGTGGTGAAGATTGCTAGAAAGGATTCAATTTAGTTTATGTGTTCATTTACCTTTGTGTCTTAGTTTGATTATTGTAAATTGTTGATGATAGGCAAGTTGATTCTCACTAGTGCCTAGTGCACTTTTCTCAAAGTGAGAGGATTGCCCTATGTGATTCAACTTAGCTTTAGTGTTTATTTACTTGCTCTTGTATTCTAATTTTATTATTGTCCATTGTTGAGGATAAATCATATGATTCCCGCTTATGCCTAGTGCATCATATTCTAAGTGGTGAGGATGGTTTTAGATGATTCAACCTTCCCCTTTTAACTTCTTAATAAATAAAAGATGAGATAGTTAGGTTTATGGTTTAAGGTCCATGGGGTATTGCAAAGGATAGGTTACCCAAAACCTTGATGCTCCCTCCTCTTTGATTGTGTTATTAGCCTTTGCGCACTTATTCATGAATGCAAAGGATAGGCTTACCTTAGCCTTGATGCAATTTCCCCTTTTGTTCATGTTATTGAGAAATCATTGCTCATATGTTCCTTAGTTTAATTAAGATCATTCTATGCCTATGACCAATTGCTTGCTTGTTTTTGATGCATTTTAAATGTCTTGATTCAATTATATGCCATTCCATCCATGTGTATGACCTCCTAATGAAGACGTAAGTCTACATGCATGTTGTAGCATAGAGTCATTAGGGTAAATACACCCCTTCCTACACATACACATTTGCTTTGAGAACTTTATCTTGCATCCTTGATAAGTGGATCTTTTGATCATATTGGCATGTTTAGTCTTAATTAATGTTCAACATATGCATGATTCCGTGATTATTGAATGTGCTTGAACTTTGTAACCAATCATTGATAATAACTTCACCATTTTTCCAAAAATCTTTCAAACTCTTTTTCTAACTAATGCAAGTTATTAGTGACTATCACTCAAGGCCTTGGCTTGTTTGATTGTCATGAACGCCATCCAGAGTTATTAGTAATGATCACTCAAAGCCTTTGCTTGCCTGATTATTATGAAAACTCTTCCCCTTTCCAAACCCTTTCAAAAACATTTTTGTTAGAACTACGTCGCTTTGATTCCCATTTGGGATACGTAGGAGCGAGTCTCGTTCTCGTCAAGCGCAACAAATAAAAATCCCTTTTCGCAACCATAAACAAATCATTTTCATAAAACAAACAAAAAGAATCGTTTCCAAACTCATTGTTGCTAGTAGCTCATCAGAGCCTTTGTTCGTTTAGCTATTAGTGGCAATCTCCTTTTCTCATAAGAATAATAAACGGTGATCCATCATAACCTTTGTTAGTTTGATCATCGTGCAAATCAATCTCTTTCGAAAATCACTTTCAAAAAAAAGATAATAAAAACGAGTTGTTATCAATAGTCTATCAGAACCTTTGTTCGTTCGACTAGCGGTACAACTCTCTTTTTTTGAGTATTTAGTAGTGATTCATCATAGCCTCTGCTAGTTTAATCATTCACTAATGCTCGTCCTATTTCAAAAACTCACCAAAAAAGATAAAAAAACAAAAACTTTTCAAAGAGACAACCGAGAACTACGTAGCTTTGATCCCTCTTCCAGTGAGGGTACGTAGGAGCGGGGTCCTGTCCCGTCAAGCACACTCTTAAAAAATCTTTGTTTTGTCCTGATTTTCAAAGATAACCCAAGAACTACGTAGCTTTGAATTCTCCATCGCACCGGGAGATACGTAGGAGCGGGCCATGTCCCGTCAAGCACCTTTTTTTCTAAAAAACCCTTTTTTCCTCTTTCTCACCAAAAATAAGATTTTCATTAAGTTTTCCCATTCATCTTCAAACAAGAAATAAATAGGCAAATCTAGGTATTTTTCAAATCAAACATTAAAACCACACATTTAATTAGAGGTTCCCTTTCGGTAGAAAGGACGTGCGCGGTGTTAACACCTTCGTCGCACGTAATCGACCCCCGAACCTATATCTCAAGTTTTCAAAAGACCATCCGCCTTGTCCAAAAGACCTTTTTTCAATGTTTTGGTCTTAAAATTAAAATATTGGTGGCGGCTCCAAAATTTTTCCACGTTGTGCATTGAGAAACCCAAACCGGGGATTTTTCGGGGTGCAACAAATCTCAACCCTTAATTTATTTTGCTACTGGAGTTGAAAGATTGCAATCTCTTTTGAGCTCTATGGCAGGCGAGGAATAAAATGATTTTTGACGGTGCCGTGGTTCATGGCAAGAAAGGGTAGTAAAACAAAAGAGTGACTGAACTGCCCATTGGGATGCTTGATATCTATATAGATGGGGATTGAAGGTGGATGGATGCCGCTTGCTTGAAGTATCAAAAATAACATAATTATGCTAAATATAAGTAACTAATGCAAATAAAGGAAAAATGGTGTAATCTGAGTGTGGAAGGCTTTACATTAATTGGATCAGTGTGATATAAGGGGGAACGAAAATGGTGTTGTTATTGATGGTTATATATGGAGTATAGTACATGGAAATTATATGTTGCAATCACACAATCCGAGACGGTGGAAAGGAGTGGTTGAACGTCGAGTTTGGTGTGAAGGCGCAACATAGAACTCATGGTATTGGGGTGATGGCGCAGCACAGTAATCATGATATTGGGTGGTTGTGTTATATGTTTTTCCTAGGCGAGTCTATGTGCTTTGAAAATGCAGGTGGATCACGCAGTTACAATCTGGTTCTGATTTATTTATAAGTCGGTGGCATTAAAGAATACTTAAGATAATCATTATCGCCAAATTCTTTTAGTTTTTATAACAATCAAAAGGGGGGAAACAGACAAAATTAGTGAGGAGAATGAGAATACGCATGCATAGCGAGCCCTTTTACTTTTTTCCCTTTTTATTAAATAAACCTATCAATCAAAATTAGTGCATACAATGGAAATACGCATCTCCTTTCCCTTTATGTTTTTTCCTTTCGGAGACTTATATATTACTCTGAGTTTTGTTAGGTAGTGAATAAGCAAAATCAATTGGTTGTCAAAAAAAAGCAAAATCAATTCAAAGTTTAAATAATTGAATATATATATATATATATATATATATATATATATATATATATATTAAGGGTGTGTTTGGTTAAGAAGAGAAGTTGGGATGAGAGAGAGAAAGAGAATGGAGTATATTAGGGTCGGTGGCGGAGCTTGTTAATTTTTTAAGCGGTACTAAATAATAGAGTAATTTTTTATAGGCAAAATGAATTTCAATAAAAGAGAATAAAAATACTACTCCAATCGTAACAAAATGTAAGAAAAAGTTCTATATTTGGTTTAAATTAAAATCAAATACATACTTTTTTTTGTTTAAATTTTGTTACAATCTATAACTACAGAAAATTTCATCGAATACTAGTTTTATACACTACATGTCGCTTATCGAAAAAAAAACACTACATGCCAAAATAGAAGTGAAAAATTAAATGAGAATAAGCTAAAAATATAACCAAATTATTATGGTGAGGCCTAGGTTGCCCTTTAATAATTTGTGGGTAATTTACCTATCCAATAAAAATTGGCCATCTGTATTCCACTAACTATCTTAAGTACATAATTCTGTTTTACAACTTTTACATATGATTTTTGTTATTTGCATATCTACCTCATACTCAATTAATGAGTTTTCATGTTCCCAATCCAAAAATTTAATTTTCGAGGACAATCTTCTTTTTTTTTAAAAGAGGATAGTCTTCTTAACAAACTACACCTTCCAAATACTTAGGCACACCTAGGGGTGCACAAAATAACTATGGTTACAAAACCAATTCATATCCATCAAATGTCAATTTTATATAACCGGTTCCATAACCAAAGTAACATAACCGGTTATGTAACCGGTTATATCCATAACCGTTTTTTTACAAACGGTTATGGATCTATAATTGGTTATATTCAACCTCTAACAAGTATTTTAAAAAAAATTAATAATTCTTTTAAGTATTTTAAAAAATATGTTTTCAAATAGAAAAAAAATATGTTTTCCAGATTTTGAAGTCCCAAAAAAAAACAATCCAGAAAATAAATTATTTAAAAAAAATCAGAAATGAAAATATATATAAAATATAATATATATCAATTATAATATATATATATATATATATATATATATATTATAATATATATAATCACCATCGGCTGCCAGGCTCGCCGGAGCGCCGCCGCGTCCTCCCACCACCGTCTGCCGGAGCTCCCCCGTGAACCTCCAGCTCACCGCCACCAGTCGCCGGAGTGCCGTTGCCGGCCACCGGAGCGCCGCCGCAACCACCCATATATTAATATAATATTTATATATTAATATAATATAGTTTTTTTATATTAAAGATATTTTTTAAAATATATATTTATTTTTTGACCAAAAAATATATATATTTATAGTATCCAGAAAAAAATAAAAATATATATTTATATTGATGATATAATATATATATATATATATATATATATATATATATATATATTAAAATTATTTTGGTGGCCTTGTTAAAATTCTTAGGCAAATACCAATTGGATATCCAATGGACGTCCATTAAATAACCGGATAAAAACTATATCCATTATTGGACAAATTGAAATAACCGGTTATAAAAATAACATAAATATCCGGATTTTTTTAACCGGATATAGATATGGATGTGGTTTAACCGTTGAACCAGTTAATTTGTACACCCCTATGCACACCTAATTAAGTGAAAACTTAATTTTTCAAAAAATTACCCTAAGGATCGAACCCACATCATTCCTAGGGAATTAGGAAGCAACGCCTAGCAACTATGCCAACAAGTTCTTGTGTCAATTGTCAACAAAACAGTCCTATATATTCTAAACAAACAGTTGTATAATTTTAATATATATTTTAGGTTTAATTACTATGTAGGTTGTTGAATTATTTGTGAACTTTAAAATAGCTCTCTAAATTAAAATAAGTTATAATCAGGCCTCTGAATTAATATACTTTTTTCAATTAGGTCATTTCATTACACTACTGTTAGTCAATAGTTAGTCAATGTTGACGTGATATTTACGGTTTGTAAATAAGTCCTTGAACAAATTAAAAATTTATAAATAGGTCCCTAAACTAACTTAAACAAATAAAAATTGGTTCGTAGAAAAATAATCAAAAAATAATATATTCAAGTCACAACGATGCAAAAATATAACTATCAATCGTTCGATATATTATTTTATTCTCAAGATATTAAAAAAATTAAATTCTTATAACAAAAATACAATCAAAACTAAGTGTTATGTTTATAAATGTTATGGCCGCGACTTGCACCATCGAGCTCTGCTCTGAGTTCCCCATAGAGCTTTTGCACGAAGGAGGAACCGACCACTGTCACAATAGTAAGTGATATGAGCTCTCCAAGAGAGACCAACCTCTGTACATGCATGGAACAAAATGAGAAACGCTTAAGTGTGAGAATCGGGTTTCGAGCTCTACCCCGAGTAGTCCCTCATGGAACTGAGCTCCTAAACCCGAGGTTGAGGTCAACAATAAACCCTAATTCTGACCTCCCTTTCACAATGTGCCTAAATGCAACGATACAATTAACAGCAGATATCTTGCCACGATCTTAAATGTTGAGAGACAGATAGTTACTCCGTAATTAGTGGATATCACCGCAACTAGGGTTTGCAACACTACGTCTAGGGTTTGTGTGTCAACACGGTTATAAATGGGGGTCTTCAACCCCATGTTTGCTAATTTCAATTTGACATAATATTTTAATATATTATTTTATAAAATGGTCATTTTTAAATATTTTGCAAATAACTCTGATTCATTTGGAATGAGTAGACTATGAGAATTAACCATCATTCAATTGAGCTCAAGTCAATCCTCAATGTAGTTAATAAGATCAAATGAAAAGTCGAACCTTTGTCGATTCAGAAGAAACTAATAAAATCCAATTAATCACACATAAAAGGGTCACTATTTTCGTTCGTGGTGATACTTCCACGGTGATGGAGGATAGTCAGGAAGGAGTCCATTGAGAACTTGGTTGATGCGAACTCCATTTCAGAGGGGGCGTTTGTGAATATGAAGGGATGTGGATGGAGAGGTTGGTGTGAAAGAGATAGGCAAAACTGAGAGTCTATTTATAGTGGACGTCGTCGATTGTTAGTCATTGATTAGAAATTCTGTCCGTTGTGGCGTGTTTTCTAAAGCAAACGTCATCCAATCCTTTTTCAAACACACTTGAATGGTTGTAGGTCGTTAATCAAAAGTGTCGGTGGAATCTAAGCCGTTAGAACATACAATTTTTCTATTAAAAAATTCTGAAAAATTTTAAAAGGTCCGGCACCATGAGACTATACCTGATAATTCAAAATTTACTGAGTCCGACAACATGGAACTGTACCGGTTCAGTCCCATACTACCATACCTGTAAAAATTCATGCAGTGGGGGGTGTGTCACAAGACATGTGCCACGGCACAATGAAACCGTACCAGGTTTGATACCATAGTGTTGTACTCGTTAAATCCCAGAAAAAGGGACGCGCTTGAAAGATTTTTATTTATTAAGGGTATTCTGGTCATTTTGCAGGGATTGAGGGTGTGCGGTGAGTAGGTGGAAGAGTGGAATACTGATGGGTTGAAAAATATTCTTTTTAAAGCCCAACTGGTAAAACACGCTAGATTCGAGTTTGAAGGTGTGTCTTTTGAGCTGGCAAGATCCAATAGCTACAATGTTGGTTATGGCTTTGTGTTTAGTAACTGGGATTTTGAGTTTGGCTGTTCCTTTCCAAGTTATTTTCCTTGTATGGTTTCTTTATTTGCTAAGGCATCCTATGTATCGTTCACCCTTCCCTGCATTTTATAAAAATTGGCTTAGAAGGATGCCTTCAAAGGCATGATCTGAAAGTGTAACTCTCTTGTTCTTTTTTTATTTGGTGGGACTCAACATTGGTGTAACTGCAATCTGCCTTGTTATTTTGTTTTTTTTTTTATATAATGACTATTTTATTTAATTTTATTTTCTCACCAATTAATTGATATTTTGGGATATAATTTTATTTTGCTGTCTAAATAATCTCTGCTATTAAATTTGGGTTTTTTTTTTTGAAACCTCTGATGCTTCCAAATGATATCATGTTCTTTTATTCTTTTTGGCTTGATTCCTGATCATATCATGTTCCAGATGATCATCCGATGTTCATTCTTCTTTTACTCTGGAAATAAGTATATATGTTCTCTCAATACACACACACATATATATATATATATATATATATATATATATAGGGAGCGTATCAAGTGAGAACTAGTTCTCATCGTGAAAAATGAGAACTCTTAATTGTAACCATTAGATTAAAATTAACGGTTCAGATTATGTCATTAATAAGGAAACAATCACACAATATCTTGTAATTAATGACGTAATCTGAACCGTTAATTTTAATCTTACAGTTACAATTAAGAGTTCTCATTTTTCACGGTGAGAACTAATTCTCACTTAATACGCTCCCATATATATATATATATACCACACATTCCTCTATACAAGCAAATCGCTGACCTGTCTAGAAAAACCAACCCAATGCTTTCTGTTTCAATCGCTGACAGAGCTGTTTTGTTCATCTATTGGCTACTTTCAGATTGGAACTTTTGCTTATATAATCTTATCTCTCAATCTTTTTAGCTTGAAGAGATGTTTTTGTTTCGTGACCTCATTCATTTCAAGTTCAAAGAGAAATGTGTATTGTTCTCAATTTAACAATTAACACCGTATGCAGGAGTTGTTCATGGTTTCGTTGTGCTACTAAAATTAGATATAGTAGGTAGGACCCAACAGAGTAGATGTCCTGCATATTTTGCTCATAGATTCTCACAACACAAGATAACATAGGAAAAGAGGTAGAAACGACTGAGCTATAAACGTATAAGGCTGAATTGGAAGGTGAACAAAATAGAGTGTTACATTTTTTTTGAATTGAAAGAGTGTTACATTTTTTTTGACGTGGAAATAGAGTGTTACATTACAGCCAAAGAATCGGGAGTCGAACCCAAGTCTATTTCTTGGAAGACAATTATCCTAACCGTCGGACTACAAACACTTGGTTGATGTTTGGTGAAATCATAATATACACTAAGCATGGCATAACTCTATCTTAGTTGAATTAAGAATCATATTGTGCCAAATATTAATTTAATTATGTTATGTTTCTTCAACTTATCATCAAACACAGTGTAATTAGACATGCAACAGTGTTAAATCTTTTGAGGGATAGCTTTGCCGCTCTTTGTAGTCTTATACAAAAACACACCGTGTAATTAAATCATCATAAAAGCCATATAATATCTTCTTCACTCTATTTCTATTCTATTCTATGGTCCAAAATTACACACACTCAGAGAAGGGAACAGAGAAAGAAAGAAAGATAGAGAGCGTAGTGTAATGGCGTCTATGGCTTCTATAGGTGTTGTGAAAGTACCACCTTCTTCTTCTTCTTCTTCTTCTTCTTCTTCTTCTTCTTCTTCTTCTTCTTCTTCTTCTTCTTCTTCTTCTTCTTCGAATGTAGGAAAGAAAGCCATTGAACGCAATCTCTCATTCTCTGCTTCACAACTCTCCGGTGATAAGGTTTCCACCGCCACAGTTTCAGGTGCAAGAAAAGGAAGTTGCACCCGTAAGCATCTGATTGTTACTCCAAAGGCTGTTTATGATTCACAGAACTCCCAAACTTGCCTTGATCCCGATGCTAGTAGAGTCAGTACTTTAACTCCTACTTTTCTTTCTTAATTTCCTTTTTTCTTTTTATGGTTCTTGCATTCTAATTATGAGTATTGCAAAATGCTGAATTTTTATTCATGGTTGGAGCTTAGGGTCAATTAGTTTAATTTAGTTTAATTTGCTTCATATTTTATTGTGTTGATTAATGGAAGGGAATTTCCAGGCTGGTTAGGATGAAAGAGAGTTTTTTTTTTGTTTCTATAGTAGATCGAATTGGAATGTGAGGAAAATTTAATTTTAGGTCACATTAGAATGCTTAGATCCAGTGTATTTGTTTTTTGTTTGGTAGGGTAGTTGTTGTGGTCCCAATCAATCCATAATTGAATTTGATATGAATTGGTTGGAGTTGTGACTGCAATGTAATGTAAGATGTTTTGATGGTGATGATAATGTTGATTGTTCAGAGTGTACTTGGAATTATACTTGGAGGTGGTGCTGGGACTCGTTTTTATGCAAGCAACATGGGTGGTTACAAAAATGAGAGTTTTGTTGAGGTCCTTGCTGCGCAGCAGAGTCCTGAGAATCCTAATTGGTTCCAGGTATAATTATACTGCCTTAACTATGTGATCTGAAGCTTTCCTCTTTATACTTTTGAAGTTTTGAATTCCTTCTATGACTATAGTATTATGTTGATCTTGAACTGTCACTTATCATCATTGCAGGGTAAGGCAGATGCTGCGAGGCAATATTTATGGCTATTTGAAGAACACAATGTTTTGGAGTTCTTAATTCTAGCGGGTGACCATTTGTACCGAATGGATTACGAGAAATTTATACAAGCACACAGGGAAACTGATGCCGATATCACTGTGGCTGCATTGCCAATGGATGAAAAGCGTGCCACTGCTTTTGGTCTGATGAAGATTGATGAAGAGGGCGTATAATTGAATTTGCAGAAAAGCCAAAAGGAGAACAATTGAAAGCTATGAAGGTGAGTTCATATCAGATGCCTTATATGTTATTTTTTTCAGCAACTAGCCTACTATTAGATAAACAGTTGCTTAAAATGCTACTGCCTTTTTTTTATTATGTTGATACTAACATTTTGGGTCTTGATGTTGAGAGAGCAAAGGAAATGCCTTTTATTGCTAGCATGGGCATATATGTTATCAGCAAAAATGTGATGTTGGACCTACTCCGTGAGAAATTTCCTGCTGCGAATGACTTTGGGAGTGAAGTGATTCCTGGTGCGACTTCCATTGGATTGAGAGTATGTTTTTCTTCCACTAGTTAAATATTAAGAAAAATTTCCGGTTTTTTATAAGTGTCGTATGCTGCGGGATGTTTTGTTAGAGTACCAAACAACAGAAAAGTAGTAAATATGATAAAAGCAATGGAACAGTAACCAAATGATAGAATAGTGCGTATATTGCTTGTAATTCAGTGTCAGTTACAGAGCATATGTAATAGAAAATAAGGAAATAATGTGAAGTATCACTGTAAAGTGTACTATACTGCCCAACCAGAAAAGCCAACCAAATTCCAGCCTGCCTTCTCTACTACTCTCCAACTCTATTTATTCTCTAACCTGACCTCTCTACTACTCTTCAACTTTGAACATTCATATTCCCCCATTACTACTTAATTATTAAAGAGACTATCCTTATTCCCTCCACTACTACCTAATTATTTCCTAGATTAATTAGGCCAAGGATCTCATCAATACTTTCCCTTCTTACCCTTCCTAACAAATACTTTCCCAAACCTGTTAGGCCTAGCCACGTTCTTATCAACACTCCCCCCTTCAAAATTCACATTGTCCTCAAGGTGAAATTCAGGGAATTGTTCCTTCATGTCCTGCCAATCCTCCCAAGAGTTCTCAAATTCTGGCAGCTGCTTCCACTTGATGAGGACTTCCAGCAACCCAGCAGAATTCTGTCTGACAGCTAACACATCTTCTGGACAGACCTGCAACTCCCAGTCTTCAGCTAAACAAGATGGTAAGGACTGAACACTTACCTCAGCAGAGATGGCTTTCTTCTGCAGGGATACATGGAACACAGGATGCACCCTGCTGTCAAGTGGCAGCTTTAATCTATAAGCAACTGCTCCTATCTTCTCCATCATCTCATACGGTCCATAGAACCTAGGACTCAGTTTCTGATTGATCCTCTTAGCTAGCAGCTTCATTTTGTAGGGTTGTATCTTCAAATACACCAACTCTCCTACCTCAAAACTGACTTCCCTTCTGTTTCTATCAGCATATTGTTTCATCCGGTTCTGAGCTTTGCCCAATTGCTCTCTAAGTTCACTTAGCATATCATTCCTTTCTTTAGTTAGCATTTGCACTTCATCCATAGTTGTTGAATTTTCATTTCCTCGTACTAGGACAGGTGGTTTCCTCCCGTAAAGAGCTTCAAATGGTGTCATCTTCAAAGAGGAATGATAATTGGTGTTATACCAATATTCAGCCCAAGAGAGCCATTTGGGCCATTACTTTGGTTTTCCACCAGTCAGGCACCTTAAGTAAGTCTCCACACATCTATTTACCACCTCAGTTTGACCATCAGTATGAGGATGGTAAGCTGAGCTAAGTTTGAGTTTAGTGCCAGCTAATTTGAATAACTCAGTCCAAAAAGAACTGATAAATACTTTGTCTCAGTCTGATACAATTGAAGTAGGGAATCCATGCAACTTGACAATGTCTTTCATGAACACAGCAGCTACATCTTTTGCTGTGTAGGGGTGAGTTAGAGTTAACAAATGGGCATACTTGGACAATCTGTCCACCACAACCAGAATAGTATCCACCCCCAATGCCTTAGGTAATCCACCCACAAAATCCATAGAAATGTCACTCCAAACCTATGTAGGGATTGGAAGAGGTTGCAGCAGGCCACCTGGACTCAAAGCCTGATATTTATTCTTCTGGCAGATCAGACAAGACTGCACATATTGCTGAATTTTCCCTTTCATTCCCTCCCAATACACTACTGCAGATACCCTCTTATATGTTCTTAAAACACCAGAATGACCCCCCACCATAGCTGAGTCATGAAATTCCTCAAGAATTTTGATGGTTCTAGGAGAGTTCTTTGGAAGAACTAACCTGTCTTTGTAGTAAAGTCTGCCACGTTTCAAGCTGTAACCTGGATGTTCAGTAGTATGAGAAACCAAATCTTGAACAATTCTCTTCAATTTCTCATCAGCTTGAATCTCTTCTTCTAACCCTTCCCACTCTTGACATTGCACTGTGGAAATGGCACTGTATTGCAGCTGCCTGGATAGGGCATCAGCAGCTCGATTTTCAATTCCAGGTTTGTATTTAATGTCAAAATTGTATCCTAACAATTTAGTCACCCATTTTTGTTGTTCTTCTCCCATCAATCTCTGATCAGTTAAGAACCTCAAACTTCTTTGATCCTTGTGTAAAGTGAAATGTCTTCCCAGTAAATAATGTCTCCACTTTTGAATAGCTATCACTATAGCCATCAGCTCTCTTTCATACACAGACTTTCCTTGAGCTCTATTGGAAAGTGTCTGGCTCATATATGCAACTGGTCTACCTTCTTGCATTAACACATCACCTAGTCCCTTCCCTGATGCATCAGTTTCAACTATGAATTCCTTGCTGAAATCTGGTACAGCTAACACTGGCAAGGTTGTCATTGCTGTCTTTAGTTTGTCAAAAGCATTCTGATGTGGACCAAGCAAAGTTGTCCTTCTTCAATTGTTGGGTTAGTGGCCAAGCTATTTTACCATAGTTCTTCACAAAACGTCTATAGTATCCAGTGGGGCCAAGAAAACCCTGCAATCCCTTCACATCCTTAGGAATGGGCCAGTTCACCATAGCATTTATCTTGGCAGGGTCTGCTGCCACCCCCTGTCCCGAAATCAAATGCCCAAGATACTCAATTTGAGTTTGAGCAAAAGTGCATTTCTTGTGATTAGCATATAGCTGATTGCTTCTCAAGATCTCAAAAACTCTCTTTAAGTGCTCCTTATGACTCTCCATGTCTCTACTGTACACCAATATATTATCAAAAAACACCAGCACGAATCTTCTCAGTATCGGTTTCAGAATTTTATTCATAAGAGCTTGAAAGGTCGAAGGAGCATTTGTGAGTCCAAAAGGCATCACAAGGAACTCATAATGCCCTTCATGCGTCCTAAAAGCTATCTTATGAATGTCTCCTTCTCTCATTCTGATTTGATGGTAGCCAGACTTCAAATCTAATTTAGAAAACACTACAGCAGCACCGATTTCATCCAACAGTTCATCTATGATTGGAATGGGGAATTTATCAACAACTGTATGTTTGTTCAAAGACCTATAATCAATGCAAAATCTCCATCCTCCATCTTTTTTCTTAACCAACAAAACAGGACTAGAGAAAGGACTAATACTAGGTCTGATAATGCCAGCAGAGAGCATTTCATTAACAAACTTCTCAATCTCATCTTTTTGGTAATGAGGATACCTATAGGGCCGAATGTTAGGGATCTGAGCACCTGCTTTCAGAGTGATGGCATGGTCTTGCTCTCTGGGGAGGTAGTCCCTGTGGCTGTTGGAAAACATCAGCAAAACTTTCCAATAACTGAGCTATTTCTGCTTGCTCACTGTTGTTGTCCTGCTGTTCAGCAGCAACTTGATAATACTGCAGTATGTAGCATTCTTCCTCCTGTTGCAATGCTTTCACCATAGCTTTGAAAGAAACTTGATGTCTGCTCAAAGAAGGATCTCCACGTACCTGATACTTCTGCCCACCCCCTTTCCATTTAATTACCAAGTTCTTGAAGTTAGCTTTGATTTCCCCAAGACTAGTAAGCCCAGTGGCGGAGCTTGCCTAAAATATTAGGGGGTGCCGTAACTACTAACTAAAATATTATAATTGAAATTTATAAGATCAAAATATAAATATTATCAAATATTCAAATTAACATCAACACAAGAAAAATATAATGTATAAAAAAGAGATCTACCTAGAATTAAAGTGCCGCCCTTCATTCTTTTAAAGACTTGAAATCAAATTTGGGGACGCTTTCCGGGTCATGTTCTAGACAATTGACATCAAATGCATCAATGGTGACTTTTTGAATCTTACAACGTTGCTCATCCGGCTGAACCGTTTGATCGTCAGAAGAATGCTTTTCAAGTGTCGATGTTGAAGCTATACAATTTCCATCTTTGTTGGAAGCTTTCCTCTTAAAATATGTATCAATAAATCAATAAATCAAGGGGGCAATAGAATACATAAATCAAGTATCAATAACCAAAGCCATGTACCAAATTCTTCAAGGATGGATGATAAAGGGGGCAATGAAAACATTATTGAATTGAATGATCAGACAAAGCAGAATGCACGTGGGTGCTATTGGACCACACATTGTCTAAGAAGTCTTTCCTCAGAGTTGGAGTTCAACTTCAAAGGCAGTGCTGCTGTGCAAGAACGGAGACGACGGCAGTGCGGCGTGACGCGGCGTGGCGGAGCAGAGTATTGTTGACAGTAAGTTTGAAAGTGTTGTTGCGGAGTGAGGAAGACGAAGTGTTGCTGCGTTGTTTCTGATTTCTCGCGTGAAGTTTGGAATTAGCAAAAAAAAAAATTTCTTTTTTTTTTCTGGGGGTACCACGGCTCCCTCCCGCTCCTATAATCCTCCGCCACTGAGTAAGCCAATCCATCCCCAACACAATCTCAGTTCCTCCTAGAGTCATGAGGAAATAATTTTAGGTGATTTCGATACCCTGCACAAGCATTTTCAGTCCCACACAAACTCCTTTATGGCTCAATTTCTCACCATTTCCAATCTCAGTTGTGTACTCAGCAGTATCATTCAACTCAAGTTGTAACTCTTCTACCAATTTGTATGATATGAAGTTAGTTGAGGCTCCAGAATCGATCAAAACAAGCAGTGGTCTCCCCTAATCTTTCCCCACATTTGAAGCACAAGCCTTTCCTACTCAAATCCCTCAGCTCTTCTTGTGACAATTTTCGACCCATCGTCGTTTTCTTCTCACCACCACTTGCAGAGGCGCTCTTCGCATCACTGGAGTTCGTTGCTCCTAGACTAGAGTTCGTTTTGGGCTTTGGGACGTAAATTTTGCTACGACCCGAGTTCCAACTCGACCCACCAGCGCTTGTCTTCCAGTTACTCGCTTCGCTTCTCTCCTTCACTAGCTCTTTCCCTTTTCGCTTCACAACGTTCTTTTCTTCAATCAACATGGCACGGTCCATGAGTTCCTGCAAACCCACTGTCGTGTGAAGTTTCAGCTCCGCTTGGATCTCTTCTTGCAAGCCATTCAAAAAGATACTCTCAAGCATTACCCTCTCGTCTCGCTTCAACGGTGCCATGAGCAACTCGAATTGCTCTCTATACTCCATTACGGAACCAGTCTGTTTCACGCTCAAAATCGGGCCAAACAGGTTGCGCACAAGACCCGGTTGAAAACGACGGATCACAGCTTGTTTGAAGCCTTCCCAGCTACGATCAGTTGATTGCTCCTCCCACCACTGGTACCAACTCAGCGCTCTTCCTTCCAGAGCGATCACCACCGCTTCAAGCATGTCGTCTTCCCCAACTCCGTAAATCTTGAAATATCGTTCCACCTTCACCAACCACCCATACGCCTCCTCTCCTTCGAACACTGGACTTTCAAGCTTCCTACCCTTCAACAAACGAAGAGAAGGGTAAACACTCTCATCAAGAGATGACTCTGTGGACGTCGTTCAAGCAATCGCCAGAGCTCTTCCATCTGGTTTCGTCCCTCCAACTTCATTTCTTGCAATTCCTGCTCGAGTTTCTCCATTCGCTCATCCATGGTTGTTTTCTTCACCATTGTTTAGCTCCGGTTATTCCAAGAGCTTTGATACCAATGTTAGAGTACCAAACAACAGAAGAGTAGTAAATATGATAAAAGCAATGGAACAGTAACCAAATGATAGAATAGTACGTATATTGCTTGTAATTCAGTGTCAGTTACAGAGCATATGTAATAGAAAAGAAGGAAATAAAGTGCAGTATCACTGTAAAGTGTACTGTACTGCCCAACCAGAAAAGCCAACCCAATTCCAGCCTGCCTTCTCAACTACTCTCCAACTCTATTTATTCTCTAACCCGACCTCTCTACTACTCTTCAACTTTGAACATTCATATTCCTCCATTACTACTTAATTATTAAAGAGACTATCCTTATTCCCTCCACTATTACCTAATTATTTCCTAGATTAATTAGGCCAAGGATCTCATCAATACTTTCCCTTCTTACGCTTCCTAACAAATACTTTCCCAAACCTGTTAGGCCTAGCCACGTTCTTATCAGCTTTTCTTAAGAAAATTAAAGTTGAGGGAAAAAATTTGTGTTGAGCTAAAACCTTTGAATTGAAACAATATATGGATTCTGGAGGAGTGTGTCAATGGGATAAATATGAACATCTACATCGTATTGATTGCAACTTATTTTAATGATTAAAAATGTTTTTTCATGGGATTTGCATAAACTTATTCATTGCCTAAACTTTCTATCTGGAATTACCTGTCCAATGTGGCAAGGCTGATTTGTGACTGTAAACTACATTGCCATGTACTGGTGATTCTCTGATTGGGCTCAGCACTCTGCTCATATTGACTTTTTCTGGTTGTTACTTGTTATTTGGTTGCTGTCCAGTTAACTATTATCTTTTATCAATCATAAAATTGGATTAACAAGGACTGTTTTGGTTGATGATTCATTTCAGGTATGAGGCCGTTGAGTTGCGGGATGGAGACAAAGGTGTATATCTAGGAAACGGTGTGGCTAAAGCTTTTAAAAATATAAATGAGAAAGTATCTGAGGCGCTGATTGGTATGGATCCAACACTGCAGTCCCAGATTGATCAGGCCATGATAGACCTAGACAAAACAGAAAAAAAGGTATTTGAACATCTTTCTGCTGCTAACACAAGTGTTTAGTTGTTATTTGTTAAAGTTAAAAGCATGTTGTGTACTGTTATTCTATTCCAATGTTTCAAATATTTTACATTTAAGATGAATTTGACAACTAATTAGTGGGGGAAAACGTCAACCACCTAGTTGGATAAGGCTTGGTTGTTTTTGTTTCCTCTCTTGCTCTTGTCCAGCATAGGAGTTTAAGCATTCTTTAGTTATATTGATAGATTCAACACTGATCGGCAAAATGAACATTTTGTTTCAGTTACAGGAAAGGAAAAGAAGTTTATCTCAAATATTTATTTATGCATATTGTAGTTAATATACATTTGTGTTAGGTTGTGGGTAACTAAGATAAAACTTTGTCAATTTAATTTATAACATTGATCGATGATAATACAACTGGATAATGCTGAGTTGTTACTCTGCTCAGAACCAAGTAACTCACAGTGGGAGAAATTATTAGTTTTCGTCCTCCGTATATTATCACCGTTATATTCTCTAACCTTTTGTTTTTTTCCATCTTTTTTTCAAAGTGCATAATTAGGTTACTAGGAGAATTTTGTGACTGTTGGAAATGTAATGGATTCAGAAAAGGATATCATAAAGTAGGATTTTCATTTCAGTATAATATTCATAATTATAACTTATATATTAATTCAAGTAAGAATAACACAATTTAGTCAATTAGATCATGCTTAATTTTCTTCCGTTTTAAATTGCCAAATCCACAATATCATTATTTTATGTGAGTTCCAAGTGATTGCTTGTCTTTCTTCTTTTGTCCAGAGATCTTGATGAAGGCAGTCTGTGTGACTGATTCTTATGTCATACATATGTTATAAACAGATACCAATAATGATTTGCATGTTTGAATAAATTGTCTGGAAAGATAATCCTCCCAAGTTCAGTAAGATTCAATATTTTTTTGATCTGTTTTGTATTTGATATTTGTTTAAAGGGCGAACTTGGAGCAAATGCTATATTAGCCGTGTCCATTGCTGCTTGTAAAGCTGGGGCTGCTGAAAAGGAGGTATGGCTGTTTGTCATTTGATGTTTTTATTAAGTTCATGTAACTTATAATCTGGAATAAGTATATCTTTTCTGTCAGGTTATAATAAAAATAAAAACAAAAATATCAGGTTCCTGTTCCCGCCTTTACTGTTATAAGCGGTGGAAAACATGCTGGCAATAATCTGGCCATTCAGGTATAGTTTCTATTGCAGTTTAGTTCCTCAGAAATTCTCATTAGTGTTTCTGTACGAAATCATGGTGATTTAAATACTTTCAAACGTGATAAATGAATGATATTAAAGGAAAAAAGTCTCGGCTTTAGAAGGAAGGAAAGAAAAAAGCATCTCCAAAACTGCTTTATACAGTATACATCATTATCTAATATAACGACAGTCACACAATGAAGCTGGCTGGCGACTTATTTGTTAGTGTTATTTCTTTTACTATCTGATTTGTTGGATCTATAATATATCTGATCCTTAAAAGTATATGATAATATTTTTCTTCTTAAACTTTATCTACTCACTTTTTGTTAATATTATTCAAAGCACATCATTTAAACTTCTACTCAACCATAGTTTTGATATCAAAGTATTTTTAGTATTTTGTATAAAATCACTAATTTTTTATGAAATTCGTGCCTGGATAATGTTGTATTACTAAATATCTTGCGATGAGAGATCTTATGTCATAATTTTTTTTTATGAAACACATCATTCCACTCTCAAATGATTACTTTTAGAGATGTTGCAATTTTATGATCTTATTACTTCTTTTGAGCTGTCTCTTTTAAAATATCATCAGCTTTAAAGAAGCCTTGGATCTTGTAAAGGAGGCTATTAGTAGAACTGGTTACAATGAGAAGATAAAGATAGCACTTGATGTTGCCGCTACAAATTTTTTGCATAGGTAATTATAATTTTTCGTCCCTTATTTGCTTTTAGGTTCTTGAAAAGATGGAATTTGGTGATTCTTGCATACTCTATTATTGCTTATTCCTCTTGCAATGAGAAACTGTATTCCAGCGGTGTAATGAACTGTTTTACAGCATCATTACGAAAAAATAAAAGCAGTGTATTTCAACAATCTTAGTCTAGCTCATAGTTATAAAAATAGCAATCTTATTTGTCAATAATTACTTCAATAATGATATGAATTTCGAAGTCTATCGAGTTACTTTGGGTTTACATACATATGAAATTGAGAGGTTAAAACTAAGTAGGTTAAAATTGAGAGAGTAGGTTTGGAAGTCTAAATGTGTAATAGATAAGTGGAAGGTTAAAAGTTTAAAGGTCGTAGGATGAAGCACAAAGTGTAATGGTTAGGAGCTGTAATCTTTATAGCTTGTTATTGACTAGTTATCACACTTAATCATTTTAGTGTTTTATTTTTAATATTAATATTTTGCTGTTAATTACATTTATGTTGATGCAAAGTAGTGAAATATTTCACTGTTTTCTTCTTTTTCTAATCCTAACACCTTTCTTCTGTGAGGCATCTCTCATCTCTAGTGCTTTTTGGAACCTTTTACGTTTCATCTTTAACTAGTGCATGCCGTTTCCCTGAAATAGGTAAAAGATATGATCTGGACTTTCAATCTCCTCAAAAGTCTGGACAGAATTTTAAGTCAGCAGAGGATATGATAGAGATGTACAAGGAACTATGCGCTGGTAAATCAGTCTATCTTACCCCTTTCCTATTGTGGAGGTTATAAATTTTTTAAGCTCTACTTCATGTTTATTTTTGGCCTTTCTTTCTGAATTTGTAGAGTACCCAATTGTATCAATAGAAGATCCATTCGACAAGGAAGATTGGGAACATATGAAGTACTTCTCGAGTCTTGGAATTTGTCAGGTATTATTTGTTGAGAAATTAATGGTTTATTGGAATTTGTTAGGTATTATTTATAAAGTTAATAATTTGTCTAAGTTTATGTGCATTCAATCTCTGTCCTGCTTATGCTGTGATGCCTAAGATTGATGCTCTAAAGTAGTCCTCACTGTTTTAAATATTATTGGATATATTAATGAAAATTATGACAAACTGATTGTTAGTGTAGCAATGCCACATTGACACATTAGTATGTTAAATGCGAACGGGAAGGAAAAAATATGTAATACAAAATCTTTTTGTAACCTTATTGCGGTTGAGCATTAGAAAGGTTGTTCAGATGTTACCCCTAAAAAGATGTAATACAAAATCTTTTTGTAACCTTATTGCGGTTGAGCATTAGAAAGGTTGTTCATATGTTACCCCTGAGGTGTTTTGTTGATCTACTGGCTACTGATTAGAACTTATGTTTATATGTTTTCCATTCATTTGAATGGTTTTGCAGGTTGTTGGGGATGATCTCTTGATGTCAAATGCAAAACGCGTTGAGAGAGCAATAACCGAGTCCCCGTGTAATGCGCTTCTTCTTAAGGTAGCTGAATAGTTTCGATGGACTTTCAAGGGGTTGGTTTGTCTAATAAAGAACTTAATCCTATTTTTCAATTCGTGTTAACTTGAAGAGGTTTTCCATTTTTTTTGACAAAAGGTTTTCCATTTTTAATAATGCTGAATGTAGTTGTTGATGGAATGGAAACTATCCCGTTTCATGATTAGGTTGAGGCATTTAATATCTTCATATTTTGGAAAAGGTTGCTTTTTAGTGCAACAAATACAAGATCATAACTTAGGAAGCTAGTTTATATGAAAGACAGAAACATAAACGTGGATTACCTGTAGTTGAGTTTCGCCACATTGTCTACAGTTTACATGCTTTTTCCGTTTCATTTGGGAAGGTATTTTAATCCTCCTCTCTTGTACTTTCCTTCTATTTTGTTGAAGAAAAGAAACACGAAAATGTGGTGATTAATTTCCGATTGTAATCTAGGTCAACCAAGTTGGAACTGTTACAGAGGTCATTGAAGTGGTAAAGCAGGCAAAGGAAGTGCATTGGGGGGGGGGGGGGGGTTGTGACGTCTCATAGATCTGGGGAAACTGTAGACTCTTTCATAGCTGATTTATTTGTTGGCCTCGCTGATGGTCAGATTAAAGCAGGAGCCCCCCCCCCCCCCCCCCCCCCAATCATCTGAAAATTGATGTAGCTACTTCGAATCGAGGAGGAGCTTGGAGATCAAGCAGTTTATGCTAGTAAAGATTGGAGGCAGTAAGAATGAGCAATTTATACGGGTATCATATCTGTCTACTTATGATGCATGATTGCCTTATCTGTTCCTTTCATAATTTTCCCTATTAGGTTTTCAAGATGTATACTTTTGATATACAATTTTCAAGATGGGTAAGTCGAATATTCAATGTGTGTTGGGATCAAATGTCAATCTTTGGTTAGATATATCATATCCTCCTATAATATTTTAATGATAACAAACTCCACCTAGAGGATGGAAGTTGATCAAATGGCTATATATAGGTGTTATTGCAAAATCTCTCCTATGTTGTTTTAATGATAACAAACTCTACTGAATATGCCTAACAAGATGATTGGATCCACGTCCAGTTTTGAGGTTTCTGCGGCCCAATGCACGTTAATGAAAAAGCTAATGTGTAGAGTTGGAAACTGTAGACTCTTTCATAGCTGATTTATTTGTTGGCCTCGCTGATGGTCAGATTAAAGCAGGAGCCCCCCCCCCCCCCAATCATCTGAAAATTGATGTAGCTACTTCGAATCGAGGAGGAGCTTGGAGATCAAGCAGTTTATGCTAGTAAAGATTGGAGGCAGTAAGAATGAGCAATTTATACGGGTATCATATCTGTCTACTTATGATGTATGATTGCCTTATCTGTTCCTTTCATAATTTTCCCTATTAGGTTTTCAAGATGTATACTTTTGATATACAATTTTCAAGATGGGTAAGTCGAATATTCAATGTGTGTTGGGATCAAATGTCAATCTTTGGTTAGATATATCATATCCTCCTATAATATTTTAATGATAACAAACTCCACCTAGAGGATGGAAGTTGATCAAATGGCTATATATAGGTGTTATTGCAAAATCTCTCCTATGTTGTTTTAATGATAACAAACTCTACTGAATATGCCTAACAAGATGATTGGATCCACGTCCAGTTTTGAGGTTTCTGCGGCCCAATGCACGTTAATGAAGAAGCTAATGTGTAGAGTTGGACTTGCCGCACATCTTACGTTAGTTGCCGTGATTTCAAACATAGCTTAAGTCATCTGTCCTCTTATCTATTAACCATTTCCTTAAGTATGACTAAGAAAGAAGAGTTAAGGATAGAACAAAAGAGGTCCCACACTCGGAAATCAAAACAAAAAGACTCTAGAGGACGTTTATTAAGAATTGAAGTGTGTGTATGTGTACGTTTGTTAACAAAAGAGGTCCAACACTCGAAATTGATGTGTGTGTGTGCGACGAAATAAGTTTTTGAGACTCATTAAAATGCTATCTCATTTTAGTTTGCACCTATCTAATAATTTGGGCCTATGTTGTGTGATCAGGCCTGATTTTGTTCAGATTGGGCTTTATTTTAGTCTAATTGGGCCTGATTTTTGTCGTTTGATTGGGTTTAGCCCAGTTTAGTCCTTTTCTTCCATTTGACCAAAAATAATGACAAAAAGTCTAAAATAATTATACAAAAGTTGTTATTAGTCCAAAAATACAAAAATAATAATAATTTACAAAATCATAAAAATAAATATAAATAACAAAATTACAAAAAAATATATATTACAAAAATCACAAAAATAGTATAATTAAAAAAATAACAAAAAGAAATCTCTAGCCGCAGCTTCAGCACCTCCAGCAGCTGCGCCTTCTCATATCCTCCTTGCTGAGGAAGTTTTCTAACCCTTTGATATTGTTATTGACCTATAAAAAGAGGACGAAAATCAATAGCAAGAGAGACAGAAAAATTCAGAGAAACCAGATTAGGTTTTCACGCTAAACCCTAATCACAAAACACGAGAAGCAGTAGTAGTCTAAAAGGGTAGCCGTAAGCAGCAGCAAACAAAGGGACTGGAAAAAAGGTTGGTGATATTATACTATCGTTGTACACATTTTTTTTATTCATTAGAACAGTTTAGGAATCTGGAATACATATATACTTGAACTAAAAATCAAATTTTCAGCTTATGTTGTAAATAGATTAGGGTAAATACGGTAAATAGATTAGGTTTTTTTAAGAAAAATCATTAGGCTTGTAAATAGAAAAAATCATAAACAGATGCTGTGAACAAAATAGAGTTAAAAATTCATGAACACATTTGGAGAATTAGTATTGGGAACCAAAAACTAGCACCTTTTAAAATTAGAGGCAAGTTCGTCTATCGTTTTTTTTTGGAGGATTAGTATTGTTGAAAAATAGGATTATAGCATTAGGGTATTATGTGTTGATTTTTTTTGGATAAACTATTACGTACTAATTTCCTTTTTTATTGATAAAAATTATGCGATAATTTGTGTATTCTGTTTGTCTCAATTAGAATGGATTCGTTTTGGATTTCTTCTCTCAATTGAATCTCTTTTTAGTAAGAAATCAGTTTAAAAAAATTTTAGATTATTTGAAGAATTTTAAAATAAATTAGAATCTCCAAATAATCTGTTATTAATTATTTATTTATCAAAAACACTGCCACTTTGGTTTCTTCTCGTTCTCCCGCGCCACGCCCGTCCTTCTTCAGTTCAGAGATTTCAAATTCTAATAGGTTTGTCGTCCACCTATTTCCTTCCCTCTCCATTGCATGTTTTTGAATGTCTAAGTATTACAATTACTATTACTATTAATTATATTATATTGTCAGATATGCCATTATTCTCTTGATGAATTATTGCTTGTAATGTAGATATATATATATATATATATATATATATATATATATATATATATATATATATATATATATATATATATATATCAAACCACTATGTTAGATAACAAATTATTTCTTGTAATGTGACCGTACTTTGAAGTAGGGGTGTGCAAATAGTATGGTTAACCAGGCCAAATATAATAACTGGACCACACCATACAAAAAAATCCGGAACCATTTATATGGGTTACAAACCCAACCACTTTTTAAAATTAAATCGGTGGCCCAAACCTTCTATTTTGAACCTTGAACCGGTTTGATAATGTTAAACCTGACCAACTCCAGCCATGTCACTACTCTCGCTCGTGTGCTTCTTGCGTGAAGTTACTTTCGTTCTCAACACCTTCTGCATGAACCCTAAATTCCCAAATTCCTAATTCCCTCAAATCGTACATCCAATCCAGATAAATCGACTTCGATTCTTTGTTCTTCATCTTGTTTTGCACGCAGACTTTGATTCTCCTCCATCCCATTGATGATTTTTGGTCTCGCTGATCAGTAAAGAGGTTTGCTCGATTTTCAATCTTCTTCCTACAAATCTCGTTGGTGATTTCTCAATGTTTTAAGATAAACTGGTTAATCTTGTTTTTATTTTCTTTTTCGTTTGTTTTTATCACTGGTTTTGAAGTTATTGCTTTGGCAGGGGTTAAGGTGATTTATTTATCATATCAAAATTGATATTTTTATTGCACTTTAGGTGTATGATAAAATGTCTGCTGCTACTATTAGTTGCTAAACATGAACGTGATGTTATTCTTATTTCATGGTTAAGGATAAGTTTTTCCCATTATTACCACAAGTAAATACATAACCTTTTAGTACTTATGATTTATACAACTTCCTTTATTACATTTTTGCTTAGTGTTCTGCATATGTTTCTTGATATTACAATCTATCTATGTAAAAGTTGAAGCAGCCAGATTGTAATTCTAAGTGTCTTTTAAGTTGGTATTTAGAGAATGGAGAGAAAGAAATATTTTTGAATTGTTATTAAAAGGTTTCAATTGGAATCGGCTTGGTAGGCTCCAATTTTGTCCAAACTAATTGCAGAAGATCCTTATCATGATTTGTGAAGATCCTTTGTAGTTCTATCTAGTATATTTGTTTAAAAAAGTTGCTTTTAGTATCTTCTGTGTTATGCTAAAATCATGGGCAACACTAACTATTCCAGACAGAGTTGCTGTGATTTTACCAAATTGCATAATGTCTGAGATGTTTGGAATAGCTGGCCTGATGTCGGCTTGGAGTAAAGGCGCAGATTGTTGAGATTGATTCTAATGATATTTGTAAATGATGGCATTCCTATTCATTTAACTATACTTTGGAGTTTAATTTTAATATTTCATTATTTGTGTTGCTCTTGTAGTAGGCATTAGAAAGCATGGCAAATCATAGATTGGATTTCAATTTGAAGGCTATTTCACCGAAAATCGGAGCCAATAGTACGACAGGAATCACAGCTGGGAGTGACCTTGTTGAAATTTCTATGTTCTTATTTGTCAAGATTGTTAGGGCTAGACATCTGCTTTCACATTCACATGTTTTAGATCCTTATGTGGAAGTGAAAATTGGGAGGTTTAGAGGGACAACCTTGTGCTTCAGGAATGATTTTGAGCCAGAATCAGACCAAGTCTTTGTTCTTGAGAAAGATCAACTCCAAATTCAAGAGACAACTATTGATATTCTTGTGAAGGATAATGCTCTTAGATACAATGATGAATACATTGGTCGAACTTCGTTTAATGTTTCTAATATTACTACACGGTTTCTAACTGAAAGTGCACTAGCACCAGAATGGCGTGGCCTAGTTGATCAAATGGGGAGAGGATTTTGTGGAGAGCTTATGGTATCTTGTTGGATAGGAACTCAAGCTGATGAGGCATTTCCTAAAGCTTTTCATTTACAACAATTTTTAGCGTCGATTGATGTTTACAATCTTGTTAATACTCGCTCGCAGATTTATCTTATACCTAGAATATGGTGTCTTAGAGTTAATTTGATTCAGATCCAAGGGCTGGTTTTTAGTGAAGATGCATCTCAAATTTTCATTCGAGTTACTTTGGGGAATTTTATTTCCACTAGCAAGTTGGCAAAGAGTAGTAATAATGGAATGTTAATATGGAATGAAGATCTTTTCTTTGCAGTGGCAGAGCCATTTGATCAACCGTTGATTTTTAGTGTGGAGCAAGTAACGGTATTAGGGGATTTTACGACCTTAGGGACATGTGGATTTTCTGTGAAGAATGCAGACATTAGAGTAGATGGATCTCCTGTATCTGCTAAAACCATTAATGTTATACAGAATGAAAGATTTGTTGGTAGGCTTAGTGTGAGAATTTCTTTGGATGGTGGGTACCATATGTTTGATGAAGAGCCTCAATACAGAAGTGATGTAAATCCAACACATAAACTTTTATGGCTACCCAATGTTGGAATTTTTGAGTTGGGAATATTGAATGCTACAGGGCTTCCGGCCATGAAACCACATGGTCGTACCGATGCCTATTGTGTCGCTAAATATGGTCCGAAATGGATTCGGTCAAAAACGGTTATTAACAGTCTTTCTCCAAAGTGGAATGAGCAATACTCTTGGGATGTTTATGACCCATCTACATTCATCACAGTTAGTGTGTTTGATAATTGTCAATTACTTGAAGGAAATGTGGCTACAGGAGTGCATGATACAAGGATTGGGAAGGTGAGAATTTGTTTATCAGAAATGGAAAGCAATAGAGTTTACATCTATTCTTATCCTCTTGTTGAACTTCAACCTTCAGGGCTAAAGAAGATGGGTGAAATTCAACTGGCTTTCAGGTTTAGTGTTCCAAACATGTTTAATCTAGGTAAAGTGTACACATCACCTACGCCTCCCGAACAACATTTCGCCGATCCGTTGTCTCCAAATCAGTATAAACTTTTAAGGCAACAAACTCTCAGTCTTGTTGCATCAAAGCTGAGAGAATCTGAACCACCAATAAGAAGCGAGGTTGTCGAGTATATGCTAGATTCGCGTGAAATCGTGTGGAGCATGCGAAGATGTAGAGCTGACTTTGAAAGGATTAATGTCTTTGTGAATGGTTTGGTTTCCATATACACTCAATTTGATGAGATACGTAGCTGGAAAAATCCTATTTCAACGGTTATAATAATTTCCTTGGTTTTCTTTATTGTGATTGTCCACCCTCAACATTTGTTGCTAGCGGTATTGTCATGTCTTTTCTTGCATGTGATTCAGCAATTTAGAAAGAAGCCAAGAGAACTATCTCATGTAGATTTGCATCTGTCTCATGTTCATACAACAAGTATAGATGAATTGGAAGAAGAGTTTGATCCTATTCCGTCGAGTTTTGGAGACATGATTATGAGGAATAGATATGATCGGTTGAGAATTATTGCTGGGAAATATGTGGCATTGATGGGTGATATTGCTACTGGAGTTGAAAGATTGCAATCTCTTTTGAGCTGGCAGGATCCAATAGCTACAATGTTGGTTTTGAGTTTGTGTTTAGTAACTGGGATTTTGAGTTTGGCTGTTCCTTTCCAAGTTATTTTCCTTGTATGGTTTCTTTATTTGGTAAGGCATCCTATATATCGTTCACCCTTCCCTGCATTTTATAAAAATTGGCTTAGAAGGATGCCTTCAAAATTAGATAGCATGATCTGAAATTGCAGCTCTCTTGTTCTTTTTTATTTGAGGTAGAGTCAACATTGATGTAATTGCAACCTTCCTTATGAGTTGTTTTTTTTATAATGACTATCATTTTATTTAATTTTATTTTCTCCCCAATCAATTGATACTGTGAGATTCATGTATGATTTATTTTATTTTATTTTGTTGTCCAAATAATTTTTGCTATTAAATTTGGATTTTTTTTTTTTAGTTTTGTTGTCCAGAAAAGAAGTATTAACAATTGTTGTTTGTATTTCAAAATTTGCTAACAAATTGTTCTTGTTATATCACCTTATAAATTAATACTTCTTAAAGAATATCTCAACTATTGGAAATTGTCAGGTATTATTTGTTAAGCACTACTTAGCGGCCAACTCAAGTGTTTGGTTGTTATTTGTTAAAGTTAAAAGCATGTTGTGTACTGTTATTCCAATGTTTCTAATATTTTACATTTAAGATGAATTTGGCAACTACTTAGTGGGGAAAAACGTCAGCCACCTAGTTGGATAAGGCTTGTTTGTTTTTGTTTCCTCTCTTGCTCTTGTCCGGCATATTGTAGTTAATATACAATATTTATTTATGCAGTCTATCTCAAATATTTATTTATGCATATTGTAGTTAATATACATGTGTTAGGTAGTGGATAACTAAGATAAAAAACTTTCAATTTTATTTATAACATTGATCGATGATAATACAACTGGATAATGCTGATTGTTACTCTGCTCAGAACCAAGTAACTCACGGTGGGAGAAATTATTAGTTTTTGTTCTCCGTATATTTTCACTGTTATATTCTCTATCCTTTTCTTTTATTCCATCTTTTTTACAAAGTACCTAGTTAGGTTATTACAGTCACTTGCAGATATCTGTTCCTCAGCCCGTACATATCTATTTTTCTTCAGTGTTGGAGCAAAGAATCCTAACAGTCACTTGCAGATATCTTGTTTTAGCTGATACATTTATTTGTATTGTTGATAACAAAAGGGCAGGCTGTTATTACAGAAAAATGGGGGGCTCATAACTGTAATGTTGGTGAAGATGGCGGCTTTGCTCCTAATGTCTCCAGGAATGCTTTTTATGCTATATACTTCTAGGATTTGTACAGCTCTCAAAAATTCTCTACAAGTAAACGAATGATATTAAAGGAAAAAATTCTTGTCTTTAGAAGGAAGGAAAGAAAAAAGCATCTCCAAAACTGCTTTATACAGTATACAGCATTATCTAATATAACGACAGTCACAAAATGAAGCTGACTGGCAACTTATTTGTTAGTGTTATTTCTTTTACTATCTGATTTGTTGGATATATAATATATCTGATCCTTAAAACTATATGATAATATTTTTCTTCTTAAACTTTATCTACTCACTTTTTGTTAATATTATTCAAAGCACATCATTTAAACTTCTACTCAACCATAGTTCTGATATCAAAGTATTTTTAGTATTTTGTATAATATCACTAATTTTTATGAAATTCGTGCTTGGATAATGTTGTATTACTAAATATCTTGCGATTAGAGATCTTATGTCATAATTTTTTTTTATGAAACACATCATTCCACTCTCAAATGATTACTTTTAGAGATGTTGCGATTTTATGATAATATTTTTCTTCTTAAACTTTATCTACTCACTTTTTGTTAATATTATTCAGAGCACATCATTTAAACTTCTACTCAACCATAGTTCTGATATCAAAGTATTTTTAGTATTTTGTATAAAATCACTAGTTTTTATGAAATTCGTGCTTGGATAATGTTGTATTACTAAATATCTTGCGATTAGAGATCTTATGTCATAATTTTTTTTTATGAAACACATCATTCCACTCTCAAATGTTTACTTTTAGAGATGTTGCAATTTTATGATCTTATTACTTCTTTTGAGCTGACTCTTTTAAAATATCATCAGCTTTAAAGAAACCTTGGATCTTGTAAAGGAGGCTATTAGTAGAACTGGTTACAATGAGAAGATAAAGATAGCACTTGATGTTGCCGCTACAAATTTTTGCATAGGTAATTATAATTTTTCGTCCCTTATTTGCTTTTAGGTTCTTGAAAAGATGGAATTTGGTGATTCTTGCATACTCTATTATTGCTTATTCCTCTTGCAATGAGAAACTGTATTCCAGCGGTGTAATGAACTGTTTTACAGCATCATTACGAAAAAATAAAAGCAGTGTATTTCAATAATCTTAGTCTAGCTCATAGTTATAGAAATAGCAATCTTATTTGTCAATAATTACTTCAATAATGATATGAATTTCGAAGTCTATCGAGTTACTTTGCGTTTACATACATATGAAATTGAGAGGTTAAAACTAAGTAGGTTAAAATTGAGAGAGTAGGTTTGGAAGTCTAAATGTGTAATAGATAAGTGGAAGGTTAAAAGTTTAAAGGTCGTGGGATGAAGCACAAAGTGTAATGGTTAGGAGCTGTAATCTTTATAGCTTGTTATTGACTAGTTATCACACTTAATCATTTTAGTGTTTTATTTTTAATATTAATATTTTGCTGTTAATTACATTTATGTTGATGCAAAGTAGTGAAATATTTCACTGTTTTCTTCTTTTTCTAATCCTAACACCTTTCTTCTGTGAGGCATCTCTCATCTCTAGTGCTTTTTGGAACCTTTTACGTTTCATCTTTAACTAGTGCATGCCGTTTCCCTGAAATAGGTAAAAGATATGATCTGGACTTTCAATCTCCTCAAAAGTCTGGACAGAATTTTAAGTCAGCAGAGGATATGATAGAGATGTACAAGGAACTATGCGCTGGTAAATCAGTCTATCTTACCCCTTTCCTATTGTGGAGGTTATAAATTTTTTAAGCTCTACTTCATGTTTATTTTTGGCCTTTCTTTCTGAATTTGTAGAGTACCCAATTGTATCAATAGAAGATCCATTCGACAAGGAAGATTGGGAACATATCAAGTACTTCTCGAGTCTTGGAATTTGTCAGGTATTATTTGTTGAGAAATTAATGGTTTATTGGAATTTGTTAGGTATTATTTATAAAGTTAATAATTTGTCTAAGTTTATGTGCATTCAGTCTCTGTCCTGCTTATGCTGTGATGCCTAAGATTGATGCTCTAAAGTAGTCCTCACTGTTTTAAAGATTATTGGATATATTAATGAAAATTATGACAAACTAATTGTTAGTGTAGCAATGCCACATTGACACATTAGTATGTTAAATGCGAACGGGAAGGAAAAAAGATGTAATACAAAATCTTTTTGTAACCTTATTGCGGTTGAGCATTAGAAAGGTTGTTCAGATGTTACCCCTAAAAAGATGTAATACAAAATCTTTTTGTAACCTTATTGCGGTTGAGCATTAGAAAGGTTGTTTATATGTTACCCCTGAGGTGTTTTGTTGATCTACTGGCTACTGATTAGAACTTATGTTTATATGTTTTCCATTCATTTGAATGGTTTTGCAGGTTGTTGGGGATGATCTCTTGATGTCAAATGCAAAACGCATTGAGAGAGCAATAACCGAGTCCCCGTGTAATGCGCTTCTTCTTAAGGTAGCTGAATAGTTTCGATGGACTTTCAAGGGGTTGATTTTTCTAATAAAGAACTAAATTTTATTTTTCAATTCGTGTTAACTTGAAGAGGTTTTCCATTTTTTTTTGACAAAAGGTTTTCCATTTTTAATAATGCTGAATGTAGTTGTTGATGGAATGGAAACTATCCCGTTTCATGATTAAGTTGAGGCATTTAATATCTTCATATTTTGGAAAAGGTTGCTTTTTAGTGCAACAAATACAAGATCATAACTTAGGAAGCTAGTTTATATGAAAGACAGAAACATAAACGTGGATTACCTGTAATTGAGTTTCGCCACATTGTCTACAGTTTACACGCTTTTTCCGTTTCATTTGGGAAGGTATTTTAATCCTCCTCTCTTGTACTTTCCTTCTATTTTGTTGAAGAAAAGAAACACGAAAATGTGGTGATTTCCGATTGTAATCTAGGTCAACCAAGTTGGAATTGTTACAGAGGTCATTGAAGTGGTAAAGCAGGCAAAGGAAGTGCGTTGGGGGGGGGGGGGGGTTGTGACGTCTCACAGATCTGGGGAAACTGTAGACTCTTTCATAGCTGATTTATTTGTTGGCCTCGCTGATGGTCAGATTAAAGCAGGAGCCCCCCCCCCCCCCCCCCCCAATCATCTGAAAATTGATGTAGCTACTTCGAATCGAGGAGGAGCTTGGAGATCAAGCAGTTTATGCTAGTAAAGATTGGAGGCAGTAAGAATGAGCAATTTATACGGGTATCATATCTGTCTACTTATGATGTATGATTGCCTTATCTGCTCCTTTCATAATTTTCCTTATTAGGTTTTCAAGATGTATACTTTTGATATACAATTTTCAAGATGGGTAAGTCGAATATTCAATGTGTGTTGGGATCAAATGTCAATCTTTGGTTAGATATATCATATCCTCCTATAATATTTTAATGATAACAAACTCCACCTAGAGGATGGAAGTTGATCAAATGGCTATATGTAGGTGTTATTGCAAAATCTCTCCTATGTTGTTTTAATGATAACAAACTCTACTGAATATGCCTAACAAGATGTTTGGATCCACGTCCAGTTTTGAGGTTTCTGCGGCCCAATGCACGTTAATGAAGAAGCTAATGTGTAGAGTGGACTTGCCGCACATCTTGCATTAGTTGCCGTGATTTCAAACATAGCTTAAGTCATCTGTCCTCTTATCTATTAACCATTTCCTTAAGTATGACTAAGAAAGAAGAGTTAAGGATAGAACAAAAGAGGTCCCACACTCGGAAATCAAAACAAAAAGACTCTAGAGGACGTTTATTAAGAATTGAAGTGTGTGTATGTGTACGTTTGTTAACAAAAGAGGTCCAACACTCGAAATTGATGTGTGTGTGTGCGACGAAATAAGTTTTTGAGACTCATTAAAATGCTATCTCATTTTAGTTTGCACCTATCTAATAATTTGGGCCTATGTTGTGTGACCAGGCCTGGCCTAATTTTAATGATTTTAATAACTTGTTCAGATTGGGCTTTATTTTAGTCTAATTGGGCCTGATTTTTGTCGTTTGATTGGGTTTAGCCCAGTTTAGTCCTTTTCTTCCATTTGACCAAAAATAATGACAAAAAGTCTAAAATAATTATACAAAAGTTGTCATTAGTCCGAAAATACAATAATAATAATTTACAAAATCATAAAAATAAATATAAATAACAAAATTACAAAAAAATATATATTACAAAAATCACAAAAATAGTATAATTAAAAAAATAACAAAAAGAAATCTCCAGCCGCAGCTTCAGCACCTCCAACAGCTGCGCCTTCTCATGTCCTCCTTGCTGAGGAAGTTTTCTAACCCTTTGATCTTGTTATTGACCTATAAAAAGAGGACGAAAATCAATAGCAAAACACTGCCACTTTGGTTTCTTCTCTTTCTCCCGCGCCACGCCCGTCCTTCTTCAGTTCAGAGATTTCAAATTCTAATAGGTTTGTCGTCCACCTATTTCCTTCCCTCTCCATTGCATGTTTTTGAATGTCTAAGTATTACAATTACTATTACTATTAATTATATTATATTGTCAGATATGCCATTATTCTCTTGATGAATTATTGCTTGTAATGTAGATATATATATATATATATATATATATATATATATATATCAAACCACTATGTTAGATAACAAATTATTTCTTGTAATGTGACCATACTTTGAAGTAGGGGTGTGCAAATAGTATGGTTAACCAGGCCAAATATAATAACTGGACCACACCATACAAAAAAATCCGGAACCATTTATATGGGTTACAAACCCAACCACTTTTTAAAATTAAATCGGTGGCCAAACCTTCTATTTTGAACCTTGAACCGGTTTGATAATGTTAAACCTGACCAACTCCAGCCATGTCACTACTCTCGCTCTCGTGTGCTGCTTGCGTGAAGTTACTTTCGCTCTCAACACCTTCTGTATGAACCCAAAACTCCCAAATTCCTAATTCCCCCAAATCGTACATCCAATCCAGATAAATCGACTTCGATTCTTTGTTCTTCATCTTGTTTTGCACGCAGACTTTGATTCTCCTCCATCCCATTGATGATTTTTGGTCTCGCTGATCAGTAAAGAGGTTTGCTCGATTTTCAATCTTCTTCCTACAAATCTCGTTGGTGATTTCTCAATGTTTTAAGATAAACTGGTTAATCTTGTTTTTATTTTCTTTTTCGTTTGTTTTTATCACTGGTTTTGAAGTTATTGCTTTGGCAGAGGTTAAGGTGATTTATTTATCATATCAAAATTGATATTTTTATTGCACTTTAGGTGTATGATAAAATGTCTGCTGCTACTATTAGTTGCTAAACATGAACGTGATGTTATTCTTATTTCATGGTTAAGGATAAGTTTTTCCCCATTATTACCACAACTAAATACATAACCTTTTAGTACTTATGATTTATACAACTTCCTTTATTACATTTTTGCTTAGTGTTCTGCATATGTTTCTTGATATTACAATCTATCTATGTAAAATTTGAAGCAGCCAGATTGTAATTCTAAGTGTCTTTTAAGTTGGTATTTAGAGAATGGAGAGAAATAAATATTTTTGAATTGTTATTAAAAGGTTTCAATTGGAATCAGCTTGGTAGGCTCCAATTTTGTCCAAACTAATTGCAGAAGATCCTTATCATGATTTGTGAAGATCCTTTGTAGTTCTATCTAGTATATTTGTTTAAAAAAGTTGCTTTTAGTATCTTCTGTGTTATGCTAAAATCATGGGCAACACTAACTATTCCAGACAGAGTTGCTGTGATTTTACCAAGTTGCATAATGTCTGAGATGTTTGGAATAGCTGGCCTGATGTCGGCTTGGAGTAAAGGCGCAGATTGTTGAGATTGATTCTAATGATATTTGTAAATGATGGCATTCCTATTCATTTAACTATACTTTGGAGTTTAATTTTAATATTTCATTATTTGTGTTGCTCTTGTAGTAGGCATTAGAAAGCATGGCAAATCATAGATTGGATTTCAATTTGAAGGCTATTTCACCGAAAATCGGAGCCAATAGTACGACAGGAATCACAGCTGGGAGTGACCTTGTTGAAATTTCTATGTTCTTATTTGTCAAGATTGTTAGGGCTAGACATCTGCTTTCACATTCACATGTTTTAGATCCTTATGTGGAAGTGAAAATTGGGAGGTTTAGAGGGACAACCTTGTGCTTCAAGAATGATTTTGAGCCAGAATCAGACCAAGTCTTTGTTCTTGAGAAAGATCAACTCCAAATTCAAGAGACAACTATTGATATTCTTGTGAAGGATAATGCTCTTAGATACAATGATGAATACATTGGTCGAACTTCGTTTAATGTTTCTAATATTACTACACGGTTTCTAACTGAAAGTGCACTAGCACCAGAATGGCGTGGCCTAGTTGATCAAATGGGGAGAGGATTTTGTGGAGAGCTTATGGTATCTTGTTGGATAGGAACTCAAGCTGATGAGGCATTTTCTAAAGCTTTTCATTTACAACAATTTTTAGCGTCGATTGATGTTTACAATCTTGTTAATACTCGCTCGCAGATTTATCTTATACCTAGAATATGGTGTCTTAGAGTTAATTTGATTCAGATCCAAGGGCTGGTTTTTAGTGAAGATGCATCTCAAATTTTCATTCGAGTTACTTTGGGGAATTTTATTTCCACTAGCAAGTTGGCAAAGAGTAGTAATAATGGAATGTTAATATGGAATGAAGATCTTTTCTTTGCAGTGGCAGAGCCATTTGATCAACCGTTGATTTTTAGTGTGGAGCAAGTAACGGTATTAGGGGATTTTACGACCTTAGGGACATGTGGATTTTCTGTGAAGAATGCAGACATTAGAGTAGATGGATCTCCTGTATCTACTAAAACCATTAATGTTATACAGAATGAAAGATTTGTTGGTAGGCTTAGTGTGAGAATTTCTTTGGATGGTGGGTACCATATGTTTGATGAAGAGCCTCAATACAGAAGTGATGTAAATCCAACACATAAACTTTTATGGCTACCCAATGTTGGAATTTTTGAGTTGGGAATATTGAATGCTACAGGGCTTCCGGCCATGAAACCGCATGGTCGTACCGATGCCTATTGTGTCGCTAAATATGGTCCGAAATGGATTCGGTCAAGAACGGTTATTAACTGTCTTTCTCCAAAGTGGAATGAGCAATACTCTTGGGATGTTTATGACCCATCTACATTCATCACAGTTAGTGTGTTTGATAATTGTCAATTACTTGAAGGAAATGTGGCTACAGGAGTGCATGATACAAGGATTGGGAAGGTGAGAATTTGTTTATCAGAAATGGAAAGCAATAGAGTTTACATCTATTCTTATCCTCTTGTTGAACTTCAACCTTCAGGGCTAAAGAAGATGGGTGAAATTCAACTGGCTTTCAGGTTTAGTGTTCCAAACATGTTTAATCTAGGTAAAGTGTACACATTACCTACGCTTCCCGAACAACATTTCGCCGATCCGTTGTCTCCAAATCAGTATAAACTTTTAAGGCAACAAACTCTCAGTCTTGTTGCATCAAAGCTGAGAGAATCTGAACCACCAATAAGAAGCGAGGTTGTCGAGTATATGCTAGATTCGCGTGAAATCGTGTGGAGCATGCGAAGATGTAGAGCTGACTTTGAAAGGATTAATGTCTTTGTGAATGGTTTGGTTTCCATATACACTCAATTTGATGAGATACGTAGCTGGAAAAATCCTATTTCAACGGTTATAATAATTTCCTTGGTTTTCTTTATTGTGATTGTCCACCCTCAACATTTGTTGCTAGCGGTATTGTCATGTCTTTTCTTGCATGTGATTCAGCAATTTAGAAAGAAGCCAAGAGAACTATCTCATGTAGATTTGCATCTGTCTCATGTTCATACAACAAGTATAGATGAATTGGAAGAAGAGTTTGATCCTATTCCGTCGAGTTTTGGAGACATGATTATGAGGAATAGATATGATCGGTTGAGAATTATTGCTGGGAAATATGTGGCATTGATGGGTGATATTGCTACTGGAGTTGAAAGATTGCAATCTCTTTTGAGCTGGCAGGATCCAATAGCTACAATGTTGGTTATGAGTTTGTGTTTAGTAACTGGGATTTTGAGTTTGGCTGTTCCTTTCCAAGTTATTTTCCTTGTATGGTTTCTTTATTTGGTAAGGCATCCTATATATCGTTCACCCTTCCCTGCATTTTATAAAAATTGGCTTAGAAGGATGCCTTCAAAATTAGATAGCATGATTTGAAATTGCAGCTCTCTTGTTCTTTTTTATTTGAGGTAGAGTCAACATTGATGTAATTGCAACCTTCCTTATGATTTGTTTTTTTTTTATAATGACTATCATTTTATTTAATTTTATTTTCTCCCCAATCAATTGATACTGTGAGATTCATGTATGATTTATTTTATTTTATTTTGTTGTCCAAATAATCTTTGCTATTAAATTTGGATTTTTTTTTTAGTTTTGTTGTCCAGAAAAGAAGTATTAACAATTGTTGTTTGTATTTCAAAATTTGCTAACAAATTGTTCTTGTTATATCACCTTATAAATTAATACTTCTTAAAGAATATCTCAACTATTGGAAATTGTCAGGTATTATTTGTTAAGCACTACTTAGCTGCCAACTCAAGTGTTTGGTTGTTATTTGTTAAAGTTAAAAGCATGTTGTGTACTGTTATTCCAATGTTTCTAATATTTTACATTTAAGATGAATTTGGCAACTACTTAGTGGGGAAAAACGTCAGCCACCTAGTTGGATAAGGCTTGTTTGTTTTTGTTTCCTCTCTTGCTCTTGTCCGGCATATTGTAGTTAATATACAATATTTATTTATGCAGTCTATCTCAAATATTTATTTATGCATATTGTAGTTAATATACATGTGTTAGGTAGTGGATAACTAAGATAAAAAACTTTCAATTTTATTTATAACATTGATCGATGATAATACAACTGGATAATGCTGATTGTTACTCTGCTCAGAACCAAGTAACTCACGGTGGGAGAAATTATTAGTTTTTGTTCTCCGTATATTTTCACTGTTATATTCTCTATCCTTTTCTTTTATTCCATCTTTTTTACAAAGTACATAGTTAGGTTATTACAGTCACTTGCAGATATCTGTTCCTCAGCCCGTACATATCTATTTTTCTTCAGTGTTGGAGCAAAGAATCCTAACAGTCACTTGCAGATATCTTGTTTTAGCTGATACATTTATTTGTATTGTTGATAACAAAAGGGCAGGCTGTTATTACAGAAAAATGGGGGGCTCATAACTGTAATGTTGGTGAAGATGGCGGCTTTGCTCCTAATGTCTCCAGGAATGCTTTTTATGCTATATACTTCTAGGATTTGTACAGCTCTCAAAAATTCTCTACAAGTAAACGAATGATATTAAAGGAAAAAATTCTTGTCTTTAGAAGGAAGGAAAGAAAAAAGCATCTCCAAAACTGCTTTATACAGTATACAGCATTATCTAATATAACGACAGTCACAAAATGAAGCTGACTGGCAACTTATTTGTTAGTGTTATTTCTTTTACTATCTGATTTGTTGGATATATAATATATCTGATCCTTAAAACTATATGATAATATTTTTCTTCTTAAACTTTATCTACTCACTTTTTCTTAATATTATTCAAAGCACATCATTTAAACTTCTACTCAACCATAGTTCTGATATCAAAGTATTTTTAGTATTTTGTATAAAATGACTAGTTTTTATGAAATTCGTGCTTGGATAATGTTGTATTACTAAATATCTTGCGATTAGAGATCTTATGTCATAATTTTTTTTTATGAAACACATCATTCCACTCTCAAATGTTTACTTTTAGAGATGTTGCAATTTTATGATCTTATTACTTCTTTTGAGCTGACTCTTTTAAAATATCATCAGCTTTAAAGAAGCCTTGGATCTTGTAAAGGAGGCTATTAGTAGAACTGGTTACAATGAGAAGATAAAGATAGCACTTGATGTTGCCGCTACAAATTTTTGCATAGGTAATTATAATTTTTCGTCCCTTATTTGCTTTTAGGTTCTTGAAAAGATGGAATTTGGTGATTCTTGCATACTCTATTATTGCTTATTGCTCTTGCAATGAGAAACTGTATTCCAGCGGTGTAATGAACTGTTTTACAGCATCATTACGAAAAAATAAAAGCAGTGAATTTCAATAATCTTAGTCTAGCTCATAGTTATAGAAATAGCAATCTTATTTGTCAATAATTACTTCAATAATGATATGAATTTCGAAGTCTATCGAGTTACTTTGGGTTTACATACAGATGAAATTGAGAGGTTAAAACTAAGTAGGTTAAAATTGAGAGAGTAGGTTTGGAAGTCTAAATGTGTAATAGGTAAGTGGAAGGTTAAAAGTTTAAAGGTCGTAGGATGAAGCACAAAGTGTAATGGTTAGGAGCTGTAATCTTTATAGCTTGTTATTGACTAGTTATCACACTTAATCATTTTAGTGTTTTATTTTTAATATTAATATTTTGCTGTTAATTACATCTATGTTGATGCAAAGTAGCGAAATATTTCACTGTTTTCTTCTTTTTCTAATCCTAACACCTTTCTTCTGTGAGGCATCTCTCATCTCTAGTGCTTTTTGGAACCTTTTACGTTTCATCTTTAACTAGTGCATGCCGTTTCCCTGAAATAGGTAAAAGATATCATCTGGACTTTCAATCTCCTCAAAAGTCTGGACAGAATTTTAAGTCAGCAGAGGATATGATAGAGATGTACAAGGAACTATGCGCTGGTAAATCAGTCTATCTTACCCCTTTCCTATTGTGGAGGTTATAAATTTTTTAAGCTATACTTCATGTTTATTTTTGGCCTTTCTTTCTGAATTTGTAGAGTACCCAATTGTATCAATAGAAGATCCATTCGACAAGGAAGATTGGGAACATATCAAGTACTTCTCGAGTCTTGGAATTTGTCAGGTATTATTTGTTGAGAAATTAATGGTTTATTGGAATTTGTTAGGTATTATTTATAAAGTTAATAATTTGTCTAAGTTTATGTGCATTCAATCTCTGTCCTGCTTATGCTGTGATGCCTAAGATTGATGCTCTAAAGTAGTCCTCACTGTTTTAAAGATTATTGGATATATTAATGAAAATTATGACAAACTGATTGTTAGTGTAGCAATGCCACATTGACACATTAGTATGTCAAATGCGAACGGGAAGGAAAAAAGATGTAATACAAAATCTTTTTGTAACCTTATTGCGGTTAAGCATTAGAAAGGTTGTTCAGATGTTACCCCTAAAAAGATGTAATACAAAATCTTTTTGTAACCTTATTGCGATTGAGCATTAGAAAGTTGTTCATATGTTACCCCTGAGGTGTTTTGTTGATCTACTGGCTACTGATTAGAACTTATGTTTATATGTTTTCCATTCATTTGAATGGTTTTGCAGGTTGTTGGGGATGATCTCTTGATGTCAAATGCAAAACGCATTGAGAGAGCAATAACTGAGTCCCCGTGTAATGCACTTCTTCTTAAGGTAGCTGAATAGTTTCGATGGACTTTCATGGGGTTGGTTTGTCTAATAAAGAACTTAATCTTATTTTTCAATTCGTGTTAACTTGAAGAGGTTTTCCATTTTTTTTGACAAAAGGTTTTCCATTTTTAATAATGCTGAATCTAGTTGTTGATGGAATGGAAACTATCCCGTTTCATGATTAAGTTGAGGCATTTAATATCTTCATATTTTGGAAAAGGTTGTTTTTTAGTGCAAACAAATACAAGATCATAACTTAGAAAGCTAGTTTATATGAAAGACAGAAACATAAACGTGAATTACCTGTAGTTTAGTTTCGCCACATTGTCTACGGTTTACACGCTTTTTCCGTTTCATTTGGGAAGGTATTTTAACCCTCCTCTCTTGTACTTTCCTTCTATTTCGTTGAAGAAAAGAAACACGAAATGTGATGATTTCCGATTGTAATCTAGGTCAACCAAGTTGGAACTGTTACAGAGGTCATTGAAGTGGTAAAGCAGGCAAAGGAAGTGCATTTTGGGGGGGGGGGGGGGGGTTGTGACGTCTCACAGATCTGGGGAAACTGTAGACTCTTTCATAGCTGATTTATTTGTTGGCCTCGCTGTTGGTCAGATTAAAGCAGGAGCCCCCCCCCCCCCCCCCATCATCTGAAAATTGATGTAGCTACTTCGAATCGAGGAGGAGCTTGGAGATCAAGCAGTTTATGCTAGTGAAGTTTGGAGGCAGTAAGAATGAGCAATTTATACGGGTTGATTCTTGAAATATTCTTTTCTTCTGAGTTTGATACATGAGGTTGAAGTTATCATATCTGTCTACTTATGATGTATGATTGCCTTATCTGTTCCATTCATAATTTTCCGCTATTAGGTTTTCAAGATGTATACTTTTGATATACAATTTTCAAGATGGGTAAGTCGAATACTCAATGTGTGTGTTGGGATCAAATGTCAATCTTTGCTTAGATATATCATATCCTCCTATAATATTTTAATGATAACAAACTCCACCTAGAGGATGGAAGTTAATCAAATGGCTATATACAGGTGTTATTGCAAAATCTCTCCTATGTTGTTTTAATGATAACAAACTCTATTGAATATGCCTAACAAGGTGTTTGGATCCACGTCCAGTTATGAGGTTTCAGCGTCCCAATGCACGTTAATGAAGAAGCTAATGTGTAGAGTTGGGCTTGCTGCACATCTTGCGTTAGTTGCTGTGATTTTAAACATAGCTTAAGTCATCTGTCCTCTTATCTATTAAACATTTCCTTAAGTATGACTAAGAAAGAAGAGTTAAGGATAAAACAAAAGAGGTCCAACACTCGGATATAAAAAAAAAAAGACTTTAGAGGACATTGATTTCAGAGGACGTTTATTAAGAATTGAAGTGTGTGTAGGTGTACGTTTGTTAACAAAAGAGGTCCAACACTCGAAATTGAAGTGTGTATGTGTGCGTGCGATGAAATAAGTTTTTGAGACTCATTAAGATGCTATCTCATTTTAGATTGCACCTATCTAATAATTTGGGCCTATGTTGTGTGATCAGGCCTGATTTTAATAACTTGTTCTGTTTGGGCTTTATTTTAGTCTAATTGTCTAATTTTGCCTGATTTTAGTCGTTTAATTGGGTTTATCTCAATTTAGTCCCTTTCTTCCATTTGATCAAAAATAATGACAAAAAGTCAAAAATAATTATACAAAAGTTGTCATTAGTCCAAAAATACAAAAATAATAATAATTTACAAAATCATAAAAATAAATATAAATAACAAAATTACAAATATATATATATATATATATATATATATATATATATATATATATATATATATATATATATAACAAAAATCACAAAAATAGTATAATTAAAAAAATAACAAAAAGAAATCTTCAGCCGCAGCTTCAGCACCTCCAGCAGCTGCGCCTTCTCATGTCCTCCTTGCTGAGGAAGTTTTCTAACCCTACCACTAATCCTGAAAATGGAAAGGAAAGATTGATGAACATAAATTCTTGATCCTGTTATTGACCTATAAAAAGAGGACGAAAATCAAAAGCAAGTGAGACAGAAAAATTCAGAGAAACCGGATTAGGTTTTCACGCTAAACCCTAATCACAAATTTACAATTACTTTCAGCGTCGATTGATGTTTACAATCTTGTTAATACTCGCTCGCAGATTTATCTTATACCTAGAATATAGAGTCTTAGAGTTCATTTGATTCAGATCCAAGGGCTAGTTTTTAGTGAAGATGCATCTCAAATTTTTGTTCGAGTTACTTTGGGGAATTTTATTTCCACCAGCAAGTTGGCAAAGAGTAGTAATAATGGAATGTTAATATGGAATGAAGATCTTTTCTTTGCAGTGGCAGAGCCATTTGATCAACCGTTGATTTTTAGTGTGGAGCAAGTAACGGTAATAGGGGATTTTACGAGCTTAGGGACATGTGGATTTTCTGTGAAGAATGCAGACATTAGAGTAAAGTGTACACATTACCTACGCTTCCCGAGCAACATTTCGCCGATCCATTGTCTCCAAATCAGTATAAACTTTTAAGGCAACAAACTCTCAGGCTTGTTGCATCAAAGCTGAGAGAATCTGAACCACCAATAAGAAGCGAGGTTGTCGAAAGATTTCAATCTCTTTTGAGCTCTATGGTAGGCGAGGAATAAAACAATTTTTGACGGTGTCGTGGCGAATGTTAATACCATTACTAATCACATAAAATAGGGTTGGTTCATGGCAAGAAAGGGTAGTAAAACAAAGCGGTGTTACAAAGAGTGGTTGAACTGCCCGTTGGGATGCTTGATATCTATATAGATGGGAATTGAAGGTGGATGGAAGCTAACATAATTATGCTAAATATAAGTAACTAATGCAAATAAAGGAAAAATGGTGTAATATGAGTGTGGAAGGCTTTAAATTAATTGGATCAGTGTGATATAAGGGGGCACGAAACTGGTGTTGTTATTGATGGTTATATATGGAGTATAGTACATGGAAATTATAGGCATAACAAATTTTTAGTCACGTGCCAAGAACATAACAAATTTGTAGCGGAAGGAAAGACATCAACAATACCGGACATAAGACCAAGATCTCTGTCAGTCAACAACACCTGAGGCTGAAGCCCGTGCAAGTCAAATAATTCTTTTAGTTGCTGCAATGCCCAAGTAAAATGAATTCCAAGCTCGTGTGAAATATAGGCAAAAGCAACCGATAAAGTTAACTCCGTTGAAGTGACTCCTACAATCTCCAATAGAGGTAGATTGTATTTGTTGGTCTTGTAGGTGGTGTCAAGAATAAGAACATTTGGAAACAACCAGAATAACTTAATAGAAGTCGGATGCGCCCACATGATGTCACTGACCACATCGGAACCCTCAACTTTTCTGCTCCAACATAAATAATTTTGCGACTCAATCAATCTCAAAAGCTCCTGAATGTCCGTTCTAGGACCCCTCTTAGAAGACCTATAGGCATAACGCTGCCTATATATTTGAGGAAGAGAAGTGACGTTGTCCGGATAATGGTTCTTCAAAGCAGTAAGACAATCTTTCGGGGCAACATTCAGATCAGTGTGCTCATTAACAATAGCATTCTGCGGCTTAGTTAAACGACCAAAAGCTGTCGACCCAACCGGGGTAGTAAGCAACTCATGTGTGTGAAGACCACACCTAACATTAACACGCCAACCTCCATGACGTATTGTATAAGTAGCTCTCAATGTAAACGGACAGCTTCTTCTCTTAGACCCGAAAACTCTAGAATCATTAGACCACTTCCCTTGCTTCTCGCAACCAAATATAATCTTATCTCTAGAACCCCTTTTACCTCCAGCTTTGTCAGATCTTACGATGATAACCACAACTCCAATACGCCTCCCAACCGCGTTAGCCCACTCTTCAACATCCTGGCGTGTAGAAAAAATCTATAAAATAGAAAAAATAGATAAATGTTGCGTACTTAATTAATTAAATATCTACTAAACTTTAATCAAGAAAATTGGTTTGAAAAATATACTCTCTCCGTCCATAATGCCTTTGTAGTGTCTACCACGAAAGGAACGACCTGCGACTCTGTATGCACAATATCTGTTTCAAAATAGAACAACAGTTATAAAGTAAATAATTTTAAAAAAAAAACAAAGCCGATTTACAAATCGGATATATCTGTCAGTTTGATAGATTCGATTTGACTTATGCGTGTAATTTTAAGTATTTAAAGCTAATCAGATTTATCTTCCATTTAGGTAAATCCGACTTTCAGATTAAGTGGTCCCCCACCAAAGAATCTTCCAAAAGTCAATTTTTGTAATTTATGTCAGGGGTATTTTTGGGATTACGATTTTGGGTGGGGGTACATGGAAGCTGATGGGGGTATAAAAAAAACCCAAAAAATCCGGAACCATTTATATGGGTTACAAACCCAACCACTTTTTTTAAAATTAAATCGGTGGCCCAAACCTTCTATTTTGAACCGGTTTGATAATGTTAAACCTGATCAACTCCAGCCATGTCACTACTCTCGCTCTCGTGTGTTGCTGCTGCTTGCGTGAAGTTACTTTTGTTCTCAACACCTTCTGCATGAACCCTAAACTCCCAAATTCCTAATTCCCCCAAATCGTACATCCAATCCAGAGAAATCGACTTCGTTTCTTTGTTCTTCATCTTGTTTTGCACGCAGACTTTGATTCTCCTCCATCCCATTGATGATTTTTGGTCTCGCTGATCAGTAAAGAGGTTTGCTCGATTTTCAATGTTCTTCCTACAAATCTCGTTGGTGATTTCTCAATGTTTTAAGATAAACTGGTTAATCTTGTTTTTATTTTCTTTTTCGTTTGTTTTTTATCACTGGTTTTGAAGTTATTGCTTTGGCAGAGGTTAAGGTGATTTATTTATCATATCAAAATTGATATTTTTATTGCACTTTAGGTGTATGATAAAATGTCTGCTGCTACTATTAGTTGCTAAACATGAAGTTTGCACGTGATGTTATTCTTATTTCATGGTTAAGGATAAGTTTTTCCCCATTATTACCACAAGTAAATACATAACCTTTTAGTACTTATGATTTATACAACTTCCTTTATTACATTTTTGCTTAGTGTTCTGCATATGTTTCTTGATATTACAATCTATCTATGTAAAATTTGAAGCAGCCAGACAATCTTGTAATTCTAAGTGTCTTTTAAGTTGGTATTTAGAGAATGGAGAGAAAGAAATATTTTTGAATTGTTATTAAAAGGTTTCAATTGGAATCAGCTTGGTAGGCTCCAATTTTGTCCAAACTAATTGCAGAAGATCCTGATTATGATTTGTGAAGATCCTTTGTGGTTCTATCTAGTATATTTGTTTAAAAAAGTTGCTTTTAGTATCTTCTGTGTTATGCTAAAATCATGGGCAACACTAACTATTCCAGACAGAGTTAATGTGATTTTACCAAATAGCATAATGTCTGAGATGTTTGGAATAGCTGGCCTGATGTCGGCTTGGAGTAAAGGCGCAGATTGTTGAGATTGATTCTAATGATATTTGTAAATGATGGCATTCCTATTCATTTAACTATACTTTAGAGTTTAATTTTAATATTTCATTATTTGTATTGCTCTTGTAGTAGGCATTAGAAAGCATGGCAAATCATAGATTGGATTTCAATTTGAAGGCTATTTCACCGAAAATCGGAGCCAATAGTACGACAGGAATCACAGCTGGGAGTGACCTTGTTGAAATTTCTATGTTCTTATTTGTCAAGATTGTTAGGGCTAGACATCTGCTTTCACATTCACATGTTTTAGATCCTTATGTGGAAGTGAAAATTGGGAGGTTTAGAGGGACAACCTTGTGCTTCAGGAATGATTTTGAGCCAGAATCAGACCAAGTCTTTGTTCTTGAGAAAGATCAACTCCAAATTCAAGAGACAACTATTGATATTCTTGTGAAGGATAATGCTCTTAGATACAATGATGAATACATTGGTCGAACTTCGTTTAATGTTTCTAATATTACCACACGGTTTCTAACTGAAATTGCACTAGCACCAGAATGGCGTGGCCTAGTTGATCAAATGGGGAGAGGATTTTGTGGAGAGCTTATGGTATCTTGTTGGATAGGAACTCAAGCTGATGAGGCATTTCCTAAAGCTTTTCATTTACAACAATTTTTAGCGTCGATTGATGTTTACAATCTTGTTAATACTCGCTCGCAGATTTATCTTATACCTAGAATATGGTGTCTTAGAGTTAATTTGATTCAGATCCAAGGGCTGGTTTTTAGTGAAGATGCATCTCAAATTTTCATTCGAGTTACTTTGGGGAATTTTATTTCCACTAGCAAGTTGGCAAAGAGTAGTAATAATGGAATGTTAATATGGAATGAAGATCTTTTCTTTGCAGTGGCAGAGCCATTTGATCAACCGTTGATTTTTAGTGTGGAGCAAGTAACGGTATTAGGGGATTTTACGACCTTAGGGACATGTGGATTTTCTGTGAAGAATGCAGACATTAGAGTAGATGGATCTCCTATATCTGCTAAAACCATTAATGTTATACAGAATGAAAGATTTGTTGGTAGGCTTAGTGTGAGAATTTCTTTGGATGGTGGGTACCATATGTTTGATGAAGAGCCTCAATACAGAAGTGATGTAAATCAAACACATAAACTTTTATGGCTACCCAATGTTGGAGTTTTTGAGTTGGGAATATTGAATGCTACAGGGCTTCCGGCCATGAAACCGCATGGTCGTACCAATGCCTATTGTGTCGCTAAATAAGGTCCGAAATGGATTCGGTCAAGAACGGTTATTAACTGTCTTTCTCCAAAGTGGAATGAGCAATACTCTTGGGATGTTTATGACCCATCTACATTCATCACAGTTAGTGTGTTTGATAATTGTCAATTACTTGAAGGAAATGTGGCTACAGGAGTGCATGATACAAGGATTGGGAAGGTGAGAAATTGTTTATCAGAAATGGAAAGCAATAGAGTTTACATCTATTCTTATCCTCTTGTTGAACTTCAACCTTCAGGGCTAAAGAAGATGGGTGAAATTCAACTGGCTTTCAGGTTTAGTGTTCCAAACATGTTTAATCTAGGTAAAGTGTACACATTACCTACACTTCCCGAGCAACATTTCGCCGATCCGTTGTCTCCAAATCAGTATAAACTTTTAAGGCAACAAACTCTCAGGCTTGTAGCATCAAAGCTGAGAGAATCTGAACCACCAATAAGAAGCAAGGTTGTCGAAAGATTTCAATCTCTTTTGAGCTCTATGGTAGACGAGGAATAAAACAATTTTTGACGGTGTCGTGGCGAATGTTAATACCATTACTAATCACATAAAATACATCTCATGGGGTTGGTTCATGGCAAGAAAGGGTAGTAAAACAAAGCGGTGTTACAAAGAGTGGTTGAACTGCCCGTTGGGATGCTTGATATCTATATAGATGGGAATTGAAGGTGGATGGAAGCTAACATAATTATGCTAAATATAAGTAGCTAATGCAAATAAAGGAAAAATGGTGTAATATGAGTGTGGAAGGCTTTAAATTAATTGGATCGGTGTGATATAAGGGGGCACGAAACTGGTGTTGTTATTGATGGTTATATATGGAGTATAGTACATGGAAATTATATGTTGCAATCACACAATCCGAGACGGTGGAAAGGAGTGGTTGAACGGAGAGTTTGTTGTGAAGGCGCAACATAGAACTCATGGCATTGGGGTGATGGCGCAACACAGTAATCATGATATTGGGTGATTGTGTTTTATGTTTTTCCTAGGCGAGTATATGTGCTTCGAAAATGCAGGTTGATCAGTCAGTTACAATCTGGTTCTGATTTATAAGTCGGGGGCATTAAAGAATACCTAAGATAATCATTATGGCCAAATTCTTTTAGTTTTTATAATAACAACCAGAGGGGGGGAAACAGACAAAATTAGTGAGGAGAATGAGAATATGCATGCATAGCGAGCCCTTTTACATTTTTTCCTTTTTATTAAACTAGACCATTACCCGTGTGTTGCATGGGGGAAAAAGTTTTTTGGAAACAATAAATTATTTTGTAGAAAAATGTAGAGTTTTTGCTAAAATAATATATTTTGTCTTTTTTACTATAGAAAAATGAAAACAATACTCAAAATAGTAGCTTAAAGGCAAAATAAGTGTTAAACAAATTTGAACAGATCTATAATGAACGGTGTTGTACCATGATGAATATAACAATAAAATGAATACTATCATATAGTTACTTGAGTGATTCAAAAGAAAAATATGGAAATACGCATGTGTATTCTCATTCTCCTTACTAATAAATTGTAAATCATTCAACTAAATAATGTCTAGGGCGTTATTTATATTAGTTAGGAAAAACAATGAAAATACACATCTCCTTTCCATTTATGTTTTTTCCTTTCCAAGACTTATATGTTACTTTGAGTTTTGTTCGGTAGTGAATAAGCAAAATCAATTGGTTGTACAAAAAAGCAAAATCAATTCAAAGTTTAAATAATTGAATATAAATAAATATATATATATATAGGGTGTGTTTGGTTAAGAAGAGAAGTTGGTATGAGAGAAATAGATGGGAGAGAGAGAGAGAGAGAGAGAGAGAGGGAGGGAGGGAGGGAGGGAGGGAGAGAGAGAGAGAGAGAGTATATTAGGGTCAGTGGCGGAGCTTGTTAATTTTTTATGCGGGACTAAATAATAGAGTAATGTTTTTATAGGCAAAATGAATTTCAATAAAAGAGAATAAAAGTACTACTCCAATCATAACAAAATGTAAGAGAGAGAGAGAGAGAGAGAGAGAGAGAGAGAGAGAGAGAGAGAGGGAGGGAGGGAGGGAGAGAGAGAGAGAGAGAGAGAGAGAGAGTATATTAGGGTCAGTGGCGGAGCTTGTTAATTTTTTATGCGGGACTAAATAATAGAGTAATGTTTTATAGGCAAAATGAATTTCAATAAAAGAAAATAAAAGTACTACTCTAATCATAACAAAATGTAAGCAAAAGTTCTATATTTGGTTTAAATAAATATCAAATATATACTTTTTTTTGTTTAAATTTTGTTACAATCTATCACTACAGAAAATTTCATCGAATACTAGTTTTATACACTACATGGCAAAATAGAATTGAAAAATTAAATGAGAATAAGCTAAAAAAATAACCAAATTATTATATGCAAATTAAAAAGAACACAACCAAATTATTATAAAGTGATACTGCTACTGTCGGCTACGCCGGGTAGACGTATGTCCCGCAATCTTGTGGCGGGTGCGTGTACTGGGAGCAGATGGCGAGGCCTGAGCCGAGGACTCCCCTCGATACCTATTGGACACTGGGAAAAAAACAAATTTTTAAACAAAAATAAAACACAAATCGGATCTAGCTATTTCCGATGCGAAATCGGATATAGGTAGACACGATGGGGAAATCGGATATAGCTAGATCTGACTTACTATTTCTGCTGACTCTGAGGAAGATCGGAAATAGCTCTCTGAATGGTAAATCTGATTCTCTCAGGAAACTTTCTGGTCAAACGAATGCAAGTGAAAAATAGTAAATGTTTTGTAAATTTGTAAAAATTTTAAGGGTATTTTCGTCTTTTCGCAGGATCTGTGGAGGATATATAGTGATATGATGGGGGTACAAAAAAATTCCTAATAATATTTGTTTTATTTTGTCAAAAAAAAGCATGGCATTGGTATCTATTATTTTGACAAAAAAAAAGCAGGCGTCTACTGTAATTTGGAATATATACTACTTATCTATGAAGATATTTTCTGCGGTAAAATAAAAACCAAGACAATATGCAACACTGTAAAATTTTTAATAAGTGTTACATTTTGAAAAAAAACAATATTTCAAATGTATTTTTTTGTTTGTAATAGCAATAGACTAAATTTAAAATCATTTTTTTTCAAAAGTAGTTTATTTTTGTCCTAAACTTAAAATTTTAATCTCTATAATTTAACATTTTTGAAAAATTAATCTCACTTTCATTTTTGCGACTTTAATTCTACATTTAATTAAACAATAATTATTTAGTCTCTTATTATTATTATTATTATTATTATTATTATTATTATTATTATTATTATTATTATTATTATTATTATTATTATTATTATTATTATTATATGGTCTGGGGTCTTTGACCCTACCGGTATTTAGGGGAAATGGGCCCTAAATAATTTGAAGTTCGACTGGGAGATAAGTAAAGTCTGGCTTCAATTTGTTCCATCGCCGGGGATCGAACCCGGGTACTAGCCGAGTCCGCCTCTTAAAATGGAGTTTCAATTCTTATATTTAAAATAGGAAATTTTTAGTCCTTCATTTTTTATAGACAAATATTAATAGTTAGTAATTAGAAAAAAATGGAAAAATGTTAGTTTTCGTATTTGAGCATTTCGTGAATACATATATTTAAATATTTATTTTTATACTATTTGTTTTACTATACTATAGTCTATGGAACACCTTTGTGAAAAAAAATCTACCCCTTTCTTTTATAAGGCTAATTGGCCAAAAAGCACTAAAATGAGATATCCAGCTCTACGTATTGGTAGTATTGGTATTTAGTATACGTATCCTTCCATTTCCCACCTGATTCGTAACACGTGTCACCAAATTGCACATACCTAATACCTAGCCGAAGGTTCCCAATTGTATTGGTATTTATTCCTTCTATTTTCCCTTTCAACAGATGCACCAAAATTTCAATTTCAAGTCTCATATACATCACTTAGTAAATCAATATACAATTATATCAAGGACAGCTCTTGTATCATTTCATACATTTCCAAGAGTATAAATAACCTTTCTGGTGACAGCCATAGAGACATTATTTGTAGTCATCTCAATAAATTGAAATTTGGAATAGCATGGAAAACAATTAACATTAGAATATGATAAAGACACAATAAAAATGAGAAGCCAACAATAAAAAGAAATAAAAAACCAATAGATGCATACCTTAATTTTCAACATATTCACAGGATAAAAAAGGACTTTATTTGGTTCAACAATAAGTAATACAAAAGAAATTTGGATTCTTTTATTACTGCTGGCAATGCATCATTCAGTATTCAGCAGCAGCAGCATAACTGCAGCCCATTCACTCCTGCAACCCCAATTCTAAATCAACCAGCTTTTGAAATTTAGCAGCAACCAAAAGAGAAAGTAATTTCTGGCCCTTAATTTCAACACGATGGCTCAAAAAATGATCAATTTAAAGTAATTTAAAAACCTGAAGCACTGGTCAAGATATGCACGCAATTGTTTAAGGAACTTGAGGTTTGGTCTATCTAGTCAAGATCATAATACCTTTAATCTACAGTCAGGACATAACCTGCTCACGATATACACATCCTAGAAAACAATTACTACCTAATATTCCTAGTATATATAACCCGCAAACATATATCAAAACAATTGAATACCAATAATAAATACCCATCTAGGGTTTGCAGGTTTGAGATCATAAACAGCGCCGCCGCTGGGTGTGGGGGGGGGGGGTCCCTCCTCGGTTTCTTCCCCTCTCCTCTCAGTGCTCCTTCTCCTCTGATCTGTGCTTCTTTTGGATCTGTTGAATATGTTGTTAAGCGATTTGGATCTCTTCGCGATCTGGATTTGGAGAAGTTCTTGCGCCGTCGCCGTTTCGTGTTCGACTTCGGTTGTTCCGGTGGCTGTAAATTAATAAAAATGGGTTGGGCGCTGCTTGGGTTGGAACCGCCGTTGGGGGCTCCCTTTCATTGGATCTGATCTCCTCTGTGACGTCCACGACCTCTCCCCCGAGGCGTTGCTGGTTGGATCTCACTGTTGGTGGATCTGCGCGCTTTTGGAGGTACTATGGAGTGCTTCTGTTCGCGGTGGTTTGTGGCTCTGTTTGCGCAGGGGTTGTTTCGGATGCGGTGTTTTTTGCGGTGTTTCGCGGTGGTTCACGGTGGTTTGTCTGATGTTCGCAATGGTGGCTGTCGTTTCGGACTTTGGACCGCAGTCACGCCTCCTCTCCGTTTGTCGTGGGCACTTCTCCCTGTCGCTCGCGGTTTTGCTTGATTGTGCCACGGTGTTGGCCGGGGGCGCAAGGCCGCGGTGGTGGTTGGTGGCTCGGCTACCTCGATCAAGCTAGGTGTTGTCGCGGTGTTGGTCGGTAGCACGACTTCGCGATGGTGGTTGGAGTCACGGCGCCGGATGTCTGGGGGTGTGCTGTCGGTGGGTGCTGATTCGATAGTTTGTACCTTGTCGGACGCCAGATTGCAGTTTGCAGATCGCCGGGCTCCTCCCCCTTTGCCTTCTGCTTCTTTGCCCCCTCCCAATCGTCTCTGGGCCTCCACCTCTAACCTCGATACTTTGTGATGTGCTTAATGTGAGGATAGCGAGGTGATGCAGGCTGTTGTGGTTTGGAGTGTGAGTTCAGGAGGTGGTGGGTGGAGGTTGTGTGGGGACTCTCAGGTGTTGCCCTGCCTCCTTTCGGGTTTTCTGTTCGCCTTAGAATTTCTTCCATTAGAGTTCTATGGTTGTTTATTTTAGAGGCCTTGTTGGGCATTCTATTATTGTCCTTATTACCAAGGGTTTTGGTCTAGTCCCCCCTTGTGCTTTTTATATCTCTCTTTATTTTATTAATAAATTCGGGCTGACTGCCTGTTTGATTAAAAAAAAATAATAATAAATACCCATCTATTTGCCATATCCATATACTATCCAGGGAACAGAACAAAATATACATAATCATCAAGTATAACTCAGACTATTACAGGCTTGTGACCATCCACAGGGCCGATGTAGTATAAACCGAGTTCCTCAAACAATGAAGAACCGGAAGCACTGATCATAACTTGCATGCAAAAGAGATTGAAATCAACAGAGAGTAAACACCAGAAAAAAATAAAACAATAGAAAAAAGTAGAAACTAAACCCACAAAAGAGATCAACCCCTTCAATCTCCACTGTGAACCAGCAACAATCACCACCCTTGCATGCATTCGTTGACGACCACCAGAACCGCCATTGACGCAGCTGAACGACAGTCAGATTAACCCTGTTGAAGTTTAACACATTTATTTGATTTTACTCTGCAGGTTGCAAAATCAATTTTCAAGGGTGCAGCTAGCAAGAAGCCCACTTTGGCCCACAGTGGACAAAAACACTCTGCAGCCCAAATGGATTCCAAAAACGGATCTGCGGAACCCAGCGGGTCGCGTACTGTAGCAATGCGCGGGTCAAGGAACCGGGTTACGGGTCACAAACCGGATCGGTATAAAAGCTTTGCTTAAACCCTAATTCCCAGAAATTCAAGAACTCGGTTACTGTTCTTGCTCTTCTTCTGTGAAACCCTTCGTCTTCCTCCTTGGACTTCTCACTGAACCAGACCTTCTTCTTGCAGATTGAATCAAGGTTTTGCTTCAATCTTTCACCAGAGTACCTCGCCTACCGTTCCTACACAACAGCCCCTTCTTTCAGTTTGATTTCGGCTTGATTTCAGAAACCCTAGTTTCTGAAGGACGTTCTTCAAGCTTCTCTGATGGCTGGGTTTTGTTGCGGACACTGCAACTGAGGTAAATCACTGAACCGATTCTTTAACAGCTTTCTTTAACTATCTGATTCAGTGAAAACCTAATTTCTGTGTTGTTTTTCTTGCTGTTTGGGTTTGCTGGGAATATTGACGGTTGAAACACATAAACTGGATGAAGGAATAACAACGTAAGGTATTGTTTCACTCTCTTAGTGAAATGATGTTTCTGATTTGATTTTTACACAGAAACCCTAAGTTGCTGTTACTGCTTGCAGGTTATCTTGTGATTGTTCTTGATGAACAATCACCAACTTCACGCCTTCAATTACTGCTTGACAAAGGTATAATTCCCTTTCTCTTTGATTCTTCCTTTTCTCTCTATTTAGTCACAAAACAGAGTTGTTGATACACTGTTCTTTCCTTTTCTTGTGAGGTACATTCCACCCTTGAAGATACTCACCACCAAGGACTTAGAGAACAGCAATGAAGAAGAAGAGTTCACACGAAAGAGAGAATTGAACACAGAAAGGGACTGAATCATACAGCAATGTAAAAACTTATAAAACTGTAATTTTATTTCTGATTTACAATAGTGTTTCTACATTACAAATCTGTATGTACATAGCTAATTTATAGCATTCTCTGGGATCAGTTAGCTGAAGGTTTTTTTAGTTGTTGTAACCAACTTTAGTTTGTTAGGATTGTTTAACAAACTAACCAAATTAGTTAGGGACTAATTCAGTTTCACATACAGCTGTAATATTAACTAAACAGGGACTGTTTAGCCAATAATTCCTGGCTGTTAGATTTACCTTAATCTAAGGCTGTAATTTAAAGTTGATCTAAGTTGTGGATTACCAACAATCCAACATCCTCCCTTAATCCTAAAACTTAGATTTTCTTAGAGCTTAGAGACAGGAACTAAGTCAGGACAACCCCCTGTTAGGTATTAACCAGTGATGATCTGGGACAAGCCCCCAGATGTTAGCTTTCAACCTAGCTGTCTCCTAAGCTTTAATTAAAACCTTACCTTTTTGAGCCTTTAGTAAAAAGTCAGCCATCTGCTCGTTAGTTGAGCAGTGGTTCAGTGCTTCTAGCCAAGCTGCTTGAGTGGCAGCTTTGAAACCCAGAGAGCATTCTGCATTGTTGCTGGCAGAACTGAAATCTGCTTTGTCAATCCTTGCTGGGACTCCCTTAGCACAATTTAGTTGTTGTAGAGTAGAGCTTTTAGGTGCCCTTAAGAACTCTAGTTCATAGACATCACATAGAGTCCCTAAGTCTTCATAAGTGGAGTTTAACTCCTCAATTGTAGTGCTTCTCAGCCCTTCTCTTTCAAGAGCTTCATAGCAATCACATAGTTCTGAATATGGCTTGGCAGCTTCCTTATAGAGGGAAATTTCATCTGCTTGCTGCTGTACAGCTTCCTCAGTGTCATGTTTCCTCATCATAGAGTCTTTAGTGCTGCTTTCCTCCTTAGGGCAGTTTCCTTGTCTTTCAGCTATATTCTGAAACAATTTAAAACACACCAAAGCTCCTCCTTTGGTTTTGGTTAGGTAAATCCACAGTTTTGAATAGTCATCTACACAATTCACAACAATATTGTTAGCACCTAGTGAAAACATATTAAGTGACCCATATGTAGATGAGTATGCAATCTGTTCAACTTCCCTTTTGAACCCTAGGTTCCTTACACCAGCTGCTGTAATAGGTTTAGCAATGTTAATACCAGTTTTCCTTCTAGGATAAGAATCAGTCAGCCATTCCTTATGACTAGTCATGTAGCTTGAACAGCCATAGTTTAAGGGCCACATTACTTCAATAAACCTGCCAATGTTAGTTGAAATAGCACAAGTAGCATATTCACAGTATTTCCTTATCCTAGGATCAGTTTTAGGTATCACAGAAATTGCCTTAATTCCTGTTTCTGTTTCTGTTTCAGAATCAACAGTTTCTAAACTCACGGTTTTGAAAATTATAGATTCTGAATTCACATTTTCCAAAAAACCAGTTTTTACACTTACATTTTCAAAATTCACAGTTTTTGAAAACAGTGATTCTAACTCCACAGTTTCTGAAAACACAGATTTCACAGTTTCAAAATTCACCAACTTTGAAAACTCAGATTCTAAACTCACAGAAACCTCCTTAGATTCTGCTTCTAGTTTATCCTTAGGGATCACAGAAACTTCCTTAGTCTCTGCTTCATGTTCAGTCACAGAACACACAGAAACTTCCTTAGTTTCTGTTTTAACTTTTGAACATACAGAGACTTCCTTAGTTTCTGTTTCAAGTTCAACTATATCCACAGAAACTTCATTAGTTTCTGTTTCTTCTAAGTCATCTATTATCATGCTAAAAACTACATGATCAGATTCTGAATCTGAATCTTCTTTAGCCACATTGGCTTCAGATTCAGCTTCTTTGGGCTTAGAGTCCTTTCTAGTAGGACACTCAGTAGCATAGTGCCCATATTCATCACATCTGTAGCATTGCACTTTAGATTTATCTTTCTTAGATGCATTGCTACTTTTCTTAGTGAAATCAGATTTAGAGTTAGGTTTACCTGACTTACCTTTGCTGCCTTTTGACCACTTCTTGCCATTAGACTTGGTGAGTAGGGCCTGCTCATCTTCTTCTTCACCTTCTAGTAGTTTGATCCTTAGCTCCTTTGCTTCAAGCTTTGCTTGGAGCTCTTCCACTTTATAGTCATCTGGTAGAGTTGTATCTTCAATACTGTTGACTACCCAGCCAAACTTCTTAGTCAAGGACCTTAGGACTTTCTTACAAATCACTTTTTCTGTAAGAGTTTCCCCATACATTGCCATAGTATTAGTGATTTTCTTTAACCTTATAAAGAAATCAGAAATACCTTCACCTTCCTTCATCTTTAGTGTTTCATACTGAGCTCTTAAAGCCTGTAACTTTTCTTCTTTGATAGGGGCAGCACCAGTGTAATACCTCTCTAAGGCATCCCAGGCAGCCTTAGAAGTCTCATAACTTCTAATCCTATCAAAGTTTGTCTCATCACACCCCTGGTGTATGAGATAGATTGCCTTGTAGTCCTTTTGTTCGTTTTCATTGAACAAATTAGTTTCAGCAACAGTTGGTTCTTCACCCAATGGTTCAAAACCATTCCTAACAATTCTGAGAACACCATGGCAGCCAAAAATGGCCTTCATTTGGAGGCTCCATCTATCCCAGTTTTTCCCATCAAGCTTTGGGATTTGTGTGCTTAGACCTGTCCCAGTACTAGCCATCTTTTAGAACTGAAAACACTTTAAACACAGAAATTGTTAGATCACAAAACTGCACAATCAGATTGTGCAGGTAAAAGAACCTTAAAAGAAAATTTTAAAAAAAGGTATAGAGATAGAAATTTTCCTGTTTTTCCCTGGATTGTTACCAGCTCATTGATACCATGTTGAAGTTTAACACATTTATTTGATTTTACTCTGCAGGTTGCAAAATCAATTTTCAGGGGTGCAGCTAGCAAGAAGCCCACTTCACTAATTTGGCCCACAGTGGACAAAAACACTCTGCAGCCCAAATGGATTCCAAAAACAGATCTGCGGAACCCAGCGGGTCGCGTACTGTAGCAATGCGCGGGTCAAGGAACCGGGTTACGGGTCACAAACCGGATCGGTATAAAAGCTTTGCTTAAACCCTAATTCCCAGAAATTCAAGAACTCAGTTACTGTTTTTGCTCTTCTTCTCTGAAACCCTTCGTCTTCCTCCTTGGACTTCTCACTGAACCAGACCTTCTTCTTGCAGATTGAAGCAAGGTTTTGCTTCAATCTTTCACCAGAGTACCTCGCCTACCGTTCCTACACAACAGCCCCTTCTTTCAGTTTGATTTCGGTTTGATTTCAGAAACCCTAGTTTCTGAAGGACGTTCTTCAAGCTTCTCTGATGGCTGGGTTTTGTTGCGGACACTGCAACTGAGGTAAATCACTGAACCGATTCTTTAACAGCTTTCTTTAACTATCTGATTCAGTGAAAACCTAATTTCTGTGTTGTTTTTCTTGCTGTTTGGGTTTGCTGGGAATATTGACGGTTGAAACACATAAACTGGATGAAGGAATAACAACGTAAGGTATTGTTTCACTCTCTTAGTGAAATGATGTTTCTGATTTGATTTTTACACAGAAACCCTAAGTTACTGTTACTGCTTGCAGGTTATCTTGTGATTGTTCTTGATGAACAATCACCAACTTCACGCCTTCAGTTACTGCTTGACAAAGGTATAATTCCCTTTCTCTTTGATTCTTCCTTTTCTCTCTATTTAGTCACAAAACAGAGTTGTTGATACACTGTTCTTTCCTTTTCTTGTGAGGTACATTCCACCCTTGAAGATACTCACCACCAAGGACTTAGAGAACAACAATGAAGAAGAAGAGTTCACACGAAAGAGAGAATTGAACACAGAAAGGGGCTGAATCATACAGCAATGTAAAAACTTATAAAACTGTAATTTTATTTCTGATTTACAATAGTGTTTCTACATTACAAATCTGTATGTACATAGCTAATTTATAGCATTCTCTGGGATCAGTTAGCTGGAGGTTTTTTTAGTTGTTGTAACCAACTTTAGTTTGTTAGGATTGTTTAACAAACTAACCAAATTAATTAGGGACTAATTCAATTTCACATACAGCTGTAATATTAACTAAACAGGGACTGTTTAGTCAATAATTCCTGGCTGTTAGATTTACCTTAATCTAAGGCTGTAATTTAAAGTTGATCTAAGTTGTGGATTACCAACAATCCAACAAACCCCCTGTGGCTCGCCGCAAACAAGGTGCCACCCTCGCCCTAAATACGGCTGCGTCAATCCTTATCTTCTCTGCTGGAATCGTTCAGCCCCCTATCCTACGGCCATTCTTTTGTTTGAAAGTGTTTCAAAACTTTAGTGTATGTGGGATTCGTGTATGATACCCCACATGGAAGACATAAATCCCAAGCAAGCATCTAAGTAGTGTCAACCTTGAAATGAAGACATCATATAAATCAATATACAACTTCTGAACAAAAAAAACAATAACTTTAATGGTTTCCTGTATACAATTATATCAAGGACAACTCTTGTATTATTTCATACATTTTGAAGAGTACAAATAACTTTTATGGGGACCTCAAGCTTTTGCCTATTGCTTCTCGAGAGCTAAGTAGCATAGAAACATTATTTGTAGTCATCTCAGTAAATTGAAATCTGGAATAGCAAGAAAAACAATTAACATTAGAAGATGATAAAGACACAATAAAAATGAGAAGCCAACCATAAAAAAATAAAAAACAAATAGATGCATACCTTAATTTTCAACATATTCACAGGATAAAAAAGGACAAAGCCAAATCAATCGGATAACTAATCAACAAACATCTTCAAAAATGTAAATATATCCAGACAAGTCATTTAATCAAGTTCAAGAGTTCGGATCAAAAACAAACAATCCATACAAATCATTTAATCATATAAAACCAAAAAGCCTGTTATTTTAACAAAAATCAAGAGCTCGCCAATCAATTTGGATCAAGATATTCTTAGAGAACATAACCACAATTGTCTGAAAAGGGATGATTGCTGCTGAAATAAACAGAAATGAGTAAAGATTAATAAGATGAGAAGGTTTAATCATAATAAATTCCCAACAATAGTTATTTCCTCCATCCTCTCTAAAAAAGTAAAACAAAATAAGAAAATTTAATTCACACCTTAATCCTCTTGAGTAGTTCATATCCAGTCATCCCAGGCACAATAATGAGTCATTATCATATTAACCTTTACACCCTGTTAGGCTGTAACCATATACATCAAAATAACAACATAAGGACCATAAATAATGATTATTTCTAAAGCCAAATTTGAAATTTAAAAATTGAAATTTTCTTACGTGAAGACTAATGGAGTCTGTGTCACCATCCAACCCAAGAGATTGTAAAGCTAGTTCCACTCTCCACGACCGTCACTGCATAACCTTCAGATTCCAATCCAAGTTCAATTAAAAGACACACACATACCATTAACAACCACATTATAAGCATGCATCAGGTTGAAGCCCTCTTGACAACATCTAATTCAAAGGCTTCACAACCTGATGAATACCACCCTTTATAATAGTTGGTCAATCAAAATAGTGTAAGTGATAACAATAAACTTACAATTAAGGAGGCTTCGTAATACTCAGTGCGATGCCTCAACTACTTCGTGGGCCGTATTAATGCTCTGTGTGACGGCATAATGCTCCCAGTCCATCACTCTCGCTTTCGTCAACATCTCTTCGCTCTATCTCCTCTTTATCTCCTTCATGTTGTACCGACAAAAAAATCCGGGTGAAGATTCCTTGAAGGTTCAAAAATGAAGCCGCCACCAAAGTTTAGTTTAAGGGCAAATATTGAAAAATCCTTTTGAGTTTGTATAAGGGTAGACCAGATTTGGGTTCGGAAGTCGGTCATGCATGGGGAATGTGTTAGCAACCCACGACATCCTTCCTAACGAATTTTACTTGCTAATTAGTTGTATAAAAAAGAAAGTTAATTTTTAAAATGTTTACTTTACCCCTTTTATTTTGAATCAAAAAGAAAAAAGACTTAATAAAATTTTTAGTTTTTTGTGTTTGACAGGAGTGGGCCCCTGCTCCTACGTATCTCTCGGTGCAATGGAGAAATCAAAGCTACGTAGTTCTTGGATAGAAAAAGTTTGTTGGTTGGTATTTTTTAGGCTAAATTGCTCTTTTGGCCCTTTATCTTTGGGGTTGTGGTCACTTTGGCCCTTTATCTTTTTTTTTTCTCATTTTAGACCCTCATGTTTTTTGTGTGTGTCATTTTGGCCCCTGCCGTTATCATTTTGGTCCCTTATGTTTTTAATTGATTTCATTTTAGTCCCTTATGTTTTTAATTGATTTCATTTTGGGCCCTTATGTTTTTAATTGATTTCATTTTCGTCCTTAAAAATTTGCTACAAAAAACATAAACATAACGGCAGGGGCCAAAATGACACACACAAAAAACATGAGGGTCTAAAATGAGAAAAAAAAAAAGATAAAGGGCCAAAGTGACCACAACCTCAAAGATAAAGGGCCAAAACAATAGTTTAGCCTATTTTTTAATATAGGGATTTTAGGATTATTGGGCTGTACAGCTCATTCGTCCTAGAACGATGACTAACCCGTCTGTACAGTCGACTTAGTCCCCTATTTTATAAAAATAGAGTTTTTTGAAGTTTGAAAAAAATAGTTTGATGTGTGTTGGTTTGATTTTATTTGAATAGAGATTTTAGGACTCTTGAGCCGTACGGTTCATATTCATCCTAAAACGATGACTAACCCGGCCGTGCGGCCGACATACTCCCCTATTCGTTTTTTTGGAAAAAATGTTTATTAATTATTATTTTTTAGGGGTTCTAGGAATCTTGAGCTGTACAGCTCATTCATCCTATACGCTGACTAACTCGACTGTACAGTCGACTTAATCCCCTATTTATATTTTTGAAAATGAAATATTTATTTATTTGTTTTTATAGGTTTTTTGTAAAAGAAATTATTTTTTTTGAAAAGAAATAAATAGAAAAGGGAGGGTGCAAAAGTAAAATGGAATGCTATATTATTAAACATGGGGGTGCAGGTAACAGAGTCCAGCTTTATATAAGTTCGGCTGGCCCACGAATTCATGGGCTTTAAATAGCAATCTGACATTTTTATTAAAAAATAAAATAGATAATAAATAAGAGGGGTATATAAGGTGACTAACTATTGGAACCCTAATTGTTTCCTTTCTCTTGCGCCGCACCAATACATATTAGAGAGAGAGGGTTTTAGAGTGAAAAAGGAAAGGGAGAGAAATCAGGGAGGTGATTCATGGAGAGAGAGAGAGAGAGAGAGAGAGAGAGAGAGAGAGAGAGAGAGAGAACGAGGGAAGAGGATTATGGCCTCATGGCCACGCCGAATTTGCGACGGAGAGGGTTACGACGAAGGTGATGGGTGGCGTTGACTAGCCATCACGGTGGTAGTCACGACGGTGGTGACTGCGTGACGGTGAGGGAGCCGATGACCGGGGAGCGTCACCGGAGGTGAGGTACTGGGCGATGGAGGTTTGGCGGCCAGGTGTTTACGCAGGGGTGTTAACGGCGACGGGGAAGGGGGGCTGATGACTTTGTTAGGAGCGAACGGCCACCGTCTACGGCAGCTGGAGCTATAGGTGAGGCTTCGCTTTTCTCTTCTCTCCTCCTCTGCTTCTCCTACTCTGTTCTTTCTTATTTTTTGATGTTTGTTTTTTTGTTTCTCTGGGTGGTTCTCGGTTGTGGCGACGGGAGGACGAGGGCTGACGACGTTTTGTTTGGAGCGAACGGCCACCGCCTACAGTGGCCAGAACTGAAAGGTAAGGCATCAGTTCCTATTTTTTTATATTTTATCTCTCATCTGCTCTAATTCTGTTCTTGATTCGTATGGTTTCCTCCTTTTTAAAAATATTTTGTGTCTATAATTTGTTTTCTAAAAAACCTAATTTTCTAAACCTAAACCTGATTCAAACCAATTACTTAGTCTAAACCTAATTTTTCTAACTAGAAAAGAAGCTGTTCGTGATACCCTGACTGTTCATGATACCCTGACTGTTCATGATACCAATTGATTTTTCAAACCCAATTTTTCTAAACCTAATGTTGAATTAAAAAACCTAGTTAATTCCTAAAATTATTTTTTTAAAAAAAACTAATCTATTCATACAGAAAACGTATATAGGGTATATGTATCACTAAAAGAATAATAAAAATATACTTGCAGTTGCTACATGTACGAATTATTTAGCATGTGAACATCTAAAAAACTAAAGCATTACAGATTACACCTACGCCTACATGTTTTTGTATTTTTGAATAAAAGAAACACCAACCTGTTTTCCAGCTTCTGACCTTTTGTTTGATTGTTGCCGTTAACTAATGTTGCTCCTACCCTTGCTGCTACTGCTGTTCCCCTCTTGTTTCAGAAATTTTGATGCTTTGTGATTAGGGTTTTAGTATAAATCCCTAATCTTTTGGTTCTGAATTTCTGTGTATTTTTCTGTGGGATTTTTTTTGGGTCCCTGTTCTGTGTGTATCAGGCTTGTTTATATAGGCAAAAATTAGGGTTTTGAATTGAATTTCTGATCCTTCTCCATCTTTTGTTTCCTATTTTGCAGGTTTTGGGCTTGGGTTGGAGAAGGTGGGTACTTGGTGAGCAAGGAAAGGGCTAGGGTTCAGCTATTGTTTCTTGCTTTGGATTGAGGACAAGCAGCCGAAACTGTAAATCTGATCTTTTTAACTTTTTTAATTTATTTTGTATTTTTTTAGATTTTTTGGATAATTGTAAATATTTGTAAATTAATTTTTTGTTGATTTTTAATTATATTTGTGATATCTGTAAACTGTTATTTGTACTATGGACAATTTTATTGTTTTTGGCCAAAATGGAAGAAAATGATTAAATTGGGCCAAGCCCAATCAAAAGACTAAACATAGGAGGCCCAATTAGACAAATGACTACAATAAGGCCCAATTAGAACAATTTTCTAAAATCAGGTCCAATCTAGACAAATTACTAACATAGGTCCAATAGCAACACATAGGCCCATATTACTAGACATGCGCGAATCGTAGAAATACAAGTCAACCACGCAAGTATGGGCCCAATCAGACAAAAAGGCAATTCGGCCCGATTGAACAAAGTACTAAGCGTTGGCCCGAATTAAAACAAGACAACATCGAATGAGTCTGAAAAACCTTTCTCGTAGCAATGATTGCGAAAAAGGATCGGACGAAATTGGGGTACAACACATGTCAATATAACCCACCCCTCCTGAAAAAATATTGCAACATAGAAGGTAGGTATAACCGAAATCAAATTCCAGAAAGTGAAGCATTAAACCTATTGCAGGTATAATTTCACTGGTTCTAGAGATCAAACTTAGTTTAGTATCATAATAGTTAAATCACATAACCTCCTGATGAATTTTTAATAAATAAAGAAAATTGGCATAAAAGAAAAAGAAATCGAAGAAGGGAGTGAGAGATGCGCCGAAGACGATGGAAGGAAGACGGTGGTATTGCCAGATTGAAGCGCGGGCTATTACGATCCTTTGTTTGAAGTGATCATGCATGTATTTGTCCTTTTTGCAAGTTTTACTTATAATAGATTATCTCCTTTCCGTGATTTTTAGAAATTTCGTAATGATCGTAATGCTCTTGATTATGCACATGCTTTGCAATTCAGTATCATTTATCATAAAACATCATTTTAAAGCGAATAGGTAACAAGGAGGCGAAGCAAGTGTTTAATATTCAAATGGAGGCCAAGTGCGCAGAAGGCCACACTGACCGGAAATTACATTGAGAGCTTTAAACTAAAAACCAATGTTTAATATTCAAATGGAAGCCAGGTGTGCAGAAGGTCACACTGACCGGAAATTACATTGAGAGTTTTTAAACTAAAAAAGAAAGAAAAAGGAAGAACAGATCTCTTAATTGTTTGCATCCTTGGAGTAACGACGTCGATTGCCCATACACATAAACTTGACCACTCATCATTCAGCTTTCGGAGGCGTGAACTGCCTTAGTATCTGTTCAAAGTCCAACTTTCTGACCCTAATTTTTGCTTGGATCGCTCTTCAGAGTTTTCAATCCATCGGGTCGCTCTAATTTTTTCCTAGGCCGCCCTTTCGGGTTTTCAACCTAGCGAGCTCATTTTTGCTTGGATCATCTTTCTCATTTTTCCATATATTTCTTTTAGGCATAGTACTTCTTGACTGCATCTGAGTTCGCTGGGAGTGGGAGGTCATCACCATCCATTTCTGTGAGGATTAATGCCCCTCCAGAGAATGCTTTCTTCACGACATAAGGTCCTTCATAATTGGGGGTCCGTTTCCCACGGGAGTCTTTTTGGATAGGCAGGATTCTCTTGAGCACTAGGTCTCCCTCCTGAAACTATCTAGGACGGACATTCTTCTCGAAAGCTTTCCTCATTTTTTGCTGGTACAACTGCCCATGGCACAGAGCGACTACTCTCTTTTCCTCAATGAGATTCAACTGATCCAGACGAGCTTGAACCCATTATGCTTCTTCTAATTTTGTTTCCATTAGCACTCGTAGAGGGGGTATTTCAACTTCGATGGGAAGAACTGCTTCCATCCCGTATACTAGAGAAAATGGACTTGCCCTTGTTGACGTGCGAACTGAGGTTCGGTACCTGTGCAGGCGAAGGGAAGCATTTCATGCCAATCTTTGAATGTCACCACCATTTTTTGCATGATCTTCTTTATATTCTTGTTTGCCGCTTCGACCGCCCCATTCATCTTTGGACGGTATGGAGAAGAGTTATGGTGTTGAATTTTGAAGTCCTCACACAACTCTTTCATCATTGTGTTATTCAGGTTGGTCCCGTTATCTGTGATGATCTTATTTGGAAGGCCGTAACGGCAGACCAAGTCTCTTTTTATGAACTTGACAACCACAGATTTCGTTACACTGGTATAAGAAGCGGCTTCGACCCACTTGGTGAAATAATCAATAGCAACCAGGATGAAGCGATGATCGTTCGATGCTTTAGGTTCAATAGGACCGATGACATCCATGCCCCACATTGAGAACGGTCATGGTGCTGCTAAGACGTTCAAAGAAGTGGGCGGCACATGAATGTTATTAGCATAGATTTGAAATTTGTGGCACTTCCTCACATAGTTAAAGCAATCATTCTCCATTGACAACCAGTAGTAGCCATCCCTCAAGATCTTTCTTGACATTGTATGCCCATTAAAATGAGTGTCGAACGAGCCTTCATGGACGTTTTATTCATAATCCTTTCTGCTTCCTCTTTTGCCGCACATCGGAGGAGGACCATATCGTGATTTCTTTTATAAAGTACTTCCCCATTTAGGAAGAAACCCATTGACAATCTCCTGAGCGTTCTCTTATCATTTTATGTGGCACTAGGAGGGTATTCTCTTCTTATTATATAATGCTTGATATCGTAATACCAAGGTTTACTGTCGGGTTCTTCTTCAATTTCCATACAGTGATGTGCCGGCAGATCTCGATGTTGAATTCGGATGAATGTCAGACTCTTATTGTCATTGATATTGAACATTGATGACAAAGTTGCTAAGGCGTCCGCCAACTGATTTTCTTCACGAGGGAAATGGTGGAAAGTGATCTCATCGAACTGTTCGATCATCTTTTGGACGTGATCGCGATAGGGGATCAACTTGGAATCTCTGGTCTCCCAGTCACCTTTTATTTGGTAAATGACCAAGGCCGAGTCTCCATATACATCGAGTCTTTTAACTTTCCACTCGAGGGCCGCTTGGATGCCCAGAATACACGCTTCATATTCTGCGATGTTATTGGTGCAATAGAAACTCAATCTAGCAGTACATGGTATGAAGCGGTTATCTGGGGAAATCAATACAGCTTCGACCCCATGCCCCATAGATTGGAAGTGCCATCAAATGACATTCTCCACCTTTCGTCGTCTGGAGATTTCCCTTCTCCGAATAGAGCCATTATATCTTCATCGGGGAAATCATATTGCATTGATTGGTAATCCTCAATGGGTTGGTGCGCCAAGTATTCAGTCAATGCACTACCTTTGATTGCTTTTTGAGTGATGTACAAGATGTCGTATTCAGATAGCAGCATTTGCCAGCGAGCAATTCTCCCTGTGAGTGCAGGTTTTTCAAAAATGTATTTGATTGGGTCCATTTTAGATACCAACCAAGTAGTATGGCTTAGCATATACTGCCTCAGACGGCGTGCAGCCCAGGTCAAAGCACAACACGTTTTTTCCAACAACGAGTATCTTGTCTCGCATTCAGTTAATTTCTTGCTTAGATAGTAAATGGCATGCTCTTTCCTTCCGGACTCGTCATGTTGCCCCAGCACACAACCCATTGATTTGTCTAGCACTGTTAAGTACAAGATGAGAGGTCTGCCAGATACAGGTGGCATTAGGACTGGTGAATTTTGGAGATACCTCTTGATCTTCTCAAAGGCTTCTTGGCAATTATCATTCCACTTCGTTTCTTGGTTCTTGCACAATAATTTGGAGATAGGCTCACAGGTGGATGTTAATTGGGATATGAATCTGGAAATGTAATTCAATCTTCCCAAGAATCCACGAACCTCTTTCTCGGTTTTAGGCACCGACATTTCAAGAATTGCTCGTACTTTGGCTGGATCTACTTCTATTCCCCTTTGACTGACTATGAAACCCAAGAGCTTTCCTGATTTTACACCGAAAGTGCATTTGGCAGGATTTAATCAGAGTTTGAACTTCCTCATACGCTCGAAGAGTTTTTGCAGATTGACAACATGCTCTTCCTCAGTCTTGGATTTTGCAATCATGTCGTCCACGTAGACCTCTATTTCTTTATGCATCATATCATGGAATAACGCTACCATTGCCCTTTGGTAAGTTGCACCAGCATTCTTCAGTCCGAATGGCATTACTTTGTAACAGAAGGTACCCCAGAGAGTGATGAAGGTGGTTTTCTCCATATCCTCAGGGGCTATCTTGATTTGGTTATACCCAGAATATCCATCCATGAAGGAGAAAAGAGAGTGTTGTGTTGTGCTATCTACCAGGACATCAATGTGAGGCAAAGGAAAATCATTTTTAGGGATGGCTCTGTTCAAATCTCGATAATCGACACACATCCGAACATTCCCATCTTTCTTTGGAACTGGAACAATGTTGGCTACCCATTGAAGGTATTCGACTACTGCCAAGAATCCAGCATCGAATTGCTTCTTAACCTCGTCTCGGATTTTCAGTGACATATCCGGCTTCATTCTACTTAATTTCTGTTTTACCAGCGGGCATTCGGGTTTTACTGGCAGTTTGTGTTCGACTATATTAGTGTCTAGTCCGGGCATGTCTTGATATGTCCATGCGAAAATGTCGACATATTCGAACAAAAGTCGTACCAGCTTCTCCCGTTCGCTGTCTTTCATTGTGGTGCCGATTTTGACCTCTCTCTTATCTTCTTCTGTGCCTAAGTTAATTGTTTCAGTCGATTCCTCGTGGGGCTGAATCACCTTATCCTCTTGTTCCATCATTCTCATCAACTCTGGAGGAGTTTCCCAATTATCTTCAACATCTTCCTCAGTTTGACTAATAGGGTGATCAAAGTTACAGCATGAGTTATCGACGTCGCTATTTTCAAAGATAGTTTTTTTAGATCTGCATTTAGCGGAAATTGACGGAATGAAAAACGAATAAAAGAAAAGACAAAAGCAACTGAAAAGAGAAAAAGGAAAACGGAAATTCGTTGGAGAATTCAAAATAACGTTTCATTAATACTGATACTGAAAAGAAAACATCTGTGCCCTAATGAAATGTCCTAAGGCCTTGGGCAAAGCCAAAGGATTGCATTACAGGAAAATTACTTTGGACTAAAAATTACGGGGAAGTCAACAATCTCCCAATTATTAAGCCTTTCACTTGCAGGACAAGGGCGCACAAGACTGACGACGCCATCTTCAGCATTTAGATCATCTTCAATGGCTGCTATCTGATTTGGATTCAGCATTTTAGCGCTCTGAAAGTTTAACTTGATGTCGCCGATGGTGATCTTCTTCATGCTTGCCTCTCTACCTTCAAGCTTGGCTAACCTCCGCTCCTTCTTTTCCTCAGCTATTCTTCTCTTATCAGCGCGACCAGGCTAGTATCCTATCCCACGTCTGTCTTTGTTCCCCTGCAATTGTATCGGTGTCAGTATTCCTTGTTCGGTCCTCCCTAAGCCACTTCCAGCTTGGTAACCTTTGTCTATCATGACTTTAGCAATCATTAAGGCAGTCTTAGACAGTTTAGGCTTCAGTGGAAGGATTCCTCCTTTCACAAAGGTGGCATTTGCAATTTCTAATGCTTGGAAGGCAGTCTCAAGCGATTCTTCGGCAGCCTCAATGCAGCGGGCAGCAGACGACCTATTCACTAGCATTTCCTCTTCACCGAAAATAACTACTAGCTTATTGTTCACTATGAACTTAAGCCTCTGATGTAGAGAGGAGGGGATAGCCCCGACAGAATGTATCCATGGTCTTCCCAAAAGACAACTGTAAAATGGAGTGATATCCATTATCTGGAAGGTCACTACGAAGACTTCTAGACCTACCTGTACAGGTAACTCCATCTCTCCGATGACTTCCCTTTTTGATCCATCAAAGGCCCTGACCAATATAGAGCTAGGTCTCATGTATGAACAATCCACATGCAACTTTTCCATGGTCGATTTGGGTAACACATTCAAGGACGATCCATTGTCAATGAGCACTCGAGCAAGTGAGTATTCTCCGCATTTCACGGAGATGTGCAAGGCTCTGTTGTGCCCTCTTCCTTCGGCTGAAATCTCGTCATCAGTAAAGGTAAGGTAGTTACTTGCAACAATGTTCCCAACGATCCCATCAAACTGACCCACTGTGATATCGTGAGTGACACAGGCCTCGTTCAGTACCTTCATTAATGCCACGATGAGCTTCTGAGCTGAGAAATAATGATAACAGAGATATATTGGCAGGGGTCTGATTCAGCTGATCAACCACTTTATACTCACTATGCCTCGTAAGTTTCAGGAATTCACCGGCTTCCTGTTCAGATAGTGTCTTTTGGCCTGCATTCTTATCAACAGGTTCTACTTCTTTGTCTTTGCCCTTGCGGGCTCTTTCTTCTTCTCTTGATTTCCCTCCGTCGAGTCTTTCGGGGGTATAGATACGCCCACTACGAGTCATTCCACTAACCCCTGAGATGTTAATGACATCAGGGCTGTTCTGAGGACCTTTCACTTGAGCTTTCATGTTGTAATTCCATGGGACTGCTTTCGTATCCCTGTAGGGGAAAGGAGTTGGCACTTGAATAGTGATTGGTTTAGGCATACCCAGGGACAACTTCGAGTCCATAGCGGATCTCTAGCGGCTTCCGGGTATCCTTGTTCTGGCCATTGCTCGATAGGAGAGTCGACACCTGGTCCTTCCTCTTTTGAAAACCCACTTGTATTATATGTCGGTCCAGTAGGTCTTGAAGGACCGGCTTGAACGCTTCGCATGTCCCGGCACAGCGAGGGTTAGTACATGAATCTTTTCCGGCGCATCCCTTCATGACAACTCCGAAGTGGCACAATTCAACATGGATAGTGTCTAGAGGTGTACTGATATCTTCCACCTTTCTGGTTAAGGACTCTCCTTCAAAATTTCCAACAGCATTAACAGAGGAGTTCTCGTGCCCTGGTATAGGGTTAGTGGCAACATTTGGGCCGTCTTTTTCAAAATTCAACCATTTGGATTCAATGAGGCCTTCTACCACATATTTCAAAGCTTTGCAATTTTCAGTGGAATGGCCGGCCGCTCCAGCGTGGAACCCACAGGTAGCATTCGGGTCATAGCCTTTGGGGAAAGGAGGCTGAAGAGGTCTCATCGGACGGGGAGTGATTAGGTTGTGACCGACAAGATGGTTGAACAGGTCTGTGTATGACATGGGTATTGGGTCAAAACTAACGGGCTTTCTCTCTGGGTAATTTTGTGGTCTGTAACTGGGAATGGTTTGGTGAGGTGAGGCCGGTGGTGTTTGAGTAGGGTATTGGTGGGTGTGTGGCGGTTTATTATAGGAGGGTTTTCCTGATCCAGTGATTGCGTTAGTTTCCCCCTATTTTCTTTTAGGAAAACCAGTGAAAGGCTTTTTCTGGCTATTGGTTCCGGTGAAGCTGTGTGCAATCTTTCCATTCCTTAAACCATTCTCTAACCTCTCCCCTATGATGATCATATCCGAGAAGCTCGAGGATACACTCCCTACCAATCTGTCGTAGAAGGGCGACTGCAAAGTATCCATGAACATTGATACCATTTCTTTTTCCAACAAAGATGGTACTACTTGCGCTGCTAACCCTCTCCAGCGTTGAGCGTATTCCTTAAATGACTCGTTATCCCGTTTCGTCATATTCTGCAGTTGTGTCCTATCGGGCGCCATATCAGTGTTGTACTTATAGTGCTTTAGAAAAGCGTCTGCTAGGTCTTTCCAACATCGGACGTGCGCACGTTCTAACTGCATGTACCAACTCGAAGCTGACCCAGCTAGGCTGTCTTGAAAGTAATGGATGAGCAGCTTGTCATCATGTGCGAATGCCGCCATTTTCCTGCAGTACAAGGTCAGATGGCTTGCTGGACAGGTTGACCCTCTATATTTGTCGAAGTGTGGCACCTTGAATTTAGGAGGGATGACCACATTTGGGACAAGACATAGGTCGTATGCGTCCCTTGCGCCGACATTGGATCCTTCGATTGCTCTCACGCGCTCTTCGAGCATTTGATATTTATCCTTGGACTGAGAGTCCTCCATTGAGTAGTTATGAGTGGGTCCTCTCATGTTGTAGTGGGGAGGAACCACTGGCATTGCAGCGGAGTTCGCATTCAAGATGTGCGAATTGGGAGTAGGAGCATGATAAATTACTAATGGTGACGGAGTATAACCCTGTGGAATGACCTGTGGTGCAGTCGCAGGACTTGAGAAGTGAGCTCGCGGTATTTCTGCATTTGTATTTTGAGCTGAAGGTCCAGCGACTCCCGAAGGTAGGAGGAGCATAGCCAGCTGGGAGACCGTAAGGGGGCCATTGGTAGCCCTGGACGTTCACTGCAGCGGTGTCTGGAGTCTCGGAGCTGGGAGGAGGAGGAAGGCTCGAAGCATTGTTCTTAGTATTCCCCACCGAGGCATTTTCATCTGCATTTCTTCTCTCGAGGAGTTTCATGAGCTCGGCCATTTGATCTTTCAATACCATCATCTCGCTCATTTGATCCTTCAACTTTGCAATGTCTTCTCTCAGAGCCTGATTATCCTCTTCGGCCATTTTCTTTGCTTGAGAACGAGTCCGGTAGCGATGTTGATGAGCCAGCTTGCCCTTTCACTCTGTTTTTTCAAGTTTTTCGACGTAAGTACATGAATGAATGAATGAATGAATGAATGAATGAATGAATGAATGAATGAATGAATGAATGAATGAATGAATGAATGAATGAATGTGCATGGAATGCAAATGTATGCTTTCGTGTGCAAATATATGCTTTCGTGTTACGCTGGGAGAATTGTAAGTTTCTATTCGACATAAAATAGATTCAAAATTCGAAACAGAACAAACGAGTCTTTTATTAAAAGAGAATCAAGCAAACTGGTGGACTACATCTTTTTCCATGAAACCAGGGTAACGTCCTTTAATTTTTAACACGGTAACAAGACGTTTACAAAAATCAATGAATCTTGTAATCTCGATTGGCGTGTCTTTATCTCTGGCAACGTCCGCTGCTATTAGGTGTCTGGGAACCTCTCTGACAGCTTCATTTGCTAGCTCAGCTAACTGTGAGAATCTGTTCCTCCAGTACTCATAGTCGTCATTCAGCTTCACATAATGCTCTTTCAAAAGCACATGTTCTTTGTTAAGGTCATCAGAGATCTTGTCTTGATATTCAATATACGCCTTCAGGTCGATGGTTTTCTTGCATTCTTCCTGCAAAGCTTCCTGATACTCCTCAAGCTTCTTTTGTATCACCTCTCTGGCCTTTCTTTCAATTACCAGCCTATTCTCACATTCATTAGTCATTCCCTCTAGTCGAGGTTTCATATCTTCGAGTTGGCTTCGTAGTATTCTCTCAATCGCTGCAGACTTGGTCAACTGTTTTCCCATACATATGCATTGTCTATAGCCCGATCTCTCTCTCGGTTGCGCACTTTAAGCTCTTCATTTGCACCCATGAGACTTTCTTGCAAGCAGTGCATTTTTTATTTCCCGGCCCGCTCCCATTCATCGCATTCAGCAAAGCGCTTTCTTTTCATGGCACTTTCTCGTTGCAAATCAGCATTCTCTTGGAGCACTTTCTCTAATTTAGCTTGCAACTTCGCCTTTTCTTGTTCTGCTTTGGACAAGGAGACTTGGAGTCTTTCTAGATCTTCATCGAGTATAGGGATAGGTGGAGGGACCTCGGGGGTGACCGGAGCTGCCAGATGGAATGGTAGTCCAACTTCTTGGGCTCTGGATTTGACCCACTGAATGTAACTTTCTTTGGCATCAATACCTCTGGGTCCTAGTTCATGACATTTTCTGGATATTTTGCCCCAGGCCCGACTAATCTTTCTTAGCATATCAAGATCTTCCGAACCCCGCTTCTCTAGCACAAATGAGAATAAAGATTCTTCCGGGGATGGATTCATCATAGGATAACCCAACTACCTCAAAGCAATGGCGGGATTGTAGTTAATGCAGCCTTTAGTCCCTATGAGGGGAACATTTGGGAAATCACCACACTAATAGACAATTTCTTCTATATGTTGGTCCCGAGAATACCAGGAAATGTCACTCCCTTTGAGGCCGGCGATGTATTGGGCCCATTCTGTCTTGCCCCTGACCTCTATATGATGACTTCTTTTGAAGATGTGAGAGGTGAACCAGCGATACAATACAGGCAAACAACATAGGATCAAGCCTGATCGTTTTTTGTGACGTTCATGAATAGTGTAATACACGTCAGTAAGAACAACTGAGGCGGGATTTTGTCCTCAGAGTTTGAATGCTAAGAAAACATCCATCGCAGTGTAATCAATATAACCGTCGTCATTTGGGAATAGAACGACCCCATAGATGATGAGAGCGAAGACATCCATGAATGTAGCCCAATTTTCTTTACCAGCCCAAAATGAGGCTTCTTTCTCCAAGTACCACCTTGTCAAACCTTCTACCCCCTTCTTTACAATTACCTTCTTGGCCAAGTCTGATGTTGGAACTTTTAATATTTCAGACAGTTTTTCGGCTATAGGATAATTTTCCACATATCGGTACGGCTTTTTGTTCTCCGGAGGGAAGCATAATATTTTTTCAAACTCTTCTAAGGTCGGGGCCAGCTAATAGTCTTGAAAGGTGAAACACCGTAATGGTGGATCATAATACTGGCCCAATGCAGTGAGAGCTTCGGCTTGTACCTTGATATTCAGAAGACTTAAAAGATTCCCATACTTGTCGGTGAAGGAGTCACGAAGCCATGGCGCCATTTTATATATTGCTTAGGTCTCACAGACTTCTTAGGTTCGGTTGCTTGATTTTCAAATGTATGGTTTGCCTTAACGTTTGATCCATCTTGTCAGAAAGAAAACCTTACAGTTTCCTGGCGGTCATAGAAATGCATGAAATGTTGATGTTAAAAAAAGAAATTTATGCCATGCAAAAAAAGGAATAAGTAAAAATGCATGAGGTATGCTAAAAATAATTTGCCAAAATAACATAATTTCTTTTTTTTAGGAAGACCGGAAAATGTATCAATGTTTGTTTGAATGTAGGGGTATGAGGCTCCTTTGTGTCCTACGAGGGTTCCTTAGAGGATAGGTCTAGGGCTTGTCTGTTGAGTGAACCTTTCAAATGGTAGCTCTAAAGAGTCCTACATAAGGTTCCTAGAGCCAACGACCCCAGTTAAGAACACTGATCACAACAATAGGCAAGCTATTAGGAGTGCCAGCATTCTCAAGAGGGACCAAACTCTAGGTGAGACTTTCGTGACCACCCAGCAGGACGCACATCCAGTAGGCCATCACTACGCAATCTCGTTCTAACTTAGGTTATTCTCCAGTCCGGGTACAGGACTATTCTCACGTGTGTGCAAAAGTGTGATAGTGGAGTGTGTGAAGGAGAAAAATATCAATAATACCCCCCAAGCTGCAAAACAAACAAACACATATACAAAAAAGTGGTCTTTTATCCTAGGGTTTTCATATCACAAAAGAATAATATGCAATAAAAATAAAAGACAAAAAGGGAAGGGTAAAAATAAACATTAAATTACCAACTAATTATATAGACTAGGTTTGACTCTCTAAATTGTCCCCAGTAAAGTCGCCAGCTGTAGCGACCGAAAAATCTGGGTGACGATTCCTCGAAGGTTCAAAAATACAGCCGCCACCAAAGTTTAGTTTAAGGGAAAATATTGGAAAATCCCTTTGAGTTTGGATAAGGGTCCTTGAGACCAGATTTGGGTTCAGGAGTCGGCCATGCGTGGGGAAGGTGTTAGCACCCCACGACATCCTTCCTAAGGAAGGTTACCCGCTAATTATTTGTATAAAAAAGAAAGTTAATTTTTAAAATGTTTACTTTATCCCTTTTATTTTGAATCAAAAAGAAAAAAGACTTAACAAAAATTTTAGTTTTTTGTGCTTCACAGGAGTGGGCCCCTGCTCCTACGTATCTCTCGGTGCGATGGAGAAATCAAATCTAAGTAGTTCTTAGGTAGAAAAAGTTTGTTGGTTGGTATTTTTTAATATAGGGATTTTAGGCTTATTGAGCTGTACAGCTCATTCGTCCTAGAACGATGACTAACCCGTCTGTACAGTCGACTTAGTCCCCTATTTTATAAAAATAGAGTTTTTGACTTACTCCCCTATTCGTTTTTTTGGAAAAAAAGGTTTATTAATTATTATCTTTTAGGGGTTCTAGGACACTTGAGCTGTACAGCTCATTCATCCTAGAACGCTGACTAACCCGACTGTATAGTCGACTTAATCCCCTATTTATATTTTTGAAAACGAATTATTTATTTATTTGTTTTTATAGGTTTTTCGTAAAATAAATTATTTTTTTTTGAAAAGAAATAAATAGAAAAGGGAGGGTGCAAAAGTAAAATGGAATGCTGTATTATTAATCATGGGGGTGCAGGTAACAGAGTCCAGCTTTATATCAGGTTTCGCAGGCCCACGAATTCATGGGCTTTTCAGGGGCGCTGTAATAATTAAACGGAGGGGGGTTTAAATAGCAATCTGACATTTTTATTAAAAAATAAAATAGATAATAAATAAGAGGGATATATAAGGTGACTAACTATTGAACCCTAATTGTTTCCTTTCTCTTGCGCCGCACCAATACATATTAGAGAGAGGGTTTTAGAGTGAAAAAGGAAAGGGAGAGAAATCAGGGAGGTGATTCATGGAGAGAGAGAGAGAGAGAGAGAGCGAGGGAAGAGGACTATGGCCTCATGGCCACGCCGGACTTGCGACGGAGAGGGTTACGACGAAGGTGAAGGGTGGCGTTGACTAGCCGTCATGGTGGTAGTCACGACGGTGGTGACTGCGTGGCGGTGAGGGAGGCGATGGCCGAGGAGCGTCACCGGAGGTGAGGTACTGCGCGACGGAGGTTTGACGGCTAGGTGTTTACGCAGGGGTGTTAACGGCGACGGGGAAGGGGGGCTGATGACTTTGTTAGCAGCGAACGGCCACCGTCTACGGCGGCCGGAGCTACAGGTTAGGCTTCCCTCTTCTCTTCACTCCTCCTCTGCTTCTTCCTACTCTGTTCTTTCTTATTTTTTGATGTTTGTTTTTTTCTTTCTCTGGGTGGTTCTCGGTTGTGGCGACGGGAGGACGAGGGCTGACGATGTTTTGTTTGGAGTGAACGGCCACCGCCTACGGTGGCCAGAACTGAAAGGTAAGGCATCGGTTCCTATTTTTTTTATATTTTATCTCTCATCTGCTCTAATTATGTTCTTGATTCGTATGGTTTCCTCCTTTTTTAAAATTTTTTGTGTCTATAATTTGTTTTCTAAAAAACCTAATTTTCTAAACCTAAACCTGGTTCAAACCGATTACTTAGTCTAAACCTAATTTTTCTAACTAGAAAAGAAGCTGTTCATGATACCCTGTCTATTCATGATACCAAATGATTTTTCAAACCTAATTTTTCTAAACCTAATGTTGAATTAAAAAACCTAGTTAATTCCTAAAATTATTTTTTTTAAAAAAAAAACTAATCTATTCATACAGAAAACGTATATAGGGTATATGTATCACTAAAAGAATAATAAAAACATACTTGCAGTTGCTACATGTGCGAATTATTTAGCATGTGAACATCTAAAAAACTAAAGCATTACAGATTACACCTACGCCTACATGTTTTTGTATTTTTGAATAAAAGAAACACCAACCTGTTTTCCAGCTTCTGACCTTTTGTTTGATTTCGGTCGTTAACTAATGTTGCTCCTACCCTAGCTGCTACTGCTGTTCCTCTCTTGTTTCAGAAATTTTGATGCTTTGTGATTAGGGTTTCAGTATAAATCCCTAATCTTTTGGTTCTGAATTTCTGTGTATTTTTCTGTGGGATTTTTTTTGGGTCCCTGTTCTGTGTGTATCAGGCTTGTTTATATAGGCAAAAATTAGGGTTTGAATTGAATTTCTGATCCTTCTCCATCTTTTGTTTCCTATTTTGCAGGTTTTGGGCTTGGGTTGGAGAAGGTGGGTACTTGGTGAGCAAGGAAAGGGCTAGGGTTCAGCTATTGTTTCTTGCTTTGGATTGAGGAGAAGCAGCCGAAACTGTAAATCTGATCTTTTTGACTTTTTTAATTTATTTTGTATTTTTTTAGATTTTTTGGATTATTGTAAATATTTGTAAATTAATTTTTGTTGATTTTTAATTATATTTGTGATATCTGTAAACTGTTATTTGTACTATGGACAATTTTATTGTTTTTGGCCAAAATGGAAGAAAATAATTAAATTGGGCCAAGCCCAATCAAAAGATTAAACATAGGCCCAATTAGACAAATGACTAAAATAAGGCCCAATTAGAACAATTTTCTAAAATCAGGTCCAATCTAGACAAATTACTAACATAGGTCCAACAGCAACACATAGGCCCATATTACTAGACATGCGCGAATCGTAGAAATACAAGTCAACCACGCAAGTATCGGCCCAATCAGACAAACGATTGAACAAAGTACTAAGCGTTGACCCGAATTAAAACGAGACAACATCGAAGGAGCCTGAAAAACCTTTCTCGTAGCAATGATTGCGAAAAAGGATCGGACAAAATTGGGGTACAACACAACACATGTCAATATAACCCACCGCTCCTGAAAAAATATTGCAACATAGAAGGTAGGTATAACCGAAATCAAATTCCAGAAAGTGAAGCATTAAACCTATTGCAGGTATAATTTCACTGGTTCTAGAGATCAAATTTAGTTTGGTATCATAATAGTTAAATCACATAACCTCATGATGAATTTTTAATAAATAAAGAAAATTGGCATAAAAGAAAAAGAAATCGAAGAAGGGAGTGAGAGATGCGCCGAAGACGGTGGAAGGAAGAGGAAAATGTGTGAGATGAAAGAGGATCTCAAGAGTCAGATTAACCCTCTATGGCTCGCCGCAAACACCGTACCACCCTCGCCCTAAATGCGGCTTCGTCAATCCTGCTCTTCTCTGCTGGAATCGAAATTTCAGCTCCCTGTTGTGGGTGGTAGCTTTAATTTTGGTTTCTGAAAAGAAATAAAAAAGATAGAAGCGATGAGAGAAGAAGTAGAAGAAGAAAGCCACTGACGTTCTCCTCCTCGTCCAGCCATCGCCACCCACCATCGCCGGAAGTTGTCACTCTGTTTGTCCCTTTGCCTCTCGCCTCGAGCTCTATCCTCTCTCACTCCTTTTCTGTCTTTCTCATACGTTTCTGCAAAAGAAATGCGAAAAAATAGACATGCAAATGCGGAATCTCGTTTAATAATAAAACGAAAAATAATATTTTTGGTACCAATAGAACGCGGCGTGTAGAGAAAGGGTCTTTTTTTATACCCCACCACATTACAATATACCCCCATCAAATATGAAAATCTCAAAATACCCCCATAATTTTGACTCAATCGGATTTACGTTATAAATAGGTAAATCCAATTTGAGATTAATCAAAGGCGGATTTACCTAGATCCGATTAAATTTAAAAAAATCGCATTAGATATACTGATAGAAGGGTAAAATCCGCTTTTGAATTTAACAATGCGGATGTACCCCCACAACAGGTAGATCCGACTTGATAGTAGATCCGCTTTGTCTCTTTTTCAAGTCGGATCTACCTGTTGTGGGGGTACACCCGCTTTGTTAAATTCAAAAGCGGATTTACCCTTACCAGGGTAAATCCGACTTGTAAAAAAAAATTAAAACATTTAATTTGTTTTTTTTTTGACACATTTAATTTGTTGGATATATAATACATATATATATTGATAAATAATTACAAAAATGTGGATACAATAATAAATACAAGAAATGTCAATCTAAATCGTCGGAATCATTGGCTAAGTCTACAATGGTGGGCGCATCAGTGGGAGGGAGACGGGGCATCTTCAAAGCGGTAGACTGCCAAAGGGCAAAACGACCGGTATAAGGATCCAACCATGAAGCAGATTCGTCTGATCGATTATGAGACCGCTGATAACTCATATTTATATGAGTTATTTATACTTATTCAAAGTAAATCATGCAAGTTCTCTGGCAATAGTAGGTTGTTTCTATTAAGTTTCTGTTAGTTTATTGCTTTTTAGTTAGAAAGGGGCTAAACTACAAGTTCTAAGCATTTTGGTGCCAATTGGCGCCTTTGTGAGCGTTTTGATGCTTCTTGTGTTTGTGCAGTAATCTGAACGTGGCAACGTCTCTCATCACGTCTGAAGAAGGGCAGCAGAGCAAGAAAGAAATATCTTATTTTTGGCGCACAAGAAATGATGGCCAAAGATCTAGAAGTGCAGAAGATCTTCTCTCTCCTCAGCGCTGACGCAACTGACGCACTGTAGCAGTGCGGTGTCACTTCAGGGCAGAGTCAGCTCGCAAGCAAGCTTGGAAGGTGGGGAATGACATCAGCAAGCGTGTGACCCTCTTTTGACCATGGCTATTCTCTCTCTACAAAAGGAAAAGGGGGCATCATGTGAAGTCATCCACGAACCCATTCATCATCCACCTTCCTCCATTTTCAGAGATAGTTTTTCTAAAAGAAGTTCTGGACACAGACTTCTTCATTTTTAATTTTCTCAAGCTCCAATTTTTCATCTTCATTCGCAACCATTACTGTGAAGCTCAGACGTTGTAACGTCTTTACAGCGTGCATGAAGGAAGGCCACTTAGGCGTATCTTTTGCGTTTAGTCTCCTTTTCTCTATGTACGGTACTTGGGTTTTAACTCCTCTTATTTCTGTAAGGATGCTCAGTATGAGCTAAACATTGGTAGTTGGGTTGTTGTTTTGCATGTAATGAACCTCTAGTTTAATGTTATGAAGTATTGATGTTTATGCGTTTTAAATCTTTGCATGTTAATATTTCCAAACTTGTTTTGAACTGGCCACTTAAAATAAGTAGATTCATAGGTACAGACATGGTCTATGAAAAGAACTCAAAGATTTATATGAATGAAAAGGTGCACTAAAGACATTTAGGCATTTTTATCTAAGTCTAGACATAGAATGGATAATAGTTCATAGGACATTGCTGTGGGAACTTAAAATACAGGAGTAGGCCTACTTAGAACCTAGACATAGGAATTCTAGTACTTGAAGCTCTGACGTTTTGTGACTGAAAAGCACAGCTCTTTTGCAACAGCGTTCAAACGTTATAACGTCTATATAACATAACATTTGTACGTGTTAACGTGTAAACGTTATAATGTCTGACTAGAGGAGATTTACTTGCATGCAGCAATCCAACTCATACTCTTCCATATTCACAACCACTTCTTATTTACTTGCTTTATCTACGTTCTTAGTTTTAATACCAACTTTTAGTGCCGATTTATCACTTGTTTCACTTGTGTTTTAAAGACTTGATCTTTGAAAGTAAATCAATCCTCGTGGGAACGATCTCTTACTTTTTATCCACTTTATTACTTGTACGACGTGTATACTTGCACTGATATTGCGACTATAAAATACACGAGCGCAACAAGTTTTTGGCGCCGTTGTCGGGGATTGTATTTAACTTTTATTGCTCAACAAGAATTAAAACGCTAGGTGAAAGAATTCTGCTGTGTTATTTGTTGTTTTTGTGAGTGAACAGGTAAACGTTACAGCGTATGCTTAGTTCCAGCTCAAGCTCTAGTTCAACTGAACCAAGGAGTGGAGCTGAGCCTGAATTCTATCCAGAACCTGAAAGAACCTTCAGGCGACTAAGGAGACAACAAAGGTTAAGAAGGCAGCAACAACACCAGCAATTCCAGCCACCAATCATGTCTGAACATGGTACTGGTGGTAGAAGCTCTAGAGGTGGACGCACTCCAAGAGGAGGAAGGCACTCTGATGCTGGAGGTAGAGAACGTGGTCGTGGACCACAAACTCATACAGAAACCTATGTTGATGATGAACACTGGCAGAGACGGCAACTCATCAATGCAGGGCCACAAGACATGGTCAATGACAGAGACAGGCCTATGCGTGATTATGCCGTGCTCAATCCTGCCCATTTACAAACAGGCATTGCAAGACCACCTATTCATACTGGTCACTTTGAATTCAAGCCAATGATGTTCCAAATGCTGCAGACTGCAGGGCAATTTGGGGGTTTTCCTCAAGAAGATCCTTATGCACATCTAAGGCAATTTTTGGATGTGTGTAGCAACTTTGTCATCCCTGAAGTCTCAGAAGATGCCTTCCGATTGAAGCTATTTCCATATTCTCTTAAGGATAAGGCCAAGAATTGGTTGAACTCCTTAGAGCCAAATTCAATTCACACTTGGGATGAGCTAGCTGAGAAATTTCTTGGAAAATACTTCCCTCCCAACAAAAATGCCAAGTTAAGAAATGACATCACTTCCTTCAAACAAAGAGAAGGAGAATCATTATTTGAGGCTTGGGAAAGATGGAAGGAATTACTAAGAATGTGCCCACACCATGGTATACCCGTGGTTATTCAAATGGAGACTTTCTATAATGGTTTAGATCAGCCTACCAGGCTTATACTTGATGCTTCATCCGGTGGTGTCATATTGAACATGTCTTTCTCTGAGGCATGCAGACTTATTGAAGACATAGCTACTCATAATGCCCATTGGCCTTCTGAAAGATTCACTCCCGGAAAGAAGGCTGGTGTCCATGAGATAAGTGAAGTAACTGCCCTTTCTGCTCAGGTTGCTTCTCTGACCAACATGATTAAAAGCTTGAGTACCCCAAACGTGGCAACGTCTGAAACACAGACTGCTGCAGCTGTTGAACTAACACCATCTGGGGGAGTAGTGTGTGTCTATTGTGAAGGAGGGCATGTCTACGAAGAGTGTCCCCATAACCCTCAGTCTGTAAACTTTGTATCACATAACAAAGGTAACAGTCCCTTCTCCAACTTTTACAATTTTAGTTGGAAGAACAACAATTCTTTGAATGCTAGCGATGCTGCTCCTGCAATACCCCCAGGATTTCCCCCTCAACAACAAAAGCAGTATACGCAGAATAACAACAACAACTTGGAAGCCTTGATGAAAACTTTCATAAGCGATTGTAGGGCAACCTTACAGACCCATGAGTCTTCAATCAAAACCTTGGAAAACCAAATTGGGCAGATAGCCTCAACTCTTACTCAAAGACAGAATGGATCTCTTCCATCCACAACTGAAACACCATCTTCATCAAAGTCAAATGGTAAAGATGTGGTGAATGCACAGGTAAATGCTATCTCTTTAAGAAGTGGAACTGAGTATCCTGACCCATCTATGCCTAAGGAACCCAAGGTGCCAGAAGAGGAAAAGGACAAAAACAGAAGTGGAGAAAAAGAGAAGATTATTCCAGATACTGTACTATCTAAGCCAGACGTTACAACGTCTAGTTCTGAACCAGGAATCAAGACTGTTCCTAAGATTGTACCTGAATATCCTCCTCCACCCTACCCTCAAAGACTAAAGAAAGCTCATGAAGACAAGCAATTCAGCAAGTTCATGAAGATGCTCAAACAGCTACACATAAACCTTCCTTTGGTTGAAGCTCTACAACAGATGCCAAACTATGCCAAGTTCCTAAAGGATATCATCACCAAAAGAAGAAGACTCGGGGAGTTTGAAACTATTGCTTTAACTGAAGAATGTAGCTTAATTATGCAGAATAAACTCCCTAGAAAACTGAAGGATCTTGGCAGTTTTACTATACCATGCTCCATTGGAGATTTTTACCTTGGCAAAGCTTTATGCGACTTGGGGGCAAGTATTAACTTGATGCCCAAGTCCATTTATGAAAAACTTGGTATAGGAACTGCCAGACCTACTTCTTTAAGTCTTACATTAGCTGATAAAAGTAGAGTTTATCCTGAGGGCATATTAGAAGATGTTTTGATCAAAGTTGACAAATTTGTTTTTCCAGTGGACTTTGTTATTTTAGATTTTGATGCAGATAAGGAAGTTCCTATCATCTTGGGGCGACCATTTCTGGCCACTGGAAGGACACTCATTGATGTGCAGAAAGGAGAATTAATCATGAGGGTCAATGACCAAGAAGTCAAGTTCAACGTCCTCAACGCACTCAAGTATCCAGAACCTAACACAGAGGAATGTTCCTTTGTGGTTGCCCTTGACCATGTGGTTCAAAAACAATTCAATAAAGACCATGACCACCTGGAGAAGATTCTGGGCAATGATGAGATTCAAGAGTTGTTAACAGAAGAAGCTGCTCCGTCAAACGTTACAACGTCAACTACAGACGTTGTCACGTCTGACTCCCCTGTACCCAAGGCGTGGACAAAGAAGTATGAATCTTTGAGGCAAGAAGACTCCAATCTCAAGAAGATAGTTCCTTCCATTGAAGAGCCACCCAAGCTGGAACTGAAGGTGTTACCTGATCACCTGAAGTATGCCTTTCTAGGGGAAAATGATTCTTTACCTGTAATCATTTCTTCTAATCTCTCACAAAAGCAGGAAAGTGATCTCATTAGCACCTTGAAAAGGCACAAGAAAGCCATTGGTTGGCAAATGGCAGATATCAAGGGTATCAGCCCCACAATCTGTATGCACAGAATTGTCTTAGAGGAGAATGCAAAGAACAGCATTGAAGGACAAAGGCGATTGAACCCGATAATGAAAGAGGTGGTCAAGAAGGAAATCATCAAATGGTTGGACGCAAGAATCATCTACCCAATCAGTGACAGCTCATGGGTGAGCCCAGTTCAATGTGTACCAAAGAAGGGTGGAGTTACTGTGGTGACCAATGACAAAAATGAATTGATTCCAACAAGGACAGTGACTGGATGAAGGATATGTATGGACTACAGGAAGCTGAACAAAGCAACCAAGAAGGACCATTTTCCTCTGCCATTTATTGACCAGATGTTGGATAGACTTGCAGGCAAAGAATTCTATTGTTTCCTTGATGGTTACTCAGGATATAACCAGATAGCTATTGTGCCTGAGGACCAAGAGAAGACCACATTCACTTGTCCTTATGGTACCTTTGCCTTCAGAAGGATGCCATTCTGGCTGTGTAATGCACCTGCAACATTCCAGAGATGTATGATGGCTTTATTCTCAGATTTTATTGAAAAATCCATGGAAGTTTTCATGGATGACTTTTCAGTCTATGGAGACTCATACAAGGAATGCTTGGATAACTTAGAAGGAGTTTTAATAAGATGTGAAGAGACCAACTTAGTACTCAACTGGGAGAAATGCCACTTTATGGTTCAAGAGGGAATTGTTTTGGGGCATAAGATTTCAAAGAAAGGGTTGGAGGTTGATAAAGCAAAAAATGATGTTATTGACAAATTACCTCCACCTACCACTGTCAAAGGTATTAGAAGTTTCTTAGGGCATGCTGGTTTTTACAGAAGGTTTATCAAGGATTTCTCAAAAATTTCCAAACCTTTGTGTCTGCTGCTGCAACGTGATAACGTCTTCAACTTTGATGAGCAATGTCATGAAGCCTTCCAGAAATTGAAGACTGCCCTTGTAACAGCTCCTGTGATAGTCACTCCTGACTGGTCCAAACCATTTGAATTAATGTGTGATGTGAGTGACTACGCTGTGGGAGCTGTATTGGGTCAAAGGTATGGCAAAATTTTTCACTCTATCTATTATGCTAGTAAAACCTTAGATGAGGCCCAATTAAATTATACTATAACTGAGAAAGAGTTACTGGCTGTTGTATTTGCTTTTGACAAATTTCGATCATACTTGGTGGGTGCAAAAGTTATTGTTTTTACTGATCACTCAGCCATCAAGTATTTGATTGCTAAAAGAGATGCAAAGCCACGACTCATCAGATGGGTTCTCCTCCTCCAAGAATTTGACTTGGAAATTCATGATAAAAAGGGGGTGGAGAACCAAGTTGCTGATCATCTTTCGAGGCTTGAGAATGTTGATGCAGGTACAGGTGCAGAAGAGATAAAAGAAAATTTCCCTGATGAAAAACTGCTGACAGTAGCCACAGTAGCTGAAGACGTTACCACGTCTATGGCAATTTCTTCAAACGTTATAACGTCTGATGCTACTGCTCCCTGGTATGCTGATATAGTCAACTTCCTAGTCAGCAAGATTGTGCCTGTGGATTTCAACCATCAGCAAAGAAAAAAGTTCTTCCACACTGTGAAGCACTATTTTTGGGATGAGCCCTATCTGTATAAGATGTGTCAAGATCAGTTGCTTAGGAGATGTCTTGCTGAAAAAGAACAACTTCATGTGTTACAACAATGTCATGCATCACCTTATGGAGGACATTTTGGAGGAACCAGAACTGCAGCAAAGGTGCTACAGTCAGGATACTATTGGCCAACACTCTTCAAAGATGCTCATGAATTAGTGAAAAGCTGTGATAAATGCCAAAGAACTGGAAACATCTCCAACAAGCAAGAAATGCCATTGACAAATATCCTTGAAGTAGAGCTGTTTGATGTGTGGGGAATGGACTTCATGGGGCCATTTCCTATGTCTCATGGAAATTTATACATTTTGGTAGCTGTGGATTATGTGTCAAAATGGGTGGAAGCCATTGCATTGCCCAATAATGAAGCCAAATCAGTCAGCAAATTCCTTAAGCAAAACATCTTCACAAGATTTGGTACTCCAAGAGCTATAATCAGTGATGAAGGCTCTCACTTCTGTAACAAGCTGATTGAGAACCTATTGGCTAAGTACGGAGTGAAGCACAAGATTGCTACAGCTTATCACCCACAGACAAGTGGTCAAGCAGAAATTTCCAACAGAGAAATTAAAAGGATACTTGAGAAGATGGTTGGTCCAAACAGGAAGGATTGGTCCCTGCACCTTGATGATGCATTGTGGGCGTACAGGACAGCATTCAAGACACCACTGGGCATGTCACCATACAAGCTAGTCTTCGGAAAAGCTTGTCATCTGACCATTGAACTCCAACACAAAGCTCACTGGGCACTGAAGCAACTGAACTTAGATCATTCAAAGGCTGGAGAAGCAAGGCTCCTGCAACTAAATGAGCTAGATGAATTCAGGCACACTGCCTATGAGAATTCAAAAATGTATAAGGAGAAAACCAAGAAGTGGCACGATCAGAAAATTCAAAGAAGGGAGCTAGTAGAAGGACAATCAGTTTTGCTGTTTAATTCAAGGTTAAAGTTGTTCCCTGGGAAGCTAAAATCAAGATGGTCAGGACCTTTCAAGCTGGTAAAAGTCTATCCTCATGGTGCTGTGGACTTGTTTGATGAGAAAACTAATTCCATTTTCAAAGTCAATGGCCAAAGAGTGAAGCATTACCATGGAGAACATGTGGTTCGGGACAAGACCACAGTGGCTCTCAACAACCCCTGAATTCAAAAGGGAATAGTCTGGCTGAAGACTCTTAAAGCAAGCGCTCTTGGGAGGCAACCCAATGGTTTTAACTAACCAGCAATTTTGTGTCTTTAAATTTTTGTTTTGTGCAGGAATGGGAGCTGAAGTAGTATAAACGTTATAACGTCTCTGAGTGTCTAGGATGTTGTCACGCTTGCTGCCTGGGTAAAGTTTTAAATGAAAAAGAAAAGAAAATGAGTCAAGCAGTTTTCAAATGAAAAAAAAAATTTTAAAATGAAAATGATTTTTAGACGTGACTGCCAAAGTGACCATGACGTCACTTCCAACGGTTACCCCTTTTTCCCAAACCCACGCCACCACCTACTTCTCAACTTCCCATAAAACCTCCCCAATAAACACTCACCAGTTACAATCATCAAAACCACCTTCAGACACTTTCAGAAACCGCAATCTTATCCCTTCTCCCAAATCTCAAATTTCAAATCCCCCACTCTCCAGAAAACTCATTCAATCACCATGACAAAAACCAAGCAAGCTGCAGTAAAATCATCTGGTAAAGGAAAGAATGTCAACCCAAGTTCTTCCTCTGTTCCAATTCCAGAAATCCCCATTCCTTCAAAGAAGAAAGCCTTGTTGCCAGAAAGGGGATTCAGCTTGGAAAACCCAAATCCTGACTTTCTCGCAACAGTGGCAGCATTGGGATGGCAGAAATTTGTAGTTCACAGAAAGGAATACATTGCAACTCTGGTGCATGACTTTTACAAAGGAATCGTTGAAAGAACCGATGGAGAGCTTTCAAGCACCTCCATCGTTCGAGGTGAAGAAGTCAAATTTGGTGTAAGAATCATAAATGACTACTTTGGGCTAGGTTACTATGGCAAGGCAGTTGAGGTGAAGCAAAAGACTTACGGAGTGGCAGAGATGACTGAAATCAAAGAAAGGATATGTGTTGAAGGAGCTGTTTGGGAGCGAAGAGGCGACCCTGGGAATGAATTCAAAATTTTGAAGAGATACCTTTGTGATGAGGCCAGTGCTTGGTTTCATTTCATTAGGCATTGCTTGATACCCACTTCTCACACTCTCTGGGTTGATAAAGAGAGGCTGATTGCTATTGATGCCATTATGTCAAGAGATAAGATTGAGGTGGGTAAGCTCATCAACAGGGAGATAAACAAATGGCAGAACAGGAAGGATGGATACCTATACTTCCCTTGTTTAATCACTGATCTCTGCATGGAGGCTGGAGTGGAGATTGAAGCATCTGAGCTAAGAGAGGAACCCCAAGGGGCATTCTCTACAAAGTTCAAAGCTAGGCAGAGAGCTGCAGATGCTACCATGTCAGTTGATGCACAGACGTTACAACGTCTGGTGGACCAGCAAAACAGCCTAGCCAAGTTTGTCAAGGAACAATTTGAGTGGCAAAAGAAGGTGAACGCACAGACAACAAAAGACAAGATGGTTATTGAAGAACCAGTACTTCCAGATTGGATGCAAGAGGAAGATGAAGACAACATACCCTTATCAACAATGAACCTCAGGGAAATGAAGAAGGAAAAAGTCAAGAAAACAAGAAAACCAGCCACAAAAAGAAAGAGCCCAGCAAAGAAAAAGCAGAAGAAGGTAAGTAGTGAAGAAGAAGAACTTAAATCAGCTGATATGGATAGCATCAGTGAGAGTGATGCAGAGGAATCAAAGAAGGTGAGTATTGAAATCCTAAGTGATGATGAGGAAGAAACACATTCAGAAGAGAAATGAAGCTCCAGTGATAAGACTGATATTGAGGCTGACTCTCCACCGACCCAAACACTCAAAGAACCAGCCCAACCCACACCTCCATCACCAAAAGCCAAACAACCCCAACCCTCAGCTAAAGAACAACCCACCCATGACCAAAACATCCCCAAAACACCACAATCTGAACCTCAAGATCAACCCATTTCAAAACCAACCCATACTCAACCTGAGCCAACTAAAGAGCCATCACAACCATCCGTTCCAGAAGTAACCAGTGCAGACGTGACTACGTCTAAGCCAACTGCTGTTGAAAACAACCCAGACCCACAACTCATTCCCCCACCCAAAAGGCAAAGATTCAAGACTGTACCCACCCAGAGTCCATTTGGGAAGAAGAAAAGGCGTGAATTAGCCGCTGCAAGTGAAGAAGCAAGACATGGTGAAAAAGAACAACAACTAGTTGATGCTCCTGCAACCAAAAGGCAAAAGTTGCAGGTAAGAAAGAAATCTGAAGCTGCTAAAGACAAGCCAGCAACAGCTACCAGTGCAGCATTTGTTGCTGCTAGTGGTTCAGAGAATGCTCCTGCTGTTGTTGCTGAAGAAAAAGCTGCAGACGTTACAACGTCTCATGAGCCAGAGGTTGAAAAAGCCCAGGGGGACCCCAAAGAGCAGCAGCAGATTAATCCTGCAGAGCTAGAAAAGCAGAAAGCATGGGATGAAGCAAAGAAAAGAGTGGCTGAGAGCAGTGCAAAGATGCCCCAAGAAACTGAAATCTCAGTTGATGCTGGTGATGGTGAAGGAGAGAAGAAGAAGAAGGAAAAGAAAAAGAAGACTGCGCAAGCAAGCATCCCAGCCAGACAGAGTGGAAGGCTCAGGTCTGGTGCTCTGAACAAGTAAGTTAGCCCTCTTTTTAGCAGTAGTATAGTTATAGTTTATAATTTCAGTACAAATAAATAGCTGTCCAGACGTTACAACGTCTAGAGAGTTAGTAGTCAGTAGTTGTTTTGTTTCTGTTTTGTGTGAATGTTCCTCTCCCATTTTTCAAATTCAGTGAGCAGTGGGGACACTGCTCATCTTTCTGTTTGGGGGGGGGGGATCATTTTTATGTTTTGTGTATGCATAAAATCAAATGCAAAATCAGTTTACTTCCCTACTCTAATAATCATCAAAAATGTTTCTCTTTGGGCTAAATCTAGGAATGACTGTGTGTGAATGTGTGTGAGTAGCTGATGCATGATTAAATGAATAGAATTGATTACCGCTTCCACACAAACTCTGTTTTGAGGAAAACCTAGTTAGCTAGGGACTATGTGATGCAAAAGCTAGTTTTGGTTGACTATGGTGATGGTAGAACTTGATTAAAAACTTAGAGTAGCAGTAGAAACTAAGTTTGGGGGTATATCAGGTTGTGCTAAGGTTGGGTGCAAAGACTGTAGGATGATTAGTGCTTGTGTAGTGTGAGTGCAACGTTGTAACGTCTACCCGTAACGTTATAACGTATGCCGTGTGTGTTTTCGTGTTGTGTTTGTGTTATTAAACGCTGTAGCGTCTCTCCTATAAACGTTATAACGTCTACTCCAAAAAGACCAAAAAGTGTGTGTTGTTTCAAATAAGTGGAAAAATCCACATGTCCTCTGTGTTTGCTGCAATTTCCCGAAACAAATACTGGGTACCCCAATTATCTCAATCCTAAATTGTCAAATCCAAAGGATCAAAAAGGAGAAAATCACAAAAACTCCAAACCAAAAGTAAAGTGAATCAAATGAAGGTTGCTCAGTAATGAGGGGTTGCAGTCGTCTGTGTGTTTTGTGTTGTGTGAGTCAGAAAAGTAGTTGCACTAATCTAGTCCTAGCACCCAAGTTAAGACCCTTTGTCGTGCTTCAAATAACCCTCATGTCTTATGTGAAAGTGTTAGCCTACTCTCTGTTTTGAAAGATGTTATACTCTCACCATATGGAAACCACTCTTTCATAGGCTAGGGTAGCTTCTGAACCTAGCTAGGAATACAATTGATACAGTGATCACACACTCACTTTGGGCAGTAATGAATCTAGAATTTAATTGTGCATTGGTGCGTGAGTGTGTAGTGAAAGTCTGAAGGAATTAGCCCCTTGAGGAAAATTTTTAATCAAAATTGGATGAGCAGGGTGTAAACTGTTGGTGTATTTAATTTCTTGCATCTTTTCATATGTTGTATTTCAATTGCTTGAGGACAAGCAATGGTTTAAGTTTGGGGGTGTGATAACTCATATTTATATGAGTTATTTATACTTATTCAAAGTAAATCATGCAAGTTCTCTGGCAATAGTAGGTTGTTTCTATTAAGTTTCTGTTAGTTTATTGCTTTTTAGTTAGAAAGGGGCTAAACTACAAGTTCTAAGCATTTTGGTGCCAATTGGCGCCTTTGTGAGCGTTTTGATGCTTCTTGTGTTTGTGCAGTAATCTGAACGTGGCAACGTCTCTCATCACGTCTGAAGAAGGGCAGCAGAGCAAGAAAGAAATATCTTATTTTTGGCGCACAAGAAATGATGGCCAAAGATCTAGAAGTGCAGAAGATCTTCTCTCTCCTCAGTGCTGACGCAACTGACGCACTGTAGCAGTGCGGTGTCACTTCAGGGCAGAGTCAGCTCGCAAGCAAGCTTGGAAGGTGGGGAATGACATCAGCAAGCGTGTGACCCTCTTTTGACCATGGCTATTCTCTCTCTACAAAAGGAAAAGGGGGCATCATGCGAAGTCATCCACGAACCCATTCATCATCCACCTTCCTCCATTTTCAGAGATAGTTTTTCTAAAAGAAGTTCTGGACACAGACTTCTTCATATTTAATTTTCTCAAGCTCCAATTTTTCATCTTCATTCGCAACCATTACTGTGAAGCTCAGACGTTGTAACGTCTTTACAGCGTGCATGAAGGAAGGCCACTTAGGCGTATCTTTTGCGTTTAGTCTCCTTTTCTCTATGTACGGTACTTGGATTTTAACTCCTCTTATTTCTGTAAGGATGCTCAGTATGAGCTAAACATTGGTAGTTGGGTTGTTGTTTTGCATGTAATGAACCTCTAGTTTAATGTTATGAAGTATTGATGTTTATGCGTTTTAAATCTTTGCATGTTAATATTTCCAAACTTGTTTTGAACTGGCCACTTAAAATAAGTAGATTCATAGGTACAGACATGGTCTATGAAAAGAACTCAAAGATTTATATGAATGAAAAGGTGCACTAAAGACATTTAGGCATTTTTATCTAAGTCTAGACATAGAATGGATAATAGTTCATAGGACATTGCTGTGGGAACTTAAAATACAGGAGTAGGCCTACTTAGAACCTAGACATAGGAATTCTAGTACTTGAAGCTCTGACGTTTTGTGACTGAAAAGCACAGCTCTTTTGCAACAGCGTTCAAACGTTATAACGTCTATATAACATAACATTTGTACGTGTTAACGTGTAAACGTTATAACGTCTGACTAGAGGAGATTTACTTGCATGCAGCAATCCAACTCATACTCTTCCATATTCACAACCACTTCTTATTTACTTGCTTTATCTACGTTCTTAGTTTTAATACCAACTTTTAGTGCCGATTTATCACTTGTTTCACTTTTGTTTTAAAGACTTGATCTTTGAAAGTAAATCAATCCTCGTGGGAACGATCTCTTACTTTTTATCCACTTTATTACTTGTACGACGTGTATACTTGCACTGATATTGCGACTATAAAATACACGAGCGCAACAACCACAACAAAGCAACTGGAGACAATGGACAGACAAGCGAGATCGAAATATGCATCCAATGGATATCCCCGGCGTTCAGAATAGATATGATTTTATACTTAGAAGAAGATTAATAACTACCTCTCAAAGGAATATAAGTAAAATCCATATCCAAAGATAATTGAACTAGGGCCACATTATACTTAGTAGCTATAAAGTACCCCATCTCAGGCAAACTCAACCACTTATCCTCCTTCTAAAAACCGGGGTATTCAATGGATAACGCTTTTTTAAGCACTGCAAGTCTGTCCTTTCCAAACATGTAAGTATATAGTTGCTCCCTCTCCTTTGTTTCTTTGATTAAATCTTGCCTAATTATAGGCCAACTATCCTCACCAAGATCGAGACCAACCGCTACTGCTCGGAACCCACAATTACCATCCCTTTCAACATCAATAATTTTTTCTACATAAGAGTGCACGTGATGAGGAACCGATGGTAAATTGAATTTAGTCTCACCCTGCTGTGTTAATTTTTTAGAAACACTCTGAGATAGCTTTGAAGACCGCTGTGATGATTTTGTACAAGAAGACCACTGTGATGAATTTTTACAAGAAGTCCCAGATTCTTGAGTCTGTTTCATCCTCTCATCCACATGCTCCCACCCAGAAGGATCACGCTTGACATCATATAATTTCTGCTTTTTCTTCTTTAGTGCACCTTTTGTTTTAGCTTTAAATGGTGGTGCAACCATTGAGGAAGTGGTAGGGAATGCAAGCTCATTAAGTTGTTTCTTGAGGACAAATCTTTCCTCAGGAGTCATACGATTACATGTTATTTGAACACCCTGTGTCATTGTGCTTATATTTATGGGTCCCAACCAATTCATTTAGTACCCTCTTCGAGTCTCATGATCAGTTTCACAAATAAAAGATAAAATAACATATTGGTTATTTATAAGAAAAACTTGGGTATTTGTGTAGAGGAGTTGGTGATCTGTTTCACATTGAGAAATTATATGCCATTTGGTATCAATTATTCAATGAGTATCAATTATTAATCGTACCTAATAAAAGGAGGGTCAAATGTATAGCTGAACAAACAACAAGAAGCACAAGGACATGGGGTGTTCAATCGACATCTAATATCTGATTTTGAACAATATCACCAATTGCTCTTCACTATTACCCAAGTTTTTGTTAAAATTGACCAATCTGTTATTTTCATATTTCCTTGCGAAATTAACAATGCGACTACATGTGGGTAATAAACGAGTAGGTTGGGAACATAAATGTAAGCACAATGACATGGGTTGTTCTAATGACATCTAATATCTGATTTTGAACCATATCACCAAGTGTTCTTCACAATTACCCAAGTTTTTATTAAAATTGACCAACCTCTTATTTTCATATTTTCCTTGTGAAACTTACCATGTGGCAACAAGTGGGTAATAAACGAGTAGGTTGGGACCCATAAATGTAAGCATAATGACATGGGGTGTTCAAATCACATATAATTTCTGATTTTGAACTATATCACCAATCACCCTTCACAATTACCCAGGTTTTTATTAAAATTGACCAACTTGTTATTTTCATTTTTTTTCCTTGAGAAACTGACCATGTGACTACAAGTGGGTAATAAACGATAGGTTGGGACCCATAAATGTAAGCACAATGCCATGGGTTGTTCTAATGACATCTAATATCTGATTTTGAACCATATCACCAAGTGTTCTTCACAATTACCCAAGTTTTTATTAAAATTGACCAACATGTTATTTTCATATTTTCCTTGTGAAACAAACCATAAGACTTCAAGTGTGTACTAAATGAGTGGGTTGGGACCCATAAATGTAAGGACAATGACATCGGGTGTTGAAAAGATATCTAATTTTTGAGTTTGAAACATATAACCAACTGCCATTTACAATTACCCAAGTTTTTGTTAAAAGTCACCAACCTGTTGTTTTCATATTTTCCTTGTGAAACTGACCATGCGACTACAAGTATGTATTAAACGAGTGGGTTGAGACCCATAAATGTAAGCACAATGACATGGGTTGTTCAAATGACATCTAATATCTGATTTTGAACCATATCACCAACTGTCCTTCACAATTACCCACATTTTTGTTAAAATTGACCAATCTGTTACTTTCATATTTTCCTGTGAATCTGACCATGCGGAAATAAGTAGGTAATAAACGAGTAGGTTGGGACCCATAAATGTAAGAACAATGACATCAGGTGTTGAAAAGATATCTAATTTTTGAGTTTGAAACATATAACCAACTGCCATTTACAATTACTCAAGTTTTTATTAAAAGTCACCAACCTGTTATTTTCATATTTTCCTTGTGAAACTGACCATGCGACTACAAGTAGGTACTAAACGAGTGGGTTGGGACCCATAAATGTAAACACAGTGACATGAATATCAGTGTATTTATCCCGTGTTTTTTTATATATCAGTGTAGTGTTTTTTTATATATCAATGTTGTTATGCTGTGTTTTTTATACATCAGTGCAGCTATCACGTGTTTTTATATATATATATATATATATATATATATATATATATATATATCATTGCAGTTATCCCGTATTTTTTTTATATATCAGTACAGTTATTCCGTGTTTTTTTATATATAAGTGCAGTTATCTCATAGTTTCAGTTGATTATTTTAGTTGATTACTAAATTATAGTAGATAATAAATGATAGATAGTAGATTATCAATAAAAATATTTATCACGTGCTTTATTATATATCTGTGACAATTATTTGTTCTTTTTTAGGTATTAGTGATAAATATTGGTCACATGTGTTTTAATATTAATCAGTAGTTTAAATAGTCATTAAGTCTTCTTGTTTTTTTAGATATTAGTCTCGTGTTTTTTTATTTATCAGTGCAGTTATCCCGTGTTTTTTTATATATCAGTGCAGTTATCTCGTAGTTTCAATTGATTATTTTAGTTGACTAATAAATTATAGTTGATAGTGGGAAAAGAAAGTGGGTGGGTTTGATTTGAATTTTGAAATTTGAAAAAAATAGTAGGAGAAAGTAGAAAAAGTGGGAGCGAGAAGAAAGTGCATTAGGAGGAGAAATTTGAAAAAAGTGTAATAGTAAATTACAATGTTGTTTTTAATTAGATGAGTTGTCAGGTAAACAAGGGGGTTTGTGAAAGCTAACGCAGAGACATTAAACAAGATGTAGAAAATGGTTTTCATTCATTGATTGCTAATCTCAGTTTACAATAGGGTTTATATACATGCTCAATTTGAGCTTCGAACATTCAACAAACTGAACCAATTTCACAACAACCCTAACAGATTCATAACAACTCAAACTGATTTACAAGAGAGAGTGAAGCTCTACTACATCAAAGGTAAAGTAATGACACGGTGGCAACAATACTCTAAGTGAACTTGAGTGAGTCAGCACCAGCTTTGACTTGTTGACTTATTGACTCTTTCACTTGACCACTATTCCTTATTACTCCCCCCTCAAGCTGAAGAGGGTGCACTTTCAGCTTGTTCTTCAGAGAGTGAAAGAGAGGTGCTGGCAGGGGTTTAGTCAATGCATCTGCAATCTGGTTTGTACCTGGAACATGTAGAATTTTGAGAGAATTTGCAAGAGCTCGTTCCCTTACAAAGTGCAGATCCAGTTCTAAGTGTTTGGTCCGTGCATGTAGCACTGGATTGTGTGCTACTGCAACAACACTCATATTGTCACACAGAAGAACTGGTGTGTGATGCTTGATGCGAAGTTCAGATAATAGTGACTGAATCCATTGAAGTTCTGCTACTGCATTTGCCATCCCCCTGTACTCAGCTTCACAGCTAGACCTTGCCACTAAAACCTGCTTTTTGGAGCTCCAAGAAATCAAGTTTGGGCCAAGGAAGATGCAGGAACCTGACGTGGAACGCCGGTCATCGGGATCACTCCCCCAATCCGAATCACAGTAAGCTCGAAGAGTGAGAGGACCAGTTACAGTTGAGGGCTGCAGCAGTAAACCATGATGTTTTGTGCTGGCCAAGTATCTTAACACTCTTTTCACAGCCCTCCAGTGAGTGTCCAAAGGATTAGAAAGAAACTGGCAAAGCTTATTCACTGCAAAAGCAATTTCAGGCCGGGTCAAGGTTAAATATTGCAGTGCACCCACAGTTGACCTGTACTTGAAAGCATCCTGCATTTTATCAGTCCCAAACTTGCTGAGTTTTGTACCTGATGCCATAGGTGTAGCAATCCCATTACACTCAGACATTGCATTTTTCTGCAAGAGATCCCTGATATATTTATCTTGAGTGAGAGTGAGAGAACCATTTGCATGAAACTTCAGTTCAATGCCTAGAAAATACTCGGGTCTCCCAAGATGCTTTAGAGCAAAAACTGAATGCAGCTTCTTGATTAAATCTTGGATGAGAGCTGATGCAGACCCAGTAATGAGTATGTCATCGACATACACTAAAGCAAACAGAGAAATTCCAGGTTTGCTGTGAATAAAGAGTGAAGGATCACAACGGCTTGGAGTGAAACCAAACTGGAGCAGAACCTGTTTCAGCCTGTCATGCCAGGCTCTTGGCGCCTGCTTGAGGCCATAGAGTGACCTGTGCAATCTGCAAACCAGTGTTTTGTCACCACTAGAGAAGCCAGGTGGCTGAGTCATGTATATTTCTTCTTGAAGCACACCATTAATGAACGCGTTGTTGATGTCAATCTGCTGAATGTCCCACTGATTCGACAGTGCCATTGATAACAGAATTCTGATGGTGATTGGTTTCACAACCGGGGAGAAGGTTTCTCCATAGTCCTTTCCAGGAAGCTGGTTGTAGCCTTTGGCTACTAACCTAGCCTTGTACTTGCTAATAGACCCATCTGGGTTTTCTTTGATCCTATATACCCACTTGCACCCAATTGCTTTTCTGTTTGGGGGCAGTGTAGTCAGGGACCATGTGTTGTTATCTTTGAGAGCTTTGAGCTCAAGTTCCATAGCTGCTCTCCATTGAGGATCACTGAGTGCCTGCTTTGTTGAGGTAGGCTCAGTGTGAGCAACAAAAACCTTTGGTTTGAGGGAACCAGTTTGTAGTCTAGTCACCATAGGATGAGTTTTGGTAACAAGGGGAGCTGGGTCTGGGAAAACTGGTGACTGAGGTAATTCAGGTTGTGGCAGTGGGTTGAGGGTGAATCAGGAGGTGAGGGCAAGTCTGGTGGTGAGGGAGGTGAGGAGGGTTCAGGAGAATTAGGTTGAATGGTAGGAGAGGGGTTTGATGGTGATGTGGGAGAGTGAGTTTCAAAAGCTGCAAAGGTTGGAATGAATAAGGTAGATGAGTCTTGGGGTGTGGTGTTAGTTGGTTGAGGTGGAAACAAAGTATTATAAGGAAAGTAAGCTTCATTGAAAGTAACATCCTTTGTAATGATAATCTTACCCTCAGAGGTTAAACATTTATATCCTTTATGCACTGGTGAGATACCAAGGTTCAGACACATTGTGCTCTTAAACTGAAACTTGTGCTTGTTGTATGGCCGGAGGTGAGGAAAACATGCACACCCAAATGTCCTAAGCTGCTTGTAGTTAGGAACTGTGTGATATAAGGCCTGAAAAGGAGACATGAAAGAGGCTAGACCAGTAGAAGGAAGCCTATTGATGAGTTGAACCGAGGTTGTGAAGGCATGATCCCAAAACTTGAGGGGCATAGAGGAGTGAGCTAACAGTGCTAGACCCATTTCAGTGATAGTCCTGTGTTTTCTTTCTACCAACCCGTTCTGATGTGATGTATAAGGGCAAGAGAACCTGTGAATAATCCCTGAGCTTGACAGATACTTAGTAAAGGGTAAAAATTCCCCACCATTATCAGACTGCAGCACTTTGAGAGATGCAGAAAACTGAGTTTGAATGAGTTTATGAAATAAAGTAAAAGCTTGCAATGCATCAGATTTTTGTTTTAGAAAATATATCCAAGTGAATTTGGTACAAGCATCGACAAAGGCTATATAATAAAAGTGACCTGCACTAGAGGGCATGGGAGAGGGGCCCCAAAGATCAGTGCACACTAGCTCAAAAGGTTTGTGATATTGTGTTTGTGAAGGTGGTGCATATAATTTGTGAGATTTACCCAATTGACAAGCATTGCAAAAATCATTAAGAGACTTGTTTGAATGAGAAATATTACATTGCTTTAGAACTTGTGATACAACATGTGAATGAGCATGGCCTAATCTAGCATGCCATAAGGAAGAAACAGAAACAGATTTTGCTAATGCAGATACAGGAGAAATGAAACCAGAAACAACAGTATTAAGCACAGTACAAGCAGATACAGACTTAGAAACAGCATTATTAGTAGCATGTTTGGACAGTGGAAGACCTTTGAACACATATAAACCATCTTTGCCAAGAGTTCCTTGCAAGACTACTTGATTAGAGTCCTGCGATTTAACCAAACAATGAGGAATATGGAACTCAAAATAAACACGGTTATCAGCAGCAAATTTGGAAACAGAAAGCAGGTTTTTCTTAATATGAGGTACATGTAATAAATTATTCAAGACAAGGTTAATGTGAGGGTGAATTGGAGAGTTAAAGGATGAGGAACCTATAGATTCAATGCAAGAACTATTTCCATTTCCCATTCTAACCCTAGAGGTGCCTTTATACGGTCGGCTATAATGTATGTTCAGAGAATTAGGGGTGACATGGTGCGAAGCACCAGTGTCACCATACCAGTCTTCATCATCATCATTAGAATAGTCTATGGAAGAATGAGAAAAGATACTTGTGCTATCTAGAGATAGAGCTTCTGCAAGGTGAACAGAAGGAGTGTCATCAGAAGTCTTTGCTGGTTCTTCAGTTGCAGTGGAAGGTTGTCCAACATTGGCCGGAGGAACAAAAGTCTCATCGAAACGAAACCAGCATTCAAGAACGGAGTGACCATAGCGGCCACATAGTTGACAAGTAGGACGAGTTCCTGACGGTGTAGAGCCTCGAGCACGACCTCTACCGCGACCATTACAGCCACGTTCACGATTGTAGTTGCTCCTACCACCGCGTGAACCTTGAGCATTGTTCTGAGCAGTATTTGCAGACACATGCGCCACATTAGCAGAAGCGTTGGCAATGGTTAACTCCTGACGATACTTGTCCAGTTGAGACTCTTGCACCAGAAGAAGCGATTCAATCTGAGAAACCGATGGAGTGTCGCTACGGCCGAAAATCATCATGACGAAGGGATTATACTCCTCCGGCAGGCCATCAAGAATAACATCAGTGAGGTATGAATCAGTAATTACCTCACCAGTAGAGGTCAACGCATCAGCGATTGAGTGAATTTTGCTGAGGAACTCCGAAATCGATTGCGATCCCTTTTTCGTGTTCTTGAGTTCATTCCGGAGCTGTCGAACCCTAGCTTTGAGGTGAGAGAAGTAGTGCTGCTGGATCTTCTCCCACACTTGCCAAGAATGGTGGCAAGTGAGAACGCGAGTGAGAGCGCTCTCAGATAAGGTCGACAAAAGCCAGGTAAACAAGGTCTGATCCTGAATCAGCCATTTCTCAAAGTCAATGGAGATCGCATCAGCTAATCGATCCTCTTCTGTAGCGTACTTCTGAGGGATGATAGGATTTACGAGAAGGCGATGCAACTTGTGCATCTTGACAACACCTTCCACCTACTGATTCCATAGCAGGAAGTTCTTGTCATCCAGTTTCACCGATAATTTCGGTCCAGAAGTAAATTGAGTCGAGGAAGATTTGGTGATGCCTTGGAAGATGGATCCGGTACCAGATTGAGCACCGTCACCATTGGGACCCTGCGTTTCCGAAGAAGCAGCCATGAATCACAGAGAGAAAGGGAGAGAAATCAGTGAACGGAAGCGGAAGATGATGTGAAAGGATCGTAAATGGCGATTGATACCATGAAAGCTAACGCAGAGACATTAAACAAGATGTAGAAAATGGTTTTCATTCATTGATTGCTAATCTCAGTTTACAATAGGGTTTATATACATGCTCAATTTGAGCTTCGAACATTCAACAAACTGAACCAATTTCACAACAACCCTAACAGATTCATAATAACTCAAACTGATTTACAAGAGAGAGTGAAGCTCTACTACATCAAAGGTAAAGTAATGACACGGTGGCAACAATACTCTAAGTGAACTTGAGTGAGTCAGCACCAGCTTTGACTTGTTGACTTATTGACTCTTTCACTTGACCACTATTCCTTATTAGTTTGAACCCCAGACCTCCTTCTTGCAACTTTGCAACTCCTTCGTGTCCCTTAGCTCGCCAACTGAGCTACCTTCTTGGTTTGTTTGAAATGTTGTCCTTAGTTAGATGAGTTGTCAAGTAAATAGGGAGGCTTGTTTGGATAATTTAAGTGTGGTTTGTTTGTATAAATAGATATTAGATAAAATCATATCTATCAATAAATACTAATCAATACTAATTCAAAATTTTAATATTAAATTATCTAAACTTTATTATTTACTATAATTTAATTAAAATGATTAAATTAATATTAAATGATCTAAAATTTACTGGAGCCGCAACGGGGAGCGGCAATGAGAGTGGCAACGAGAGACTGGTAATGTGATCGGCAACGGGAGAGGCAACAAGAGAGCAACAATGAGAGCGACAATGGGAGCGCATATCTTATATTGAATCTTTTTTTCTTCTGATTTTTACTCCATTATTAAGATTAGAAGAAAATACCGACTTTATTTTAACTTTTTGCAACAGAAGTATTTTAAGCAAGTTGAAATATAGTCTTTTTATGTGTATTTCCTTTTCTTTTATTAATTTTTTTTAATTTTCAGTGTATTTATAATTCCATAGCAAATTCTAACAAATACAGTGTCACATGTGCGGATGCACGAGTAAAATACTAGAGCGGTAACGAGAGCAGCAACGACAACGACAACAGGAGCGCCAACGGGAGAGGCAATAGAAGCACCAACGTGTATGCATATTTTATATTAGATCTCATTTTCTTTTTTCTGATTTTTACTACATTATTAATATTATAAGAAAATACAAACTTTTTTTTAACTTTTTGCCACACAAGTATTTTAGTAAATTTGAAATATAGTCTTTGATCGAATTTTTTCTATTTATTTTATTATTATATTTTGCACATCTTAACGTATTTATAATTTTAAAGCAAATATAACAAATAGATTGTTACCCGTCGGCACGGGTAAAATGGTTGTTCATGTCAAAAGCTGAGCCCGGTGTTCATTCCTACGTTCTTTCCCTCCACACGCACGGCCATTAATTTTCTTTGGAGAAAGTACAGCACAACACCTAAAAAACGCGTTGACAGCGTAATTTGCACACATTACACACAGAAGGAGTCTGCGGTCTGCCTTCCTTGTCCTCTCTTCTCGTGCAAGCAATCCAACCAGCATGGATGGATAGAAACTAGAAAGTGTATGGAAATTGGAAATTGGAAATTGATGAGAACATAACTCTACACACCTCCCAATACTCCCTCTCCATGCCTTTCCAATTTGAATTAGCGCTCTCTGTTTTTGTCCCCTAAACACCCAACCCTTCCAGCTGTCAATATTATTTTCACCCCATTATATTAATCAAACAGACATGACCACATATATTAAATAAAAATGATACAATTAAACCACTTAAATTATCTACTCCACATATATATATATATATATATATATATATATATATATATATATATAACAAAGGTTACTATTCCCATGGTTTCTAAAGTGTTTTTTTATTCGGATCATTGTTCACCGTTCATGGAGTATCCGATCATGTTTATGATCAAATTTCGCACTGGTCAACATCGAGTTTATCTATTGTCGGAATCAAACTTGGAATACCAGGTCAACCCCCCGTGTCCCAGAGTAGATTAAACCACTGGGCAACGACGTTGGTTTCTAAAGTGTCATTTAAGATGATGTGTGTATTTTTTTAAAAAAGTTGAGTGTAATTATCTTTAAGATAAAATAATCAAAATGTATTTATTACATTAAGAATTAGATACTAATAATATTGGATTGATTATATATAAATAAATAAAAATATTATTGAAAAAGTAATTAATACTCTCTTGATATTATAAAATGAAACAATAATTTGAAATATAGAAATATTTCAAACACTTAATATCATAAGCTAGCTAGTTGATAACAAATAAATTAGTAGATTACATCTTGGGTGTTTGATAAAATTTGTGGTTTAACTGATTTGTGAATATAAAATAACATAAATAGACATTTGTAACCAATGCTTAAAAATTAAATGGGGTATTAATTTATTTAGAGATAAACAAGGAGTTTAATTAAAATAAAAAAAGGTAAAATCAATAGAAGAAATGAAACCCTATATGTTAAGAGTCCTACATTGGATATGATATGGTCTGAAAAATAGTTTATAAGTAGGAGACATCTCTCACTCTACAATCGGTTTTATAGACTTGAGTTAGGTCCAACCCAGGTTGTAAGATGGTATCATAGTGTATCCAATCCGTTGGGCCATCTGCTATTGGGTCACTTTTGTAGGGTTGAGTTAGACCCAACAAATTCTAAGACTATAAGTTATATGCTGAAATACTATTTCAAGTAGCTTACCGTAAAATGCTATAAACTCACTATTTATTATAAACTAGGGGATTTGTGTTTACAAACATAGCCTCGGTTTGGTATATGATATTATGATTCCCTTTTCAACAAAAGCCACAACCATATAACACCAAAAAAGAAAAGCAGTCATAAGCTTAATTTGACTGATATTAATTAAATTAAGATTTTAAAAGAAATCTATCTATCTAGATTAGCCTCATTGAAGTTCTACATATAGCGTACCTAATGGAGCTATACTCAACGCGGTAGTCTCTCTTGACTCTTCTTCTTCTTCTCTCTCTGTCTCTATTCCTTTCTCTGCGTCTCTGTCTCTTTTCTGGTTCAAGTTTGTAACACAAAATACACCATGGCACATATCCTTAGTGAAGAGCAGATTGTTGATTTCAAAGAGGCCTTTTGCTTGTTCGACAAAGATGGAGATGGTAAGCCAACTTAACTATCTCCTTAATTATTTTGCAATATCTATAAAATGATTGTCATATAAAATGGATGAATTCTTGTGTAGATTGTAAGAATTTTCATATTATCATCATATATGGTTGTTTATAAGTTGTTTTCACCTTCTTGAATGTGTTAATAAATAGGGTGCATTACTGTGGAAGAATTGGCCACTGTCATTCGGTCATTGGATCAGAACCCAACTGAAGAAGAGCTCCAAGATATGATAAGCGAAGTTGATGCAGATGGCAACGGAACCATTGAATTTGACGAATTCTTGAACTTGATGGCCAGGAAAATCAAGGTAGTAAATCATTTATATATCTTCCTTCTTTTCTTCTATGATCAAATTAAGCTTCATATATATTGTTCAATAACCAAAGTCTAAGTTCAGTTCTGTTTTGTTTTTCTTTTTCTTTCAGGATACCGACTCAGATGAGGAGCTCAGGGAGGCTTTCAAGGTTTTTGACAAAGATCAAAATGGTTATATATCAGCCACTGAGGTATTACTACTATACATTCTGTTTTTACTTTTGCATAGTTTTCATTTCTATTTCATTGGACAACTACTTAGAATTGCCAAAAATTGTGAATTTATTATTTTGATATGCAAATCTTGGACAGTGCACCGTACGTTTCCACATATGCAATTAATATTAGATGTTTAATTATGTAAGAAGCATTGGGTTTTGACATTTGAGTGCTAAAGAGAATCTTTTTGTTCCCACTCTGTCTACGTACGTATGTAGTAGTATGTATACAAAAAGTCACATCAATCGAATACTACCTTCATTTCACAAAATATGTCGTTTTTTAGGAATAATTTTCTTTGTTTCATTTTATGTGTACGTTGTGCAGTTGAGACACGTAATGATCAATCTAGGTGAAAAGCTAACAGATGAGGAGGTAGAGCAGATGATCAAAGAAGCAGATTTGGATGGTGATGGTCAAGTTGACTATGATGAATTTGTCAAGATGATGATGACCGTTCGATGAAAGAAACACTCCTAATTAGATTAATTGGACATTCAAATTCGTTGTTCCATTATCAATTGCTGTATTCTACCGTAGGATATCCGTGCATACGCACGGGTGCTGTCGTGTTCTTTTTTATGAATGAGCTTATCAATGACAAATATTAATGTTGTGTTTTTTTATATATCAGTGCAATTATCCCGTGTTTTGTTATATGTCGTTGCAGTTATCTCATAGTTTCAATTGATTATTTTAGTTGATTAGTAGATTATACTCCCTCCGTCTCAATTTAATTGTCGTTTAAGGTTAAGTGCGAGAATTAACAAAATGATTAGATATGCTACTTTTTATGCTCAAAAAATATGGTAGGACTAAAATACCCCTAAATTATTATGAGGTGAGAGGAATGGATACCTTGGAAATACAAATAAAATTTAGGGTATTGTTGGAAAAACTAATAAATGTTGCATTGGGATTCTAAAGTGACAAATAATTTGAGACAAAGAAAAATGGCAAAGACGACAATTAAATTGAGACGGATGGAGTAGTAGATAGTAAAAAATAGATAGTAGATTATCAATTAGTGTGACTCATTTACATTTTTATAGGTAATTTTAGTAGAGCAGTGTTTGTATAAATTTAGAAATTTAGTAAAAAAAAAACTAAAATAAAGTGATGCGAGAAAGAGAAAAATTGTTTATGGGAAAAGTAAAAGTAAAGTAAGAAGAAAAAAGGAAGAAAGAGAATGTAAGAGAAAAGTGAAAAGGAGGAAAGAGAGTGTAAGAAGAAAAGGAAAAAAAGGAAGAAAGAGAGTGTAAGAAGAAAAAGAAAGAAATAGAGGGTAATGACATTTTTACCCTTAAATTAGATATGTGTCTTGTTAATAAGAGATCTAAATTGGTAATTTCATAGGAGGTTTGTTTGTATAAATAGATATTAGACTAGTATTTTATCTAATGTATTCTACTAGTATTGTCAAGATGGTGCAGTACTTGTATTTTATCTAATGTAACGTACCTAGTACCAAAAATTTGTCAACCATATCATTCCATTTGATCTTACTCCCAACCCAAAATTGAAGTAATTCTCTTGTTCGTCGTTCAGTACTATTTTCTAGGCTCCACTCCATGGTGCATATTGGTCTTTAACTTGTTTTACATATATAATGAATGGTGGGTATGGTCCATGAGGAAGAATTTTCTTCCACCAACAGGATCATGGTAGAATTTTTCTAAATCTTGGACTTTGACAATGGACCTAAATGATACATTAATCGATATCTCCCTTAGATTGCTATTGTCGAATATATATGAAATATTATCTAACACTCCTATGGATTATATTCTTAGACGACTTTGACTCAAAAGTAGTGGTTGGACTTGGCCATGAATTACTAAATATTTCATGGTGAGTTTGCCTTTATTTTTGTGGCGAATTTATAAACATTTCTCCTTATTAGTTGTAACACAAACATTGACGATGTGTATGTGGTTCTAAAGGAAATGCAAACAGGTATCTGAAATTGAACTATAGAAAGATTGAAATTAGCTGTCAATGCCATGCAGCTAGTGACTCTTTTTGTTGTTAATATATGCATGCCAGTGAAAATCTGACACCCTGTTGCCTAGTAAGTTTTTTAAAATGTTTTACTTCTTTCTAGGAACATGCTAGTGCAGAAAAGACATTTACCATAAGTTATTTTGGACATTTAGCATTATTTGCCGATGCTAAATTTCGCGATGCTAAATGTCACTTTTAACATTGGGTGTTTATACACTCCATGCTAAATGTCTATTTTTTAAAAAAAAATTAATTGGCACTATTAATAGATATCAGTTGACCAATTTATAAAATCCTGATATACAAAATTATTTCCAGACAGCGATTCATAATAAATTCATAAAAATACTTCAAATTCTATTGAAATTTAATATCTTACAATACAAGTTATTAATCTTAAAAGTTCTACAAATTTCTTACACAAAATTCTACAAATCTTATAACTGAAATACTTAGTATCTATGACTTTGGGTCATCAAATACCCAAAGTTTCTCCAAAGAGTATGACTTTGGGTCATCAAATACCCAAAATGGATCTCCAGCATTGGCCTTTAAATTCATCTGGTGATCCACCTACACTACAAAAAAACCGGCGTTTAGCCACGGTTAAAACCGTGGCTAAATGGACATTAAAGCGTGGCAAATCCGATTAGCCACGGTTACAGCCACCGTGAAAGGACGTGGCGTCGCGAAAAAACAGCCACGGTCAAATGAGCCGTTAGCCACGCCAAAAAGAACCGTGGAGACATATAATTAGCCACGGTTATTGCTTTTGTTAGCTACGGTTGACACATGGTTAAATTGTCTGTTCAGAAATTCAACTAACTATTAGCCACGGCATAACCGTGGCTAAACAAGTAGCATTTTTTAAAAAAAAAAAAATTATGTGTATTGTAATATTTTCAAATATGCCCTTAAGATGGGAATCAACTTTCTAATCATTCTAGATATTCCCAAGAATTTATTCTTACAGTTTCTTTTCCTCACTACTGTCTTCAACTTCTGTGTTCTTCAATGCTTTTAATTTTCTGTATCCTACATCAGTTCCAAATAACCTAATACATAGCAAAGAAGTCATGTACCCTTGTCAGTATAACTAGTGAAACATCCAAATTACTAAGGATTACTAAATGTCAGTTATATTAAGCCATCATCATTCATCACAAGAAATAACAATAATCCTTTAAGGACATTATGTTCAATACTTACCTGTCCATGTAAGTGAAGGTTGATGAGTAGTTTCCAGACTTGGTGTACAACAAACGATGATGATAGTCGTGGAAATCAGATCTGAAAGTGAGGTTAAAAATTTAGCAGCAAGAAGTACAATAACAGAATAAACCAACTGGCTGGTATCGACTATCAAATGATGGTGAAGGAGCTTCACACTCACCCTCCATATAATGGAAAGAAGTTTGATGGACTCCATGGAAAATGGTAGCCGCTATGCGCCTCAACTGTCTCTAGGACTCTCAGAACCATCCATAACCATTACCAGAGAGTCATCAAGTGGGGCCCAGTAATGGCAGGTCCAAAAATGGTAGCAAACCCAAGGAAAAGTATCTCAGCAGGATGAGCATATTCAGAAGTGAGTCCAAAGGGTGTATCATACCTTCACAATATAGCAAAAGTGCAAAACCCTATAGTAGTTTATAGATAATCAATATAATGAGCAAATACCGCAGAGCACAAAAATAACACTCACTCATGATGTACACTGTGCACATGCTTGTATAACCATTTTGTGTGCAATATCCTATGTCCCCAGCAGAATATGAAGTCCTCCAAAATGAAGTAAAAAATTATTTGAGTTAGAACTACATTCCTGCAAAACCAAATTTCAGTGTTCCTAAGTAAGCTTAATGGAAACCCATTCCAAATATTACAGAAAAAAGCACCTAACAAGTGACTCCTATGTTCAGAACAATGACAGCTCAAAAGAACCAGAAAGTACCAGGTGGTAGAGGAAGACTACTCTGCATGCCCATGTATCGGAAGACCGGATATGAACAAATCATAACAGGTAGATTGACACCAAAATGATAAAGCAATAGGCGAACAATACATTTCTCCTGAGCTGCCGGGCTATTATTTTTTGCCTGCAAGAAAGGAAGCATTAGCAACAACAGTAATTTACATGCTGATAAGACTAAGGTTCAGGTGAAAAAAAGGGCAAGAGAGAGAGAAGACTGGTGAGGAAAAATTGTCTGCATACCAAGAAAAAAAAGGGTTTAAAAGAAAAACTAAACTGCCTCAATTTGTTATTCAACCCGAAAGGCTGCCACATGCATCGTGATACAGTTGTGGATACAGCCATAACCACAACCACAATAGTGCGACTGCATCATGTGATGTGATCCACAATTTAAAATAATGGTGACATACATTTGAGGAATATGTATAATATATCAAAGTAATATTATACATATATAGTTACCAAAAAAGCACAACTACAATAATATTCAACCAACAAGTAATATTCAACCGTATATAGTTACCAAAAAAGCACAACTACAATAATACCCAACCAACAAGTAATTACAGATTCTAATAGAATATTGGGAAGTGATATGTATTGTATCTTTGCTTTGTACCTAATCAACCATTCAGTTAAAATATGGGCACGATACGCCACAACACAAGGTTAACGCGCAAGCTGCATTTCCACAGCAACTGTCCCGGATGTGCATAATGCAACTCTACTGGCCTGCAGGCCAAATAAACAGTTGTTAAAGCTTTAGTCAAAATAAAATTTGGACATATCACATTGTTAGTTGAATGTATCTAGCATAAGTCCACCTAACATGTGCTCCCATTAGAAATAATATAGTAGACATAGATATAGATGTGAGAATGTAAAACACCAATTACAGATGACAAGGAAAATCAGCAATTATTATGCCATTACAAGTTTAGATTCATGTATTCTAATTAAGTGTCCACTAGTACTTAATAAAGCTAGAGTCTGTAATCATTCTACAATGGATCATAAGAATGAACAATGGCTAGGAGCTGACATCAAAAGTATTAAACCAATTTTCTATTATTGCTAGAAGTTTTGACATTATCAAATCAAACAAATTTGTTATGCAAATGGAAGTCCAGTGGGATAATAGGGCGTACACTAAAAGCATCATATCTCAAGCGTGTTGTTCCACCTGGAATCAGTACAACAGGCACAGGCCATCTCTGAAGAGCACCAGCTATGAAACTCTCCACATGCTTATTAGGAGAAACATGAATGACTGTCATCAACTGTGGAACAGCGTCTTTCAGTAGTTCCATTGTGTTTGCAAAGATGGGAAGCATCCGGCGGACCTCTTGTACTCTGCTTCCAGGAAGCAAGCTAACAACAGTGGCTCCTTTTAAAGTTAAAATTGATGAGATGATAAATAAAACTATGGCTTCAATGTTAAACAAAATTGTGCAAAATGTATCTGGAAAAATGGTTCTTATGTCCCTAGGGGCACATCATGTTTACTGCAAAAATCTTCACCATTTCCTTCAGCCCTCCATTCATCAATTAAGGAATTGTTTCTCTGAAAAACTATCCAGCATTCACTAACAAAACTCAACCATATAGTTCAACTACACAAGAAAATTACTAACAAAGAAAGAAGAATGCAAATATAGACATCAATAATAAACATATATCAGCTTTATTATAAAGTAAGAGCATATGCAAAGATTCTAAGTGACTACTTAGCTCATACCAAATTCAACTCCTGAACATCTTCCAAGACAGGATGTCCTACAAAGCTTGCAGATAATCCATTTAATCTACATATTTTATTCTCATTTGGAAGTATACACAATAGATGATCCACAAATTCTGCCAGTCCTCTGAGCCTTGCTTCACCCCCTTTCCATGGCCAAAACGATGGTGCTACGTAGTGAAAATGTGTCGGCGAATGTAACATGTGCTGACTGTATCTAGCTGCAAAAGACAGAATGTCAAACAGCTAGCAGAATGTCAAACAGCAGAATGTGATATACCTCTGAATTGGCCAAAAAGTACAAAAAGTATCAATTAAGTTGTATAATTACTTCCAGTTGCCAACGCATTATATATTACTTCTATGGAAAAGGTATATCAGTTTCTAAGCATAAATATAAGTATGAATAAGAAGTATATATACTCACATGAATTACAAGAATAGGACAACTCACAAATGGAACTTTATCAATGATCTGCATCAAAAGAAAGCAAACAAGATTAAAACAGACCAAAATTGATAGAGGTAGAACCTTATATATGTCAAACCAGTATACATGACTTAAAGGCCCTTATATGTTTGATAAACAAAAATCAAGAAAAGTAAAGAATGGCAAAATTTAAACTCAATCGAAGTTCTGTGTGTTGTTCAGAACTTTAAGATCCCAAAATGTTTGCTTCTCCAGCTCAACGACATAAACATTATTATGAGAATACCTAAATAAGAATGCAATAAGCTTATTAATTAACGATAAAAAATGAAAGGAATACACATTATTATGAGAATAACTAAATAAGAATGCAATAATACGCATAAAAAGACATTGTTCTGAGAATTTATTTTTATATGAAATGTTTGTACACACTCTTATTTGATTTAACCAATAGAGAAACGGAATACACTCCAGAATCAAGAAAAAATAGAACTAAAGATTCCCTCTTAGAATTAGAAGTGCCTAAAAAAACAACCAGGCTACAAAGGACAGTGAGAAAAGAAAGAAATCAATGGCATCAACCTCAATCAAAGTTTAGAGACATCCTTGGCAGCAACCTCAACCACTTCGATGCTTCTCTCTTCTCCGTTAAGTTCTCACCTGCAGAAAAAGGGAGAAAACCCATGAAAATCCAGTGAGCCTGAAGCAGAAAAGAAATGAGGGAGAAAGAAACTGAGAAAGAAACCTGATTAGCGATAGAACGAATGAAGAGGAACCCTAGGTTAGAAGGAGAAAACAAAGGGAGAAACAAATGAAGAGAACCCTAGCGAAAGAAAGAAAGTGGGAAAAGAAAATTGGAACGAATAAATTTTTGAGGGAGAATGAAATTTTTACTTAGAATTTCCCGGTTACTTTGCCACGGTCAAAGGGTGGCTAACAGTTAAGTTTTTTTATGAGAAAATTTACAGGTTTCTTTGCCACGGTCAAAGGGTGGCTAACAGTTAAGTTTTTTAATGAGAAAATTTACAGGTTTCTTTGCCACGGTCAAAGGGTGGCTAACAGTTAAGTTTTTTTATGAGAAAATTTACACGTTTCTTTGCCACGGTCAAAGGGTGGCCAAGCGGCGAAATTTTGATTAGGGAATTTAACAGTTGTTTTGCCACGGGCAAAGGGTAGCTAAAAGGATTGTCTTAGCCACAGTCAGTTAACCGTGGCTATCCAACCGTGGCTAAACGCCGCTTTTTTGGTAGTGCTAATGCTAAAGCAATACCACACATGATTTTCCTAGCAAGGTCTGTCAAACCAAAAGAACTACATAAGAAAACAAACTTAGCCACAAGATATTACGTGTTAAAAAAGGTAAATAGGGGAAGAAGAAAGCATGTCTGTGCAAAGACTGAAGTATTCCTCCATAAGAACTTTCAAGGTTGGAGGATTTGTGACCTGCAAAAAGACACACATTATCATAGTTCAGAGATTCCTCATACCACTGGTTGTATCCTTCCATAACTTTGCCAAGATCTCCATACATGCACTACTAGAAAAACAGGATTTTGCGGCGGGCAAAATCCGCCGGAAAAGCCATATTCCGCCGCAAAATTGGACTTTGCGGCGGATTTTTGCCGCCGGTAGCCAGGTCGCAGCAAATGCTTTCCGGCGGATTATCCGCCGAAAACTTGCGGCGGATTTCGTGGCGCCGATAAATCCGCCGCAAGGACCATGATTCCGCCGCAAAGACCGTTTTTTTTTAAAAAAAAATAATATTTTTTTTTAAAAAAATCGTTTTATTTAAAATTCGGCCGGAAAATACAAAAAATCCTCCGCAAAATCCTTTGTTTAAAAAAAATAAATATTATTTTTTTAAAAAAATCGTTTTAATTAAAAAATATTTTTTTTTTATTAAAATTTTTAATTATTGATAAAAGAATAAAATTCAATAATTAATTAATTTACTATTTAAAAAAATAAAAATTGGAAAGAGCAGTAAAATATCATCACAAAATTATTTTTGCCCAATGAGAGAAGAAACAATTCGTAGGGAGGAAGTGAGGAGTTTCAATTCGTAGGGAGGAAGTGAGGAGTTTCAATAAGAGATTTAGTAGGGAATGAGAGAATTTGGAGAGAGTAAGAGAGAAATTTTAAGAAGAGAATGAGAGAATTGGTAGAAGTGTGAAGAATAAGAAGTGAGGAAGGGATATATATATAGGAAAACGGAGTCAAACGGTCAAATGGGGATTTGCGGCGGTTTTGGGGATTTGCGGTGGTTTTGGGGACTTGCGGCGGCAATTTGAAATTCAACTTGTGCGCTTATTTTTTCAAGGCCGCCAGTAACGGGGATTTCCGGCGGTTTTGGGGATTTGCGGAAGACATTTGAAAATTTAAAATGGCGCTTATTTTTTAAAAGCCGCCGGAAATGGGGATTTGCGGCGGACTTAGGGGGATTTGCGGCGGTTTTGTGAAATTCAAAATTGGCAAATATCCGCCGCAAATAACCTTACCGGCGGATTGTTAAAATCTCGTAAAAAAAAAATATTTTTGTAATATCAAATCCGCCGCAAAATCCACGGCGAAAATGGTTGAAGAAAGAAGGAAGGAAGAATGTACGATTCAGGGGAGACGAAGGTTCGATTCAGGGAGACAAAGGTTCATGTGGGTTTATGGTTCGCGCCATTGAAGCTCTCAGCTCTCAGGGAAGAAGATGAAAGGAGCTCAGGGAGGAAGAAGATGGAAGAGTTCTGTCGTCGCACTGAACCCTTCGTTCCTTCTTTTGTTAATTTTTTTTTTTTTAAAAAAAATATTAAAATGCCACATAGGATGCCTACGTGGCAGTCCACGTAGGATAAGTGAGTCAAACCACGGTCTTAATTTTGACCAAATTCTTGGGGGACTATGATTTTACAATTTGGGAAAATAGGGGGACTAAATTCGTGGGAAAAAAACTTGGGGGACCAAAATCGTGAATTGGTGAAAATAGGGAGACCAAAACTGTAATTAAGCCTTAAAAATTTTAATAAAAAAATAAATTTTTTAATTAAAACGATTTTTTTTAAAAAAAATATTTATTTTTTTTAAAAAAAAAGGATTTTGCGGCGGATTTTTTGTATTTTCCGGCGGAATTTTAAATAAAACGATTTTTTTAAAAAATATTATTTATTTATTTTTTAAAAAAACGGTCTTTGCGGCGGAATCATGGTCCTTGCGGCGGATTATCCGCCGGAAACTTGCGGCGGATTTATCAGCGCCACGAAATCCGCCGCAAGTTTATCCGCCGGAAAGCTTTTGCTGCGACCTGGCTACCGGCGGCAAAAATCCGCCGCAAAGTCCAATTTTGCGGCGGAAATATGGCTTTTTCGGCGGATTTTGCCCGCCGCAAAATCCTGTTTTTCTAGTGGTGCTTATGTCATTATATAAGAACACACAATAGAAACAAAGACACCTAATATTGACCTACATCAATAGCTTCATGCATGTCAGGTACACCTTCTGTGACATTTTCTCCAATCTTCTCATTCCCTCTGTAATGCATCAGAAGTTAAGCTGGTCAAAGGGGACTTCAACATCCATTGGCACTTGCATGTTTCATAAGTTTATTCATAAGTTAACACATCACGGGAATTATGTAACTAATAAGTAAAAGTTAGTAGCCAAATTACCTTCCCATCATGTTTTCTTCTTGAAAAAACTTTTGGTTCAATATATGCTACTGTAGAGTTAGGCTTAGAATGTAGAACAGATGACTGAAGAAAAAACCAGAACAATTGGTAATATGGTTTTGCTAAAATTTGAAAAATGTTGAAGTGAAAATTAAGTGATAAGTTCTTGCCTTGGAGTAATCAAAGTCACATATTATTAGTTGTGGTGTTGTGCTTCCATCTAATAGTGTGTTTTCCAACTTAAGATCTCTATGTTAAATTAATTTCCTACAAGTCACATATTATTTGTTGAATTTGAATCACCTGAAGATAGTAGCTTTAGTTAGAAGAAATGCATCTCCATACTTGAACAACAAAATACATGCTCTATTTAACACTATATGGAACTGGAGCGGGGTCTGAAAACATCACATTTACGGTCATATGTTTTAGTCTTAAACTTATGTTTGTTTCCAAGGCTAAAATTTTAATCATTGCATTGTTAGTATAAACTCTAGTAATATACGCAACAAGACAGCAACAAAATAGAGAACATGCGAACAGAACAAATGTCAGATAAACAACCGGAGGGGTCTGGCGACGCGCCCTGAAGAACTTATCCGCCTCTACAGCGCAAATCCCCCGAGAGTACAACCGGTTTCGTCTCAGATTGCAGTAGCAACCGAGGGTTTCGAACTGGCAAGAATGAGGTGTATCAGTATCAGGAGATGAACCCAGGATATGTATCAAGGATGAAGTGTAAAAGAGGTCTCGGTTATTGGATATGTTCTGAGCTACCTCCTATTATATTTTGTTTAAAAACCACACATCTGCATGTTCCAAACTTTCCTCATTTTATATCCAAAAATATGTATCCGTTATGCACATAAGTATCCAACGGACTCATGTTTAAAACTCATAGCATAACAGCTATACACATAAATATATATTATTATAACCATAAAAACTAGTAATGAAAACCAATTGAAACGTATATATATAATAATGACAAAAACGTATACCAATTGAAACGCATATATATTATAGTGATAAAATCAAAACTATATATTCACTTTAATGAAAAAACAAAACGGATATATAATGATAGACCAACGTTAATATATCTGTTAAATTATATCATAACTATTTATTATATTTACTTTAATATAATTTATTCCCCACTTTTGAAATATGTATTAAATTAATAAAATAAAATTACAACATAAACAACTTTGAAAATGGTAAAGTCTAATATTTATGCAACAAAAAAGCATGCAATATAAATTTCCAGCTGCCAGACTGAATCCATGAAATAATTTACTGTCTTTTCCAGCTTCCAACCTCCAGTCCTCCACAATCACCAGCTCAAGGTGGAAGTGAGTGATTCAAACATAGATTAATACAAAATAAACAAAATAGAAATCTAACAGCGGACATAAAGCAATCAATGGTTTATGTAGATGTCACACAACTCTGAAACATATGGAATAGCCCATTCATAAAAAAAAATTTAGATATCTTACCACCAACATCAACAAAAAGGGAATCATTTTTCAATAAAGCAAAGCATGCAGTCAGATACCCAATTCCTGCAAAGATACTCAAAAGGTGAAAATAATAAATAACACCGGCAAAAGAGAATGATGAGGAAAAAGAAAAAAAAAAGAAAGATAAAAAAATTGTAAAATAGAACATCAGTCCTTTCATATATAATATCTTCAAACCTATGTTTCGAAGAAAATTACACTTCTAAAGAACCAACAGAAAACAAAATGTTCTTGCTTGTTGTCGTCAAATGTTAAGAAAAGCAGATGAACAAACAAAATCGTACCTGAGATGTGAGAGAGAACGAACACGATATTACGAGCTGTGAGAGAACAAAAATAACCATGACTTTGCGATTCTGAGAGATTAGTTTCGTGATTATGAGGGAGAAAGAAAGGGGTTTGGCGATTCTGAGGGGAAAATAGAAAAGGGTTTTACGATTTGGGGTGAAAAGGAAAAGGGTTTTTGATATGATCATGGAGGTCAATGAAATAATGACTCTTTTAGTATACTCTTTTAGTATATTCTAGAAGGGATTTTTTAGGGATATTCTCTTATTAGTTTGTTAGGTAGTAATGTTATGGTGTGTGTGATGTATCCTCCTTTATGGTGTGTATCCACTAGCCTATATAAGCGTTGTATTGACCACATAATTGGTATCAATGAAATATAATCAAAGTCTATTTCCTCTCTTTAACCATTCTTTAGGAGGTATCTCGGTCCTCGAATTCCGAGAACGTATCAATGGTGCTTTCATTGTGTTGAACCCCTCTCTAGGGTTGTTCATGGTTCAGTTCAGAAGGATAACCGAACTGAACCGAACCGAACCAGTTGAAACAGTTCGTCGAACCGAACCGAACCGTAATAACAGTTCGTCGAACCTAACTGAACTATATTAACAGTTCAGTTCACAGTTTTTTTCCGAACTGAACTATACCCAAAGAAACTACAATATTATTCTATACTTAACCCACTACTCTGCACAAACAGTAGAAGATGTGATGTTTTCTCCCTCCCCAATGTTTACTTTTAGCTTTCAGCCAATAAGGATACGTAAATAGTTACTAAACCACACACCTATCACCTATGTACTCAAAAAGTTACTTTTCTTTAATTTAAATTAATACTATCAGTTTTGGGGATGGGAGAAAAGTCAAAAGAATATCATTTTTTTTGAAAAAAAAACACGTCTTCTTCTTTGATTGTAAACTCCGCCTTCACAACTTATTAAAACACCATTGCTGCAACTGGAGATGTAAAGAGACTACGGGAGAGGAAAATAAAACGAAAATCTGTCACTACATAAAGGGGTCCGACCGAACCCGAACGGTGTCCACCCCTAATTAAAACATGGATGCAGTTTGGTTTTCACTAACAATCAGGCATGATACACAGTTCGCAGTTCGTTTAGTTCACTAATCGAACTGATTTATCAGTTCAGTTTCTGAACCGTGTTTAAGATATCAGTTCAGTTTGCGAACTGTGCCTTACAATTCGGTTTTTTTTAGTTCAGTTCGGTTCGGTTCTTAAGTTCGGTTCAGTTTTTTGGTTCTTTTGAACAGCCCTACCCCTCTCTACCATGAGTTCTTCACACCCTCTTCTTCCACGAGACGACATTCCGGTATTTAACGGTGACGATGATGCTTACGGATGGGTGCTTGACATCGACAAATACTTTTCTGAAACGGGAATTTCATCAACGTCAAAACTGCTCATAGCTGCCTTTGGGACGTTCTCCTCTAAAATGGTGGCTTCAATGGTGTCCTCATCATCCAATGGCAAGTTGGGAATCGTTCATTCCTCCTTTTCTTTGGCACTTCAAACCTGAATGGCAGCACCTTTTACCATCACCAGAGGAGCCAACAGAAGTGCCTTTTTATCCGTTGATACCAGCTTTCCTTCAAGCACCGATCGTGGTTTCAGAGTTGGAATTTGATTCACAATCAGTGACCAATTTCGCTTTGGATTCCTTCACCGTCTCTGATCCTGATGACTTTGTATCCGCGATGCATGGCTCACTCTCTCTGATTCCGATTTCAATTTTGAAGGAGGAGCAGTCTCCATTGACGGAGGAATTGATGGAGGAGCGATTTGTTCCACCGCCGCGACATTCGAACCATGTTGTAGTGGCCAATCCTCCGCTACCACAAACACCACCGAAACCAGCCGATCGTCACTGCCGCGTCGTCACAGATACGCCAGATCCAAGTTTCGCAAGCAACGGTTCAACAATGCCTCCACCACCAGCAGCTCCACCCGATCATCAATGGCATACTAGTACGATTGCGGAAGAAAATGTGCTCTGTGTGATTCCAACGAATCGGTACACATCAGAAACTAATCGCCCTCAGGAGGAGCAAAGTTTGCTACGACCACCGGAAGCAGCAATAGAGATGACGATCGTCACTACGGAATCGCTTCGAAATTGCAAATCTGTCATTGACTACGAGTTTCGTTATGCATCGCTGGTTCGAGCGTCTATTCTCAACCAAGATGACATCCACTCACTCTCAGTTTTGGGATTTTATGCGGATCCAGATCCACCACCGGAGCCACCAGATCATCAGAGGTTTCATCTCACACCAATCCATCGTTCTTCTCATATTCATAATTTTCTGAGTATTGCACGACTTATATTTGATAAAATGCTTCACCAGCCTGTGGTTTCTTTGAACTTGTCATTTTATGGGTATAGAATAGCTGGTTTGTTCACAATGCTTAATGGGTATCCAGTTGTCATGACGTATAATGGTGTGAATGGGTTTGAAAGGGGTTCAATGTGGGGATTGGCTCTATCACAAAGTCGTTTACCCAGGGAGCTTTGCAATGAGTTTTTCATGCTAGTGCATATGAGTGCTTGTCCCTTCATTTTTATTCAATTTGAATCTTACCATACGTCTCACATTTATACATTCCAATCTTCATCTGGCACATTAATATTCTCATATTTTAGTAATTCAATTCAAGACAATTACACGACGTTTTGGGACTACAATTATGGGGAAGTTATCAAGTTTAGCTATGAAGTTTTTTCACTTCCTTATATTGGTGGGACTCCTCTTATTAGTGTCATCATCACAACACAAAACCACTTATCATTTATTACCATTATACTCCAATTCCAGATGCTATGGGATATGCTTCTGCGTGTTTTGATTTTCCATTTCCATGTTCCAATATTTGCATATGTATCCCACAATATGGGTGGTGATACTGCTGCGTGTGATTTTTTCCTGCTATATCTGCTAGAGATTCCTTTTGGAAAAGTGCCTATGCTAGTTGAATTATCTCTTCATGGATACTTTGGGCTATCCAATGCCTTGGGTTTGCTTGACATTGATGAGCAGGTTGTTTATCAAATTGATCACATTCACACAACATCTCAAGTGTATGAAAAAGCTGTATTAATTGTCTATGTAAAGATTAATTGCTGGTTTGAAGTGGGGTGCACTTTTATGTACTCTGACATGGAGGTTAGCCCAAGAGATGACACAACTACACAGTACTCCCAGGAGGTTGCTAATTTTGTTCAAATTAATTATGCTACTGTTGCTTTGATGGGGTTTGAGGATATCCTACACCAACTAACTATGTTGGTACATGAAGCTATATTCAAGTCTATCATGGCACACACCAGAGACCTCAAATACTTTGAATTCAAAAGCCTATATACTGGACTCCCCTGCTATTATCTCTCAAACATATTTGACAGGTGTAAAATTGGACCTTGGGCATTGACTGCTCCAACATTTATTTTGTCCAAAGCTTCTGTTGTCATTAATGACCAACTTGCCACTACTAGCTTGTATGGAAATGTGCTTGTTTTCATGTCAGTCTTCTTCGATCCTGAGCGACTAATGGTTGTCAATTTGGGACCTCATGGCTACATTACCCTAGTGAGAATGGGAAGCAACCAACACTGGGATCCTGGTGTACCTTTCAAAATGTCTAAAGCTCTTTGGCCATTCCAATCCAAGCAATGGGATCCAGGAAAGTTTATTCATGGAGAAAATTTCTACAACCTTGAGGACAAGGTTGATTTTGATGGGGTAGGTAATGATATGATCATGGAGGTCAATGAAATAATGACTCTTTTAGTATACTCTTTTAGTATATTCTAGAAGGGACTTTTTAGGGATATTCTCTTATTAGTTTGTTAGGTAGTAATGTTATGGTGTGTGTGATGTATCCTCCTTTATGGTGTGTATCCACTAGCCTATATAAGCGTTGTATTGACCACATAATTGGTATCAATGAAATATAATCAAAGTCTATTTCCTCTCTTTAACCATTCTTTAGGAGGTATCTCGGTCCTCGAATTCCGAGAACGTATCAGTTTTGGGATGGCGATTGATAGTGCGAGAGAGCGAGAAGGAAGGGTTTTGGGACGGCGATTTGGGGAGAAAAGGAAAAGGGTTTTGGGACGATGATTGATAGTGCGAGAGAGCAAGAAGGAAGGGTTTCTTTTTTAACAAAACTGTGATAATTATCGAGAGAGTGAGGGTTGGGAGCTAACGAAATTTTTTAGAATACGAGGCTTTTAACATGGATCGTTTAAACGACCGATATTAAAAGTTGACGTGAAAACTCAAATTTTTACTTAATTGCAAAAATGCTACCACTTCGACATTTAACATCCGTCGTTCAAACAACCGATGTTAAAAAATACTTTTTAATGTCATTTCTCGAGTAGTGACACTTTATTTAAGTTTAGTGGTGAGTGAGTGGCACAAAGTAAGGTTCTTAGAAAGTATCACCGATGTATGGATGATACTAGTCTCATATATGAACGGATGAACCACGGAGTGACACGTACGTACGGTTTGTGAATAAGGAATGTGTTGATTGGAGTACTAATAATAATAATAATAATAAAAGTAATGTAATGTGAGTGATCAGGGCACTCTGTTAACTAGTAATTTATGGGTCCTGAACTAGTAATTTATAATTGAGTGATCAGGAGCCATGAATGAGCTCAATGACTTGCTTGCATGCCAAACTTAATTGCATACAGGGCCGGTCCGACAGTAAGTCCATTAAGGCCAGGGCTTTCGGCCTCATTAAATAAGAGGCCCAAACTGCAGCTCTCCTAAAAAAGGGCCTACTGATAAGCAGCCCATCTTTGAATCGGTTTTTTTTTATACCCCCACCCCATCACAATATACCCCCATCAAATATGAAAATCTCAAAATACCCCCAATAATTTTGACTCAATCGGATTTACCTTATAAATAGGTAAATCCAATTTGAGATTAATCAAAAGCGGATTTACCTAGATCTGATTGAATTTGTAAAAATCGCATCGGATTTACTGTTAGAAGGGTAAATCCGCTTTTGAATATAACAAAGCGGATGTACCCCCACAACAGGTAGATCCGACTTGATAAAGAGACAATGCGGATCTACCTTTTGTGGGGGTACATCCGCTTTGTTAAATTCAAAAAGCGGATTTACCCTTTACCCGGGTAAATCCGACTTGTAAAAAAAAATTAAAACATTTAATTTGTTATATATATATATATATATATATATATATGATAAATAATTACAAAAATTTGGGTACAATAATAAATACAAGAAATGTCAATCTAAATCGTCGGAATCATGGGCTAAGTCTACAATGGTGGGCGCATCAGTGGGAGGGAGACGGGGCATCTTCAAAGCGGTAGACTGCCAAAGGGCAAAACAGCCGGTATGAGACCACATCAAAGCAACTGGAGGCAACGGACAGACAAGCGAGATCGATATATGATAAGCTCCAATTTAGTGCATTTTTAGAGACACTTTTGAGTCATTTTTAGAGCTATTATTATTATCTAAATAAATAAGTGACTCAAATTGCTATTTATTTTGTAGGAAAGAAGATAGATAAAGAAGTTGTTTCAATGAGTTGTTTGAAGCAAAATAGGGGTGTCGTTAGCAAAAGAAGCATGTGGCCCAAGTGTGGAAAAATAAAGTCCAAGTCCAATTCCAAATAAACCTAACGTGAGAAGGGAGCTTCACGTTGGAATTCAAATGATAAAAAAAAAGGACCTACGGCATGATACAGAGAGCCGCGTATGTATTAAAAAAGGGAGGTTTTCTTAAGAATTAAAAAAGAGGTTTTCTTTGACTTGAAAAAGAAGAAAAAGAAACGAACGACAGCATTATAAAAAAGGCAAAACAAAAAAAGAGATCGGGGATAATCAATTCAAGGAATTCAAGGAAACAGTGCCGGGGAAGAAAAGAAAAAACCACGCACCAACAGTAGCTCCGGACAGTGGAGGAGGAAGATTTGGTACCCGTTCTTGACACCGTGAGAGAGCTCTGGAGCAGAAAAAGGTGACTAAAATTTCAGGATCAAAAATTTCTCTATTCCGGGTTATTTTTATCTCTGTAATTTATGACTCCTAATTTTATTTTATTGTTCTCGAACACTATGGATAGCTAAATCCTCTTCTAGGGTCTTAGGTGGATCTTGCTTGATTAGAGACCTTTTTATGTTCTAATTTCTGGTTTGAATTCCTGTTTTTATCTTAATTAATATTGTCCTATTGTTTTTATCACATGATTAGGATTAGCTACCCTTTGCATGTTTATAATCAATTAGTTGATCAGCGACCGTACTGCAATTAGTTGGTGGACCTATAGGATAATTGAGGCTATAATTAGGGCATGACCAAACCATAATTTAGTCTTCCAATCATTCAACCTTTTTGTTCTTTATGCTTTTCCTGAATTTAAATTCTTGCATGACCAAACGAGGGTTAATTTAGGAAAAAGAATATTAATCGCGAATGACCAAACGGATTAATAGTTTTAGTAAAGGGATTGGTAATTAAGTAAAATAAGGGAATTCAGGTAGGATTAGACATAGGAGGAATCGAAGCTTGCAAGTGAAACCGTGACCCTAGACCTCTCTCCATTTATTAAATCTAGTATTTTAATTATTGTTATTTATTTCTTTTTTAATTGTTCCATTACAATTCAAATATTTATTCGTCTAAATAATAAATAATCTCGATTAGTTTGGTACTTGCTAATTAATCCCTGTGGACACGATAATCTTTTATACTACTTCTGCGGTAGAGTACACTTGCTCTAAGTGTGTTTTTAACGCAACAAGTTTTTGGCGCCGTTGCCGGGGATTAATTTGGCAATATTAAACGAAAAAGATTTTTTTTGCTTTAGACTTTATTTTATGCTTTAGTTTTAATTTTGTTTTTTATTATCCTACTAAAAAAGTATTAAAAAAAAAAACTGCTAATACTTTCCGAAGAGACCGTTGCAGTTCACCTTGTTTTGCAGAGAAAAGTCTAAATCATGGTTAAGACAATTGGAGACTACATTAGAGAGGCAGAGACACAAAGAAATTTAGAAAAGTCATATTGGTATATGTCTCAATGCCAGATTCAAATTTCTCCTCCTCCTTATGAACCTTATTCGGACTATTGGGATGACTATGAGCCACCTCCTTATTTCTCCCACTGGGATAATTATGAGTCACTACAAGTGCAAAGGCAAGAGGAGGAAAAGTCGGATGTCAATGAGGTCTTGGCCAAATTTATGCAGCAGACAAATGAAAATTTTGAAACCTTGGAGGGTCAAATTGGAGCCATGAACAAGAAATTTGGAAGCCTGGAGGGTCAAATCTCAACTCTCATTGCTTTGTTATCTCAAGAGGCCCAAGAAACTCCTTCACAAACTAAGTCTACCCAAAATGAAGAAGCTGAGCAATACAAAGAAAGTATTCCTACGAGAGATGAAGGTGTCTCCATGGAATATAATCTGGAGGAAGAAGCTCTCAAGAAAGATGAGGAGACTCCTACTGAAGGGAGTCAAATCAAAATAGTAGCTCCTACTGAAGGTCATATTGAAACAAAAGATCCTATTAATGAGAGCGGTTGTGAGGAGAATGAGAAAGATCCATTGGTTCTAGATTTGGAGAAAGAGGAGAAAGCGCCCATTTTTGGGCAAATTGTTTTAACCATTGGTGATGCTGTGATTGATGTTCACAGGGGAAAGGTAACTTTAAGGGGTGGTAAAGAAGATGATGTTATTAAAGCTTTAAATTCCAATGAAAATTTCTCTTCTTTAACTTCTCCTTATTGTGATGATGTGGTTGAAACTAACATTTTTTGTGAATTAAAGATGCAGGACCTTTTGGAAAAAACTCTTATTTTGCAGGATCCTAGCATAGTGGTGGATGGAGATAAAATAAAATTTTCACAATCCTATGAAGTTCATCCACCACGTGGAAAAAGAAAGAACAATGTCAACCACATTGTTAGAAAGTTAAGAAGGTGTACAGCGTTAGATGTAAAATTTGCCCTTGCAGAGCCCCCTGATTGAGCACCAACTATCGTCAGGCTCATGACGTTAAACAAGCGCTTCGCAGGAGGCAACCTGTGTTTTCTTTTCATTTATTTTTATTTTAATTTTATTTTTGTTTTGTTTTTAGGAATAAGCTCAGATTGCAAGCTCTCTCAGGGAAGTCACTCTTACTCTCTCTCTCTCTCTCTCTCTCTCTCTCTCTCTCTTTCATTTATTTCCTTTTGTTTCTATTTGATCATTTTGCATTGAGGACCATGCTTCATGCTAGTGTGGGGATCCCATAATTAATTTACTTGACAGACTTGTGCTTAATTGTAACTGTGAGGTTGTCCTTAGGAAGCTGATAATTAGCATTGTGCCTGTTGAGTACTTTTTGTAAACTAGCTTCTAAATGTGAGATCTGAGCCTTCATAAGGGGATTGATACTAAAGCATAAATTTTTACCCCTTTTCTTTCTATGAGTGTGTTTCCCAATTTGCTACATTCTAGAATTTGTCTTTTGACCCTTTCAAGGCGAAAATTGATTTGCATCATGTAAAAAGATTTGGGTAATTTAGGTATTTTTCTGGCCTCAGAGTTGTTTGTTGAATTTATCCCTTAGTTGCCCCCTTTGAGCTTAATTGTTATATTTTTTCCTTTGGTACCCAGATATAATTTTTCTCTTTTTTGTTTGTGGTAACCTTTTGGAATTAAATATGGAACAACTATTGAAAATTACAATTTCGTCCTATATTTTTTGTTGTCTATATTGTTAGGACTGAAACTTTGTCCTATTCTTTAGTTGTCTATCTTATCAGGAAAAAAAAAGAGTGAATCATGTATTTACCTTTTCCTCAAAAAAAAATGAAAAAAAAAATAGGAAAAAAATTTGAAAAAAAAAAACGAAAGCAACAAGGAGGAAAAGGCACATCAAAAGAATGAAAGAGCCAAAGGGCAAATCCAAAAAAAAAGGAAAGGGCCTACTCAAGAAAAAGGGCAAATCAAAAAGAGTCTGCTCAATAGAAAAAGAGTGAAGAAGGAAATAGAATTAATTTGGAGTTTGGGCAAAAATTGTAAAATAGATAGGAGCTCCATATTTGATTTCAAATGTTACTATTCATTTCTTGTTTTTAGCCCTTTGATTATCCCTTCTTTCTTATTTCCTACCCTACATGAATTCACCCTGGCCCCATTACAACCCTTAACACCCAATCTTTTGCATGCATGTGAACTATTTAGTGGAGATTTGGTCAAATTACAAGCTTATGGTAATGTGCATTTTGTGGAAACTTGAGTGTATATTTTCACTTGTCCCTAAACACTTAGAGAGATTGTGAGCGAGTGCCTTTGTTCACAGAAATGTGTTCTTCAGGGACATGAGCCTCTAATTGGGCAACCTTTTGACAACTCATATGTGCTATATTGTCTATTGTCTGTCATTGTACTTCAAATTTTGGGTTCCTTATTTGACTGTCTCTATTACTTAATTATTTCAAAAATTTGAGCCAGAAAATTTGCTTGAGGACAAACAAAGGTTAAGTGTGGGGGAGTTGATAAGCTCCAATTTAGTGCATTTTTAGAGACACTTTTGAGTCATTTTTAGAGCTATTATTATTATCTAAATAAATAAGTGACTCAAATTGCTATTTATTTTGTAGGAAAGAAGATAGATAAAGAAGTTGTTTCAATGAGTTGTTTGAAGCAAAATAGGGGTGTCGTTAGCAAAAGAAGCATGTGGCCCAAGTGTGGAAAAATAAAGTCCAAGTCCAATTCCAAATAAACCTAACGTGAGAAGGGAGCTTCACGTTGGAATTCAAATGATAAAAAAAAAGGACCTACGGCATGATACAGAGAGCCGCGTATGTATTAAAAAAGGGAGGTTTTCTTAAGAATTAAAAAAGAGGTTTTCTTTGACTTGAAAAAGAAGAAAAAGAAACGAACGACAGCATTATAAAAAAGGCAAAACAAAAAAAGAGATCGGGGATAATCAATTCAAGGAATTCAAGGAAACAGTGCCGGGGAAGAAAAGAAAAAACCACGCACCAACAGTAGCTCCGGACAGTGGAGGAGGAAGATTTGGTACCCGTTCTTGACACCGTGAGAGAGCTCTGGAGCAGAAAAAGGTGACTAAAATTTCAGGATCAAAAATTTCTCTATTCCGGGTTATTTTTATCTCTGTAATTTATGACTCCTAATTTTATTTTATTGTTCTCGAACACTATGGATAGCTAAATCCTCTTCTAGGGTCTTAGGTGGATCTTGCTTGATTAGAGACCTTTTTATGTTCTAATTTCTGGTTTGAATTCCTGTTTTTATCTTAATTAATATTGTCCTATTGTTTTTATCACATGATTAGGATTAGCTACCCTTTGCATGTTTATAATCAATTAGTTGATCAGCGACCGTACTGCAATTAGTTGGTGGACCTATAGGATAATTGAGGCTATAATTAGGGCATGACCAAACCATAATTTAGTCTTCCAATCATTCAACCTTTTTGTTCTTTATGCTTTTCCTGAATTTAAATTCTTGCATGACCAAACGAGGGTTAATTTAGGAAAAAGAATATTAATCGCGAATGACCAAACGGATTAATAGTTTTAGTAAAGGGATTGGTAATTAAGTAAAATAAGGGAATTCAGGTAGGATTAGACATAGGAGGAATCGAAGCTTGCAAGTGAAACCGTGACCCTAGACCTCTCTCCATTTATTAAATCTAGTATTTTAATTATTGTTATTTATTTCTTTTTTAATTGTTCCATTACAATTCAAATATTTGTTCGTCTAAATAATAAATAATCTCGATTAGTTTGGTACTTGCTAATTAATCCCTGTGGACACGATAATCTTTTATACTACTTCTGCGGTAGAGTACACTTGCTCTAAGTGTGTTTTTAACGCAACAATATATGCATCCAACGGAATAGGAGTACCGGAGACATGGTACACACCTAGCTCACAAGCACCAGGAAGAAGATGTGTCTTTCTAATAATGCACCCACAGCGGGCTTTGTCATATCCAACCCCAGATGTCGATTTTGAAAACTCTTTAACAATATGATCCAAAGCATTTAAAGACACAACACCGCGAAGCTTTTTAAACAAAGGAGTATTGGAAGCCACTTCAATACGGTTTATGCTTCTTAGAAAAGACCCGATGACTTTATCAAATTGAAGAGTACGCATCTCATGCATAGATTTAAAAGACTTAGACAAGTCACCTCCAGAAGTCCTCAAATGTCTCTTCAAAGTCCAATGAGCTGACTCGACCCTTAAATAATAACAAGAAACACGAATAAAAATACTAAACACGTGTCAAAAAAATTTAAACTACGATAAAAATACTAAACACGTGTCAAAAAAATTTAAACTACGATAAAAATACTAAACACGTGTCAAAACAATTTAAACTACGATAAAAATACTAAACACGTGTCAAAGCGGGTTTTCCCCGTCAAACTCGGAGCGGGGTCGGGTGGGTACCCGCGGGTTCGGGTTATGTTGCCATGCCTAGAAAAGGACCTTCCAATTGGATTCTACAATTCTCTGGACAAGAGATAGTAACAGGGTCCTTTTATGGTAGGGAAATACCTTAATTTCCTTATGATGGTCAAATGAATTTTTAGCCATTGATTTATCTACTATAGATAGATTTATACAAATTCACCACATATGATTTTACCAATACTCTCATTCTATCTAAAAGACACCTCAAATTTTTGAGGATAAAAATATCATTACACTCTATTTCTTCTTTTTTTTTCTCTTTATTCTTACACTCTCTTTCTTACTTTTCACTTTTCTCTTACACTCTCTTTCTTCCTTTTTTCTCTTTCTTCTTACACTCTCTTTCCTCATTTTCACTTTTTTTACACTCTCTTTCTTCCTTTTTTTTCTTTTTACTTTACTTTTCCCATAAAGAATTATTCTCTTTCTCTTATCACTTCTCTTTAATTCTTTTAACTAAATTTCTTATAGATTTATTTATAGATTTATACAAATTCACCACATATGATTTTACCAATACCCTCATTCTATCTAAAAGACACCTCAAATTTTTTAGGGTAAAAATGTCATTACACTCTATTTCTTCTTTTTTTCACTTTATTCTTACACTCTCTTTCTTACTTTTCAGTTTTCTCTTACACTCTCTTTCTTCCTTTTTTCTCTTTCTTCTTACACTCTCTTTCCTCATTTTCACTTTTATTTTACACTCTATTTCTTCCTTTTTTTTTCTTTTTACTTTACTTTTCCCATAAATAATTATTCTCTTTCTCTTATCACTTCACTTTAATTCTTTTAACTAAATTTCTAAATTTATACAAACACTACTTTAATTAAAAAAAATTGAAGACTACTACTATAAACCTACTATCTAAAAACCAAGAAGACTTGATGACTATTTAAATTAGTAATTAATATTTAAAACAAATATCTCTTATTGATAATCTAATATCTAACTTTTATTATCTACTATAATCTACTAATCAACTAAAATAATCAATTGAAACTACGAGATAAATGCACTGATAAATAAAAAACACGGGATAACTGCAGTGATATATAAAAAAACACGGGATTAATATTTACCATTGATATTTATAATTTTTTTTTGAAAATTTATAATTAATATTTACCATTGATAATTATAATTTTGGAAAACTACTATAAAACTACTATCTAAAAAAACACGTGATAACTGCAATAATCTACTATAGTCTACTATAATCAATTGAAACTATGAGATAACTGCAATGATATATAAAAACACACGGGATAACTACACAAATATATAAAAAGACAAAGGATTAATATTTGTCATTGATAATTAAATGTTTTGAAGACTACTATAAACCTACTATCTAAAAAACAATGATATTTAATGACTATTTAAACTACTGATTAATATTTAAAATAAATATTTCTTATTGATAATCTACTATCTCTCTTTTACTATTTACTATAATCTATTAATCAACTAAAATAATTAATTGAAACTACGAGATAACTGCACTGATATATAAAAAACACGAAATTAATATTTGTCATTGATAATTAAATTTTTTGAAACCTACTACTACAAACATACTATCCAACAAATTTACTATCTAACAAATTACTAAGTAATATTTAAATTACTAAGTAATATTTAAAAAAATTATTTCTTATTGATAATCTACTATCTAACAAATTTACTATCTACTATAATCTACTATCAACTAAAATAATCAATTGAAACTACCTGATAACTGCACGGATATATAAAAAACACGGGGATAACTGCAGTGATATATAAAAAAACACAGGATTAATATTTGCCATTGATAATTATAGTTTTTGAAAACTACTATCTAGAAAAACAAGAAGGCTTAATGACTATTTAAAATGATTAATTAATGACTATTTAAACTGATTAATATTTAAAACACACGCGACAAATACCTAAAAAAGGACAAATAATTGTTACTGATATATAAAAAAACACGGGATAAATATTTGTTATTGCAACTATCTATCTTTCACTATCTACAATAATCTACTAATCAACTCAAATAATCAATTGAAACTATGAGATAACTGCACTGATACATAAAAAAACACTGGACAACTGCACTGATATATAAAAAATACGGGGATAATTGCAATGATATATATAAAAACACGGGATAGTTGCACTGATATATAAAAAAACATGGGATAACAACACTGATATATAAAAAAACACTGCACTGATATATATATAAAAACACACGGGATAAATGCACCTATTGTTTTTAAATGATACTTTAACATTTTAATTTTAATATTTATCAATTTTTTATCTGAAACTCCTTTTTTATCTACTTTAAATTTTTCTTTATTTTCACGCGCGGGGTAATGTTCAGACTATTTAAATACTGTGTAAATTCATTCCTAAAAAGAACTCGACAGCACCTGTCCGTATGCAAGTCATCCTCTATATTTTACAATTGATTTTAGATTAATGAGATTTCAAACTAACGTTTCTATTTGAGGTAATCGTATGACGTAACGCGATCGGCCCGTGCGGATGCACGGGTATAGTACTAGTTATATAAATAGTTCAATGCTAAAGATCTTTCAAAGACAACTTGTTGTGTACAAGTTATGACATTTTATTGTGAATTGCATAGAAATATTTGTAGAACATAAAATTTATAAAATGGCCCAGCAAATTTTTTTTACTCAAAAGTGGCCCAACAAGATTTATATAATGAATTAATGCAAATATGTAATTAATTTGTAAAAGTATTTTTCTCTTTTTTAAAAAATTATTCAGTATTTGTATAAAACTAAATAATATTAAACCTAATAAAAATTCAGTAATTAGCTAGAGAGGAAAGCTGTTTAGTTCTTTTTCTCCAAAAATTCAATTAGCCAGTATTGTAACTAGCAGTATACCCGTGCATACGCACAGATATTGTCGTGTTATCGTTATTAATAGACTTAGACAAAATTTAACTAATCCAGACATTACCCCGTGAATATCAAAATTAATTTAAAGTAGATAAAAAATGAGTTTCAAATAGTAATTTAATTAATCCGAACATGACCCTGTGAATATCAAGACTAATTTAAAGTAGATAAAAAATGAGTTTCAAATAGTAATTTAATATATTAGTCCAAACATTACCCCGTGAATATCAAGACTAATTTAAAGTTGATAAAAATGAGTTTCAAATAGTAATTTAATTAGTCTGAACATTACCCCGTGAACATTTACCAGCAATATGTAATATTTCCCGTAAATATTAAAAAACAATTTTATTAAAGTTTCAAATTTTCCAAATTGTAATATTTCTCGTAGAGATTAAATAAGACTTATTAATTAGTTCGAACATTACCCCGTGAATATCAAAACTAATTTAAAGTAGATAAAAAATGAGTTTCAAATAGTAATTTAATTAGTCCGAACATTACCCTGTGAATATCAAGACTAATTTAAAGTAGATAAAAAATGAGTTTGAAATAGTAATTTAATTAGTCCGAACATTACCCCGTTAGCATTTACCAGCAATATGTAATATTTCTCGTAGAGATTAAAAAACAAAATTGTATTAATGTAAACAAAATTTGCAAAGCCGGGTACACGTAGCCAGTCAAATTCTCAGGCGTAGGTTAGTCACCGATAAAGCCATTCGATACTGCGTACCATAGTTCTTCATTGAAAATATTGAGATCCTCCGTTGGTAGTCAGTAATGGTCCGAACCGAAAAAATTGACCATTGTTGAAACGAAAAAATTCAAAGTGCCACGCAAAAAACAATTTTTTCTTGACAAAAAATATCAGTTTTTGAAAGAAAAAAAATCATCTAATAATATAAGAAAGTAAATTACAAGACGTACCAAAACCTGGAAATAATCTATTGATATTGTGCCTAGCGCTAACTTATTAAGTTTCTTAAGTGCACTACAAGACAAAATTAGAAGGATGGGCTAAAACTATATATTAAATAAATCATTGAGCAAAAAGTGTAAATAATGAAAAACCTGCATCATTGGCTAACAAAGGTCAAAAGTTCATTTGACCATCATAGGAAAATTAAGGTATTTCCCTACCTTAAAATGACCTTAGTAACAGAGGATACATGGACACTTGCATTGCAATTGCATATCACATGACACATACTAAGTCGCTAATCTTTCGGTCCACTTGAATCAAACCATCACACCACATCCACATACTACATGGGAGCGACACACAATCAAATCAAAGGTCAAGTTGACACTATAAGTGCCTTGGCCGGCTTTGATCAAACCACAACTATACCACGCCATTATTTTCTGACTCCTCCTTTGTACTCTCCAACTCTCCCTAATTCAATGAAACTAGACAATCACCCGTGCGATGCACGAGGTGTGATAGGGATTAATTCGGTGTGAATGTGTGGTAGGAACAAATGCTATACAACATGTAATGCATAGATGTGGAAGGAATTATTTTAAATGGACACTATGTTAGAAACTAATTGTAACAAAAGTTTACTTAATCATCCAAGCTACGGCTTGTAGTACTAAGCTATTTGCTTAGTAATAGTTACTAAATCATTACTAGCCATTGGATTGACAAAATTTCAATGAAATTCAATCTAATGGCTAGTATTTAATAAGGGTATTTGTGTTACATCCTTTTTTTTTGTGTTTTAATTACATTAAATAAATTATTAAATGTGCCTTTTTTAGGGATTATTAAAACAAATCATTTTTTTACCTTGATTTTCTCTTCCACTATCTTCTCTTTCACAATTCCACTATCTTCTCTCTCACAATTTTATCTTTTGTTCATCTGTCACGTTATTTTTCTTCTTCTTCTTCTTCTTCTTCTTCTTCTTCTTCTTCTTCTTCTTCTTCTTCTTCTTCTTCTTCTTCTTCTTCTTCTTCTTCTTCTTCTTCTTCTTCTTCTTCTTCTTACATATATCTTTCTTTATTTTTCATGCAAAAGAAGCCTAAAAAACGCACTCACGCCAAAAAATAAGACGCCCACAGGTGTTTAAAAAACGGACTCCGTTGATCCACGACATTGAAGCACGCTCTTCCTTTACACCATTGATCATGTCTCGTTATGATGTTGATGAACATGGGGCTAAAATCAGTTTTTTATCGTTACCTGCGCGTAAGTCCTTTCTTCTTCATTTGTAATATGCATGTACTCTCTCAATCACGCCACTGAGAGAGCATTTAGGACCAACTACCCAAACTTGATATATTCTGTGGTTTCCACTAACCGAAGTCATATTTTTATTTGGTTAGATCGTACTAACCGAAGTTATCTTATTCCCTGGCTAGAATTGGACTAACCGAAGTTATGTTATTCCCTGGTTAGAACTGGACTAACCGAAGTTATGCTATTTCCTGGCTAGAATTGGACTAACCGAAGTTATGTTACATCCTGGCTAGAAATTCACTAACCAAAGTTACGTTATTCCCTGGCTAGAATTGGACTAACCGAAGATATGTTATTCCCTGTCTAGAATTCCTCTAACCGAAGTTATGTTATCATTTGGTTAGAATTGGACTAACCGAAGTTATGTTATGTCCTGGCTAGAATTCCACTAACCGAAGTTATGTTATTCACTGGTTAGTGTCTATTAACAAATGTTCCGTACTTATGTGGTCTTTTTTTGTTTTTGTTATTGCAGTACAGGGTTGTCAGCATCAGCATGAAAATCAAACCGACATGATTGTCTTAGATGCACAAAGTATTATTGATTGCTTTTTATTTTATTTGAATAATTTATTTGCATTGTGAGATGTACATTAATGGGTTTCTAAAATTCCATGATTAATGGGTTTCTAAAACTGTTCCTTGATTTTTGCTATTCCTACGTTTTTTTTTCCGCTATTAGTGGTAGATATTACTCCAAATCATCCAATTTTTTTAAGCCTTATTTAATTAATATAGTAAATTACCTCTATAACCATTTAGTAACTATTAGTAAGCTACTAGCTTAGTAGCATAAGTCACACTCGTACATAGAAAATTGTCCTTGGAAAAGGAGTATGATATTGGGTTAACCGTGAACAATATTGTAGCGACTGTCCTTGCAAAGTTGAGCATCATGTTATCAGTAACAAAGATGTAGTGGAATATCATGCATTGCAATCATTGATTGCTGATGGGAGCTAGTAGAATAGAGGGATTCCTTCAATAATCTCTTGCGGCTCTTCCTCCATGCTAGCAAAAGGAAAATGTGATAACATAAACAATTATGCATTTTTTTTTTGGTGAAGGGAAGGGGCGAGCCCCCGGAGACCCCTGGAACCGGGCAGTGTCCCAACGCTGACAACGAAAGACTAATCTGCCCCCATTAATCTACCGTAAACAATTATGCATTTATACTTTAACATTTATGCTGCACCAATATGGCACCATTAATAATAGGAAAAGTTGAACCACTCTCCCTCACTTTTATACATCAACAGCAGCCACCTATGATATACTTAAACATTTATGCTGCACCAACATAGCACCAATAGATGCCACCTATGTTACACAAGATAAAGAAAAGTCAAAGGGTGGCAATTAATTAATTATTTGTAAATGGCTATTGTATTTCCTGATGTAAATAGCTTAGCTTAGTTTTTCTCAGATTAGCTTTTCATTTCCCTCTTCTCATTCAAGTTAGTTAGATGGTTAGAGTTCAGTTTTGATTCTGTTAGATCTCAACCATGTATATATACCCTAACTATGTATTCGATTATTCATTGAATGAGAGTTTATCCTTTTTCATCTTCTTCTCAGATTAAGTTCACTGTTTCCTCTCTACACTAAATCTGCCATGGAGTTGCAGCTTCAGTTTTCACATGGTATCAAAGCTCCATTCTAGGGGCTCTGACCACCATCATTGCACATTCCTCTTTCTCTCATTCAATCGATTCCTTTCATTGAATCCATTCGTTGATTCAACTTCGTTTTCTTCTATTTTTCTCAGTTTCGTGAAATCCGATTGCAATGACGACGGAGAACGGCATCGTCGGAAACGAAATCAGTTCCAACACCGGCAATACTTCCAACGTCGGAAATGGAAATGCATCGATCAAAGGTTATCAGAATGACATGATGAATCCGTATTTCATGCATCCTAGTGACAATCCTGGCATGGCAATTGTCACTCCTCATCTCAATGGAAACAACTACCACACCTGGTCCAGATCCATGGTAGTTGCTCTCAGATCAAAGAACAAGCTACATTTCGTCGATGGAACGCTTCCAAGGCCTTCTGATGATAGCAATGATGCTCCTGCGTGGGATCGTTGTAACACTATGATCATGTCCTGGATCAACAATTCTATAGTGCCTGAAGTATCTCAAAGTATTCTGTGGATGGATACTGCAGCAGAAGTATGGAAAGACTTGAAGGATCGGTTTTATCAAGGTGACATATTCCGTATCTCAGATCTTCAGGAAGAAATTTACACAACAAAACAAGGTGATGATTCTATCTCTGCTTATTACACTAGACTGAAGAAATTATGGCAAGAACTCTATAATTTTCCTCCTGCTCCTAAATGTGACTGTACTGCTGCTTGTAATGGATGTAATGCTGAGAGAAAATTCAAAGAATATAGGGAGAGAAGTCAAGTTCTTAGGTTCCTCAAAGGATTGAGTGAACAATACTCACCTAGTAGATGCCAAATCATGTTAATGGATCCCTTGCCTAATCTGGCTAAAGTTTACTCCCTGCTGATTCAACAAGAAAGAGCTGTTGTTGCCAATCCAATGGAAGAACTGAAGGTTATGGCTGTGAATAGTTCTTCTGGAAGAGGAGGAACTAGAGGAGGTAGAGGAGAGAATAGAGGAGGCAGAGGTAGTTTTGGAAGAGGAAGGGGATCCAAACTGTGTTCCTACTATGGAAGGACTGGACACACTGTGGATGTGTGTTACAAGAAGCATGGTTATCCGCCTCACTTTGGACAAGGAAATTCTAATACTGTGAACAATTATACTGCAGACAATACTGAAAATGATGAGAATGACACTGCTACAGAGGAGAAAAGCAATGAATCTGGAAAGCAAAGTGCTGCTTCTGGCTTCTCTGGATTTACTGCAGAACAACACAAGGCCATCCTAGCACTCATTCAAGGTTCTAACACACTGCAAGCTCATAAGGTCAACCACTTTACCACTGTCAAGTCAGGTATAATCCGTGCCCTACATAACTCTAAGAAAGAAAAACTGTGGATTATTGATACAGGAGCCACAATTCATGTTTGTTATTCAAAAGATCTGTTTGACTGCCTTAGGATCATAGAACCAGTCACTGTCACATTGCCAAATGGAACCATTGTGCAATGCAATCTTGCAGGCACAATTCACCTTAATGACACTTTTGTGCTCAGTGATGTTCTCTACATACCTAACTTTTCTTTTAATCTCATTTCAATTACCAAACTAACTGATGATGTTGATTGTGATTTACATATTAACAGACCAAGATGTGTGATACAGGACAACCAAATGGAGAAGGTGATTGGGATAGCTGAGAGGAAGAATGGATTGTATCGTCTTGTATTTCCCAGTCCCAAGCCATCCACTGTTACACACTCTGTGAATTCTTTCAGCATACATACTATAGATAAGCTTTTTACTGTTAATAATACTGCTAGTCTATCCAGTAATGAACAATGTAATGTTTGGCACATGAGATTTGGACATCCATCTCATGAGAAAATGCTTAAAATAAATAAAAATTTCCCTTTTGTTAAATGTGTTGCTGCTGTTAATAATCCCTGTGACATATGTTTTTATGCCAAACAGAGAAGGCTACCATTCCCTAATAGCACAACTATTTCTGAAAAATGTTTTGATCTTGTTCACATGGATATCTGGAGGCCCTTCTCTGTTTCCTCCATACTAGGATATAGATATTTTCTTACTATTGTGGATGATAAGAGCAGATTTACTTGGATATTTCCAATGAGATTAAAATCAGAAGCATCCACATTAGTTAGAGGCTTTGTTGCTCTTATTGACACTCAATTCAGTTTAAAAATAAAATGCATAAGAACTGATAATGGTAATGAGTTCCTTTTGAAAGATTTTTACCTTGAGAAAGGAATTCTACATCAAACATCATGTGTTGGTACTCCTCAACAAAATGGAATTGTTGAAAGGAAGCACCAACACATCTTGAACACTGCTAGAGCCTTAATTTTTCAATCAAAACTTCCAAAAATATTTTGGGCTCATGCAGTAAGTCAGGCTGTTCATATCATTAATAGACTGCCATCTAAGTTCTTATCTCACATCACTCCTTTTCAAGTTTTATTTGATCATGCTCCTAGTTTAGACAATTTAAAAACTTTTGGTTGTTTGTGCTTTGCAAATACTTTGAAAGCAAATAGAAAGAAACTGGATCCCAGATCCAGAAAGTGCATTTATCTTGGTTTCAAACATGGTGTGAAAGGACATCTTCTCTTTGATCTTAGCTCCAGAGAGATTTTTCTGTCTAGAGATGTAAAATTTTTTGAACATATTTTCCCTTACAAATCTGTCATGCATAATAACAGTTCACAAACTGATACATCTAGCAGTATCTTCAATGACTCTATTCCTTACTTTGACCAATTTCCTCCAATTAATACAAGCACTTCAGACCCCATAGCTACCTCCTCAAACCAAGACACCAGCAACAATCCTCAAACTTACCAAAATACCAACGAAAATTCCCAATCACAGTCATCAGAACCTCAAAATTCAACAAGCTCCTCACATTCCTTAGACACATAGCAAAATGATCTTTCACCATCCCCTATCAATACCAACATTAACAATCAACCTGAAACAGTTGCCATTAGGAAATCAACTAGAGTTAGCAATCCACCATCCTATCTACAAAACTATCACTGCTACTTACTTGAAGATACAATCCACAATTCTGAATCATCAATCTCCAAAACCATCTCTGCAGGTAATCCATATCCTCTCTCTAATGTTTTATGTTATGATCAATTGTCATCATCCCACAAACAATACACTCTCCACCTTTCATCCATCAATGAGCCATCCTCCTATGAGCAAGCAATGTGTGACAACAATTGGAAGAGTGCTGTGAAGGCTGAACTGGATGCTTTGCTAAAGACTGAGACCTGGAAGCTAGTTCCCTTGCCTCCAAATAAACGTGCCATAGGCTGCAAATGGGTATTTAAGCTGAAACTTCATGCAGATGGGAGTGTGGAAAGATATAAGGCCAGACTGGTCGCCAAAGGTTTCACACAAACTGAGGGTATAGATTACTTAGAAACCTTTAGCCCAGTGATAAAAATGACTACAATCAGACTTCTTCTAGCTGTGGCAGCAAGTCAGCATTGGCATTTGTATCAATTGGATGTCAACACTACCTTCCTACATGAGGATCTTGAAGAAGAAGTGTATATGCAACCTCCTCCAGGCCTTGAACTTGAATCACCTAACCTTGTTTGCAGATTACAAAGATCTTTGTATGGCTTGAAACAAGCAAGCAGGCAATGGAATGCAAAACTGACTGAGACCTTACTGGGATTAGGATACATTCAATCCAAGTCTGATTACTCTTTGTATACAAAGCAATCTGCCAATGGATTCACAGCTATTCTTGTATATGTAGATGATTTGGTCCTAACGGGCACTGATATTGAGGAGATTAAAATTGTTAAATCCACCCTCAATGCAAGGTTCAATATAAAAGATCTAGGAGTATTGAAATACTTTCTAGGATTTGAAGTGGCAAGAAACAATGAGGGCATTTCCTTGTGTCAAAGGAAATATGCTCTAGACCTCTTGCAAGAAACTGGACTGTTGGGAACCAAGCCATGCTCTACTCCTATGGAACCAGGACTGCAGTTAAGAAAAGAAATGGGTAAAGCTGTCAATGATCCTGCAGTGTACAGAAGATTGGTAGGCAGACTCTTATACTTGGCTCATTCCAGGCCTGAAATTTCGTATGCTGTAAGTAGGTTGAGCCAGTTTATGGACAAACCCAGTGACACACACATGCTGGCAGCTATGAGAGTATTAAGATACATCAAAAATCAGCCTGGTACTGGTCTGTTTTTCAGAACTGATTCTTCCCTTAGCTTGAAGGGATACTGTGATTCAGACTGGGGTGCCTGCCCAGACACTAGAAGGTCAACAACAGGTATGTGCTTCTTCCTTGGTACATCTCTTGTGTCATGGAAAAGCAAGAAGCAAAGTATTGTCTCTAGATCTTCCTCAGAGGCAAAATATAGGGCCCTTGCTCAAGCCACTTGTGAAACTCAATGGCTTCTATATCTGCTGAAAGATCTAAGAATATCTCATCCTGATCCTGCTGTTGTATTTTGTGACAACAAATCTGCCCTTCACATAGCAGCCAATCCTGTATTCCACGAGCGCACTAAGCACATTGAGATTGATTGCCATGTTGTACGTGACAAGATACGAGACAAAACTCTGCATCTACTGCCTATTGCATCAAAGGAACAGGTTGCTGATATATTTACAAAATCCCAGTTGTGGTAATCCATATCAATTTGGTCCCTACTAAGAACAGGTTGCTGATATATTTACAAAATCTCCAAAACCATCTCTGCAGGTAATCCATATCCTGCTAGACAAAACACAAGTTGGCACTAATAGAGCTGGCGTGGTCGTGACGGAGCCTACGTATCATCCGTCTCATAACAATTTGGTCATTTAAGACTGTCGTCATGTAATAATTTGGTTCTTTTAACGTAAATGAACAAGAAAATGAATCATTTTTTTAAAAAAATAAATTTAGCTGAAAGTACCTAATTGTTACATGACAGTAGACTTAAATGACCAAATTGTCACCAGATAGATGACACGTAGACTCCGTCATGGTCACGTCAGCTCTATTAGTGCCAACTTGGGTTTTTTTGTAACTAAAAATGAAAAAAAAGACTAACGGTGTATACATTATGTAACTTAAAAGACCTAAGTGGTACGAAATAAACTTAAAGGACTAACTTATTACAATTAAATAACTTAAATGACCTCTAGTGTAATTTTGACTTTTTTATATTTTAGCTTTGTAGACAAAACTGTATACAAACTTTACCACCATCAAAGTCTCGGTCCGGATATCTACAATCCTCACAGTTGCATGGCTGTCTCTCACCTATTGTAACCGTAAATTGACCTTATATGCCCAAACATACAACCTTTTCCCACAACAACTACATATCCTTTTTACATCCACTTGCATATCATTTAAGACATATGATATCACTAAGTCAATATCAATGCATCCAACTAATCCAGTTTATGCCCAATCATGTTCCACTATCTAACATCTTTGACTTAAGTTGAACTACTTTTAATGTTAGTGTAGAATAAATATAATAGAAACATTAACGCATTTGACATAAATTGGAGAGATGTACACAATTGAAAATCTATTTAACAATTAATTTTGAGTGATGTACACAATTGAAACTAAATAACAGCAAGTAACACCCTTTTGAGTGATGTACACAATTGAAAATCTAATGATGTGAGTTTTAATAACAACATACAATGTCGCTTCACCTTGAAGCATCGTTGATAGAGTGAAGTTCTCTGCACCTAAAAAATTCCTTTGAGCTGGAAAAATTCAGTAAAGGTATGCAGTTAGCTCCAGAGGTATGCAGTGATAGGCACCAAAGGGCGATTCAGACAACAACTAAAAAGTCACGACTCTTGCTAAAGCTACAATTCAACAACTAATATGACAACATGTTTTAAGAGAAGTCAAGTCAGGGTGGAGAGCAAAGACAGAGGAAAAGAACAAATTGTTTTGTTTCAATGTTTGACAAAACAGATGCTTCACACAATTATACCAAAGCATACACAAAACTATGAATTTTTTCTTAAAATCCTCTATCATCGATAGTACATTAAGAACATGGGGAAAAGAGTGAGCATGTGTCTTTTCAGAATCATGGAGAGACTATAATCCAGATAATTCAAACTCCTAAATTATTTACAAAAAGCAGACATAGGAAAATTAATAGGCACAGAAAGAGTGCTACTGGGTCATTAAATCATTTCATATGTCTACACCAGCAAAGTTCAAATTTATTTAGTGCATAGTGGAAATGCATAAGGAAACTGTGCAAGAAATTAAGAATGAGTTTCCTTTTCATTAAAGAATCAATGACTCAACAAAATCTTCAATGAACTAAAATTCAAATGAAGCACAAATCTACTTCAAAGTGGTTGACTTCAACTTTGAACAGGCCAGCAAAGCTACAATTTTGAAACAGACGACTGCAAAGCAGTAATATATTCATCTATTCTGTTCTAGATTGGTAGTAACACATAGTTTGATATTCCTAAATAGTCTAACCTGTGCGGAACTTACAAGAACAAGGAATACTTTTTTCTTTGGCGCATTCCTTCATCAAATCAGGATCAATTTTCATTTCTTGTTATGCAGAAACTGAAACCATGAGAAGCAAATGAGTGATACTCAAAGACCAAAACCACCACCTCCAAGAAACTTTACTGCATCCACTCATATCTTTACTGGGTCCCAATCCAACAGACGATGATGAACTTCCATTGCTCACTGTCACTGCTGTCAAACTGCATCACCAAAAATGAGCCTCCGGTGAAACCTCCACAATCAACAATCTCCAACTACACTTCTTCCAAGCACTATGAACCAAACCTTGAAGTTCCAACATATTAAAAGTTCAGCTGAATTCACAACAAAATTCATTTTGTATCATAAACATGTTTTGCTTTCCAGTAACAAACACAAAATTTTGTTGATTTCGCCATGCAAGAAAATTCACATCTTCATAATATATATTTTCTTTTAACAACATTTACATGTTCATGTTAAATTATCACTAACAACAAATCTAGAAGAAACTCTGATCAACACTATTCATTCAATTCATATAACATATAGCAATTCACCGAAACACCCTCAAAATCATTTTTACAAAACTAACTTCAACTAAACATCACAAAACAAAGTTCAATCAATAACTATCACTTTCGATCTAATAAAAACAAATGCTAGCACATTTACATTTTTAGACATCACCAAATTTTGACATTTGTCGCAATTTAGGGACAAAATAGACAATTCACCACATAAAGACAAAATGCTACAGTGCTACAATAGTAAGCTACAGTGCAAATTTTGACGCGCTACTGTATGCTACAGTACCAATACAGTTTTTTATTTTTTAAAAACTGATTTTTTAAAATAACTTATTTCTAAAAAAACTGATTTTTTTTAAATATTTTTTTAAAAAAGAATTGAATTTTTTTAAATTTTTTTATTCACATAATTTTTTTTTTTAAAAATCGTTTGTCAATATTTTTATAAAAACAATTAGTCACTGTAAATCAATTATTCACTATATTTATAATCTACTCAAACTACTAAAATTAATAAAACAATTAGTCACGATAAATCAATTAGCCACTATCCATTGTCAAAAAAAGAATTGTAAAAAACTTTAACCCGTACCAAAAATTACAAAATAACTACTAAAACTAATCAATTTAACTACTTTTGTTAAAATCAATCAATTTAACCACTACCAAAAATTACCAAATAACTATTCTATAATTACTAAAAGGAGTAAAATTCCAACGGAAGTGCCAACGAGAGTTGCAACGAGAGCGCCCATGGGAGTGGTAACGAAAGCGCCAACAGGAGAGGCAACAGACGCAGCAAAAGGACAAAAAACAGCCGAGTTTTAAAAACAACTTTTTCTTCGGTTTTTCTTTTCTTTTCATAAAATAATCACTTTTTTGTCAATTTTTTTACTAAAAACATAATGTTTTTTTAACTATTTCTATAATTTACTCAAACTACTAAAATTAATCAATTTAACTACTACCAATTGTAAAAAAAACCATACCTCTAACAATAGTTTCAAAATTATTTATTCCAAAAAACTAAATTATTAAATTAATATTACACTCAATAATTAAATAATTTAAAATTTACTATTTATTATAATCTCTATTAAAAGTACTAAAATCAATCAAATTTTTCATGTAATAAATAAAATCAATTTAACCACTAACAATTGTAATATTAAATCATATAGAAAAAAAGGAGAAACATGTGGCAACAGGAGCGGCAACGAGAGACTGGCAACGAGATCGATAACGAGAGCGACAACGGGAGTGCCAATAGGAGTGCCAACAAGAGAGCGAACGAAAGCGCCAACGAGAGTGCCAACAAGAGAGGGAACGAGAGCGACGGAGTTGCATATTTTACCTTTTACTCCATTATTAATACTATAAGAAGATATCGATTTTGTGTTAATTTTTTGCAACACAACTATTTTAGTAAATTCACCGCTAAAAGACAAAATTTGCAACACTAACGTGGGACAACGGGAACAGGAGTGGGAACGAGAGAGACAAGGAGAGCACTAACGTGGGTGCATATTTTAAAAATTCTTATTTTCTTTTTTCTTCATTTTTATTCCATCTAAAATTTATTATTTACTATAATCTCTCTATTAAAACTATTCAAATCAATAAATTTAACCACTAAGAATTATTATATAAATACAACTTTAGGCACTACCAAATTTTACAAAATAATTACTTATAGTTAAACGAATATGATTTAATTAATACTAAATCATATAGAAAAATATGAGTTAATATTTGGCAACGGGAGCGACAACGAGAGACTGGCAATGGTAGTTGCAACGGGAGTGGCAACCAGAGAGGTAACGAGAGCGTCAACGGGAGTGCCGACGGGAGGGCCAACGAGGATGCAAATAGGAGTGTCAACGGGGATGTATATTTTACCTCTAATGTCTAAATGCATTATTATGGATCAATGTAATTCTGATTGTCAATCTCATTTAATTTATTCGACTCAATATAATTTGTATTTGTATCTTATATGACATAATACCTATCTCTTTCTACTTTGAATTTCAAATCATACATTTTGGACATTGTTCACAACTTATGATTATCTTCCAAATTACTATTATGACTTCATGGCAATACACTGACCATACAGTATCACTCGTGCGTATGCACGGGTAAAATACTAGTTGTAAAAAAAAATAAAACAATAACTGGCTTATGGGGGACAACCCCTCTTTTTTTATGGCAGCAAAAAAAATATTAACCTAGGGATGTATAAAAATACTAGTAAATCAACCAAGCAGTAAAACTTAAAGATTTTAAAAAAATGAATTCTCACCGGCTTGTAAGAATTAATAGTTCTTTCATACTCCTCTTTCTTCTTCTCGGCGGTAGCAACATAGGGAGCCTTGTCCTGAATAATTAAATAAAATAAAATAGATTTAAAAATTGAATCAGAAAACATCAATTTATTTAATTTCACTAAACTAAATCAATCAAATAGCAACCACGATCACGATAAACTAGGACATGGAGACACACCCGTGCTATGCACGGGTGGTAACAATGACGCGGCTAAGTGAATTCACCAAAAAATGACTGTGTATTATTGGTGTTACAACATAGAATAAGAAAGGAGGAAGAAGAACTGACACAAAATGATATTTTGAGTATTTGACCGGTTAATTTTTTTTCGAACACCGAAGTGTCTCAAAACACGCAACTTTCCGAAATCACCTCGAAAGAGGTATTTTCGGAAGTCAAAATTGGCTAACTCTCTGACAGTACACAGTGAATGACCTTAAAGTCAAGGTGGTATTTGGTACAATAAGAATTGTCCGAAACTTACATTGTTAACCTCAATAATTTTGGTACTCTTAAGTAGTTTTAAGGATTATCCTGAATAAAACAACGCTACTATTTGGTATGATAAGAATCGTACGAAAGTTACTTTGTTACCTCAGGCCTGAATCACACAACACCAGTCGGGCTTGTCATTTAATGTTTCTGACATTTTCGTTTTCATACTTTTAACTATTATCCTTACGAAAACAGCGCTACTATTTGGTACGATAATAATCATACGAAAGTTACTTTGTTAACCTCGGGTCTGAATTACACAACACCACTCGGGCTTGTCATTTAACGTTTCTGACATTTCGGCTTCGTACTTTTTAGTGTATTTGGTACAATAAGAATCGTACGAAAGTTACTTTGTTAACCTCATGGCTGAATCACACAACACCAGTCGAGCTTGTCATATAACGTTTCTCACATTTCGTCTTCGTACATTTAAGTATATTTGGTATGATAAGAATCATACGAAAGTTACTTTGTAAACCTCCGCCTTCAATCACACAACACCAGTCGGATTTGTCATTTAACGTTTCTGACATTTCATCTTCGTACTTTTAAGTATATTTTTCCAGCCCGGCCCGGCCCGTTAGGCGTTATGCCCGCGAAAAATTGGGCGGGTGGTAACAATGACGCGGCTAAGTGAATTCACCAAAAAATGGCTGTGTATTATTGGTGTTACAACATAGAATAAGAAAGGAGGAAGAAGAATTGGCACAAAATGATATTTTGAGTATTTGACCGGTTAATTTTTTTCGAACACCGAAGTGTCTAAAAACACGCAACTTTCCGAAATCAGCTCGAAAGAGGTATTTTCGGAAGTCAAAATTGGCTAACTCTCTGACAGTACACAGTGAATGACCTTAAAGTCAACGTGGTATTTGGTACAATCAGAATTGTACGAAACTTACTTTGTTAACCTCAATAATTTTGGTACTCTTAAGTAGTTTTAAGGATTATCCTGAATAAAACAACGCTACTATTTGGTATGATAAGAATCGTACGAAAGTTACTTTGTTACCTCAGGACTGAATCACACAACACCAGTCGGGCTTGTCATTTAATGTTTCTGACATTTTTGTTTTCATACTTTTAACTATTATCCTTACGAAAACAGCGCTACTATTCGGTACGATAATAATCATACGAAAGTTACTTTGTTAACCTCGGGTCTGAATTACACAACACCACTCGGGCTTCTCATTTAACGTTTCTGACATTTCGGCTTCGTACTTTTTAGTGTATTTGGTACAATAAGAATCGTACGAAAGTTACTTTGTTAACCTCAGGGCTGAATCACACAACACCAGTCGAGCTTGTCATATAACGTTTCTCACATTTCGTCTTCGTACATTTAAGTATATTTGGTATGATAAGAATCGTACGAAAGTCACTTTAACATTTCTGACATTTCATCTTCGTACTTTTAAGTATATTTTTCCAGCCCGGCCCGGCCCGTTAGGCGTTATGCCCGCGAAAAATTGGGCGGCCCGGCCCGGCCCGTTAACAGAACGCGGGCGCAAATTTTATGCCCTGCCCGCGAAGGAGGGAGGGGGTGTTTTTGGCGCTCAAATGGTGTAAAGTAGATAGTGTATTAATATATAGGGTAAAAGGGGAGGCGGGGTGTTTTTGGCGCTCAAATTGGCAAAAGATATTTTGAGTATTCGACCGGTTAATTTTTTTTTCGAACACCGAAGTGTCTCAAAACACGCTGATTAGCATCACACTTTATGTATTTTGTAACGAAATTATATTTTTTTCCCACTAAACTGGTTAGAGGTACAAATTTTGCATATTTGAATAGTTGGATTTTTTGGGAACACTAAAGCAAAAAAAAACACACTATTGTGAATACTGAAGCATCCCAAAACATACTACTTAGCATTGTACTTTACTGATTTCGTTATGATTTTTTTCACCAAACAAGTTGCTGATTTGTCACGAAATTTTGTAGTATCCCAAAACATACTACCTAGCATTGTACTTTACTGATTTTGTTATGATTTTCTTTTCACCAAACAGGTTACTGAGGAACAAACTTTACATAATATATCACGAAATTTATTTTCATTTTTCACCTATTCGATTATCGAGGAACAAACGTAATATATTTATAGTAAAATTTTTTTTCTAAAATTTTATGTATTTAAAAAAAATGAAAAAAAAAGAAGAGGGGGGTAGGGGGGGATAGTGGGTGGGGGGGGAGGGGGGTGGGGGGGGGTAGGGGGTAGGGGGGAGGGGGGGTGGGGGGGGTGGGGGGGGAGGGGGGTGGGGGGGTAGGGGGTAGGGGGGGTGGGGGGGGGTGGGGGGGAGGGGTGGGGATTTGGCGCTAAAAAAATGAAAAAGGCGATGTTGGAGTAATATAGGGTGATTAAAACCTCAAGCATTAATTAAATAGCGTGTAGCAACGAAAATAAATAACTTATCAGCAAAATACTCACAGCCTCAGTCATAGTTTTCCATTTCTCACCGAAGCTTTGCCAACCTAATTGATTTACCACACTAAGTAGCGAGTAAGGAATCGAATTGGAAAAAAATTATAGCGTGGAAATCAGATTACTCACAGTGGCGACAGACTTGTTGTTCGGATGACCCTTCTTATACTGCTCTCTGAACTCAGCCCTAAAACGATATAAAAAAATCGATTATCACCGCGAAAAAAGCAGAAAGGAAAAATCAACATGAAAACAGATGTAAAACAAAAATCATACATGAAAACAAAAAAAGCACTCAGAGAGGCCTCTTTGACTTGTTAGGATCGTTAGCAGCTTTCTTCGATTGCTTCGTTCCAGTTCCAGCGCCCTTGCGCTTCAATCTAAACAACATATCATAACAAAAAAAACAAAATAATCAACAAAATTAAAACGAAACGAAGAAAAATCGGATCGAACGATTTAGATCCAAAGAAATAAAAAACAAAACGATATCAGAGAGAGAAACACGAAAAGTTATAAGCGATTTACCAGCTATCGGTGGCTTTGGCTTTGGCTTCAGCTTTAGCCTTCGGCATGGTGAGAGAAACCCTCTTTGTCTTTCATTCAGAAACAAATTCTAACTCACGATAATATTTTAGAGGTTTAGGGTTTGTTTTGATTTCTACAAAAATTGTTGTGTAAGAGGGAGAATCGAGATTGAAAGATATGAGAGAAGAAGAGAGTGTTCAGAGTGAGGAAGAGGGAGTCGAGAGAGGGAGAGGCTGAGGGGTTTAGGGGGGAACGGATTGCATGCCTTGAGGGAGCCAATACCTTGGTGCATTTTCTTACTTTTTAGGGTAAATAGCCATTTTCGTCCCTAGAAGTGTAGCTCGCTATCAATTTAGTCCCTCATTCGACCCAAAATGCAAAACAGTCCCTCAATGTGTATTCCATCCATCACGTTCGTCCCTCACGTTAGCTGAAGTTAATGACTCCGTGAATGAAGCTGATGTGGCACTTTAAGTGCCACATTTCAATAATTACGTGGGTTTGTTTGAATTAATTGTTGGGGACTAAAATGAAAGTAAAATTACAAACAGTATCTCCTTCTATTTACCCTTTCTTCTTCCTCAAAAATTAAATTTCAGATTCAGATTCAGCGTATCTCACCTTCTTCTTCCCTCTCTTTTGCTACTCCATTATCTCACCTCTAATCAGCTCACTCGTCCTCCATCATCGCTCAATGTCGTCACAGAGGAGCAATGCATCATTATCTCAAACAAGAGCTTCACCATCATCGCTAAAATATGTGACTTACTATCAGTTTAGTCCCTGAAACATATGCATTAACTCATTTTAATCCCTGCATCCTTAAATTGCAAACCAGACTTCCAGACCAGAATTTTAAATACAATGTAAACCATATACAACAACTGCATTAACGTATATAACAAGGTATCCTACGAGTTCATATTGCAAAGCAGATCATAGTCTTCAAATAGTGCACAAACTTATCTCATTTAAGTCCCTGAAACATATACACATATATCATTTTAGTCCCTAAAATATGTGACTTACTATCAGTTTAGTCCCTGAAACATATGCATTAACTCAATTTAATCCCTGCATCCTTAAATTGCAAACCAGACTTCCAGACCAGAATTTTAAATACAATGTAAACCATATACAACAACTGCATAGTAATTTGTTCATAGTCTTCAAATAGTCTTCAAATAGACCAGAATATATCCAGACCAGAATTTTACCATATACAACAACCATATTCAAAAGATATCCTACTAATACAAAAGATATCCTACTAGTAATTTGTTCAAAATATATCCTACCTATTCTATTACAACTTCAAATAGTCTTCATAAGATATCCTACTAATGCATATTACAACTAGTTCATAGTCTTCAAATAGTCTTCAATGTTGATTGTGACGACGTCCAATTGTGGAAAGCCTGGGAGTTGGAATGAATGCCATCATCACATTCTGATTAGGATTAGGCTGTATGGGACATGGAACCATAATTGGTCTTGGACAAGTTCCCCTAATAGGAGGTGGCCTAACTCCAAATGGCATAGATGCAGGAGCAAATGTTCCCTGCCCAAATCCGAATGGTGCTTGAGCAATGGCAGTAGCATTTGATGCCTGAGCAGTGGCAGTAGCATTTGATGCCTGAGCAGTGGCAGTAGCATTTGATTCTTCAGCAGTTGGTGGTGGTGGAATCCAGTTTGGTGGTCTGTGTGGAACTCCTGGAGAGCAACATCCATTTGTGTTATGACCCTCATGACCACATCTCTGGCAAGTTATGATTGGGTATGATCTCTTTAACTTTGTTGTCTGTGAAGGGTTCTCAGAGTTGTCCTTCCTTCTCTTTTTCTTAGGTCTCCCTGGGCGCCTCCTAAGTGGCGCAGGTGTTGGCCTATCATATGGAGTTGGTTCCCAATATTCTTCTCCTTGTGTAGGCCTGATGAGATGCTCATATGTGGCATTGTATGATCCCAATGTCAGCCACCCATGACAAAAATCCTCAGGCTTTCTTACTTGATGTCCAAGGCATGCAATAACATGTTCACAGGGCATACCTATTAGAGCAGCAACCAGAAACGATATTAGAGCAGCACAGAATAATATTAGAGCAGCAACCATAATAATATTAGAGCAGCAACAAGAAAAATACCTGTTAGCTGCCAGAACCTACAGGTGCATGTTTGTGCCTCTAGGTCAACATTTACATGTGACTTCCAGTTGCAATATACTTCATACTTCCCATCTCCACTCCATTGTGGTGTCCATTTGTTACTTTCAATCTTCAACTTGTCCAACCTAGAGTGTTGGGCTGGACAAAGTGGACCTCGTCTCCTCAACAACTTCAGTTTGTTACTAGACATTGTCCTCATAATGTAACATCTAATCTCCTCTGCCAGTGTCAAAATGGGCTTCGCCCTATACTTTAAAATACTTGCATTAAATCCTTCACACACATTGTTGGTAATGTTGTCTGTCTTGCAATCAGTGCTGAAATATGCTTTTGTCCAAGCCTCCTTAGGCCACTTGTTTAAATAACTCCAAGCTTTCTCATTTTTCACTTTCAAATAGTAAAACAGAAATTAGGGTAAACAAAGCTGATGATTAAATGTCATAAAATGAACTTATATCTGACCATTGAAGTGAAATATGATGAATATTTTGCCATATTTGAGAGGGTATTGCGTAACATACCTTAACACTGAGAATGGTTTTCGAGAGGAACGCTGCTGCACGTCTTCTTCTTCACGACGCGACGAAACGAAGGAGAAGGACGGAGAGAGTGACAGTGATGATGGAAGAAGGCGATGGTGGTGAGAGGTTGACGATGATGGAAGACGAAGGAACGTGAGAGTGAGAGCTTTGAGAGTGAGAGAGAACGGAGAATTGTGGTGGTCCCTGTTTCTCTTTTTGTTGTTTTTTAACTAAAAAACAAATTTTTTAAAAAAATAAGTTTAATGTCAGTTTGGTCCCTCATACGTGGCATTACACGTGGCCAAAAACGTGGCTATAAACGTGCCACATCTTCAGTTGTTGACGGAGTTAGCGAGGACACTAACGTGAGGGACGAACGTGATGGATGGAATACACATTGAGGGACTGTTTTGCATTTTGGGTCGAATGAGGGACTAAATTGATAGCGAGCTACACTTCCAGGGACGAAAATGGCTATTTACCCTACTTTTTATCCGTTGGATAAATCCAATGTTCCACCTTATGCCACGTGTCTTTCGTCTCTTTGTTTTTAAAAAAAATCTGAAACAGAAATGCAAGTCCTTCGACATTGAAATGGCAACCCCAGCACTCCAACCGCCGCCCCCAGCACTCCAACCGCCGCGACACTCCGCCTCCACCTTGCTCCTGCTACAACGACACTCTTCCCTCCGTCTTTCTTCTGTTTTGATGCTCTCATAGCTCTCCGCACCTCCGATTTCCAACTCCGACATCGCCGCACCACCGCCTTCCACCTTGAAAGAAGCAGAAAAAGAAAATGAAGCCGATAACAACAAAACAACACAACATCTCTGTTGTCACTGCGTTGTTGCCATTTTCCACTCTATCTTCGCCGCCATCCTCCTGCTCTTTGCCGCTATCCCCCTCCACTTCTAATCTAAAGTTGTTTTTTTCCACGATTTTCATTGGCATTATCCCTTGAACTCATTTATTATGGTAGGTTTGGCTTGGAACCAGTTGCAATAGTTTCTGTTATGGATTGGCCCAATCCACAATAATGAGGCCCAACACCAAATGTAGATCCATCAACCGATGGTTGAGATCGCAACGCAAGATCGGACGGTCCTGATTCATCAGGTCAAACACCATCAAACTCTATAAATAAGCATTGAATGCTTCATTAAAGGTACACACTCTTTCCTACTCTTTACCTCTAATTAGCTCTCCAGCTGACTTGAGCGTCGGAGTGTCCTCGCAGGTACCACCTGCCCCGGATCGGACACGGAGCTCGGTCGATCAAGACCATTAACTACCGACTACCTCGGAACAGACTTGGTGTCTAAGATCGGATACCGGTCTAAAGGTACGGTACAGAACATTGGCGACCACAGTGGGAGGATTTTCTACTCTAGTTCCTCTCCCATCTCCTTGATTGACGATGGCTCCGACCTTACGTCATAGGACTATCCTGAATGTCGGTGAAGGGCCGGTCCTGCAGCAGGTGACTTCGGAAGAAGTGGCGGTCATCTTACCCCTTAGCCCGGTGCATGCTCGAAGCTCGGCTACGGCTATGGTGCATGGGAGCCCATCTCGGAACCGGCTTCCACCTCCCCCTCCGACTGTCCAGGTACCGGTCGATGCTGTTCAACAGCTCATCCTATTCCTAAATCGACAAGCCGAGGTCGACCAACAGGAAAGACAACGCTACACCCAGTTAGAAGCTCAGATTGCTGAGATCCGAGCTCGTAACATCCCGGATCGGAGTTCCTCTCTGCGCAACTCTTCAAGTGGAACGACTCATGGCCGCGGCCGTCGCCGATCTCCGGCTTGGAGGAGCTACCATCATCGCACTCCACCTTGTTGTAGAGGAGCGCGGGGATCGGAGTTTCCCCCAAGTCGGACCCCGGATGATTCCTATGGTCCTGAGGGTTCCCCTCGGCCTAGCTCGTTTATGTTTTCCTCTTCTCCGAGGCGACGTTCCAGAAGTCGGAAAAGGTCTTCGAGGCAGGAACGTCGGCGCCCTAGCTCGCGGGGATTCCCCGACAAGTATGGCTACCGATGGTCTCCACCCCTTGAGAGGTCGGCAAAGCGTAAAGGACCTTTCACAGCTAAGATCGACTACTTCCCGGTGCCAAAGCACCTCGAGAAGCCGTCTGAGAGTTTGAAAATGCATGATGGGACTGGTGATCCGGATCGCCACCTCGACTACTTTGACACGGTTATGCAATACCGTAACGTTCCAGAGGAGATAAAGTCCCGAACCTTTCCCCTCACTCTAGAGAAGGCGGCTCTAAACTGGTTCAGGGCTCTTAAGCCAAATACAATCTCCTCTTGGGATCAGTTGGCCAAGCTCTTTTCTGCACACTTCGCCCACTCGAAGATGAAGCCTAAATCTCGGAAGGTATTGCAGGCAATTCGGCAAGGAGGAAATGAGTCCCTCCGGGACTACATAGAGAGATTCAATAGAGAAGCTGCTCAAGTCCGAAACCTCGACGACTCCTTCCGTCTTTACTTCATGGAGGCTGGCCTTCGTGAAGGAAGTCTATTTCAGATAGACGTCGGGGTCAACCAAGTCGAGTCGCTTGCCGAGTTCCTCCAGCGATCTCAGAAGTATATCGATCATGAGGAAGGGATTAACTCAGGAAGGTCACGTTTCACCTAGGTCTCGGAATGAGCCTACGGGCATGATGTAATCCGACTTTGTAAATGTTCAACCATCTAATATATATGGATCGGCTACGATTTTCCTCACGCTGATTGCCTAAGTAAAAGTAAGTTCCGAGGTTGGATGGAAGGATTTGGGACCGGTCGAGCGATCGCCTTAAAGTTTCACGCTAAAACTGGAACCCAAGACACCGAGTTCAACATCTCTAGAGGATCGGAACTCCACCTAGGATCAGAACTCCTGATGATTCCAACTGATCCGAGGGTTCCCCTCGGCCCTCCTCGTCTCTGGCTTCCTCTTCTCCGAGGCGACGTTCCATAAGCCGGGAAAAATCCCCGAGGCAGGAACGTCGGCGCCTTCGCTCCCTGAGATCCTCCGACTTTAAATTGACACCTCGAGTCACTCAGGTGGTCACGTCTTAAATGGCCGAGTTTGCCATTACCCTGAAGGGCGAGTTCGATCTGGGCCGAGTCCTGGTAAACTGCCCTGAAGGTGACTTTAAACTGACACCTCAAGTCACTCAGGTGGTCACGTCTTAAATGGCCGAGTTTGCCATTACCCTGAAGGGCGAGTTCGATCTGGGCCGAGTCCTGGTAAACTGCCCTGAAGGCGACTTTAAACTGACACCTCAAGTCACTCAGGTGGTCACGTCTTAAATGGCCGAGTTTGCCATTACCCTGAAGGGCGAGTTCGATCTGGGCCGAGTCCTGGTAAACTGCCCTGAAGGCGACTTTAAATTGACACCTCGAGTCCCTCAGGCGGTCACGTTTTTAACATTGCCGAGGCTGGTGGCAGACACCCTCGCTGGTATAAGCCCGGCCTCGAAGATCTTTGACAAGACCCGTATCTCGGGCGCTCCGAGGCTGGTGGTAGACACCCTCGCCAGTATAAGCCCGGCCTCGAAGATCTTTGCCAAGACCCGTATCTCGGGCACTCTGAGGCTGGGGCAGCCCTATTTGTAGCTATAAGCCCGGCCTTGGAGAAGGTCGCCACGAAGGTCTGACCTCAAATTCAAAAACCCTCACGAAGTCCATATAAGGCATCAAGTCTAGCTCGCCCCAAGACGACCCGACTTGGGGGGCAACTGTTATGGATTGGCCCAATCCACAATAATGAGGCCCAACACCAAATGTAGATCCATCAACCGATGGTTGAGATCGCAACGCAAGATCGGACGGTCCTGATTCATCAGGTCAAACACCATCAAACTCTATAAATAAGCATTGAATGCTTCATTAAAGGTACACACTCTTTCCTACTCTTTACCTCTAATTAGCTCTCCAGCTGACTTGAGCGTCGGAGTGTCCTCGCAGGTACCACCTGCCCCGGATCGGACACGGAGCTCGGTCGATCAAGACCATTAACTACCGACTACCTCGGAACAGACTTGGTGTCTAAGATCGGATACCGGTCTAAAGGTACGGTACAGAACAGTTTCTTTGCTTGATGAATTTGAAGGGAGATTAATTGGAAGGGAGATTAATTGGAAAGGAGATTAGTTGCAATAGTCTCAATTAATCTCACTTATTAATCTCACGCAATTGGTTCCATTTTATTCCTTTAGATCTATCTGTGCTGAGCTGACTTTAGATTTTGGATGGATTCTGTTCTATAATTTTGTTTGGTGGCAATTCAGTTTCATTTTGTAAACCACATTTTTACTCAATCAATTCTTGAGGAAGGTATTGAGTTCCAAGGTGAACTTCTAAATTTCAGGATGGATGGTACTCCATTAGTAAACAGACTGAGACTTGCACCAATTCATGATGATGATGGAACTTTCAGACATGTAATTGGTATCCAAATATTTTCTGAGGGAACTGTGATGGGTTCTGTGTCTGTTAAATCTCCACATTTGTTTTGGCTTGGTATGCCAACTTTGATAAACTCTATGTTGAATACACAAGAGAAGAAGCTGAAGATGACTGATGAAGTGCAAGCTGAAGATGACTGAATGGAATTTGCAATTTTCAGCATTCGAAGAAGATGATGCACCTGATAGTTGTAGATACTGATAGTTGAAGAATGAAATTTCTTATCAAGTTGTAGATACTAGTTGTTATTTCTTATTCAACTTGATGTAATTATGCATTTCTTTTGTGAATATGGAATGTAATGTAATTATGCAGAGTAATGTAATTATTCAAGACTTTATAATGTAAATGCAGAAGTAATGGTAAAGGCTCACTACGGCTTGATGTATAAAATAATGGAACCTGTTTCTGTTTCTGATATAGAAACCAAGACCTGTCAAAATTGTAATAGTTTTGGTTGTTAGAACTGAATTTGTAACAAATATATCCAAAATGGAAATGCTAAATTCTTAAAAGCAGTTGAGATATAATGCATTAGAAAAGCTTTTCATCAAAGCAGAAGCAGGCTAGTGAAAGCAATTCATTTTGCAGTAACCATCTATTATGCAGTAACCATCTATTTACACCCCATCTATTTACACCATTCAAGTTCAAAAAATCAGCATCAATTATGCAGTAGAACTCATTCATTGTTTCCCGTCTATTTACACCATTCAAGTTCAAAAAATCACCATTCAAAATATTAACTAAAAGGAACATTACAGTTAACACTAGTGTAAAAATGAGATTAGAATTAGACATTTAAAGTCAGGCGCTCAGATGCCTGACTACATAAGTAGACACGGTGGCAAACTTGTAATTAAGAGGCAAAACTCGCGAGTTTTAAGGTCAAGCAGATACACGCCTGACTTCTAAAGTGAACAAACAGGGAAAAAATTAGACTTTAGAAGTCAGGCGTGTATTCGCCTGACTACATAAGTGACACTGTAGCAATGCGCGGATCTTCCCAACCCGCCCAGTACCCGAAGAATAAAAGCTAATTGTAAACCCTAATATGCCTTGGATCAGAAATGCGTTCTACAGTTAGCAATGCGTTCTTGCTGCGCCGTTCTGGGCTTCTCCTTGCCTAGCTAGGGTTCCATGATCCTCCTCTATTCCAGCAGATTGAAGCACGATCTAGTCTCAACCTTCAACCAAGAACAACGATCTAAGGTAACTTGCGAGAAAACCCTTGATTTCAGTTACTTATTTTGCTGTATTTCGAAACCCGGTTTGAATCTCTTTCTTGTTTCTTCTCTTCACTGATTCAGTGCTGTTTGATCTTCAATCTTCAGTCACGAACACGAATTAGAAAGTAGAATACAAAAGCCCTCTGATTTGCTTACGATTTGAAGGATCTTGGCTCTACGCACCACGATTTGCTTACACGAAGGTATAATACCTGTTTTTACTTCTTTTTCAGTTTCGGTTTTACTGTTCTTTTCTTCACATACGAACCCTAATCTCTGTGTTATTTTTGTTGCTGTTTGTGTTTCTCATGTAACCAGAATCTGGTCAGCAACTAAACGGAGATCAGGACAAAGATAACGAAGGTATAAAGTCACCCTCTGAATTTATTTCGTTTACTTCTTTTATTCAAATCCCTGATTTGAATTCTGTTTTTGATTTGTATGTATTTGACTATGGATGCTTGTGAGTATGATGAATCTCACCACATGGAGAACACCATCATGACTACACATACACGGTCCTCACCCTCTCTCTGTTATCACTGTTTGCCTTTTTTCACAACTTGAAAATAGACTGACTTCTATTTTCTCTTTTGTGAGGTTCTTCAGCACCTTGTTGAAGAAAGCAACAACTTGATAAGGCAAGAAGGAAGAGAAGAAAACACACAAGGAAGGTAGCACACAGAGGAAGAAGAAAACTAAAACTGAATGTAAAATTTATTTCAGATTGTATTCTATTACAATTCTGCATCTGTATTGTATATTGTACATTAAGCTATATATATACAGGTTTTTTGGGTTAGGTTTGTTATTAAACTTAACTAACTTTGTTTGTTATTTAATAACAAACTTAACTAAAACAGTTTGTTAGGAACAAACTTTTAGTTAATTAGTTATTAACAAACTTATCTATTTCCAGATTGGTCTGCGATTCTGTTCAACTTATTTTCATAAGCATTGTTTTCATAAGCTCCCTAGAATTTGCTTATAAAATAATTCTGACTGAGCTTATATGGAGTTTCCCTTCATTTTCTATTTGATTGTAAAAGCAACTTGTATAACGATAAACACTTGTTGAAGAATCGCTTGATTGAACTGTTTACCCAAACACCCCCTTAGTTTTTCTTGCTTTGTTGTAGAAATTGTAAGCTAACTTATTGACTTTTTTGAGTTTGCACATAGCATACCCTTCTCATATAGCTTCTATACTTTTGGTGGTTAATGCATGTGAATCTAAAACTGCATAGAAATCAATAATTTTGTTTTGGGATTAAGTAATCATCATCAGTGATACAATTTTGTGTGTCTGGGATTTATTAAATCTATAACTTCATAGGAATTTTGTAATAAGAACAGTTTTGTTGTAATTTTTGATATTTCAGAAATGATGCAGCAATGGTGTATTTGAAAGAATACTTTGGGTTCCTGCAACTTTTATGTAATGGTGGACTTGATATGAATAGTAATCATATTGAATACTCATTATGATGTTGTTTTGCAAGTAAGCTTGTGCTCACTTTCTTCAACTTACCTTCTATTTCTCTGTTAGGTAAGTGAACCCATGAGCTTAAAATATTGTTTTTTTGTTCTATTGACATGTTGATTTCCTTATCTCTAATGGTAGATTTTGTCTTTTGAAGTTGGGCTGCATGTAGATTCTGGAAGTTTAAAGTGAAAATGTGGTAGATGGTTGAGTATATTCGGGCCGGTTAGCTCTTCTTCAACAAGGTAATTGTTCATTTTATTCATCTTTTTGGTCTGCTATAACTTTTTTGCATTTTCTACAACTGATAATGGTGATTGGATGTCAAGTTAGGATAATAATTTCTATTTACTAGATCAGTTCTCTTCAACCTACATTTTTGTGTCCCTTTTGGTTTGAAAGTGAAAAGAGAGATTGAGAATGTATGCTTGCTGCATTGCTCTTCAACCTGCATTACTTTTTTGCATTTTCTATTTACTAGATCAGTTCTCTTCAACCTACATTTTTGTGTCTCTTTCAGCTGTGGGCTGTGGCTTGCGGTCATTATCTCTGCATTTATTAAAGTGAAATTTCTCTAGAGATTTCTCCAAACCAAAGTTAAATGGAACTGAAAAATTATTATCCATGCATTATTAAAAAAATGACTTCAATGTTAGTATTTTCCCCATTTGTGACATGAGGAAATTATTTTGATTGAAGCTATCTGATTAAACAAGAAATCATGGGCTTTTTTTAAGTGATTTATCTTTTGTCATTTATGTATGTTTGTTACTGTTTTAAATTTTGATCCATATAATGAACTCCAAGATCTCTAAGTCATGGTTTGATTAATTCAACCGGTTAAATTCAAACTATAATTGAACCAACAATATAGTTCTGGGCTGGTTTTCAAAATATTGGTATTGGCATCAATGTGTGCTAACTCGTTTACATTTGAACAGTGGTCCCAGGGCAGTTTCTGTTATTAATTCTTCTTCAGAAAGGCTAGGTGGAGCCAAAGTTGGTGGAGCCAAAGTTACAGCAACTGCTGTGGTTCCGGATAATGTGGCAAAAATTCAGGACATTCTAAGAAGATGGAGTGATAATGAACAGATGGATCGTATAATCACTCTTGGTAAATTTTTATCTACATTAGTTTCTCTAAAAGATTTGAAAAATTGTCGCTGTGTTGAGTTGAGTTTCATTTTGTTGCTTTTCCAATCAAGGTGGGACTGGCTTTACCTCACGGGATGTAACACCAAAAGCTACACAAGAGTTGATTGAAAAAGAGACACCCGGGCTTCTCCATGTAATGATGCAAGAGAGTTTAAAGGTATGGGATACAGTACTTTTGTTAGTCAGCTTAGTAATTGTAGCTATGTACTTTTGTTCCACTGGACTGATTGGTTGGGCTGTTCAGTCAACCATCAGTTTTCGCCGTTATGGCTAATTGTCTATAAAAAAAGAAGCCTGTATATTTAGAGGAATGCTATTTTTCCGTAGTCACTTTGTACAACCAAATGACTCTTCAAGTCTTATTTTAATTGATCTAATACAAACCGTGTGTATTATTTGTTTCAATTTTTGTTGTCTCTTATTTATAGTTACATGACTTCTCTTTTTTATTTGTTCAGCCTGGAACCTTCCAAATTTCTGAGGCAGATCGGTTGCTTGCCTTCAGCGAGTCATATAAATTGGGCATTGAGTTGATCAAAAGGTAGGAATACTGGTTATGATTTCAATTTTTGTGTCTAATAACTACTTATGATTTTATTTTATATTTTCCATTCTAACTTTTTCCCCTCTCAGGTGATCACTCTTCAAATTTGGCTAGTTTAGATGCCAAACTGATGCCAGAACACTTACTTTATCTCTGTGTCGATTATGAAAGGAAGTTTCTTTCATCTTACAAATCCACCAGTAGATATAATTTTTACAAGGTGTTTCCCAGCTCTGTTGTTTTGATATTTTGGAGCCTTGAATTTTTTCCCTTCCTGTTTCTGTGGTTGCATATGACCTGAAGTCCAAATGCTCATGAGATGGAACAAATGCTGAAAGTACTTGCACCACTCAGACAACAGATGTGGGGACTCTGAAGCCACAGATATGAAGCTGGCTGTAGTTACAGCCCCACCAGTCCAGACAATGCAATCAGATTCCAACCAGTAATGCCACAACATAACCTTGCTTCCACTCACTAACTATATATGATTTGAGGGTTGCAAACTTAGTTGAGGCCTGTGGTTCACTGTGCACTACAAGTCCATGTAGTTATACTACTAATGATTTTCTATTATCTTCGAGAACAAACTAGTAAAGTATAAAGTACCCAGCTGTACATGAAAATTTAGTATGTTTAATACCTAATTATATTGCTTCTTCAGTGCCATATTTACTTAGCACTCTTCTTCTTTTTCAATGTGGATGAAACAACTTAGCCCCGTGGCATTACCTAACTTGACTATTCTTTTCGAGACATTCCAACTTGTAATTTCACCTAGTGATTTGCCTTTCATGGAGCAGGATCTGTATGAGATTTATGTTACTGATTACAAAAATAATTGTGTCCCTTTCATGGTGCAGTATTATGTTGTGGGTGATATGAAGAGCTAGTAGTATTTGTCTCTCAGTGTTGTGGTTTTCCTTGCCCTCTCATGACGTTTGTGAAACTCACCATCGATTCTGTCTTCGATCCGCTCAGAGAATTCGCTAACGATAGCGTCAGGCTCGTCAAGCGCTGTCACAAACTTGATTGCAAAGGTGAAAACCTAAACATAAACTCTATCGCTAACTTATGATATGTTTGAATAAGATATTTTATTCCATTGATAATGCTTTGTTTTCTAGAGTTTATTATCGTTAAAATTACACAAATATAATAAGTATATTTGTAGAGCCAGCGGCGGAGAGTTTGAGTTCTGTTTGTTAATAGGTTAATCAAAATGAATTGATTCCACTTGTTTATTGCTTGAAATTTGGTTAAAATTCAATTGTATTTGTTTTTCTAATTCCTTATGCCATGTTCCCTTTTGTAGATACTAGATACTGAAGAATGTGGAATGGCCAGAGTAGTTCCCCTTTAAAGAGGAGGATTTTGAGTGCTATGATGAGTAAGTTGAGAGAAGAACTATGCATGCATTTTCTTTTTCCCTTGAAGCAATCAATTTGCTTTGCATACTGTGTTTTGCATTTTCTGTAACTTGAAGATCTATCATATTATAATTGACGTTTTAGTTTAATTTTGGTCTCTTGATTTGTACCTTTTGTTTCTAATATCATTATCTACTCTATTGTTCTTCACTGTTTTGTGCTGCCATTTTCGTCCAAGATACAAGTAAGAACGAGCGGTGATCAGTAGCCTTGAATTCTAGATTTGAATTGGGGACCCTTGAGGTGACTTTTTAATTGGTTTTCTATATCTGTTCTAGATCAAGATCCTATAGCCTAGATAATGCCTTTCTTTTATGTTATTTTGTATTCAGTGTCAGGTTGTTGCTGATGATTTCTACTAGATTTGAATTGGGGACCCTTGAGGTGACTTTTATGATTTCTACCCGATGATCCTTGTGCTATTATGGTAAATGCCAATGTTAATGTTACCACCCTTGCAATACCCTAAGGTAAATAATACTCCTGAACTAGAATCAAGGTTGTTATCTAAGAACTTTTGTTTTTACACTAAATTATTATATATTCACATGTAGAGAATTATGCTTTCAAGTAATCACTACTGTCATATAAACTTCCTGTCGCATTTGAACATACATTATATTAGTTTAGAAATTCAACTAAATGACACATTATGTATCTACTAGAATTCTTCCATTATGAGATCTCTCTTTTATGTGTAATTTGAACCAGTTTCTATTAGTGTTTGTGTGCATGTTATGTGTTTAATGGTTGTGTTATTAGATATTGGTGAATAGTGCTTTGAACTCTGAAAGTTATTAGAAATTATAATATCTAAGTAGCTTACAATCAGTACCATATTATTTCTGTAACCTCTTTTTACAGGTGGATGATGTAATTGATCTGGTGATTCCAAGAGGCAGCAACAAACTTGTCTCTCAGATCAAGAGTTCCACCAAAATTCCTGTTCTCGGTCATGCCGGTAAGACCTTTCTACTCAAGTCTACTTTCTATTGAAGACAGAACCAGAGAAGATGCAATTTCCACAAAGAAAGCAAGCAATCAACGTTTAGGTTAAAGGAAATAATTAGTGTTTCTTGTTTGCCAAATTCCAATTTTTGTTCTAGTTATTTTCCTGTTGCTAACAGCCTCTGTATAGTGTATACTGCTAGTTTGCCTTGAGAATTTTCAAGGTTAATGTTGAAATCAGAGTTGTTTTGGGAAATTATGCTTGTTTTGAGAAATATGTTTTACTCTATTTTGAGAATGCAAGTTGACTAGCACTTGATTGGTTACATTCATTAAGGTTACTTTACTAGTACGCAGACTTTTACAAAATGTTGCTAAAGCCTTTTAGAAACATAAGCTTTATCTAACTGCTTTTGGTACCTGTGTGTGTTAATTTATGAAAATGCACTATGACTTGCCTCCTTGGTCCATAATGTATTGATTGTATTCTGAAATTTTATGATTTAGATGCATAGTGTGTCATTACATGTTGCCTTATAAAGAATAGATAGATCTTTTGATTGGCAAAAACTAGCACTGATATATGACTCCATGGCCCAATGGATAAGGCGCTGGTCCACGGGACCAGAGATCTGGGTTCGATCCCCAGTGGAGTCGCTTCTTTTTAACGAAAAATTTGTATAACCAGGGTGTATAGATTAAACCAAAATTTAAAAAAAAAAAAAAACTTTTAAGGTCAGGCGCAATAATGCTTGACCTTAAATCATACATACGAAGTCAAGCAATAATAAAAGCTTGACCTTAAATCATACTTACGAAGTCAGGCAATAATTAATGCTTGACTTTAAATCATACTTACGAAGTCAGGCAAAAATAAATGCTTGACTTTAAATCATACTTACGAAGTCAGGCAAGAATAAATGCTTGACTTTAAAACATACTTACGAAGTCAGGCGCAATAAATGTTTGACTTTAAATCAGACTTACGAAGTCAGGCGCAATAAATGCTTGACTTTAAATCAGACTTACGAAGTCAGGCTACCGCTTGACTTTAAAACTCCAGACATACAAAGTCGACTTAATAAAAGTCAAGCGCCCGCCTGACTTTAAATCTCCTTTTCGCCTGACTTTAAATCCCTTTTTTGCACTAGTGTAATCAAGATAATATTAACCAAAAGGAACATTACACTTAATCAAGATGAACATAGTTGCAAATAACATCCCAAAAAATGTACATCAAAAATGCAAAAGATGCCCAATAACTTCTTCATTGTAAATAAAAGCTTCAACTCTTGTGTAGATCATGGATCAATCCAAAAATAATGTAGTGCATGTATCATTAAGAGGTGCCATCAAAAGTTCTGTGTAACTAATTCGTTCCTCTTGTGTCTAAGGGGGTTTGTAACTTGGAGGTGCGGAACAAGATACTCCATCAGGCAGTTGACTTGCTAGTTCTTTATCCTAAAACAATGTTTGGAAATTAAAACAAGTCATAATCCATGTAAAATTAAAACAAGTGATCTACACATTGACTTATATACCTGAGACATTCAAGGTGGACATCTTTTTGTTCTTTTCGACTGTAGCTCAACCCAACTCTTTTTTCGCGTACGACCCATTAAGCCACACCGTTGTTTGAATCCCTTCGATTGCGTAACATTACTCAAAGATTTTGGGTTATCATTGTCATGGCTCTCATTGCTTTTGACTTTTAAGCGAAGTTTCATTATTTTTTTACAAATGTCGTCCACACCGTCATCTACAATCTTGTGGTGTTCTTCAAAAATTGAAGCATCGACTGCCACTTTAATGAACTTAAAAACATCTTGTCTAAATCTCCTTGTGCTAGATAGTTTTGGATCTCCCTCGACCTCTTTCCCACTCAAATCTTGCACAACACCGCAACGGGCTTCTCTTGTCCACCTTCTTAAAATATACTTCTCTGGAATTGCCTTGACATCATTCGCTTCAAATACTTTCAATGCATGTGAACAAAGTATGCCAAATGTCTCAAATTTTTTACAATTACAAGATATGGAGGCCGATACACGATCAAACGATACCATCCAAGATTTTGAGTGGTTGACCATAGTGATGACATATTGACATAAAGATTGAGACTCATTTCTCTCTGATATGCATAAACCCAAGAATATCTTAAACTCATTCTGAAATAACTCAAAGACAGTGTGTGTGTGTGTGTGTGTGTGTGTGTGTGTGTGTGTGTGTGTGTGTGTGTGTGTGTGTGTGTGTATAATTTTTCCATTTGTACTAGTATTGGTGACATATCAGAGATTAACATTGGAAGCTTATGTAGAGACTCATACTCACAAGTCAGCTCATTTCCCCTCTTCTCATCAACAATTTGTTCAAAATGTTTGAAGAATCGAATAATATCCACATTTGGTTTCATACAAGACTTGAAGTGAGAATTCAAGCTTTCACTAAGTTGTGTACTCCGCATGCCAAGAGTGAATGCTTCTTTCATGTAACACGAAGCCCATTTTTCTTTTATAGCATAAACCGATTTGATCCACCTATTTTCACTAACATTATATTCTTTGATCAAGGAGGTCCAAGCTGTCTCAAAATCTGCTACAACGTCAATGTCATACATGCATCTCTTGAAGTCTCTTAAAAGTTAACTTCCTCCCTTCATCAAGTTGCCTAGGTGTTTAATTCCATTTTGCGACAAGTGCCACGTGCATAAACCATGGCGAGTCTCGGGCATCACTTCAGCAAGAGCAACAGCCATTGCTTGAGCTTGGTCAGTAAAGACGGTCTTTGGTTTTTTTTGGTTGTGTGCTTGTAAGAATGTCTCAAACAACCATTTAAAGGACTCAATTGTCTCATCATACATAAGTGCTGCACCAAAAATAACTGAACCCCTGTAGTGGTTGAAACCAGAAAAAAAAAGCAAGTGGCCTATTAGCACGGTTTGTACAATACGTAGTATCAAATGACATAACATCACCAAAATGCCCATAATCCAATATCATATTTGCATCACACCAAAACACATTTGTAATTTGTTCATCTATATCCATCTGGTATGCATGGAAGAAAGACGGATTATCCAACAATTGTTGCTGGAAATATTGTGAAAGACATCCAGCCTCACCGTACAACATACTTCTTTGTCTCTTTGCATTGAGGTAATTTTTTACATCTAACCGTAGATATCCGAGATTAGCTCTATGCCCTGCATTAGGGCTCATAAGTTGAAATGTCGACTTCTGTCTTAATCCAGAGTCATCAGCCAGATCAATTTCATGTGCTTGGACTTCAGTTATTTTCCTGTGTGAAGCAAGCATAAGTGTTGTCTCTGGAAGTTGTAGAGGGTGGTTGTGATCCTCTATAAATTCATGGATGACAAACTTTCCATTTTTTAGTAAAAGCGTAATCCTTGCTTTGCAATCGGTTCTAGTCTCTGCTCTTCGCTTGGTAACTAAAATATCCGTCATTTTTCGCAGCCCTTCCTTGTAACAAACAAATCTACACGACAATATAGTACCGTCTTTTTTACTCTTGTTCGCATAGCGTTTTCTAACACCAAATCCAACACGGGCACTATACGTGAGCCAAAATTGATAAGCTTGCTCCATATCGTTAAATTCCATTCCAATCATCGGCTTCCAATCAACATTTGAAGAAGTCATGTTTGATCAATTCCCAAATAAAAAACCTAATAAGTCAAAGAATATAAAATGTTCAGATTAAGTTCACTTGCTCTTTTTTTTTTAGACAAAACTTCATCATATTGGCTTAGTTATATGGAATTTCCAAAACAAAATTAGTAATAGTAACAAAGCTGAAGAAGACAAATGCATTTTATCAAATTGTAACAAAGCTGAAGAAGACAAATGCATTTTATCAATTTTCACATCATCACATACATGCTTATTACCCAAATACGTAGCTGGCTCATCAAACATAATGGAGAAATCTGAAGAAGTAGTTGAAAAATTAAACGTATCACTTGCTCTGTTTCTAATATTTGAAAAAGTTCACTTACTCTGTTTCAAATATAAAAATCAAAGCAAATAAGTTAAAACTAATACATATATTTATTCTATTTCATACATTAAATAATACTACAACAGATGATTATTACTGGTTTTATTCCTTAGTTGTCAAAGTATTTAGATGATTTTTCAACTTAGCTCAAAATGATGAACATACCTGAACAAAAGAGGTGAAAGTTTCAGAGAGGTGGTGTGAGAGAAGAGTTGTTTCTCCTTCACAGTGGGGTGGTGACCAGAGTAAGGGCACCGTGGCAATCGGAACAGTGGGGCTGGGCGGCGGCGCGGTGGCGCGACAGAGCGGCGGCGCGGCGCAGCGGAGAACGTGGAGCGGCGTGGTGGTTGGAAACTGTCATACCCTAGTTTTGTCCGGTCAATTTATCAAAAAAATCCAAAAACAATTTTTTATTTTCGTCGTGCCATGTGTTTTTTAATCGCGCGCGCGCGTCCTTTACACTATCGTACAACGGTTTGTTTCGATGCTCATTTTTATCCTGTGGTTTAGTCTATTGTTACTAGTGCAAAATATACAAAGATAATTGGAAGCACAATAAACCTTTTAGAGCTGGTCAAAAGTTTATTACATAACCAAGTTTTACACGTATAAACAAAAATGAAAAAGTACAAAAAATTAAAATAAATTCAAAAATAATAAGAAGAAGGCGCAGTTGCTGGCTGCCCTAGCTAGGGTTTTTTTTTTCTCCTTCAATGGCTGTCCTTTTGTGCCACCTATGGCCAGCTAGCTTTTGTCCTTGATCCTTATCCAATCACTGTCATTTTGATTCTTCCTATGCTGTCCTTTTTGCTGACCGTCCTTTTTGATTCCTCACCTCCATCACACCAATTCACCTATAAAAACAAAACAACAATGAACCAGAAAAGGGGGAAACAAATCTGACACAGACTAATACCTAAACACCACAGAACCGTCGAAGGGAAGAATAAGAAAAAAGACAACCAAATACCACCACACTCCACGGCCACCCCATGGTGGTCACCACGTTCGGCCCGCTCCCTCCCAGCACCACCTCTCACTGACTGCCACCGAACCACCGTGAAACCCCCAACACCACTGACAGGACCACCACACCTCACTGTAACCTCCATAGCTCCCTTTCCTCTCTCACCACCTCACCGTCACAAAACCACCCAAAAATCATCAACAGCCATACCACATCACAACCACCACTCAAAAAAAAGCAAAAAAGAAACAAGAACAACCTCACCGCCATCTCCGGCCACCATGGACGGTGGTCAACCCCCACCGCCGCCATGACGCTGCCCGTGCGTCAACCACCGCCGTCATCAGTCCGAACGGTCTGTCGTGCGTCTTCTCCAAAAAAAACTGTCGCGAACGCTGTCATTTTGTCCGCACCGGAGCTGTCGCCGGCACCACCACGTCACCATCGTGTTTGGTTCCCTTCGGCGTCACCTCTCTCGCACTCTTCTCCTTTCTTTCTCTCTGACAGATCCACTCTCTCTCGGCTTTGTGGTCCACATCTCCGTCATCGGCGTACCACCGCCGTCGCCGCACCACCAGCGGACTAGCAAGCTCCGCCGCATCGTCAGCGAACCAACAAGCTCCACCGCCCCAACGGCGAACCACTGCACCTCTACGGTTCGGTCATGGCGTTCGACGCCGTCACTGTCTCACCATCGCTGCTGGCGCCGTCACCGTCCCTCACCCCCAGCGTTGATCTTTCTCTCTCTCTTTGCGTTTTTAACTCTCCATTTCTCTCTCGGTACGCTTCAGTTTGGGGAATTTAGGGATTTAAGTCCCAATCCCATTCATTTGTTTCACACCCATACCCCTTTTCCCTTTTTTTTTCTTTAAAAAAAAACATTTCTTATTTGTTATCATCAGTTGCTGGAAACAACTCAATTTATTATGATTACAATAAATATTGTTACTTTCACTCATTTTCTAATGACACGGCCCCTTCCTGGATCTTAAACATTGTTACTTGCACTCCTTCATTTCGTTTAAAACCCCTACATTCCATGCAATAACTTTCGCTTGTTTATTATTTTGTAACATGCAACCTTTTCCCATTCGTTTTGCTTTCACTAACCAACGAGTCCAACTCATCCTCACACATTTTACAAACTAATAAGTCCAACTCTTTTTCACACAATTTTAACCTTTTTTAGATCATGCTTCCAATCAAACATTTTCAAATAATCAAACACCCAATCCCAAATCGGTTATTTGCTATGCTCACTCTGGGTTTATCTCGTTTGAACATTGTGAACACCTTACATTTCAAATAGGCTATTAGTGGTGACCACTCTGGATTTATCTGTTTGGTCATTATGAAAGCCCTCCAATTTCAAAAACATTCAAATAATAAAAAACACCAACACACAAACTTTTTCTACCAAGAACTACGTGTGATTTGATTCTCTACCAGGAGATACGTAGGAGCAGAGGGCGGCCGACCTCTGTCAATTGCATTAATAAAAAACTCTTTTCTAGTCCTTTGGTAAATTTCTTATTTCTTATTTCTTTTAAAAAACAAACAAAAATAACTAACTATTTATCGAGTCTTTTTATTATTATAAGGGTAAAAACATTATTTTCGAATTAATAAATGTTTACACATTTAGTTAAAAGGTAACCTTCCTTAGGAAGGATGTCGTAGGGTGCTAATACCTTCCCTGCGCATAAACGACTCCCGAGCCTAAACCTGGTCCGCAAAACCCTCTTATCCACTCAATAGGGATTTTCCAATGTTTGCCCTTAAACTAAACTTTGGTGGCGGCTTCATTTCAAGAACTTCGAAGAATCCCTCCTCCGGATTTTTCGGTCGCTACAGCTGGCGACTTCACTGGGGATAAATTAAGAGAGTCAAGCCTGGTTAACTAAATGTGTAAGTTTTTATTAGCTTTATATTTTGTTTTTGCCCTTATGCTTATGTTACTTATTTATTAGCATTTTGTTATATTATTGAACCTTAGGGTAGACGACTCTTTTGTTATTATTATTGTATATCTTTTCCAGCTTGGTTAGTTTAGGTATTTTGCCCTCATCACACACCTCACTTACACTTTTGCACACACTTTTGAGTGGGGCCCTATACCCGGGTCTGCAAATAACTTAGGACGAGTGGAGATTATTAGTGACAGTCATTCTGGATTTTATCTGTCTGACTCTCATGAAAGTCTCAGCCAGTGTACGCTCTTTTATGGTATCCCACACCAGGTAGCTCGCTATCGTTGTGGATCATATCATGAAGGGGATTTTAGCTCTGGAGACCTTTGTGATGAAGTGAATAGAGCCACCTGAGAGATTGATCACATAAACAACCCTAGACCATGTTGAAAATCCCAATTTAGACATGACCCACCTAGGACACAGGGGCATTATACTTACTCTCTCTATTAATCTAGGTTAGCATTTCTCCAAAATAAAATCACTCAAAAAAAACATTTCATGCTTCCTTCATTTGCATGCACATGAGACGACATCACTCCTTCCATTCATCATGCAAAAATCATCATGCATTTATACAAAAGAAAAATCATTCTTTTCACATGCATCACGTTACCATTTCCCCACCATACATCTCATCATCAATCCAATTATCATATATTCATAATTTGTGAATATTAAAAGATCATCATCAAATAGTGCAGGCTTCACATAATGATGGAATGTATGTTAAATATGTGACATTCATACATCATTTCACTCATATTGTCATCCTAGTTCAAATACATCATTTCTAAATAAGAAAAATAAAATAGTGTCATCATTCTTCCCATTCATCATCCGAAATATATGTTGTAGTTAGCATTTTATGATAATTTGCATCACCTATATGTTGCATCGTTTAAAAAAAATCATTTAGAAATAACTGAGTTTTCCAACTGAACATTCCTTCAGCATTTCATGCATTTGCATTTTCATCATGCAATATACATTTGTCAGGTGTTCATTTATGATTTACATTTTCACAAAAAAAGACAAGAATCATAACCTTTTTCTCTTATCAATCATCATCAAATGAAAAGAGAGTGTTTGCATCATCACCACGTTGCATTGCCTATCTAAAAAGGGGTCATTTACAATAATTGTTTCTTCGCACACTTGACATAGCATTCCATTAGAATCAAACGATCATCTTCCCTGCATGTGTCGTTTTCTAGACAAAAAAAAACATGTCATTACTCTTTTCATACATCATTGATCATCCAATAAAATAAACGAGAATTTGTAACTTTGCATGTTGCATGACCTCTTAAAAAATAAACTCATTTAAAATAATCATTTCTTTGAACATCTTACATGTCATTCGAATCAGACAATCATGTGCATCTCATGCACTTACATCTTCATCATACAGTCGTAACAAAATAAGATCATTCTTTTCATACGCATCTCATCTCGCCACCATGCATCGCATCATCTCTAAATAACATATCATTTGCATCTCATGCATACCCACACTAGAAAAAATATCACTGTGGTATTATATATTCATTCATCATTTCATTCCCTCTTCATGCATTATATGAAAAAGGGAAGCCATTTATTTCTTTCACATCCACTTTAAAGGAATTACTCCCATGCATCATAAATTTTTTCTTCTTCCTCTTACATGCATCAAAATAAAAATCAGAAACTTCTCCATTATTGCATCATTCATCATCCATACCATTTAAGGTATCCTTCTGTCACATTCAAAAATCATCACGCGTTTCATCGCTGTTGTCACTCATGTACAACAAACATTCATATGTTCATGCATTATACTTTATTCAAAGGAAACATATAAAAAAGTCACCATGCATTCATACGAAAATGATTTTTCCATAAGCATTTCATTATCATTCCCCTACCATGCATCTTATCATCTAGAAAATAACAAAAATATCATTTATCTCATCCAAAGGGCATCATCTTGCATATCCATACACCAAAAATAATAAATATCACATTGATATTATAAAAATTGCATCCATTTATTATTTCATTACTCCTCTTCATGCATCATAAAGAAACAAAAACAAAAGTCCTTCATTCTCATGCATCTCAAATACAGCTCCTTCATGTGTCATAAAAAACAAAAACAAAAGTCATTTATTCCTCTCACATCCATCTCAAGGGCATTAATCCTCTCACATGCATTAAAACAAAATTAGGAATTGCTTCATTTTCTTCTATTCTTGCATCATTCATCATCCAATGGTTTTTTTGTTGTTTTGTTAGCCTCTCACTCTAGTTGAACTTTAAAAAAATAAAAAATCACACACTTGCTTAAGGTATCATTATGCATTCCATTCACCTGCATCATTGTCTGTGTACAACAACATCCATATGTTCATGCATTCTGCTTTATTCAAATAATTTTTCCAAAAAATAAAAAATGAAACTCATAAGTTTTTTGACATGCTGTTTGATGAGAGACGATGCCTTCTTGAAAATATATTTTAATTGATTCCTCTTCCTTGGAAAATGTGGTCATACCCTAACTTGATTCACCAACAACAAGTTCTTCACTCTTCATCCTACTACATTTATGGAAACCACCTACCCACTTAACCATTCAACGGAATTCACCAATAACTCATTCACCATCATGGTCACTACAATATTGACCATATCATAGGCTTGACCCTTAGCCACTGCGTGCCCCACTAAGAGCACCAGCCAACATATATCTCACACCCTTGATAAGAAGCTTAAATGTCTATTTTGTTAACTTATGTGGTTTTAACAATTAAAATTGTTCAATCTTAAGCGGTGTTAACTCTCCATGAAGCATTTGCAAGATAAATTAACATGACATGTGTGCTTACCCTTGTTTGAGTCAGTTATACTACCCCCATCTTTCCGCCATTTCCAAAACCAGACACAACCATCCATAAAAGGCCCAGTCCCCACAAGAGTATTACATTCACTTCCCCCAGTGATGAAATTTCATGAACAACACTTTGTACGCTCCATACTGGGGCAGAGTAACGATCACAGATTTCCTGCTGGCATTCTAAACACTCGTGCAAGTTCTTTGAATTAAAAAAAAAGAAATCCAAAAAAGGAAAAGCTCGTTAGGTTGAAAACTCATAAGAGCAACCCAAGCAAAAATTAGGGCATGAAAAGAGAAAAATAAAGAAAAATAAATATGTTAAAATGAAGTTTTGTCCTATAGTTACAATTTCGAGAAAATAAGCAATCATGTTTTGAAGTGAAGTTTGGCAACTTTCCCACATCCTAAAAAGAGAAATACCCTTTGCCACCCGCTTCGAGCCAAAAAAATCAAAAATCTTTCAAACACCTTAGACAAGGATCAATCCCATATCTAACAGCTCGCTCAACTCGAAAGAAAAAAGAAAAATCACAAAAAAAAAGAAATTAAAAAACAAAAAAAGAGGATTGAAAAATCCTGAAAACCAAAGCGGTAGAAATTGTGAGCTGATACTTCACACCATCGAGCATATAAAAGATCATTGTCTGAAATAAACCCTCAAATGCGCTACAACCCTAAAACAGGTTCATTCTACCATGAAGCGCATAAAAGATTCTTTGTCTCAACCAACCCCGAACACTCTCAGGAGCAAAGTAATCATTTCTTCATGAATCATTAACCATTGGCCATATTACAATCCTAAGGCCTATTTTGATTAGTGATTGGTTGCTTCCATTTTTCTCAAAGCTTATACTCTAGGAAAAAATAATCAAAATAATTTATTTGCTCAAAAAAAAAACAAAGAGAAAAATATTATTACAAAAGAAAATAAGAAAAAAAAACTTAAAAGGGCTTGCACGCTCGAAGTTCATCAAGAGAAGATAACAGTGATCATCAACAAAGTGAATTTTCATCGAACCAAAAACTCTTGACAGTCTTAGCTTGTGGACTCCTTCCCAAGGAAAACCACAAATCCCTACTAAGGCAGTTACTTGACTTATCATATCAAAATGGGGCAATACCCCACCCTCCATTCCACTCAAACTCAGGGAGATTTTTTTTTAGCATCCCCAAAATACCCTCATCTTTCATCCCGTTCATATACTACACCCATATAGCCATACCAGACTAATTTCCAAACCATTATTCTAACTTTGCACCCTGTCACAATCCCACTCGAGATGGGGCAATTTTCATCTTTCAAGGATTGGGGTAACCTTGTCCTCTTATAGACCGGGGCATCATATCCCTTGGGCCGAAAGAATCCTTTTGCCTCCCATTCCATTCATTTCTAGTCACGCGTCACCCCAATACCAGCATATTTCCCAATCCCTCAATCAGTCTATATCCTTAGTTGTCATTGTCCTCCCTAGACAAAGGCAGACTGTTTCACTCCCCACTATTTGAAGTCAAAATTGGGGCAGTCAAACATTTCTTACCTTGGGACAAGCTTATCTCTCATAAGCTTGAGCCAATAAACCTCATCCTTCACTCCACTCACGTGTCACGTACCCTACATTTCTTGAACCCTGAGTCAACTGGCACATTCATTTGCATTCGCACTATTTTTCATATTTATTAAGAAAATGCTTCAAAGAGAGAGACACACGATAATGACAATCCCTCTAAGTTAACATCTTAGACTTGAAAGCTTAGTCATCATGGGTCATCATAACCAAATGAGAACTCATCTGCAAATACACATCTCAATCTCTAGAAAGGGCACTAATACATTGCTGCAAGCCACACTTTTCAAGATGACAATTTTGAGCTTACCAGAGTTTAAGTCCAAGCCATCAAAAATCTTTCTTCCAAGGAACGATCAATTCAAAATGTTCAGCTCTCTGTTTCCAGCATCAAAAGTTTCGTTTCACATCAAACATTTTCGTATCCTTACAAAAACAAAAAAAAGTATTGTTACCAACAAATCATGCATTATACATATCCTCATTATTCTAGAATTAAACCAAGCATCTGATCATACCCATCACAACTCTTTCATACAAGTATTGTACATGCATTCACATTCCACTTGTTTTGCTTACACAATTTTGCTTCTTGTGCATTACACATTGCGTATGCGGGCATGCATAGCCACGCATAACATGTATCGCTTCAATAAAAATGCCAAATGTCGGTCGCATCATTACCAAAAGTCTGTCTACATCCCAATCAATCACATCAATGCACCATGTATTTAGGCACCATAGCGTTTGCATCAAAATATTACGTATCAATCACATTCACAACAAACATCCATTGATTGCATCATACAACATCAAGTCATGCGGCTACCACAACCCTTCATCTAAGCATTACGTGTGCACATTCATTCATTCATTCATTCATTCATTCATTCATTCATTCATTCATTCATTCATTCATTCATTCATTCATTCATTCATTCATTTATGCATGAAAAAAAAAGAGAAAACCAAAAAGGCAAAAATCATCCACATGAAAAAAGGCATTCACACACGTTGTTCGTCAACCTCCATGTCCCATCAACTTCAACTCACAGCATCTGCCACATTTCATTCACCCCATCGAACACTTACCATTTCACATACCTATATTGCACGCATACATCATTCATTGCATTTTTAGACATACCAAATATAGATAGCTTTTCCCTTCTCAGGTAAATGCATTCATTAGGTGTGTTCTAGGCAAGTACGCCATCTGTCAATCCCAATATTTTGTTTCCCAAAGTCAGCACTCCAAATGCTAGTCTCATATCACAATTCAGAATCTCAGTACCCCTCCAGACCCCCAGCGGTCCCTCAGAGCCCAAGCGCTCCTTCAGACCAACAATGGTCCTTCAATCCAGATCGCACGTCGCGTTATCGAGCAACCGACGGATCATCCGTCCCCAGGCCCTTCAGACTAGCTGTGTCCGCCTAAAAAACACAGTGCACGTCCTTCGAGGTGCGCAGATCAGGTCAACGACCTGACCTTGCCCCCATGGCCACTCGAAAAAGGCCACCCTCCGAGCAGACCGTTTTACTAGTACCATTGCTAGTTTGCGCTCCATCAGACCCATCGGTCCATCAGGCTTAGGCATGCCCTCCAGACCTCGTCGGTCCTTCAGTTTAACTCCAATCAATGCGCCAAGCATCGACTGCGGATTAGACCTTCAGACTAATTAGTCCTTCAGAGCCCCAGTGCTCCTTCTGACCCCCAGTGTTCCTTCAGAGCTCCATTGCTCCTTCTTTATTCCTTTCTCGTCAACGCACCAAGTGTTAAGCGTTCTCTGTTAATTCTCAAACTCTACACTTTTCTACTAATCGGACAAAATTAGCGTCTGTTTTGTCTTTATTTCTATTCCTGCTATGAAATCTTGAAAACCCTTCATTTTTTTTTCCATACGGAATATAAATAAAGAGGGGAAGCTATCATACCCTAATTTTGTCCGGTCAATTTATCAAAAAAATCCAAAAACTATTTTTATTCTCGTCGTGCCACGTGTTGTTTTAATCGCGCGCGCGTGTCCTTTACACTCTCGTACAACGGTTTGTTTCGATGCTCATTTTTATCCTGTGGTTTAGTCTATTGTTACTAGTGCAAAATATACAAAGATAATTGGAAGCACAATAAACCTTTTAGAGCTGGTCAAAAGTTTATTACATAACCAAGTTTTACACGTATAAACAAAAATGAAAAAGTACAAAAAATTAAAATAAATTCAAAAATAATAAGAAGAAGGCGCAGTTGCTGGCTGCCCGAGCTAGGGTTTTTTTTCCCTCAATGGCTGTCCTTTTGTGCCACCTATGGCCAGCTAGCTTTTGTCCTTGATCCTTATCCAATCACTGTCCTTTTGATTCTTCCTATGCTGTCCTTTTTCCTGACCGTCCTTTTTGATTCCTCACCTCCATCACACCAATTCACCTATAAAAACAAAACAACAATGAACCAGAAAAGGGGGAAACAAATCTGACACAGACTAATACCTAAACACCACAGAACCGTCGAAGGGAAGAATAAGAAAAAAAACAACCAAATACCACCACACTCCACGGCCACCCCATGGTGGTCACCACCTTCGGCCCGCTCCCTCCCAGCATCACCTCTCACTGACTGCCACCGAACCACCGTGCAACCCCCAACACCACTGACAGGACCACCGCACCTCACTGTAACCTCCATAGCTCCTTCCCTCTCTCACCACCTCACCCTCACAAAACCACCCCAAAATCACCAACAGCCATACCACATCACAACCACCACTCAAAAAAAAGCAAAAAAGAAACAAGAACAACCTCACCGCCATCTCCGGCCACCATGGACGGTGGTCAACCCCCACCGCCGCCATGACGCTGCCAGTGCGTCAACCACCGCTGTCATCAGTCCGAGCGGTCTGTCGTGCGTCTTCTCCAAAAAAACAGTCGCGAACGCTGTCATTTTGTCCGCACCTGGAGCTGTCGCCGGCACCACCACGTCACCATTGTGTTTGGTTCCCTCCGGCGTCACCTCTCTCGCACTCTTCTCCTTTCTTTCTCTCTGACAGATCCACTCTCTCTCGGCTTTGTGGTCCACATCTCCGTCATCGGCGTACCACCGCCATCGCCGCACCACCAGCGGACTAGCAAGCTCCACCGCATCGTCAGCGAACCAACAAGCTCCACCGCCCCAACGGCGAACCACTGCACCTCTACGGTTCGGCCATGGCGTTCGACGCCGTCACTGTCGCACCATCGCTGCTGGCGCCGTCACCGTCCCTCACCCTAGCGTTGATCTCTCTCTCTCTCTCTCTCTCCCTCTCTCTCTCTCTCTCTTTGCGTTTTTAACTCTCCATTTCTCTCTCGGTACGCTTCAGTTTGGGGAATTTAGGGATTTAAGTCCCAATCCCATTCATTTGTTTCACACCCATACCCCTTTTCCCTTTTTTTCTTTAAAAAAAAACATTTCTTATTTGTTATCATCAGTTGCTGGAAACAACTCAATTTATTATGATTACAATAAATATTGTTACTTTCACTCATTTTCTAATGACACAGCCCCTTCCTGGATCTCAAACATTGTTACTTGCACTCCTTCATTTCGTTTAAAACCCCTACATTCCATGCAATAACTTTCTCTTGTTTATTATTTTGTAACATGCAACCTTTTCCCATTCGTTTTGCTTTCACTAACCAACGAGTCCAACTCATCCTCACACATTTTACAAACTAATAAGTCCAACTCTTTTTCACACAATTTTAACCTTTTTTAGATCATGCTTCCAATCAAACATTTTCAAATAATCAAACACCCAATCCCAAATCGGTTATTTGCTATGCTCACTCTGGGTTTATCTCGTTTGAACATTGTGAACACCTTACATTTCAAATAGGCTATTAGTGGTGACCACTCTGGATTTATCTGTTTGGTCATTATGAAAGCCCTCCAATTTCAAAAACATTCAAATAATAAAAAACACCAACACACAAACTTTTTCTACCAAGAACTACGTGTGATTTGATTCTCTACCAGGAGATACGTAGGAGCAGAGGGCGGCCGACCTCTGTCAATTGCATTAATAAAAAACCCTTTTCTAGTCCTTTGGTAAATTTCTTATTTCTTATTTCTTTTAAAAAACAAACAAAAATAACTAACTGTTTATCGAGTCTTTTTATTATTATAAGGGTAAAAACATTATTTTCGAATTAATAAATGTTTACACATTTAGTTAAAAGGTAACCTTCCTTAGGAAGGATGTCGTAGGGTGCTAATACCTTCCCTGCGCATAAATGACTCACGAGCCTAAACCTGGTCCGCAAAACCCTCTTATCCACTCAATAGGGATTTTCCAATGTTTGCCCTTAAACTAAACTTTGGTGGCGGCTTCATTTCAAGAACTTCGAAGAATCCCTCCTCCGGATTTTTCGGTCGCTATAGAGACGCTGCTGTTCAGGTTTTTAACGGGAAAGGAAATAAACCACGTTTTGTTTCTTTTAGTTTAAAGCACGGACACGTGTCAAATTTACAACCACAGGATTGATCCAACGGCCACCAATAATATAAAGGCACCAAGGTTTGGCGCCTTCAAGGCACCGAATCCATTCCCGGGTTTAGGGTGTGTTTGGATTTCTGCAAAAATTGTTGTGTAAGCGTGAGAGTCGAGATTGAGAGACATGGAGAAAAAGAGAGTTACCAGAGTGAAAGGAAGAGAGAGTCACGAGAGGGATTGAAGAAATGTTGGGTGAAATGCAATTAGGAGATTTCTCTCTCTGAGAGGAAGAGAGAGGCACCGACGAATAAGGAACTGTGTTTTGTGTTTACATTAGCCAGTAACTTGGAAGTTCTCTTTATGGTGTGGCCCCTTTTGGTGTGAAGTAGAATGTTTTCAACTGTTGATTTTGAATTTATTTAACCTGCCTCAGCATAGAACCTCTTACAATGTGAAACCTCCATTTGTGTTCACATTTAAAACCTTCTAAATTTAGTCTAAAAAAACTGAAACTCGAACCAGCATTTAAAAGAAGAGATTACCAAAACCCCCTTAAAAATAAATAGTCTTTTTCCTCTCTTTTGTGTAAAAAATTGAATTTTGGGGGAAAATCTTGTTTACCGCACTCAATACATTGTTATGGAATAGTTTCATTATTTTGGTAATGAAACGTGTATCAAACAATTCAAAAAATACACGTACTGAAATTGTCTGATACTGAAGTATCGAATGGTACTAAAATGTAGAAAAATAAAATAAAAACAATAAGGAAGGGGAAAAAGAAGACGAATTGATGCAACGAGATGGATGTGCAAGGCGAAAATGGGAGAAGGATGTCGTGGTGGTGAGAGCGAGAGGAGAGTGCAAAGGGTGAGAGAGGGAGAACGGGAGTAGGGATATTTTAGGGTCTTAACCCGGCCTGATTGGTATTTTTAATATATTAATTAATACAAAAATTAATGCCACAAAGATAAGCATCCAATATAAGGGTGTTTTTTACCACCCTTTTACGCTAAATCCCCAAAATATTCTTAATTTTTTTTTTTTACAAATTTCCGGAAATACACATATTTCTGGAAGGCAGAAATATGAGTTTTTCGGAAATACCTCAAAAAAAGAGGTATTTCCAGAAGCCATTTTGGCTTCTGGAAATACATTTTTTTGAGGTATTTTTGGAAAACCCATATTTCTGCCTTCCGGAAATATGTGTATTTCCGGAAATTTGTAAAAAAAAAAAAATTATTTAAAATCGCGCAAAATAATTGTAACCGAAATAGGTGTACAAGGAATCTACTGGACTTATCCAAACTGCCAATGGACCCTGTCTGCCATATAAGGCACAGCCACCTCCCCCTAGGGGTGTTCGCGGTGCGGTTTGGTTCGGTTATAAGACAAAAAGTGAACCGAACCGCAAGGTTAAACTACATACGGTTTGGTTTGGTTCGGTTGGCTTCCTAAAATAAAACCGAACCGAACCAAACCAAACCAAACCAAACCAATGCGGTTTGGATTGGTTCGGTTTTTTCCAAGACAAAACATAATTTAAAACGGAATTAAAATTAACTAACATAAAAAACGGCTAACATAAATCTTTAAGAAAATATCTGTTCAAATATATGTAGTATATAAATTGCTCTCTTTCAATTCTTTTAAGATAGCTACGACCATGTTTAAAAGTATTTGAATTAAATGTTTTATTGTAATTTTTAAATATAGCATAACAATATGGATAGTTTGTAAGTGAATCAAAGAATTAATTGAATTTGGGCTAGTAAGTAAGTGACAGTTGGGTTTTAGTTGGAGTTGGGCTAGTAAGTTAGTAAAGAAGATTGTAAGTCAATAAGTCTTAGTGTTACTTGCGGTTCGGTTTGGTTTGGTTCGGTTGGTGGAACAAAAACTGCGGTCCAAGCCGAACCTTGCGATTGAATGAAAAAACAAACCGAATAGATTTTGCGGTTTGCGGTTTTTTGCGGTTTTCGGTTTGGGTTGGTTCGGTTTGCGGTTTTCTATTGGGTTGGTTCGGTTTTGAACACCCCTACCTCCCCCCACAGCAGCCAACCTCTGAATAATGAAATGTTTTGAAACCGGAGGTACTGTCTGTGGTCGTCCCAGGGGCTCCATATGACCCGCTCCCTCTGCAAGTCATCCAGCAGCTGTCGAAACTCCGGAAGCTTGATACTATCACACTTCTTGTTCGCCCACCTGCTGCAACGTGGAAGTGCACTGACACCGAAGTCTTTCCGCACCGGGGAAATACTCATATATCCAGCACTAAAATAACAAAAAAAAATAAATAAGTAATTAAAAAAAATAAAAATAATTAATTAATTAAATACCTGCAGCAGAGAAGCGTTTCCGCCAATCTGCGACGTCTCATAGTAACAAGCATCATTTGGACCCCATGCCCACTGGCCACACAGGTCAAAGTCAGAAATAAGAGCCACCCACTTGACAGGGACAGATGTGTGACTCTTGTCGGAAAAAATGGTGCTGCCCAATAAGTGTAGCAGATAGCACCGTGCCGGTCCCCTGTTGAATTGACACTCTTGCCAACAGGCTGTGTGGTCTACCCCCAGCAGGTCAATTCCAGCCCCGAATAGCATCGGCACTGTCAAAATGTGGCCGATGCGCCAACGGTGTGCCGGTGAGCGGCAAGTGGAGCAACGCAGACACGTCGTCCAACGTCACTGTCATCTCCCCCCACGGGATGTGGAATGAGCTGGTCTCAGAATGCCACCTCTCCACAAAAGCTGATATGAGCTCGTGGTTGATGTTGATGAGAGGTGTGATGTCCAGCTCAAAAAGATGCGCCTGCTGCAACCATCCCGCTATATGTGGATGGTGTTGCTGAGGTCTCATCTTCAGTATCTTCCCCCCATGGGAAGCAACTTTAATCTTACCCCGGTCCTGTAAAAAAATAAAAGTAATTAATAAATTATTAAAATTAATTAATTGTTAAAAAATAAACAAATTATTAAAAGTATTACCTGGCCCATCTGTAGTAGTTTGTGGACGCAGTGGACATGTAACCGGTGTAATAAAACCTCATCATCATGCTGAGCAACCTCAGCCTCAGCCTGGTCATCTACATGCATAGCGTCTGGCTCAGCAGGCTCGTGATAATAATGCTCCTGGTCCTGCTGCTGTGCTCGGTCTCGGACACGTCTCTGACGCTCCGGGTCTGCAATGGATGTCAACAACGAGGATGACGTCCAAGCCACGATGGCCATTCGTGTTATGTTTAGATGGAAGGGGGGTTATCTGCATTTATACGTCGAAACCAGAAGGACTGTCGCTGAGATCCTTCGTCGTTTGACTCCACCACCATCTCAGTAGTTTCTATTATGTTTTCGTTTTGTTTGTTGTTGCAATCTGTTAGTTTCTATTATGTCTTCGTTTTGTTTGTTGTTACCATCTGTTATTTTAAATCAATTTAGAATGCGTTTTTAATTAATCAAATGAATTTTTGAGTTTTTATTTTTGTACTCCGAAAACACTATATTATATGATAAATTCGGAAGGCAAATTTGAGGTATTTCCGGAAATACCTCAAATTTAGATAAATTTGGAAGACAACTTTTTTTGATTTCCAGAAACACCTTAAATTTACATAAATTCGGAAGGAAAATTTTAGGGATTTGCAGAAATATCTCATTTATACCTCCGGAAAATAAATAAAAAAATACTTTCGAATTTATTTTGATTTGAGGTATTTCCGAAAATTATTGAAATTTAAAGGGTATTTTTTCGTCCGTGGTGTGGGGGGGCGACAAAAGCTAGTTTATTACTGACCAGATGAACCGCAGAAGATTGAATCTGGGACAAGCGGTTACCAGCGACACAGAACTCCAAAGTCCAACCACAATGAACTCCACTGCCACTAATATGAATATCAACAACTTATGGTCAAACTGTATAATTGAACACAAGGAATATTTTCTCATGATTGTGGTAGTATTTTAATGATGAAAGCCAATGCATTTCACTAAAAAGCATAGTATATCAATTTACATTCTATAAATAAATTTACAGAGCTGGGTTAGAGGCAAAACAAACCCCAAAATACCTCTCAACTTAATCTATAATAACCACCAGAAAATTTAAGAAACAAAAATTAGAACTTTGGAAGAAGAATAAAAGGCCAATAAACCAATCTGATAATTATTGCAAATTTAAGAAGCCATTGTAATTGGCGCATTCAAACAAAGCCTTAGCAGTCATTTCCCTCTCAAACCTCCAAATATAGTTTAACCCCACAAGCAATTCAGTTATAGCAGCTTCTGTCTTCTCCTTGTTTGCAAAATACAAAGTCTGCAAAAGCAACACATTGGTCTTTGGGACCAAATTTTGGTGCTGCTCAAAGCTCCTTTCATTTTGCCACTTAATCATGTTATGTGCCAAAGGTGATAACCACCCTAATATCCTCCCCAAAGCATCTCTCCACTCACCAGCAAGAACAGGATCACTAGCACAAAATCCCACTCCTTTCAACCTAGCCCTCAAACCTAACCTTATGCTGCTAGGTAACATACCATACAAATCATCCCTCGCATCTAAACCAATCAAATGCGGCGACTTTATCATCTTTTCCAACACTATGATCAAATTTGCATAATGCAAAGCCAAAGCAGCAGCACCTAAAGTACTAGATGGTGGTTTCAAAAGCTTGGAGTTAGACTCAAAAAACCCACTTCCTAAACCTTCTTTCTCTTCTTCAAGTTCCAAGCTTTTTAATGACCCAGAAAAGGATTCAGGACAAGAAGTGGTATTCTGATCAGAGGGATAAACAGTGGCAGAAGTTGATAAACTACGTGACAAACAAGGCACGGAATGACCAATCCCAAAGACAACCTTAATTCTTGCTAAAACAGTGAAACTAAGTCTCACAAGCAACAGAACAACACCATCAAAACTTCTGTTCCATAAGGATCTATCTTTCAGATCCTTTATCTCTTGTTTCTGCCAAAAAATCTTCTGCTGAAGTTCATAGACTTTCTGTTCTTTCCCGATCAAATAATTCTCAATGCCGTCACTGTTATTATTGCCATGATGACTCAAACTCAAAGCTTTTCTCAACCCACTTTCCAAAACCGAAAGCTCTTCCATTTCACGGTGAAGGGATGCCGTGAGAATCACGTAACGTTCAATTTTCCTGAGCTTGGCTTCAATTTCCTTTGGGCCTGATAGGGCCCACCCGTGTGGGTCGCGGCCGGAGTCAGCGAACTCGAGGAAAGTCCGGTGGAAGGACCTGAGGTTGGGGTCTTCGCAACGGTGGCTGAGTCGGGTGACTGAGTTGGCGGCGAGTCGGAGAGTCTCGGTGAACTCAGCGCAAGCGAGTCCGAGAAGGAAGGATTCATCGTTGGAGATGATTTTGCGAACGCCTTCGAGCGTGACAGCATCGTTTCTGATGCGGATTATTGTAGCGTCGGAGAGGGATTGCCAGAGATGGAGAAGCTTCGACATCACACCAGCGATTTCGAAAGATAAAACGCCGACGTGTCGTTTGGATTTGAAGGAAGGTATTTTCTTGAGAGGAACAGAGTCGAAGCTGTTTGAAATGGCGGTTTTGACCTTGATAAGGAGGGTTTCGAGTGCCATGGGAGGAGGGGTTGGAGTCTTCTGAAATGAGTAGTGGGTTTGGAGAGGTTTGAGCTAGATGAGTGGAAAGAGCACCATATGTTTGTGAAATTGTATATGAGAAACAGAGGAAATAATTGAAGAGTGGAGAGGTTTTGTTTTGTTGCGAGGTAGAGCAGAAGGATAATATAAGGAAAGAAGAGAAAGGGGAATGAAATTGAAAATGGTGGGAGAGGTTCTCGTGGGGTGTTTGATGAAGAGTGATACCGGAATGTGTTTGTTTATTATTGAGAATGAGAAAGAAATAACCAGAGAGGAAAGGGAGTGAAAATGAGAGTGAGAGACAGGGAAGTAGTTCAAGTTCTAAGAGAGAGTGAGAGCATCAAATCAAAGTATTTAAAACCACATGCAGAGTGGCTAGGCGTGATAGGTTGTCGCATCACACTTTGCCTCTGTTTCTTGTTTACGTTTCACTCGCTCTTTAAGCGCGTAGGAGGAGCTTTACTCATGATTATGAACCAAGCTTGAAGCACCACCTCAAGAGTTTTCTATAATCTGATACATTTTCCTCTCAAATTACCTCATTTATCATTTTTATTTGTTTGCTTTTTAGTTGTGTTAAAGTTGGAGTTGTTTGGATTTTATGCTTTGGTTTTTACTTCATTGTTTCTTAGTTAAAGGACACTTGTAGTATTTGTTCCGTAACGTACCTCTCCTCTCGACAAGTATCCGATCTTAATTAGATATCGAGTCCGATTCGAGATAGTTGGTAGTCGCGTTTCTGGTCAGTCCGAGTTTGGCTCCGATCCGGGGTGGTTGGAACCTGCAATGACACTCCGACGCTCAAGTCAGCAAGTGAGCTAATTGTAAGTTAGGTGAATGGAAAGTGTGTGTACCTTTAAGGCTAGCATTGAATGTTTATTTATAGGTTTTTGGGACAAATGGGGACCATTAAATCTAGGTCTTAGATCTCTACCGTTGACTGATAGATTTAGTCTTTAGTGTTTGGGCCTTAGGGAGATCGATCATTGAAGGTGTTCTGTACCGTACCTCTAGACCGGTATCCGATCTTAGACACCAAGTCTGATCCGAGGTAGTTGGTAGGGGTTGGTCTTGATCAACCGAGCTCCGCTTCCGATCCGGGGCAGGTGGTACCTGCGGGGACACTCCGACGCTCAAGTCAGCCAGAGAGCTAATTAGAGGTGAAGAGTAGGAAAGAGTGTGTACCTTTAATGAAGCATTCAATGCTTATTTATAGAGTTTGATGGTGTTTGACCTGATGAATCAGGACCGTCCGATCTGGCGTTGCGATCTCAACCATCGGTTGATGGATCTGCATTTGGTGTGGGGCCTCATTATTGTGGATTGGGCCAATCCATAACAGTTGCCCCCCAAGTCGGGTCGTCTTGGGGCGAGCTAGACTTGATGCCTTATATGGACTTTGTGAGAGTTTTTTGAAATTGAGGTCGGACCTTCGTGGCGACCTTCGTCATGGTCGGGCTCAAAGCTACAAAGGGGTCTGCCCCCAGCCTCGCAGTGCCCGAGATACTGGTCTTGTCAAAGATCTTCGAGGCCGGGCTTATACCGGCAAGGGTGTCTGCCACCAGCCTCGGCAATGTTAAAAACGTGACCACCTGAGGGACTCGAGGTGTCAATTTAAAGTCGCCTTCAGGGCAGTTTACCAGGACTCGGCCCAGATCGAACTCGCCCTTCAGGGGTATGGCAACCTCGGCCATTCAAAACGTGACCACCTGAGGGACTCGAGGTGTCAATTTAAAGTCGCCTTCAGGGCAGTTTACCGAGACTCGGCCCAGATCGAACTCGCCCTTCAGGGTAATGGCAACCTCGGCCATTCAAAACGTGACCACCTGAGGGACTCGAGGTGTCAATTTAAAGTCGGAGGATCTTTGTGGGCAAAAGCGCCGACATTCCTGCCTCGGGAATTTTTCCCGGCTTCTGGAAAGTCGCTTCGAGGAAGAGGGAGCTAGAGACGAGCAGGGCCGAGGGGAACCCTCGGATCCGTAGGAATCGTCAGGAGTTCTGATCCTAGGTGGAGTTCCGGTCTTAGCGTGAAACTTTAAGGCGATCGCTCGACCGGTCCCAAATCCTTCCATCCAACCTCGGAACTTACTTTTACTTAAGCAATTAGCGTGAGGAAAATCGTAGCCGATTCATATATATTAGATGGTTGAACATTTACAAAGTCGGATTATATCATGCCCGTAGGCTCATTCCGAGACCTAGGTAAAACGGGACCTTCCTGAGTTAATCCCTTCTTCATGATCGATATACTTCTGAGATCGCTGGAGGAACTCGGCAAGCGACTCGACTTGGTTGACCCCGACGTCTATCTGAAATAGACTTCCTTCACGAAGGCCAGCCTCCATGAAGTAAAGACGGAAGGAGTCGTCGAGGTTCCGGACTTGAGCAGCTTCTCTATTGAATCTCTCTATGTAGTCCCGGAGGGTCTCATTTTCTCCTTGACGAATTGCCTGCAATACCTTCCGAGATTTAGGCTTCATCTTCGAGTGGGCGAAGTGTGTAGAAAAGAGCTTGGCCAACTGATCCCAAGAGGAGATTGTATTTGGCTTAAGAGCCCTAAACCAGTCTAGAGCCGCCTTCTCTAGAGTGAGGGGAAAGGTTCGGCACTTTATCTCCTCTGGAACGTTACGGTATTGCATAACCGTGTCAAAGTAGTCGAGGTGGCGATCCGGATCGCCAGTCCCATCATGCATTTTCAAACTCTCAGGCGGCTTCTCGAGGTGCTTTGGTACCGGGAAGTAGTCGATCTTAGCTGTGAAAGGTCCTTTACGCTTTGCCGACCTCTCAAGGGGTGGAGATCGTCGGTAGCCATACTTGCCGGGGAACCCCCGCGAGCTAGGGCGTCGACGTTCCTGCCTCGGAGACCTTTTCCGACTTCTGGAACGTCGCCTCTGAGAAGAGGAAAACAGAAACGAGTTAGACCGAGGGGAACCCTCAGGACCATAGGGATCACCGGTGGTCCGACTTGGGAGAGTCATTGATCCTCGCCCTCCTCTACACCGAGGTGGAGTGCGGTGATGGTATCTCCTCCAAGTCGGAGATCGGTGGCGGACGCGGCCATGAGTCGTTCCTCTTGAAGAGTTGCGCAGAGAGGAACTCCGATCCGGGACGTTACGAGCCCGGATCTCAGCAATCTGAGCTTCTAACTGGGCGTAGCGTTGTCTTTCCTGCTGGTCGGCCTCGGCTTGCCGATTTAGAAGCAGAACGAGCTGTTGAACAACATCGATCGGTACCTGGACGGTCGGAGGGGGAGGTGGAAGCCGGTTCCGAGATGGGCTCCCATGAACCATAGCCGTAGCCGAGCTTCGAGCATGCACCGGGCTAAGGGGTAAGATGACCGCCACTCCTTCCGAAGTCACCTGCTGCAGGACCGGCCCTTCGCCGACATTCAGGACAGTCCTATGACGTAAGGTCGGAGCCATCGTCAATCAAGGAGATGGGAGAGGAACTAGAGTACAAGATCCTCCCACTGTGGTCGCCAATGTTCTGTACCGTACCTCTAGACCGGTATCCGATCTTAGACACCAAGTCTGATCCGAGGTAGTTGGTAGGGGTTGGTCTTGATTAACCGAGCTCCGCTTCCGATCCGGGGCAGGTGGTACCTGCGGGGACACTCCGACGCTCAAGTCAGCCAGAGAGCTAATTAGAGGTGAAGAGTAGGAAAGAGTGTGTACCTTTAATGAAGCATTCAATGCTTATTTATAGAGTTTGATGGTGTTTGACCTGATGAATCAGGACCGTCCGATCTGGCGTTGCGATCTCAACTATCGGTTAATGGATCTGCATTTGGTGTGGGGCCTCGGCACAATCCGTAACAGTATATTATTGATGTCTTGGTAAAATAATGCTGTTGAGTTCGAGTGCTGTTATTGTTTTAGCCCCCCTGCTCAGTTTATAAACCAATTATTATTGATTTGTTTGTTTTTGTTTGTAAGGTTAATGACCTTAAAATAAGGAACTTGAATTCTCTCTCACCTGTCTGTCACATGCAGCAGACAAAGCCAACTAAAATCAGCAAAAATGAAATTGAGTGTGGTGACAATAAACTAACATGCTCGAGTATAGTACAGTGGCTATATATATAAAAGTCTGTATTCATTGTTCCATATATCCTGCATCATATATCCTTCATCATTTCCGTTGACTGCTAGTAGTATTTCTCAAATCTTCACAATTAGAGGTCCAAGCTCCACTTTAGTAGAGCAAATTCAATTATTTATAATTTTCCGTAATCGTAGTTGAGAATAAAACCAGGTAAGGTCTAATATTTTAGTTGTCTCCGTTGATAGTTTTGTTGGCATATCATACATCATACAATAATATTGATCAAAATAATATTTCGAAAATTAATCATAGAACCAAACGCAGCGCATAATCATTAATGTTTTTAAATTAAACAGAATATTTATTATAATTAGCAGACATGTGCCTCCCTTCATATGAACGTTATATAAATTGTTTGCATAAAAACTGATGAATTTGTTTTAAAATTTACTTTAACAACATGTATAAAGTCGAATACTATATATTTGAGAGCGTTATTTGTTTGGAATATACTATATATTTTGTATGTGTATGAGTATGAAATAAAATAATTATGTGGCAAACAAGTAATGTCAACTGCTAGAAACAAAAAGCACTAATCTGGGTGCTTTATATAAACTTTGACTTGAAATAGTTATGAAAGGAGAGCATAGTCATATATAGATGTGGAGGAAATTGTTAAAACGATATAGATAGTGTTCATTGGCGTCACATGGCTAGTGGGAAGTATGTGTTGGCCGGATTTGAAAGATTAGGGACCATCAATCAAATACTTCAAGATTTTTCAATCTACATTATACTTTTTTTATTTTTAATTAGTGCTGTTTTGGAGGTCTTGGAAATTAAATTACTGAAAAGAAGAGACTCTATAGGATTAAGCAGAAAATGGAGGAATAAAAGGGTATGCTATGCTAAAATCAAAGTTATTAATTTCAACCTTTGTCTTTGCTTTAGGTAACCAATGGAAGGATATCTTTGTTGAATTGTCGGAAAATGAATAGCCATAGCCTATCCTTCATTGATATTAGTGACTTTATAGAAAGCAAGCTCGTGCATTCCTTCTTCCTTGTCTGTGATATTTTAACTTTGGTAATAATGTACTTCCCTCTGGTTCTACAATGACAGCCTGCTACTACTATTTTTGTATTATTTTATTCACAATTTTACTCATCATACACTTCATTTATGCTTTCCTCAACTCAACTTTCCCCTCAATTCAATTCAAAGTGCATCTAATTTGTTCATTTGCTTGAAACCAAGGTAGACAAAGAGAGTCAACTAGCATACTACTATTAATCTTGTGTATATTAATTTTGAAGGTTTTTAGGCCGGGAGCACAGGGATTTGCAGTGGAATTAGAACTAGAAAATATAACTTTGATAAAGCCCATTGAAATACTAAGCTGAAATGTGGCACTGGCACATGTGACAGCTAGTTAATTCAATTGTGATCTGTAATCCTAAATTGATTCATTGTTACCCACAATTGTTTTTGAAAGACAATGAAGAGTTTTTTTGTTCGCAAACGGAATGACAAGTACTACCCATAAATTCTTTTTGAGGTAATTCTGAAATTTCCTGAAAATTAACCTTTCAGAAATACTGTAAAAAATGGTATTTTTGGAAAATACCTTTTTTTGAGGTATTTCTGGAAAACCCATATGTGCATTTCTAGAAATTATTAAAAAATATTTTTTTTAACAAAAAAATTGAGGTATTTTGAGGATTTATGGTAAAATGAGGGTATTGGCTGCCTTTTAGTTTTTATATAACAGATTCATTGCATTTACTCACTCCACCTAGATGATTTGAAATGTTTAACAGCGACAATTGCATGAAATAACTACTGCAAGGAATCTGAATAAATACAACCGACCAGCTCATTTGCACAATCTAAAGATGTATTAGTATTAGATTCTCTACACCCTTTTGCCAAGTACCCAAGTACATCTTTATACCATGTTAATTTATGACAAACATTGTGTAACACATATAGACACACATGTAGATAAAATTAATGGTACTTTAACAATATAAACATCAAATCAAATCCCACTAAAAGTAAAAAAGGAAGCCAAATAAACCTTCTAAGATAAGAGGATAAGGAGAATAACAAATTAAAGAGAGAGTTAGCGACCCACCTTAATTACTTTGTACGAGGGTGAACACCCGTGCATATGCACAGGGACATGATCATACAGTGAATTACGAAAAATGGACGAAGATAGATTCTAAAATAATAGTTAGTATGATATTTATGTGATTAGAGATTTTTACTGAAAAATGTTTCTGCAATTCATTATATGATTATATTATAAATTAGCTATATAGAATTACATAAGAGAAGAAATTGATTTTTGAATAACAGAAAAAAAACGAAAAAAGAGTAAAAGAAATGAACATTATATTATAAAGTGGTGAACGAAATATATTACAATGGAGCAGGCAGTCGAACATTAAATGTTACAAAGTACATCGTAAGATAGAAGATAGAACCGCGAGAGTAGCAAGAAATTTGATAATATAAGGTGAAAAATATCAACTCAGGTGAAGGTGTGTATCTATATTTATTTGTCACCACCGTAAAATTGAAGCTTCTCGTGAACACTGACAATAAGACCATATTACTGAACATCTACGCCTTGATGTTCCTCCTCCTCCTCGTCCAATTTAAACTACCGAGAATGAAGATACGTAAAACGAACAATTACAGGTGTTGAAGATCAAAAAGTTGAGTTAGTAGGTAGTATGGAGCAATGGGAGCATACAATTGCGAGAGAAGCATGATGAATGTCTATTTACTTATTGTCAATAGCTTGAATTCATGCCTCTTTTGAACACTATGTGCACAGTAGCGTAAAAAGTAAAACTAAAAAAGGGGGATGGGAACGGGAAGGAAACCATATTGAAGGCAAAGCTTGTAAACAAAAAAAAAACGCCAAAAAACATGTATCAAAAAGCAACTATGACAGATGTCATCACATCTTCCACCGACCAACCAAAGACTCAGTAAAATAGGCATAAAAAAACAGATAAAGTTAGAAGCTAAAGTTATCAAGCGATTGTAGAGGCCAATAACAATATACTGATACATCTTTCCAACATAAGGAGCAAAGAACACATAGAAAGCAAGCCCTTGAGCAAAAAAAAACAACAATGGACACAACCTTTACACACAAAAAACAAATTCTCAAAATTACAAAGACCCCATTATTAAACAATAAAAAGAAATAATTCACAAAAACAAATAAAAATCAAAACTTTACACTCACCTGAAGAGGATGGTAAGGTAACTACCATCCATTTTTCCTCATCTTTCAAGATGAATACAAAAAACAAACAGAAATGCAGATCGTACTATCCAGAGAAAACTATTGTTACGGTAATAAGTAAAAGGCCTCAACAATATTTACACCCCCCCTGCCAGGCCCAATAACAAACCGGCCCATAGCCAGAAAATCTAGCCCAATCGACCAACGGCTCAGATAACTCGGTGAGATCTGACGGCTCAAGATCGTCAGAACATATATCATACAAACTCTATAAATACCACATTCATATACTCATAAATGTAAGTAATTTCTCTCCTACCGCCACATATTTACTCAAACACTGACTTGAGCTTCGGAGTGTCATTACAGGTACAACACCGCCACGTCAAGATCGAACAAAGACCACCATCTCAAGATCGAACAAAGACCACCATCTCAAGATCAAACAAAGACCACTATCCCAAAATCGAACAAGGCCGTCACTTTAAGATCCCCACGGTATCAAGGATTAAAACACCTACTAACTACTTCGATCTTATCATAAAGCTCGTAAGTACAGTACAGAACATTGGCGACCACAGTGGGAGGTCCAAACACTCTAGTTCCTCTCTCATTTTCTTGATACTCAATGGCACCTAAACTCCGTTCAAAACCGGCCAGTTTTGTCGTCGGACCCATTTTGGAACCGGTCGTACCCGGGCTTCAGCCTCAACAAACTCCTGAAGGCCATGTTCAAAGCTTGACCAATTCCACCCAAGCACGTCTTCAATGCCCCAATCCAAACCTTACCCAAGTACAAATGAGCCCCGGCGGGACCGATTTACCACCTCCCCCTCCGTTACTTCCGGCCCTAACCGATGCTGTTCAACAGCTCGTCCAATTGCTGGCCAGACAGGAGGTAGTAAATCAAGAAAGAAGCACCCGCTTCACTGGCCTCGAGGCCGAGGTAGCAAGGCTCCAGGCAGGAGATATTCCGGACCAGGAATCACCAGAACCGAACTCCCTTTTAAGAAGAAATCCGATTCTAAAGAGACATCGATCTCCATCGTCGGTCTCCCCCTCGCCATCACTGAGGGAATGGTTCCCGTTCTCCTCCGGCTCGACAATTAGACGATCTCGAAGATCCACATAATTATCCTCGCCATCACCGAGGGAATGGTTCCCGTTCTCCTCCGGCTCGACAATTAGACGATCTCGGAGATCCACATAATTATCCTCGCCATCACCGAGGGAATGGTTCCCGTTCTCCTCCGGCTCGACAGTATAACGATCTGAAAGATCCAGGAATTATCACCGCCCTCGTTCATTTTTGGCTTCTACGTCACCACATCGACGGTCAAGAAGTCGGGAAAACGGCTATCCCGATCATCATCACCTGACTCAGGGTCAACCACGGCCATTGCTAACCAAGCGCAAAGGCCCGTTCACAACGAGCATCGACAACTACAGAGTTCCGAGGTATCTCGAAAAACCTCCTGGAGGTCTGAAAATATATGATGGAACCGGCGACCCTGATAGACACCTCGACCAATTCGACACAAGCATGCAATACAAAAATGTACCAATGGAGATGAAGTGTCAAATCTTTCCATTAACGCTTGACAAAGTGGCATCAGAATGGTTCAGGACTTTAAGATCAAACACTATCTCCTCTTGGGACCAATTAGCAAAACTCTTTTCAATACACTTTGCCCATTCCAAAAGTAAACCAAAAAACAAAAACATATTAATGTCCGTAGTACAGAGGGAGAACGAGCCCCTCAGAGAATACGTAGAAAGATTCAACTCTGAAGCTCTCCAAGTTCGAGAACTGGACGACGCTTTCCGAATTTTCTTCATGGCGTAGGGCCTACTTCCTGGAAGTCCTTTCAAAAAACATATCAACACTTGGGAACCAAGCACCCTGCAGGAGTTCCTCCAGCTATCCCAGTGTTTTATCAACGAAGAGGAGAACGCCAAGATCGGGAAAATGTCATCACAACCTGAACCATCAAGACCTCGCCAGGAAAAAGACAACAGAGGAAACGATAACCGAGGAAACAGGGATCCCCAACCTCATCGAAATCGTCACCAGGTCTACACAGAACTCAACGTCTCCAACGCCCAATTGTTGGGGGAATGTTGGAACGTCGAGTTCAAAGACGTCAGGACACCTAAACCTCTGCCTCACCGACCTGGGAAAAAGACTAACAAATACTGCAGATACCACAGAAGCAATGGTCATGACACGAACCACTGCAATGCTTTAAAGGACGACATTGAAGACTTGATCAAACGAGGGAAATTGTCTGGTTATGTCAAAAAGCCCGGAGCACCCACCGGCGAGGTTAAAGAAGAGCGAGAAGATGAGGTGCAAAGAAAAAGGAGTAAGCAGAAAGCCAATTCCGATGATGAAGAGCAAGATTATAGAAGGTTGAAAGCTCACTCAGTCATAATGATGATCACAGGAGGATTTGAGCATGAAGGATCCGAAAAATCAATGAAACGAAAGTGAAAAGACTTATTGAATGTAGCTTCAACATCGGCACCCACATCCACTTCACATCGACCTCCATTATCTTTCGGTGACGAAGATCTTATGAACGGGAAACCCAACAAACACGTCCCCCTCATAGTCTCGGCGATCATAGCCAACAAAGAAGTAAGGAGAATCTTGGTAGACCAAGGGAGCTCGTCTGACATCCTTTTTGTCGATCTTGGGGATCGACAGGGAAGATCTCACTCCATACAGAGGAACGGCCCTATCCGGATTCAACGGGTCCCGGACCAAACCACTCGGCCATTTGGAACTCATGGTCTCCTATGGAACCGAGCCAATGGTAAGAACTATCAAGACAAAATTCCTGATCCTACCTTGCGAGTCCATCTACAATGCTATCGTTGGAAGACCGACCTTGGGCAGGCTCGGAGCAGTGACGTCTACCACGCACTTAAAAATGAAATTCCACTCTCTCTGCAATAAAGTGATCACATTAAACTCCGATCTGGAATATGCTTCCAGATGCTTCTTCCCATGGTCCAAAACAGAGAAAAAAGCGTTAGAACAAGAAGGGGTCCCCCTCCAGAAATCGCTACCCCCAAGCAAGTTAAAAGTCGATCTACCGAAGTTAACGCAAATGACTTGGATGTTCGGTACGATCCAGAAAGTACTGAGGATGAAGACGACGACAGGCTTACAAAAGAGCTCAAACGAAAAATGATAAGACCTCAACCTGATGGGGAATTCATCGAAATACAACTCAGCGAAGACCCCCGCAGAACAATTAAAATCGGGGTAAATCTACCAGAAGAGGTTAAGATCGACTTAACCCAAGGTCTTAAAGACTACGCGAACATCTTTGCCTGGTCGGCAGAGGACATGCCCGGGATTCCACCGGAGGTCGGCTGCCACCGGCTCTCGATCAACCCAGGAGCCAAGTGGGTCGCCCAAAGGAAGCGAACTCAAAGCAGTGAGAAAGCCATCGCTGCTTCAAAAGCGGTTGACGATATCATCAAGGCGAACTTCATTTCTGAGGTCAAATATACGACTTGGCTATTGAACCCGGTACTGGTAAAGAAGAGCAACGGGAAATGGCGCATGTGCGTAGACTACACCGATCTCAATAAAGCTTGCCCAAAAGATGCTTTTCCTGTCCCCAGCATTGATCGACTCGTCGACAACCCTTTAGGTTTTCGTTTGTTATCTTTTATGGACGCATATTCCGGCTATAATCAAATCGCCATGTTCCCACCCGATCAAGAGAAAACTGTTTTCATGACCGATCAAGGTAACTTCGCTTACCGAGTCATGCCTTTTGGGTTAAAAAACGCCAGAGCCACCTACCAGAGGATGATGAACAAAGTGTTTCAAAAACAAATCGGTAAGAATGTCGAGGTATATCTCGACGACATGATCGTCAAAAGTAAGGACGACAACAAACATATCAACGACCTTAAAGAGATATTCTCCGAGGTCCGGAAGAATTCTATGAGGTTAAACCCAGATAAGTGCACGTTCGGAGTACGAGCTGGAAAATTCTTGGGTTTTTACCTAGCTGAAAAGGGGATCGAAGCTAATCCTGATAAATGTCGCTCCATACCTGAAATGCGAACCCCAACGTCGAAAAAAGAGGTCCAAAAACTCAACGGCATGATCGCCACCTTATCTCGGTTTATATCAAATGCAACATTCAAATCTCCCCCCCCCTTTTCAAAATGCTTAAGAAAGAAAAGAAAGACTTCGAATGGACCTCCGAACAAGATGAGGCCTTAAACCAGCTCAAAAAGGCCCTTTTCGAACCTCCGATCTTGACCAAACCAAATGAAGGTGAAACCCTCTTTCTATATCTAGCAATCTCGGAAGAAGCCATAGGAGCTGTTCTTGTGCGTGAGTTAAAAACCGGACAGAGCCTAATCTACTTCGCGAGTAAAGCCCTCCACGGATCGGAAAGTCGCTACCAGAAGATCGAGAAAATCGCTCTAGCTCTCATCATCGCAACTCGACGCTTTCGACCTTACTTCGTTGCTCACCAGATAGTCGTTCGGACTAATTACCTCATCAGACAAATTCTCCACAGACCCGACCTTGCAGGGAGAATAATCAAGTGGGCAGTAGAACTATCGGAATTCAGAATAAAATACGAAGCTCGAACAGCTCTGAAAGCACAGGTCTTGGCAGACTTCGTAGCAGAAATGACACCAGCAAACGTCGAAATAGATACTTGGATCCTGCACGTCGACGGATCTTCCAACCCAAAAGGAAGTGGCGCTGGTATTATGTTAGAAAGCCCGAGCGGCATCATCATTGAAGTTTCTTTGACATTCAGCTTCCCAACCTCGAACAACCAGGCAGAATACGAGGCTTGCATCGCTGGCTTACGCTTAGCAATGGAATTCCGAGTACCTCGGATAACACTGCACACCGACGCTCTATTGGTAGTTTCCCAAATCAGCAAACAATACGAGACCAAAGAGCCGATCTTACAAAAATACCTATTCCGGGTACGGGCTTTGTTAGCTCAGTTTGAAGCAAATGAGGTAAAACACGTGCCAAGAGCGGAAAACCAACGAGCTGACGTCCTCGCCAAACTCGCAAGCACCAAGGTTCCTGGGAATCAAAGAACGATCATCCAAGAAATGCTCCATAAACCCAGTGTGTCCCTCAACCCTGATCTTAACTCGACCATCTACGTCATAGAAGAAACTCACAGTTGGATCACTCCGATCTTAGAGTACATCGTTGCAGGAATAGAGCCCCCAGACGCAAACGACGCTAAAATCATCCGAAGAAGAGCCTCTGCCTTTTCAGTCATTAATGGAACACTATACAAAAGAAGTCTCTCCTCCCCATTGTTAAAATGCATTGAAGGGGAGGAAGCAGCCTATATCCTAACAGAAATTCATGAAGGAATCTGCGGACAGCACATGGGAGCTCGTTCTTTGGCTCGGAAGGCTCTCCGCGCGGATACTACTGGCTGACCATGGCAGGCGATGCTAGCACCCACGTCAAGAGATGCAAAAAATGTCAAATTCACGCCAACGTCCACATAGCTCCTCCGACCGATCTAACAAGTTTGTCCTCCACACGGCCCTTTGCATGGTTGGGGATAGACCTTCTGGGACCATTCTCAAAAGCTCCAGGTCAAATCAAGTTTTTGATCATCGCCATCGACTAGTTCAGCAAATGGATAGAAGCAGAACCTCTAGCTACCATCACTGCAAGGAATTGCACAAAATTCTTTAGAAAAAACATCATGAGCAGGTTCGGGATCCCCGAAGTAGTGGTAACAGATAATTGAACTCAATTCACTGACGCAGGTTTCAGGAAGCTGATGTCCGACCTAAAAATCAAACACCGCTTCACTTCGGTAGAACACCCTCAAACCAACGGACAAGTAGAGGCGGCGAACAAAATAATATTAAACGGGCTAAGACGACGTCTTGGCGATGCTAAAGGAAACTGGGTGGAAGAATTACCTTATGTCCTCTGGGGATATAGGACTACCCCTCAAAGCTCCACAGGAGAGACGTCTTTCAGGCTCTCTTACGGCAGCGAGGCGGTCATTCCCGTCGAGATTGGCGAATTTAGTTGGAGAACGACAAACCCCAAATCTCAAAACAACAATAGCCAAGCCCTAAGAGAGGAGCTCGACCTCATCGATGAAGTCCGGGGTCGAGCCTCACTTCGAGAAGCAATCATCAAGCAAAGTGTAGCAACCAGGTACAATGCTAAAGTCGTTCATCGAGACTTCGATCTTGGCGATCTGGTACTCCAAAGACCTGATGTTGGACAGAAAAACGCTTCCCAGGGAAAACTCGCACCAAATTGGGAAGGACCTTACCGTGTCACATTTAAAACTGGTAAGGGAGCTTTTAAATTGGAGACCCTCCATGGAAAAAAGATCGATAGAACTTGGAACGCAACAAAGCTAAAAAGTTATTACCTTTAGAGGCAGAAATTGGGCAAATCTCTCACAAAGGGCACCATAGGGTGCGCCAATCTCTTGTAAAAACGAGCTGCTCATTGTTAATAAAGAACGGTAACCTTACCGATGTTCCTCAAATTCTTGCGGTGATCTTACCGACGTTCCACACATTCTTGATTTATCAAATCAAACAGAATGTAGGAACCAAATTCCTTCTCCAGAAGTGACTGGGACCGATCTTAAAAGATCTCCCCAAGCGACCAACTAAGGTCGCAACCCTTTGTTACCAGTTAAATCCGAGCCGAGTCTTGGTAAACTATTTCAAAGGGACCAGATCTTCTAGGATCAAAATATCCTCAGAACGACCATTGGCCACAACTGCCAATACCCCTATAGGGTGAGTTAAATCTGGGCCGAGTCCTTGTAAGCTGCTCTATAGGCCGCCGCTTATAAACCACCTCGAGCCCCTCAGGTGCGAAACGATCTCTAAAACCGACGTATATGACTTGCAGAATTAAAAAAGCATTCATAAAGCTCGTAAATGAGACCCAAAAATCAAGATCGATTAAATATATTTTCAATTACAAAAGCACCACGGATGGGCCGAACCTTCAAAATTCCAAAATTACATAAAAGAAGTTCTAAGTCTATACAAAACTTGATCAGAAAAGCATACACCCAGAACTTCTGCAAAAATGCTGGAAACCGATTAAACGTCTGAGGTCGGAAAGACGACGATCTTCTTCTCCGTCACGGGGTCGACCTTGACAATACGCCTCCCATCGACCTCATGATCGGCATCGACAATCATCGAGTCTAGCGGAAGAGAATGATGAAGTAAAAGAACCTGCAAAAGGGCACCTTGAAAACCTTCTTTGTACATCTCAAGTGCCGCCTCGGCAGCCTCCTTTGCGTCCCTCTTACTTTATTGGAGGGCAGCCTGAAGATCGGCAATACGAGCTTCTGGGTCGGTACTAGATTCCGCCCTCGCCTTCAAGCTTTTCTTCAAGCTTTCCTCAAGCTCGGCTATTCGTTCTTCCAAGACCCTTGCCTTCCTCTTTACCTCGGCCTCAGACTACTCTAGGACCCTGAGCCGACCTTTGAGCTGCTTCACACGAGCTTCAGCAATCTCTGCACGATTTAGGGCAGTCACCTTCAACGCTGTAAGGATCTCTGCGCCTTCCTTCAGAGCCCGAAGCTCGAACTTGGCTTGACCCAGCTCAGTGGTCCTCGTAGTCAATTCCTCCAAGACTTTAAAACGTTTCGTCTTCTCGGTCTCCAGCAACTCTACAAACGTGTCAAAAAAAGATATCAAAACAAAGAGGAAAAGTCATAAATTAATCAACAAAACAAAAGCAAAAACCCACCTTCAGCTCGCTGCTCATACTTCGCTTTTGCGATTTTGTGAACCTCGGCAAAATTTAGGAAGATCTGGGCCGACGCTGCAATGGGATCCTCCCGCCACTAATCGTAATTTTGTTCTAAAAATTTCTCATCCAGGGGAACGGCCTTGCATTTATGCTTGGACCTCTTCCCAGTCTTTGTTCTTTTGGCCGACCCAAACTCCTCTTCGACACCAGCTCACCCCCTTTTTGCAGAGGTCTCCACATCGATCCTCTTCCCCTTCTCATCCTCGGAACGTGCCAGGTCCTTCTGAGTAATGGTGGTCACCGATTCGGCAGCAATGGCGACCTCTTCAGCCTCGACAACAGGTCTAGGTTGAGAAGGTATTTGCAGTGGTACCCCTGCTTGCTCCACACCAGCCGATTGCATTGCCAGCTTCTTCAAAAACGCGAGCTTCTTAGGCACCATCGTGTCTGAAAAACAAGAAAAATACGAGTTATGTAACTTAAAGAAAATTCGAATACACCAAAATCCACAGCAGAAAGGCGATCTACCTAAAACCCTTTGCACCCGCGATCGCTTCCCAGCCTGGACTAAACGATCCGTAGGGATACCCCGGTATTTATGTTTTGAGAACAGGACCCTCTGGGAAATAAAGATCAGAATCGCCTTCGTGAGATGATCTTCCGCGCTCAACCGGTCCTCACTGATGGAGTAGGAATGTGAAGACCGATTAAAATGACCATTACTCCAGCCAATAGGGAACTTGGGGGACACCAAGGTCCGACCATCATCTTCGAACTTCCCTACACAGTCTATGGCCTTATCATTAACCGGTTCGACCCAATAAAAAAGCTGCTTCCAGCTTCCCCTCAGTGAGTCCGCGTAAGCTTTAAAGATCTTCGCTCCTCGCCTCAAGCGAAAATTGACATGCTCACGGCCGGACTTGTCCTCCCCACTATTCCGATTAAGCTCGAACAAATGGAAGAAAAGTGGGGACGACACCGGTCTCTCCAGATGAATACACATCAACTCAAAGGCTCGGAGGAAATCCCATGCGTTTGGATGTAATTGGGAGGGTGCTACGTCCAGCTCCGCCAGAACTGTCTGTTCGAGAGAAGAAAAAGGAGGCCGGATGTTCATATCATTTATCGTCACGTGGTACATTGTAAATTTAAGATCTCCTGCCCAAGATGCCACGTGCTCTCCATCTTTCATGGCTTCGACCCTCCAAATATTCCTCTCAGAGCGCCCAACAATTTTTTGACCTACCGACTCTAGGTTATCACCCGAACGGTACAGCGATTCGATCTCCAAAACCTTCGCGGAAACCCAATCGTAAGGACGAACCTCCCGCACCGGCACGTCATGGGCCCCAGGACCGGTACTGGAATAACCATCGGCTGAAACATCAGAAGCACGACTCGTGCCTGGTTGATCCATGCCATCGGCATCGACCCGATCATAGTCATCTCCAAGCACTGAGCTCGTCCCGGAATCAACATTAGATCTCTCTGACTCAACAGTATCCGAGCTCCCCTGTCTCTCCTCCGGTCGAACCTCCTCATCAGAATCAGAAGAGAGAGCCACAACATCGATCCTCCGGTCTTCCTCCATAGCTCCCACAAATACCGGAGCGGACTCATTAACATCGTCTATTGGAGAAAAACTCTCAACATCGACATTTTCCTCTGCTTTCTCACTGGTAGGAGCAAAGGGCGGATGATCTTGCTCGTTAGGAGTACCAACCATTGACTGATTCTCTCGACTTTCAGGGATATCACCACCAGAAGCCATGATCTTCACAAACTCGTTTCGATATTCGGTTATGTCCCTACGAGTTTGTTTGGTCCTCGCCAGATCTAAGAAGCTGCAGAAATGGGGGACGAAGTGTCAGGACAAAAAATCGCAAATGGGTCCGCGAACAAGTCGGAACCCGACCTGACGACCCCCACTCTGAGCGAACAAATGAAAAACTAGGAGGGGTACAAAACACAAATTACAAATAGAAATAATTAAAAACTAACCTTGAAATAAAGTGGATACGGAGATCGAATCTGAAAGAACTCTTTTTGTCGACTTGAAGATCGGAAGTCAGAGTAGAAGAAGTTAATCAAGACCGGTAGTCAAAGCAGAAGAAGTTATGCAGCGAACAAAACAAGAGCAAGTGACCCTTTATTTATAGTGGACCGAATATCATGGGCTGGGCCTGAAAGTCGAATCGACGCATCCAATCAAAGCCCAAAAGGTCAGAAACTAAAAACAAAACGTCATCATCATTAGCCGCCATCGTAATGCACGCCATGTCAGAAACGTTTAATGCATGGCACAGACTCCAAGGCACTGATCCAACTGATCGAAGGGAAGCTCGGTAAGGAAAGCTCGGTACATCTCAAGCCAAGATCGCCCCTCAAAAAAGAAAGCTCGGTGCGTCCTATGATCGACAACGTGAGGTGACACCAACTCATCAAAGCCAAGATCGCCCTTCAGGCGACCAGGCTTGGGGGGCCACTGTTATGGTAATAAGTAAAAGGCCTCAACAATATTTACACCCCCCTGCAAGGCCCAATAACAAACCGGCCCATAGCCAGAAAATCTAGCCCAATCGACCAACGGCTCAGATAACTCGGCGAGATCTGACGGCTCAAGATCGTCAGAACATACATCACACAAACTCTATAAATACCACCTTCAATACTCATAAATGTAAGTAATTTCTCTCCTACCACCACATATTTACTCAAACACTGACTTGAGCTTCGGAGTGTCATTGCAGGTACAACACCGCCACGTCAAGATCGAACAAAGACCACCATCTCAAGATCGAACAAAGACCACCATCTCAAGATCTAACAAAGACCACTATCCCAAAATCGAACAAGGCCGTCACTTTAAGATCGCCACATTATCAAGAATTAAAACACCTACTAACTACTTCGATCTTATCATAAAGCTCGTAAGTGCAGTACAGAACAACTATGAAGAACAGTTATTTGAAACAATTACCCTCGCATAAGGGACAGAGTGAAAAACAACATAAAGAACTTAAAAGAACATTAAAGAAAATATAATTTTTTAGGTGAAGATAAAAGAACATTAAAGTAACACAAATGTATTTAAACTGGTTGGCAAATTGAATTGGTTTACCTTTCGTACCCTAAAGTCTAAACAATGAGAAAAGCTACACAACACACAAAAGCTTTGCTTACTTGCCTCCATGCTTGCCAAGTTAGTGAGTGTATACCTTTTAGAACAAAAAAACAGGCATCCGGAACTTGATATCCAAAAAATGCAAGCCAAATTAATAACAAAAAGAAATTTGAGATAATATGAACTTATGGATAACTAATCAACAGTAACATTGCATACAACTAAAAGTTAATTAAAGGTCTTGATGAATAAGCAAGCTTAGCCAACAAATATGAAAGAGATAGAATACCTCCACCAATTTGATATGCTTAAAAATTCAATTGGTGTTAATGGTAATCAGCACCACCTGTCAAGGCAATAAAACATAAATAGCTCTCAAAGTATGAGGGTTATCATAAGACCAAAAAACTATTTTAAAGAAACCCAAACTCTTGAAGCCATGAAAGCTGTGTGTTTTCTTTCTTCATGCGGAGGTCAATTTATTTGCTTTCTTTCTTTTGAATCCTTCTCTCTCTCTCTCTCTCTCTCTCTCTCTCTCTCTCTCTCTCTCTCTCTCTCTCTCTCTCTCTCTCTCTCTCTCTCTCTCTCTCTCTCTCTCTCTCTCTCTCTCTCTCTCTCTCTCTCTCTCTCTCTCTCTGATGATACTTCTTTCATAACTCAGTTAGTTCTGTCTACTTTTCTGCAATTTCTGCAACACAGCAGAAAGTAGCTGCTCCTGTCACTCAACCTAGGCCTGGACAAAAAATGCAAACCGGCCCGAGAACCCGCAAAACCGAAAGAAATGAGTTGTAATGGGCGGTTATAAACGGGCCAGCGGGTCAATGGGTGCAAAAATCGGTTAGTGTCGGGTTGGGCTGGGCGGGTGCAGTTGTGTTTTGTAGGCCCATCGGTGCCCGCACCCGCCCGCTATTGTCCTCTCTGTTTATCTAGTTTATATTTTATAATTTATATTCCTCCAGTCATTGTCTTATAAAGAAACGTGGGTGAGGGAAAAAGAAAAAATCAAAGAGAGAGAGAGAAAGAGAAAACGAGAAGCAGGGAAGAGAAGAGGAAAGAGACTGCCGAGAGGGAGAAGGGAGCGAGGGTGATGATTTCACCCGCAGCGCAATGGAAAAAAGGAATGACGGAGAATAGAGATGCAGTCGTGAGAAGTAACAAGAGCAGCGTTTGGTGAGTTTATTCCTTCTCTGTACCTATGTAACCAAGTTCTTGGCAATCTGAAGAGAGATGATAAAGCCAACAAATTAATTTAGGCCAAATCAAACTTTATTAAACTTTCAGATCTATTTTGCTGAGAATTCTTTTGCTGGAATTCTTTTGATAAAGAACAACATTGGTGAGAGCTATTTTGCTGGAATTCATCTTCCACATCTTTATTAAACTTTCAGATCTTTATTCTCAGTGTTGGCCCAACCCGTGCCAACCCACCCGGTACACCCGCCCAAACCGAAACCCGCATCCGCACAAACCGAAAGCTACGTTTGGGCGGTTTTGGGCCTAGCCTTTTCAACCGCGGTTTTGGTCGGTTGCTTGATTTGGGCCCGAACCCGCCCACACCCGCCCGTTGTCCAGGCCTAACTCAACCCAACATAAAGCAGCCGAAAGTAGAGTACTAATTTACAGCCGAAAGTACATCAAAGGAAACAATACAAAAGTGGTTCACCATGATCTCTTAGGATTTGGAGCACAGTTCAAAAAAGGTCACAACCCAGAAAGCTTTTTGAACAAAAAAAATCAAACAATAACAACCTAAAAAAAGGAAACCCAAACAACAGATAATAATGAGAGAAGAGAAAAATCCAAATGCAGATTTTGTCTCCATCGTCATTAGGTTGACAAAAAAAAAGCTTAAAGGTTCAATGCAAGTCATGTAACAGACTTACTTTGTTGCAGTATCAGTTTTGAGGGTATACAAATAAAAACACCCATTAGCTAACATAAATGGACCGCCTGAGACTAAAAGAGGCATAGCATGCATATGTCTAGCAATGGAAAAACTGAGATTGAAGATAGATTTTCGAAAGGTAAAAAAGAAAATGGAAGAGGAGAATCAACTCACCATAAAATGTCTTTATAATGTACAAAATGGAAAGAATTATGATCATTGATTATCATGCATAAATGATTATATGAAAATATATAGTCACATATAGGAACAAATACAGAAAACAAATAACATAAAGGGTTGCCTTTGGGTTTGATGCAGTCTTTATAACCTGGGCTTGTAAAAGACCTAACAATATGAGAGAGAGAGAGAGAGAGAGAGAGAGAGAGATAAAGGAGAGATAACCTGGGCTTGACGATTTTGGTCCCCCTATATTCCCAATTTGAAAAATCAAGGTCTCCCACCCCAATTTTGACTCAGTTTGACTGACTAATCCTACGTGGCAGCCCACGTGGACTGCCACGTAGGCACACCCCCCCCACCCCACCCCACCCCCCCACCCCACCCCAACCCCACTCCCACCCCACCCCCACCCCCACCCTCCACTGTTCCCCTTCGCCCCACCCCACCCCCCACCCCCACCGTGAACCCCCACCCCCCACCCCCACCCCCACTGTGAACCCCCCATCCCCACCCCCCTTCGCACCTCTCTCTCTCTCTCGCTCACCGTCTCTCCCCTCCCCCCTCGATTTCCCTCTCTCTCTCCCTCACCGTCTCTCCCCACCCCACCCCACCACCCCATCGATCTCTCTCTGTCTCCCTTATCCCCCCACCCCACCCCCTTTCGCACCTCCCTCTCTCTCTCGCTCACCGCTCTCCCCTCCCCCCTCGATTTCCCTCTCTCTCTGTCGCTCACCGTCGCTCACCGTCGCTCTCCCTTCGATCTCCATCGCTCTCGCTCGCCGTTCCCTCCCTTCGATCTCCATCGCTCTCGCTCGTCGCTCACCGTCGCCGCTCCCTCTCTCTGCGTCTCTCTCTCTCTCTCTGCGAACTCTCTGGGGGTGGGGGGTGGGAACAGGAACAGTGGAGGGTGGGGGGGTTCACGGTGGGGGGTGGGAGGGGTCACGGTGGGGGAGGGGGGAGGGGAAGAGGAACAATGCGAAGGGGTGGGGGGGAGGGGAAGATGAACAGTGGGGGGTGGAGGGGTGGGGGTGGGGTGGGGGGGTGCCTACGTGGCAGTCCACGTGGGCTGCCACGTAGGATTAGTCAGTCAAACTGAGTCAAAATTGGGGTGGGGGACCTTGATTTTTCAAATTGAGAATATAGGGGGACCAAAATCGTCAAATTAAAACTTTAGGGACCAAAATCGTGGATTGATCAAAATAGGGGGACCAAAACTGTATTTAAGCCTAAATGATTATATGAAAATGTATAGTCACATATAGGAACAAATACAGAAAACAAATAACATAAAGGGTTGCCTTTGGGTTTGATGCAGTCTTTATAACCTGGGCTTGTAAAAGACCTAACAATATGAGAGAGAGAAAGAGAGAGAGAGAGAGAGAGAGAGAGAGAGAGAGAGATAAAGGAGAACAAACCAAAGGCTAAGAAACTCAAAATTTAACACATTTACAAACACCATTACACATCTTAAAAAATCCCATCTACAAAAAACAAAACATACCTCAAAAGTTTTAACCAACCAAATAAGTTGACCCTTAGCAATGTGCCTCCCTCAAACGAAAGCCAGAAACCTTCATCTTCCCTAAGCATCAAGATGAAAGCATAGAATTCAGCTAAATTGATAGATTTCAAGCATACAAAATACAAAATTCACAAATATGCAAACACGAAAAGGGAAATTATATAGCAAATCACCCTTCAAAAATAATTGGAATGTAAGTTAGGAGAATGAAACACAACAAATAACCAGATCTGTGTGAACACGCCTAAAAAAAAATAATGTAAAAGTAAAACATGTTGGTTAGAAATCGAGATGATACTGGATAAATCTGAAGTCGTGTATAACACTTTCAGATTGAATCAAATTTCGGGGTTCAACCAAAATTGTTCAATCGGATAAAATCAGAAGATTATAATTCAAGAGTTTTTGTTTTTTTCTTGTATGTTTTTACACCTGTTATGCTTTCTGAACCAGAATGATTATTTATGATCAAGGAACCGGTGGTTTTTTTGGCGGTTGATGGAAGTTTTATCTTTTAAACAGCCTTTTTCGGTCAAATGGCGCGCAAGTAGCGCACAGTTCGCGCTCCACGCGGAACTGGGCAGAACATTCTGCCAATCCGCACGTAAGTAGCGCACAGATCGCGCTCCACGCGCGCTCCGCGCGCCAACGACCTGAATGTCACTTCCATGTAATTTCCAAAATTTGCTTAAACCGAACATCTCGTTATTACATTAAAACAAGTGTGCACTCTTATTTTAACATAATAAAGAGATCAGTTACACTAAAATGTCCAACAAACCTCCCCCATTTTAGTGTAATTACCGATCAAATCACCAAAGTCATAACATACAACAAACTACTGCATAGATGAAATATCGGGACGATTGAATTTCATCTTAGCAAATTACACGTTTCAAATATTCGAATATCAGGGTGTCTCTAAGGATTGAACCCTTTCTATTCATAATGAATACATGAAGATAATCTGCACAATAGTTTATAACATTACTCTTGCTCGACACTAGTTTACTAGCCTGTGTCCCTATCCTTCATAAGCATATCAAAGCCAAGTCCCAGCTTCTTGAAGCGGCTAAACTTCATGCTTATATAGGTAGTCCTTTTCTTTCTTGCACCTGCAAATGCAATTTTTCAAAAGAACCATTGAGAAGTTATACTTCAACCTCCTTAACTTACAGAACCGAACACATACCTTTTGGGATACTTTCGATAATGTGTTCCAATCTTTACATGTTAAGCTTTCCACATTGAATTCAGCACCTAATGTCATATTAGATGGGAATTGGGTATCTTAACATAAGAGATTTCAGATGGACTTTAATCCTAATCCCACAGCCGACCTTTTCACGAGATCTCTACTTAACCCTTTGGTTAAATGATCGGCCAAATTATGCTGAGTTCTCACAAACTCCACTGATATTACACCATGCATGATTAACTCCCGAACCATGTTCATCTACCAGTTTACACACCTTATTTTCATTTCCTGGCATAACAAACCCTTCAGGTTGTTTCATGTATATCTCTTCATCCAATTCACCATTTAAGAATGCAGTTTTCACATCCATTTGGTGAATCACCAGATTGTGGATAGCAGCAAGTGCTAACAACAGTCTAATAGTGGATATCCTAGCAACAGGAGCATATGTATCGAAAAAATCAATACCCTCCTTTTGTCTAAAGCCTTGGATAACCAATCTGGCTTTGTACTTGTCAACAGTACCATCCACTTTCATCGTTCTCCTAAAGATCATCTTACATCCTAATGGCTTACATCCAGGAGGTAAATCAACCAATTTCCAGGTATTATTTTGCAAGATGGAATCCATCTCACTTTGGATTGCTTCTTTCCAGAATGCAACATCCCTTGAAGCCATTGCTTCACTAAAAGTCTTTGGATCTTCCTCAACATTAAGGCAATATTGATATTGAAATTCAATATCATTCCTTGACCCTTCAACCAAATAAAGTTGAAAGTCATCACCAAATGACTTAGCCTTTCTTACTCTCGTACTCTTCCTAGTTTCAGTACTAGTTGAAGGTGTATCCTCATTATTAACTGAGACTTTCGACATGGAATTCATGTCCTTTGGCCTAGGTATAGATGTAAACCTTTGTTCATCAAAGATAGCATCCCGTGACTCTATAACCGAGTTCACAGCAACAGAATCATTAGATTCTAGCACATAGAATCTATATGCTTTAGAATGTTCAGCATATCCAATAAATATGCAATCTATACCTCTTTCACCTATGGTTTTCCTTTTAGGTTCTGTAAGCCTGACTACAGCCCTACATCCCCAAATTTTGAGATAACTGAAATTTGGTGTCTTTTTGTGCCAAAGTTCATATGGGGTAACCTTATTCCTTTTGTTAGGAATTCGGTTCAACAAGTAACAGGCTGTCAACATAGCCTCGCCCCAAAATCCTTCACTTAGACCCGAATAGGATAACATAGAATTCACCATTTCTTTCAAGGTTCTATTTTTCCTTTCGGCTACACCATTTTGTTGTGGTGTATAGGGAGCTGTTGTTTGATGTATTATTCCAGTAGATTGAAAATAAACCGGATCATAATACTCACCTCCCCTATCCGTACGAAGAGTTTTGATTAGCCCATTTTGATGAAGTTCTACCTCTTTCTTATAAATTTTAAATTTATCAAGAGCTTCATCTTTTGTAGTTAATAAATATACATAACAGTACCTAGATGCATCATCAATAAAAGTAACAAGATATTTTTTATGACCTAATGATGGAGTAGCATGCAAATCGCACAAATCACTATGAATAAGGTCTAAGATTATAGTCTCACTTTTAACATCCTTAAAAGGTTTCCTAGTGATCTTGGTCAACATGCAAGTTTTGCATTTTTCAATGTTCATATCAAAAGGAGGAATCATACTTGTTTTTGACATATCTTTTAATCTTTTGTAATGAACATGTCCTAATCTAGCATGCCAAATTTCTGATTTTGTCATATTAGTTATAGAACTACACGAGGCCATACAAACAGATTCATGAACAAAAGGAACATCAATGTTTAATTTAAACATTCCATTACAACGATAACCAAATCCAACAAACGAACCATGTCTTGACAAGATGTACTTGTCACTTTCAAGTACTTGCTTGAAACCACATTTATTTAAAACCATACCAGACAATAAGTTCTTACGAATACCAGGTACAAATAAGACATTATCCAAATACAAACTTTTTCCGGAAGTAAAAACTAAATTTACACAACCTAATCCTAGGATTGGTTCAGTCGCAACATTGCCCATCTTCACAATAGAGCCATCATCGATTGGTTTAAATTCCTTGAACCACCGACGATCTTTGCACACATGGCTTGTTGCTCCCGAATCAAACCACCAAGCAACGTCATCATCCTGCACATAGAATGCATCAGATATTAGTGATACATAATTTGAATTCGTATTCGAATTAAAATTATTCACAACAATCTGACCTTGTTGCTTTTCAGGATCATTCGACCCACTTGGACCAGCCTTGTTCTTTTCTTTGAACACCCGGCAATCCCTCTTTAAATGACCAGGTTTCCCACACTTCCAACATGACAATTTTGTCTGTTTGTTTGGACCTTTGTTCTTATTTCCTTGAAATTTTCGTTTCTTACCTTTAGCATTGGAATTTTGCTTAACTGTTCCACTTTCCTCTACCATATTAACGGAAGAGGAACCTGCTACGTTTTTATCATTGACTTTGTCAATTTCCTGAGCCCTCAGCGACTCCTCAATCATGAAATGACTACCGAGTTGAACCAGAGTCAACTCTTCCTTCTTATGTTTCAAGGTATGCTTGAAATCTTTCCAAGAAGAAGGCGGTTTATCAATTATAGATGAAACTGCAATGGATTCATCCATTTTCAAATCATGTTGAGTAAACTGACCCAAAATTCGCAGCAGTTCATTATATTGTTCCATAACAGGCCTCGAGTCCACCATTTTGTAATTAAAGAAATTACTAACTAAGAATTTGTTACTTGAGGCATCTTCTGCCATATACTTGGTTTCAAGAGAGTCCCATAATTCCTTAGCAGACTCAACATTTTGATAAATATCAAAGAGAGAGTCAGACATACCGTTCAGAATGTGTCCACGACAGATGTAATCGTCATTCTCCCATTTCAAACGCTTCCTTGTTTGATCCAGAGATTCGACTTCCATATACACCGGCATCGGTGTACTCAGCACATACACCACTTTCAATGTTGTCAAGAGAAAGTGCATCTTCTTCTGCCATCTTCTGAAATCCTGCCCTTCAAACTTGTCCAATTTCGCAAACTTGCTTGTCATCTTCGAACTATCGTTCGTCATCTCGAAAGAATTTGATTCAATCTTTTGTTGGTTAGAAATCGAGATGATACTGGATAAATCTGAAGTCGTGTATAACACTTTCAGATTGAATCAAATTTCGGGGTTCAACCAAAATTGTTCAATCGGATAAAATCAGAAGATTATAATTCAAGAGTTTTTGTTTTTTTCTTGTATGGTTTTACACCTGTTATGCTTTCTGAACCAGAATGATTATTTATGATCAAAGAACCGGTGGTTTTTTTGGCGGTTGATGGAAGTTTTATCTTTTAAACTGCCTTTTCCGGTCAAATGGCGCGCAAGTAGCGCACAGTTCGCGCTCCACGCGCAACTGGGCAGAACATTCTGCCAATCCGCGCGTAAGTAGCGCACAGATCGCGCTCCACGCGCGCTCCGCGCGTCAACGACCTGAAAGTCACTTCCATGTAATTTCCAAAATTTGCCTAAACCGAACATCTCGTTAGTACATTAAAACAAGCGTGCACTCTTATTTTAACATAATAAAGAGATCAATTACACTAAAATGTCCAACAAAACATAAACACAAAGTCCAAAACAGCTAGCTATGGAAAAACAAACTTTGCTCTGCCCAATTTTTGGTTCACTTCAAGTGTAGCTTTATTCAAGTAAACAAACCACGGGTTCTCAATCACCGTTTCTCCTTTATCCAACAATGACCTTGAAGTCTCAAGTAAGAGCAGGAGATGCAAAAAAAAACAAAAGGGAAAATAGGAAATCATTGAAAAGAATGGAATTTGGATAATTTTGAAACTGAAAAATTCAAGAAAGAGAAAAACCTCTACTGTCGCTGCAGTGCCGGTGCAAGTTCCAGCAAACGTTGACGACAGTCATACATCAATGCTCTTCATTTGCTCTCGTGTTCGCTCGCGTGCGTTCCGCGTTTCATCACTGTGTTCCCGACCACCGTCGCGATAAATGCCGTCGCAAACGCCGTTTTAGTCACCAGAAACGCCGTTTGCACCGCAGGTCTTCCTCTTTGCTTTTTGCGGCGGTTCTGACGAAGCATAGAGAGTGGGTTGTTGCAGTCACCGCAAAAAAGGTTTCAAGCTTCAATGAAAGAAATCTAACAATAAGAAAAGAAAAGGAAAAAATTAAGAAAATAAGAAACAATGGTATAAATTGATAGAAGAAGAAAAGAGTGTGAAGAAGAGAACACCGATAAGGTACCACGGGAAACGATGCCGTCACCACCATTAGCGGCAGAGAGAGGGGAGACGCCATTGTTGGCTGTGAGGAAGGAAATGAGAGAGACGCACGAGATGAGGAGGGATCTCCGGCGAAATGGTCGCGGTTTCCTTGACTGAAGCGAATCTGCCATCGCTTCCTTCGCATCTTCCCGGAGCTTTGCCGTATACGTCTATATGATGACTGATGAGCGATTGAGTGTTCTGAGAAGCTTCAATAAATCGTTGAAGCACCGTAGGAAGGGATTATTAGATGTTTCTAGTAAAAAAAAGAAGGTGCGTTGGAGAATATTGAGTTGTTGAGAGGAGGATTTAGGACCAGAAAGAAGAGGGTGGTTGGAGAGAATGAAGGGAGAAGAGTGGGAGAATGGGAAGGGCGTGGTGTGTTGGGATTTAGCAAGATACAAAATTGCATATGAAATTTGCGTTATTTACAATCATGTCATTGCACTACAAAAAAACAGCGTATTAGCGACGGATTTTTCCGTCACTAATACCACTTTTCCCTCGCTAAAACCAGTTAGCGACGGAATTAGCGACGGATGTGTTTCCGTCGCTAAAAAGCTTGTCGCTAATTATTAGCGACGGATTTGTTTCCGTCGCTACTTAGCGACGGATTAATCCGTCGCTATTTCCGTCGCTAATGACTGCCACGTGTTAGTCAATGAATGAGCATAATTAGCGACGGATTTCCGTCTCTAATTCCGTCGCTAATGGATGCCACGTGGTTGTGTCTGGTTAGCAATATTAGCGACGGAATTCCGCCACTAATACCGTCGCTAATAACCCCTAATTTTTTTTTAAAAATTTTGGAAAACCTGCTTTTTAATTTTTGGAAAACCTGCTTTTTAAAATCGAAATGCGAAACACCCTGTCTATTGCGCAAAACCCTGTCTATTATAAACACTATAAGATAAATGCGAAAATCTGAATTAACAATAAAGTCGAAATCAACAATACAATCCCAAATAACAATAAAGTCGAAATCAACAATACAATCCCAATTAACAATAAAATCCGAATCAAAATAAACTAGTTCAAAATGTCAAAATAAACAAAGTCCTAATAGGGATTATCATCAGACCCCTCAAACTCAGACCCATTTGGATGTTTGCGGTTATAATACTTCAATATCTTCGCTTGCGCACGGGTAAAATTCAAGAAGTCTTCCTGCAAAGTTGTCTGCACCTGTTCATGAGTCTGCAGCCGCTGCTCCTGATCCTGAATGACCTGTGCCTGAGCCTGCACCTGCTGCCTAAGTTGCGCGGTCTCGTCAGCTGTAGCAGGAGGAGGAGGAGGAGGTCCACTGCTAGAAGGCCCACTAGTGTCGAAGTGATCAACCCCAGAGTTCAATAACGGCGCCAAGGGCCCCGAACCATACAGGCGACCCTTATTCGGCCCGCCTACCACCATCTTCCAATTGCGATTCGCCAGAGCTATGATCTCAGGGGGAAGTGGACCAAGTGAGCCAGGGTTCCAGGTCCCCTGAGTCGGCTCAACCATCGTCTCACTAACATCCTCCTGTTTTCCATAACCAGATAACATAGCATAATTAGCGTTCCATTTTAAGAAAACAAAATTATTTAATACAAAACAAGTTGTATATACCTGAGTTTTCCTAGAGCGCTCATCAACATACTCCGTAGTACCCTTCCTCAAATGTGTTGCCCTGTGAAGCTCAGGAATAGTGATATTGCGTCCAGCCTTCTTACTCTGTAATAATGAAACACATTTTCAATGATTGCTAATCACCCTAAATAAACTAAAATAACACATACTTAAAATAATTTACCAATCTGACAGCATGCTGAGCCTGGTTGACGGAGCCGCAACAGTGAAGCGTGTTGCGCCCGAAAAAGTCCCCGAGGGAAAACCTTCCTCGTTCACAACTTTTCTTAAGACAATGAAGCCGCCACCAATATTTATTAAGGAAAATATTAGGAAAACCTTTTTTGGAAAGCGATTGGTCTTGCGAAACTAGAGAAGAGGGTTCGGGGGTCGGTTACGTGCGGGGAAGGTGTTAGCACCTCACACGTCCTCTCTACTGAGAGGGAACCTTTAATTAAATGTGTGGTTTTAAATGTTGATTTGAAAAATATCTAATTTGCCTCTTTACTTCTTATTGAAAATGAATTAAAGAACTTAATAAAAATTTTTATTTTTGGAGAGAAAGGAAAAAAAAAAAAAGGGTTTTTAGAAAGAAGTGCTTGACGGGACATGGCCCGCTCCTACGTATCTCCCGGTGCGATGGAGAATTCAAAGCTACGTAGTTCTTGGGTGTAGAAAATGTTTGTGGGTTGGTGTTTTTTAATGTAGGGGTTTTAGGATTGTGTGATCTGTGTTGAAGGACCACCGGGGGTCTGAAGGGCCGCTGGGGGCTGAAGGAGCGCTGGGGCTCTGAAGGACCACAGTTCACTTATCCTAAAACGATGATTAACCCGGTCGTACGACCGACTTAATCCCCTACTTTGAAAATAAGATTTTTGATTTTTGAAAGAGATGTGTTTGTATTTTTTATTTGGAAATTATTTATTTTTGCGCTTGACAGGGGTGTGGCCCTGCTCCTACGTATCTCCGGGTGGAGAATCAAAGGCGACGTAGTTCTAGGTCTTTTGAAAATAATTGTTGAAAACTTATTGTGAAAATGATTTTTATTTGTTATGCTTGACGGGATGTGACCCGCTCCTACGTATCTCCTGGTGCGATGGAGAATTCAAAGCTACGTAGTTCTTCTGTGTTTGGAAAACGGTTTTTGTTATTTTATTATTTATTTATTTTTTATCTTGTTTAATTGTGAAAATTAGGCATTTATGATGATCAATTGAGCAAATGCTCCAAGTGATCACCACTAGTACCTCATTGTTAGTAATCATGCAAGCAAAGGCTTCACAAGACTATTTAACAAAGTTTTTAACTTAGTGAAAATCTTTAGGAAAATTAGGTATTCATGATGATCAATTGAGCAAAGGCTCCAAGTGATCACCACTAGTACCTCGTTGTTAATAATCATGCAAGCAAAGGCTCCACAAGACTATTAACAAAGTTTTTAATTTATGAGAAAATATTTTGTCTTGAAGAGATTTAAATTAAATTAAAAAACGAGAAAAAAGGGGTGAAACAGTAAAGTGGGAGTGTAATTAACTGTGTGGGGTTGTATAATTAAACGGGGTGTAAAGAGGAAGCCCAGTTCGCATTGGAGGGCCCAATATGCGAAACTGGGCTTAAGTGAGGGGGTGTGTGCGTGTTAATCCGTGGGGTACTAATAGCATTCTAATAATAAAAAATAAAATTAAAATAAAAATTAATTAAAACCCTACCTATAAAATACAAAACCTAAAAAATTTTCTAACCTAATTCTCCAACTCTCTCTCTCAGCGCCGCATTCCCCCTCAAATCAACCCACCCTAAAAAATCTCTCTCTCTCCTTGCCGCGGCGGATTCCCCCACCCTGTGACCTCTCCTCTTTCTCCTATACTCCGTTTCCACATCTGCCTCCCTCTCTCAACTCCATTTCTGTTTCCGTCTTCCCTCTTCAACGCACCTACTCTCTCTCTCCTTCTCTCGATCGCACTTCTTTCTCCTCTCCCTAGCTCCGCTCTCTCTCTCCACCGATCCACTATTTTTCGATTTGGTTTCTGCTAGTGGTGCGGCTTGGTTCAGTGGTGGAGATGGTGAGGGGCGACGGTGGTGAATGTTTGGCTTGCGATGTTGTGGGTGGTTTCGTGGTGGCTTCGTGGCGGCGCTGTGGTGGTTTCGGTTTGGCTCGGTTTTAGGGGAGGAAGATGACGATCGGAGACAGGGAGGGGTTGACTCCGGCGACGACTCACGGTGGGCTACACGACGACCGCCTGGCTGGAGAAGCAGCATCGCACGCCGGCGATGGCAACTGCTGGTGAGGGGATGCACGGTGGTCCGCCTTCCGGCGACGACCACCACCGGCGGTAGTGATTCAAAAAAAGGGTACGGTTTTCACTTTTCTTTTTTTATTTCCACTCTTTTATTTTTTGTTTCTGGGCTCTCCCTCCCTTTTGCTATTGCTAATTAAAAAAAGGAAAAAAACCTAAATCGATTTCCAGGGACTGATAAGGATGTTTGGTGATTTTTTTTTGAACCTATTTGTATCCTAAAGTTTCTAATTCTACCAATTTTTACATGTATAGAAAATGGTACATGCTTTATTTTGGTTCCATTTACCTGTGCACCTACTTATGTTCAACATTTTTTAGTTGATTTGTGATTCTACTCAGATTTTAAAACCCTTAGAATATTTACATTTCATATTTCATATTTCCAGATTACTCAAATAAATAAAAAACGTACAAGCAGAAAAACGAAATCCCAACCTGAACTTCAGCTTCTGAATAATCTCGTATTACTCAGCCTGTTGCTATTGACCTCTGCTGCTGCTACTGCTTCTGTTTTAGGACTTTGTGATTAGGGTTCCAGTGTGGAACCCTAACTTCTTTGCTCTGATTTTCTCTGTATTTCCGTCCCCCCCATTTTCTGTCAGTGGACTGTTGATTTTATAGGCATTTTTAGGTTTTTTGTATTAAAATTCTGATTCTGATTTGATCCTATTTCCTTTTTCAGGTACCGGGCTTGCTGAGAAGCCTTGGGGAGCAAGAACAGCCCAATTTGAAGCTGTCGATGCTGCTCAGATTATTTTTGTATTTTTCGTTTTCCTATTTTTTTTGTACTTTTGGATGATTATTATTTTTTGTATTTTTTGGATAATTGTAATATTATTTTTGTAAATAAACAATAAATAGAATTTTTTGACATTTTTGATACTATATTGCTTAAATAAATTATATAAACAAAATAAGATTAATAACAAGAAAAAGGAGTCGGGCCAAATACAAAGACGAGAACGGGCCAGACTAAACAAATACGCTAAAACGAGGCTCAAATAGAACAAATAGGCCCGCTAACACTAAAAATTAACTAGGAACCGCGTTCGTGGGCCCGACTCAAAATGATAAGCCCAATAGTGAGAAAAGCGACTTAAATAAGCCCGCTTAGGTTCAACTAGGCCCAAATATCAAGATTAAACTGAAGAATGCGCGAAAAGATCGATCATTCGCACGCATGCCTAGCTTAAGTAACGGTATTTCGGCTTAATTGAACGGATAATTGAAATTGGCTTAAATTAAAAAAGGACGCTATTCTAACTACTCAAAATATAAATTAAGTAAAACAAGTGACTAGAAGGCGGACAAAATTGGGGTATGACAGCTGCCCCTCTTTATTCGGATTTTATCCAGAAATATGAATTGGCCGAGACATATTTCGAAGATAAAATAGGAATAAAGAATTCAGAAATTATACCAATTTTGTCTACTTAGAGAAACCTGAATTTCTTTTTTTTTTTATTTTTATTTTTATTTTTATTTTTGGAAAGGTGGACACTTTCGTGTCGATGCGAAAACAGTAAATGAACACTGACGTGCAGACAGAAAAGGTAAAATGGGCACTTGCGTGCAGACAGAAAAGGTAAAATGGGCACTTGCGTGCAGAAAGCGGTAAATTGCCCAGGCTGCCTAAAACCTGTAATCCTTAAACGGACTCTTGGTGAATCCGAGTTTGCACGTGGCTTTGAGGAGCACGCTTCCTGCTGGCCTTTTCGAGCGACCGGGGGGATCGTTATCAGCTCCGGAACTGATATACTGATCAATGCACGGCGTCCACTGTATCTCAGGCTGATACAACTATTCCGTTGAACCTCACATGGGGCTGCGGTCCATCGCGTTGCTCGTACGCGACGTGAGACCTGGGCAGAAGGGAGCGATGATCTCTGTGCTCCAATCCGCAATGCACGCTTGAGCGCTCCCTTTTCTTTTCTCTCCTTCTTTTCTATTTCTCACTCCTTTTTTTTTGAACTCCCAACTTGGGGGAACATTTTCTGGAATCTGGGGGCGAGGGCTAACACCGAAGTGCTCAGCCTTTTTTGTACCTGTAGCTGAAAATGAACAAATGCATGCAATGCAAATGCCATGATTGCTGTTTTCTTTGAATGATGAGTTTCTTATTTCCTTTGTCTATGCTGGATGAATGCATGATCCTCTACTGTTCCTATATGCTTGATGAATGCAATGATTTTCCTTTTCTTCTCTTGTCTGTACGCAATGCATGATTTTCTTTTTCTTTTGCTTATGTCTGATGAATGCATGATTTTCTCCTGTTCTTATATGTCTTTTTCTCTTTCTCTAGCTTCTCTTTTTTCTTTTTCTTTCTTTCCTTTTCTTTTTGTTGCTCTCTTGGCTCTTTTTTTTTTCTCTCTTTTGGCTTCTCTTTTGCTCTTTTAAGAATCATGGGTATGTGAATGCAAAGTTTTGATGAATGCTCATGTATTTTAATGGAATGACAGATGACATGTAATGGAAAATTTTTCTTCTTTGCCTTTTTTCTATGAAGTGTGAATATTGCTGATGAATGAAATGATGAACGACATGGGACGCTTTAGCTTTCTTTTCTTCTATGAGATGCAAGTATTGATGTGATGCAACTGTATTGCTTTGATGTTTGAATGCAAATGTATGCGGTGATTGATGCTTTGATGAATGAAATGCTCTTGTTCTAACTTCTGTTTGTTTCTTTTTGCTTCTTCTATGAAATGCAAACATTAATATGATGCAATGCTCTGATGTTTGATGCAATGATTCTTGTTCTCTTTTCTTTTATGGAAATGCTAACGTTAATATGATGCATATGCACTACTTTAATGTTTGATGATTGAATGACAAAGGAATGCTTGTGAAATGATGAATGATATGGAATGCTGGATGACAGGGAAAGTTTTTGTGTTGCTTTTGTGGTTTCTTTTCTTTATTTTCTTTTTGCTTTCTTTGCTTTTTCTATGAAATATCTGATGCAAAATGTAATGCTCTAATGATGAATGACATGCGATGATTTTGTTCTTTTCCTTTTTTATGAGGTGCGAACATTAATATGATGCCAATGCAATGAAAAGATTTCTGCTTTTTCTTCTTTACTATTTTTCTTCTATGAAATGCAAGTATTAATATGGTGCAACTGATGTGGAACGTTTTTTTTTTCTTTTTACTATGTGATGAATGCACAAAATGTGAAGATGCAAATGTAATGCTTTGATGCATATGCTATAATGCATGAGGTAAACATTTTTGTGATGATGAGATGCGAGACTTTGAATGCAAGGACTTGAGATGATTATTGACCATTCTGTTGAAAAATTGAATTTGATTCAAACTCTGGTGTTCTCAAGGTTTTTATTTACAAACAACCTCACTTGCTTTCTCTTTCTTTCCATGATGACTGAATTTTAGATATCACGTAAACAACTTGTGTTCTCTCTCTTGAAGCATTGTCTAGTAAGCACGCATTGGAGTGCAAATGTGAATGAATGAGTCAGTTAACTTGGAATTGGTTTAGGGCATGGACTTTTATGGCAAGTGAAGGAATGACAGACATGGTTATTGCCGAAGCTTATGAGGGACCAAGAGATACAAGATTGCCCCAATTCGGGTCTTTGACGAGTGAATGACTTGCCCCTGTCTAGTGGTGACAACAACTAGGGGTGTAGAAGATGATGAATTGGGAACGTTTCGGCTCTTGGGATGAAAGCTGGAATGAAAGGGGTTTTGCCTCAACCCACGGAATTTGATGTTGCCCCAGTCATAACAAGGACAAGGCTGCCCCAATCAGAATGACAAGGTCTTGTTTGGGATAGTGAGTTGAGAGATTGCCCCGGTGAGGTTTTTATGGGAATGAATGAGGTGAAGGAATGGGAATGCACTTGCCCCACTTTGGAATGACATTGACAACTGGAATGACATGGGATGGGCATTGAACAGACTTTCCCAAGACTAAGGTGTGTGGGTGGTGAAGAGAATGCCCCAACTTTGGGTCTGAGTGGTATTCTCAGTGCAAATCTTTGGTTCTCTACTGATGTCTTGACTTTTTAGTGCGAAAGAATCCTTACCCGGTGATCACTAAACCTTGTTTTAATGCATCTTGAATGTGTTTTGGAGTGCAAGTCCCTCTTTTTTATTTTGTCAGCTTTCTTTTTTCTGACTGTTCGTTTTTGTTTCCTCAGTTCTCTTTTTTCTGAGGGTTTATTCTTTCTTGATCAGCTTTCTTTTTTCTGATCGTTTGTTTTTCTTTTGAGCAAACACATTGTACATAGATAAGCTTGTTCGTCCTAAGATTAGAATTTGAGTGAACAAAAGCAACCGGTCATTGATCGGAATGGACTTTTCGGGATTGTGGTGTTTTGTGGAGGAAGGAGGGTTAGGCTTGGTGAAGTGTTTGAGGCTAATGGGAGGATGAGTTTTGTTCGGCGTTGATTGACGGTTAATGGTCTATGAGGAAGATGGTTATTTGGGCTTGTTTGGGCTCTGTTAAAGCAAATTCGTGTCTCATGGTAGAATGACTAAGGGGTTTGATGTTGAGGCCAAAGGAAGTGTTTGAAGGTTTATGGAATCAGGTGTTGGGATGATGAAGTGTTTGAAGGTCTATTTAGACAAGGATCTCTTGTATTTTGTGGTAACATGTACCAGCTCACCACGTACATTTCTTCTGTATTTTTTTTTTTTTATGATTCTTTTCCTTCTTCGACTTGGGTGAGCTGATAAAAGTGATGCAGTGTTTTTTTTTATTTGGGGTGATCCTTGTCTAGGGTGATATTTGGATTTTGGTTTTTCTTGGCTCAAGGTGGGTAGGAAAGGGACTTTCTGGGATTTTGGGGTTTTTGAGGAGATGGCCAAACTTCATTTCAAATCCCGATTGCTTATTTCTATAAGACTTAAATAATTTATCTATCTTCATGTGTTTGCTCTTTTTTCCTTTTTTTGTGCCCTAATTTTTGCCTGGACCGCTCTTTGCGAGTTTTCAGTCCACCGGGCGCTCCTTTTTGCCTAGTCCGCCCTTTGCGGGTTTTCAACCTAGCGAGCTTGTTTTCTTGTTTATTATATTATTATTATTTTTTTTTTGAGAGACTTGCACTGAAGGAATATGACATTAATCAAGGGGAATTAATGATCACAGACTTGCCCTAGCATGGAGGACTTGAACCAAAAGTCAAATACGCACTGATGGGGAGAATATGCACTTTATGGGTGGACGGGGCGGGACTAGACTTGGACGGGAAACTGTGGTAAGGGAGGAAAACCAACGGACTCAAACAAGAGAATGTACTCATAGCATGCACGCTCATTAGAAGAATGCTTCACAGAGAGTTAACATCAGTTAAAAATTTGTTTTTTCTTTGATACACTATTTCAGTCTTTTGTCATGGAATGGATGGGATGCAGTGCTTTTGAAAAACTGAGTGCCTTGGAACACCTTGATTTTGCAACCAAGTAAGGATAAACTTTTTCAAAAAGGATGATTGTTTCGCAAGAACGTCTCGCTTCTCATCACAACTCTTATTTTATGCAATGAATGAATGAACAAATTATGATATGCAAGTATGATGCAAATGCGTGGAGAATGACCACTCGAAGAGTGTGGCTTATTCTAAATAATTTTGTTATTTTTAATGCAAGACAAAATATGGAATGCCAATGCGAATGATGCAAGAATGATGCCCCTTTTTTTTCAAAATGATTTTTGATTTTGATTTTTTTTATTTTTTTAGGGGCGAGACAAGGTACGCAATACCAATGCCCCCCTTTTCTTTTGAATGATGAAAGATGCAGGAATGATGCTTTTTCTCTAAATGATGATTTTTTTTTTAGAGGCAAGGCAAAGTATGAAATGCCAATGCCCCTTCCTTTTTTGAAAGATGCATGTATGGATGAATGATGTATTTGAACCAAAGTGATGAGGTTAATGAAATGGTGCATGAATGCTACATGATGATTTTTATTCATGATTATGAATGAGATGCTTTCTTGTTTTCATTTTTTGTGCAATGAAATGCATGATACTCACAATGATTTTCTTTTTTTGTTTTTTAGTTTTGGAACATGATTTTGAAAATTATTTGGAGATGCAAATGATTTATTGAAAAAAAGGTTTTAGAAAAATGTGCTTGACGGGGTATGACCCGCTCCTACGTATCCCCATTGTAATGAGGAATCAAAGCTTACGTAGTTCTACTGTGTCTTTTTTTTTGAAATAATGCTTATGCATGAATGTCTCATCTCGGATGAACTCGACGAGGATTTTTTGCATGATGAAATGCTTATGCTATGCAGATGATAATTGTTTTTTTTTTTATCTTTATGTAATGAAAGGGAATGCAAGATGAATGTTTTTTTTTTTCAAACTTTTGTTAGATGCAAATGCAATGGTGCGAAACGATGTGGATGCGAAATGATGTGGATGCGAAATGATGTGTCATTTACATAAAAAGAGGGTAAGAAGATAAGGATATTATTTTCTACGATTTTGAAATAGAGTTTAAGAAAAATGAATGCCTAAATTAATGCAACAAACAAAGGCGTGCCCCCGTGTCCTACAAAGGGTGGGAATCCTAGGGTCTAAAGTCGACGAAAGGGGTAATCCTCCCATGTAGGTTCTAATCACTTCCTTGCAATGGCAACCAAGAGATAAAGTCTCTCTCATGATGGCACCCACAATCGTAGAAAGCTACCGAGTGTGAGGCATCCTGACAAAGCGCACTCTTGGGCGGAACTTTCATGAGAGCCATACAGACAAAGGTCTACGAATGGCAGTCACTAATCGTTCCCACTCTCCTAGGTTTTTGTTCAGACCTTGGGTTTTAGGCCCCACTCAATGCTCACAAGTATAGGATGTGAAGTGTGTGTCGAGGGCACAACACCTAGGAATAACTACCCTTCCCCACCTGCAAATGAAAATCCAGAGCAGTCCAGACAAATAGCCTGTTGTTTATCCTAGGGTTCAATATCGATCCAATATAAACTAATCTAGGGTGCCAATAACAATGCACTACTTACCTCAGGAAAGGGAGCAAAGAAGAAGGGGACATGATAAGAAAGGGGAAGTATGCATGTGCTTACCATAGGAAAGGGAGCAGAGAAGAAGGGGACATGATAAGAAAGGGGAAGAAATGCATGAGGGAACTAAGCAAAGAAGTAACTATCTATTGCAAAAGCAAACATAGAATAAGAATGCACATGGATGTAACATGCTTATGAAAAAGGAAGAAGAAGCAAGATATTCAAATCAATCAAATAAACCACACATTTAATTAATTAGGCTTGACCCACTTTTAAAAAAATGTTTTTTAGTGTCCCCAGTGAAGTCGCCAGCTGTTGCGCCCGAAAAAGTCCCCGAGGGAGAACCTTCCTCGTTCACAACTTTTCTTAAGACAATGAAGCCGCCACCAATATTTATTAAGGAAAATATTAGGAAAACCTTTTTTGGAAAGCGATTGGTCTTGCGAAACTAGAGAAGAGGGTTCGGGGGTCGGTTACGTGCGGGGAAGGTGTTAGCACCTCACACGTCCTCTCTACTGAGAGGGAACCTTTAATTAAATGTGTGGTTTTAAATGTTGATTTGAAAAATATCTAATTTGCCTCTTTACTTCTTATTGAAAATGAATTAAAGAACTTAATAAAAAATTTTATTTTTGGAGAGAAAGGAAAAAAAAAAAAGGGTTTTTAGAAAGAAGTGCTTGACGGGACATGGCCCGCTCCTACGTATCTCCCGGTGCGATGGAGAATTCAAAGCTACGTAGTTCTTGGGTGTAGAAAATGTTTGTGGGTTGGTGTTTTTTAATGTAGGGGTTTTAGGATTGTGTGATCTGTGTTGAAGGACCACCGGGGGTCTGAAGGGCCGCTGGGGGCTGAAGGAGCGCTGGGGCTCTGAAGGACCACAGTTCACTTATCCTAAAACGATGATTAACCCGGTCGTACGACCGACTTAATCCCCTACTTTGAAAATAAGATTTTTGATTTTTGAAAGAGATGTGTTTGTATTTTTTATTTGGAAATTATTTATTTTTGCGCTTGACAGGGGTGTGGCCCTGCTCCTACGTATCTCCGGGTGGAGAATCAAAGGCGACGTAGTTCTAGGTCTTTTGAAAATAATTGTTGAAAACTTATTGTGAAAATGATTTTTATTTGTTATGCTTGACGGGATGTGACCCGCTCCTACGTATCTCCTGGTGCGATGGAGAATTCAAAGCTACGTAGTTCTTCTGTGTTTGGAAAACGGTTTTTGTTATTTTATTATTTATTTATTTTTTATCTTGTTTAATTGTGAAAATTAGGCATTTATGATGATCAATTGAGCAAAGGCTCCAAGTGATCACCACTAGTACCTCATTGTTAGTAATCATGCAAGCAAAGGCTTCACAAGACTATTTAACAAAGTTTTTAACTTAGTGAAAATCTTTAGGAAAATTAGGTATTCATGATGATCAATTGAGCAAAGGCTCCAAGTGATCACCACTAGTACCTCGTTGTTAATAATCATGCAAGCAAAGGCTCCACAAGACTATTAACAAAGTTTTTAATTTATGAGAAAATATTTTGTCTTGAAGAGATTTAAATTAAATTAAAAAACGAGAAAAAAGGGGTGAAACAGTAAAGTGGGAGTGTAATTAACTGTGTGGGGTTGTATAATTAAACGGGGTGTAAAGAGGAAGCCCAGTTCGCATTGGAGGGCCCAATATGCGAAACTGGGCTTAAGTGAGGGGGTGTGTGCGTGTTAATCCGTGGGGTACTAATAGCATTCTAATAATAAAAAATAAAATTAAAATAAAAATTAATTAAAACCCTACCTATAAAATACAAAACCTAAAAAATTGAAATTGGCTTAAATTAAAAAAGGACGCTATTCTAACTACTCAAAATATAAATTAAGTAAAACAAGTGACTAGAAGGCGGACAAAATTGGGGTATGACAAAGCGAGCCACCATTTTCAGAATTTCTATTCTGCTTGGCCTTTTCAGCTTTTTCTTTGTAGCTCTCAGTAGCCCAAAGTTCCTTGTAGGCATTCCAAACACGGTCAGGGATGTATTTTGGCTGCTTATCTTTACAACGCAGTTTGTAAAGCAAATCCGACAATTGCTTGCCCATTCTTTTGAAAAAAAGCTTCTGCACAGCTACATCATGTTCCGGCAGCCACGTCAACTTAGACTGTATTAAGCAAAACAAAAATATGTATTATTATATTTAACATAAAAAAATTAAAATTAACAGTATATGTAATGACATAATTAACTAACAATTACCTTAAACAAATCCAAAAGTTTTCCCCTTTCCCCATCATTGACTTTTGTCCACTTTTCATGATAAGTTTTAAAATACATTTTCTGAATGACATATGTGATATGCGATGAAGCGGCCTTCACAGGAAGCAACCTGCATAACAAAACATATATATCAAACAATAAAACACACACACACACACACACACACACACACACACACACACACACACACACACACACACATATATATATATATATATATATATATAAGTCATTGCATAATTAATTTAAACTAAAAAATTCAAACAATACTTACGCGTTACCATAGGGATAGATGACTTTGCGTTTGATACCATCATTGCCGACAACTACCTGCACATCCTCTTCATCAGTCGATGAATCTGAATCAGTAACACCAACATGGGGCTCATCAGTATACGCATCACCATGGGGCTCAGCTGGTGTAGGCATCGATAACCCTGGTGTAGGCATATACCCAGGTGGTATACGCATATACCCAGGTGGTATAGGCGTATACCCTGGTGTATGCAACCCTGGTGTAGGCATATACCCAACTGGTGGAGACGTAGGCTGAACCACCGGTGGGGCAATTGGAGAGGTGGTCTGAGGCGTTGCAATAAATGAGTTATTCCCAATATTAACTAATGTCACCTCACGTTGTCTACGACGATGATGTCTCTTCCCATGTCTCGATGGGTCCGAACTTTCTCCTGGATGCATATCTATGAACAATAACAAGACTCTAATAATAATGGTAACAAGAACAATAATATAATCACGATAATTTCAACATTAATGTAATAATGATAACAACATAATCTAATAATGATAACAACATTAATACTAATATAATGACGATAATTAGAACATTAATGTAATAATGATAACAACATAATCTAATAATGATAACAACATTAATACTAATAAGACTACTCTAAATATTCATATTCTTCGTCATCTTCATCTTCAGTATATTCTTCCTCCTCTTCATCTCTAGTCTCTTCTTCCTCTTCAGTCACTTCTGGTACTGGTTCACATGGTTCAACTTCTTCAACGGAGAGTCGATCATAACGTAAGGTATCAATTGGTTCAACTTCAAGTACCTCATTAACTCCCGACATTTCATCCACTTGATAAGGAACCTCATCCTCCACATCAGTTGCTTCAATGCGACCCCGTGGTTTTGTCTTAATTGCAACACACCAGCCCCTCTTAGTTGAAGGATATGAAACATAATACACATGTCTCACATTTTCTGGAATGATAAACGGGTCATAAAGTTTATACCTTCTATCCATTCGAATGTCCACGGTATTGCATTTTGGATTCAATTTCGTTCCTCTAACCGATGGATCAAACCAACTACAATAAAATAAAACTATTCTCTTTTGATAGTCCAAATGTGGGTATTCAAGTTCATATATTTGTTGGATCACACCATAGTAGTCACCTTGACCTCCTTCTGTTTCCCCTTTAACATATACACCACTATTAATTGTTTGTTTTCCCTCACTCCATGACTGTGTGTCAAATTTGTAACTGTTAACGAGGTACATGTGCCACTCAGTCACCTCACGAAAAGGACCATCGGTTAAGTTCCTCAAGTGTCGGATTAAGGGAGTTGGTTCGGCTTCATAAACCTAAGTAATCACATATGGAAAAAATATGTCATGTCTCATAATCTACTTTAAACGTTTGACATTAAAACATTAATTTTATTTACTTACTCTAGCAGTAAACCATGATGGAAAACTTTCATGTATACGAACAGAAGATTCTTCAGCGCGTATTCCCTCACTTCGTAAGAATGCACTGAAAAGGAATTATTTATACTCTTTAAAATTGAAAATTGATCAGATTAATGGTGTATACAGATTAAAAATTGAATTGAAGCATACTTACTCAAGATATGGTTTAACTTCAGTGCAATTGATCAAGACATGAACATGTGCTGATTCATACTCTTTATCTGATAACCAGTTGGTCGACTTCTTTCCCGAGGGGCGACCAGGTTTGGTAAACACAGATAAAGTGAGTGCGTGTCTTTCTTCTTCAACCTCCATTTCGTTTCTATTATTTCTTGACAACATAAAGTTGTTGAAATAATGAGAACAAAAATAAATTGTTTCACGGTGTAAGTAAGCTGCGCAGATCGATCCTTCAACTCTAGCTTTATTCTTCACCGATCGTTTATAATCACCCATTAATCTATATATGAAAGAAGAACGCTTGATTAAACAAATAGTCATACTAAAGGCCACTGTAATTAAAATGCTAAAATAGACAATTACCTCTCAAATGGATACATCCACCTATAGTGAACTGGCCCACCAAGTCTTGCTTCATATGGAAGGTGAACCGGGAGATGCTCCATGGAATCAAAGAAACCAGGAGGAAGTATTCTCTCCAACTTACAGATAATGAAAGGAATATTCTGCTCCATCTTAATAAGATCATCCTTTCTCATTGTTGAAGAGCACATATTCTTAAAAAATTGACTCACTTCAGTAAGTGGTTCCAAAACACTCTTTGGTAATGAACCAAAAGCAATGGGAAGCAAACACTCCATGAATACATGGCAATCATGACTTTTCATCCCATACATCTTCCCAGTGTTCACATCCGCACATCTTGCAAGGTTAGAAGAATAACCATCTGGCATCCTCAATCCCTTCAACCATCGACAAACATCAATTGCTTCTTCGGGTGTTAGACAATAATTAGCTTTAGGTTTTAACATCTTGCCATTAGTCATTTGCACCAAATTCAAATTGGATCGATGTTAGCTACAGTAAAGAGCAGAATCCATTCTAGCTTTATTATTGTCTTTGGTTCTATCTTTCACATTCATCACAGTGTAAAATATGTTGTCAAAGAAATTCTTCTCGATGTGCATAACATCAAGATTGTGTCTCAATTGATTATCTTTCCAATATGGGAGATTTCAAAATATGCTTCTTTTTGTTCAGTTATGCAGTCGTCCATAACCGTTCAATCGGGAGAGCACACCTACCTCTGTGGCTTGTGGCAAATCGATAACTCTCCTCCAGATTTCACCTGATGTCAACAAAGGCGGTGGTCTATCTCTTTCGACTACCCCATCCTTGAAGGCCTTCTTGTTCTTTCTAAATTCATGACCCGACGGTAAGAATCTACGATGCGAATCAAACCAAGAACTCTTCCCCCCGTATTTCAACGTAAACGCTTTTGTGTGTTCCATGCAGTGGGGACATGCCAATCTACCGTGAGTCCCCCAACCAGACAACATACCATAAGCAGGGAAGTCATTTATTGTCCACATCAATGACGCTCTCATCATAAAATTATTTTTTTGTGCTGCATCATATGTCAAAACACCACCCCACAATCTCTTGAGATCATCAATTAGGGGTTCCAAAAAGATATCAATGTTAGCTTTTGGATTGGTTGGACCAGGTATCATACAAGTCAAAAACATATAAGGTTTAGTCATGCACATCTCAGGAGGAAGATTGTAAGGGGTAACAATGACTGGCCAACAGGAATAGGGCGACGCTGATGCTTGGATATATGGAGTAAATCCATCAGAGCACAAGCCAAGTCAAACATTTCGTGGGTCTGAGGCAAAATCTGAATGCACTTGATCAAAGTGTTTCCACGCTTCACCGTCAGATGGGTGGCGTAAAATGTCTGAGGTACGCCTATTCTCATAATGCCACGTCATTTTCTTCGCAATTTCAGCCGATGCAAACATTCTTTGCAACCTTGGAATTATAAACAAATAGAACATCGACTTTACAGAGATGGGTTTATAATTACGTTTTCCCCCTTTACGAACATGATACCTCGGCTTTCCACAGAATTTGCATTCCAGTAGTGCACCATCGTTTTTACCAAATTCGTTATTGTAAAACAACATGTGCCCATCCACACAACAATCAATCTTCTTACATTCCAATCCCAGTTTCGAAACTAACATCTTTGCTTCATAATAATTTTTTGGCAAATTATCCTTATTAGGTGTCGCATCGATCATCATTTTAGTCACATAATCTAAACCCAACTCAGAAATATTACTCATGGACTTGAGAGCTAAAAGCTTCACAGAAATAGATAATTTTGACTCTGGCGAGCCTTCAAACAACGGTTTGTTTGACTCCCTTAACAAATTATAGAATCTCTGTGCTTCTTCGTTTGGAAGTTCATCATGATCGTCATACTGAGGTTCATCAAATGGCACATTCACCCTGAGACCATCACAAATCATGTTTTCCATCGACTCAAATTGTTCATTAGATGGAACAACACCACCAGAATTGCTTGAAGCCCCTACATGAAAATTCGGAAGTACTTCTCCATGGTCCACCCAAATCCAATAATTAGGCATAAACCCAAGACGATACAAGTGCTCCCTGACTTCATCATCAGTACTAATAGGTACACCCTTGCATTTAAGGCATGGACATCTAATCCCCCCTTCCTTTTTAGTTAAATCATGTTGCCATGCTACCCTAATAAATTCTTCAACCCCATTTACAAAAGATTTCTTTAAAAACGCTCTTCCCGGATATAACCGATCATACACCCAACCACGATTCAATTGACTCCAATTCATCTACACGCATTTAAAAAAATGTTTTACATTCTCATAACATTCCCAATATAAAACCAATAAAACCTCACCCTTTTCCAGCAACAACACACAATAACAACATCAAATAGTCATCTAACCTAGGGTTCATCAAACATCAAAACAACAATTTAACATCTCAAACGACATACACATTACCATTACACATTTTTCAATTAACAACATACACTACTCAATTACATTTTTCAATTTCAATTCAATTCCAATTACTTCTTTCAATTACAACTTTCTAATTAACAACAACAACAATTTTATTCTACAATTCTAAACACTATCTTAAACACATACATAAACCTTTCAAATTTCACAATCATAAACACTAATCTTAATATTTCTAACAATAAAATTCTATCCTATAATAACATACACATTTAAAATTCACATTTCACAACTACAAAAACCTGAACAAAAAATCAATTCGAAAATAAAAAAAAAAAAAACTAACCGTGACTGTGACTGTGACTGTGGTGGCTGTCCGGTGCGGTGGTTGTCCGGTGACTTGCGAAATAGAGGTCCGGTGACTGTGTGAAATAGAGAGACAGAGACAAAATTAGTGAAAAATAGAGAGAAAATTCGTGGAGACAGAAAGAGACAGAGAAGAAACAAACCTTGGTAACGTGGATGGTAGTGGTGCGGTGGCGTGAACGGTGGTGGTACGGTGGCGGTGGCGTGGACGGTGGCGATGGCGTGGACGGTGGACGGTTCGGAGAGGGAGAGTCTGAGAGAAAGAATGGAGAAGAGGAAAGAAAGAGAGAAAATAGGGAGGGATCCGGTGCGGTGGCGGTGGCGTGGACGGAGGACGGTTGGGAAAGGGAGAGGATTCGTGGAGACAGAAAGAATGGAGAAGAGGAAAGAAAGAGAGAAAAGAGGGAGGGATCCGGCTTTAAAATTTTTTTAACAGATAGCGACGGAATTTAGAGACGGATTTCCGTCGCTAACTTTGACCCACGTGTCAAATTGAACTGTAACGGACAGTGGCACAATTTTCAAAGCTTAGCGACGGATTATTAGCGACAGATTTCCGTCGCTAATCTTTGAAAATTGTGCCACGCGTCAATTAAACTGAAACGGTCAGTTGCGCAATTTACTATGATTAGCGACGGATTATTAGCGACGGATTTCCGTCGCTAATAAAATTCAAATTTTTCGTCCCTACGCGTCTTGTCCAATCCGTCGCTAAATAAGTGGAATTCCGTCGCTAAATTAATAAAACCAGTTTCGTCGCTAATATTGTAAAATTCCGTCGCTAATTTTTTTATTTGCGACGGATCTACATTCCGTCGCTAATCACTCATTTTTTTGTAGTGTTGTGTCTTATGATGGAATTGCCATTTGCCGCTCAAATGTGGATGAACACTGTTCATGAATAGTGTTTTTGAGATTGAAAAGTAGATATACTTATATAAAGGATTGATTATACAATTAACTAAGGAATGTTCCTAATTAATTAGTTGTTGGATTGGAATCCTCAAGCTGTACGCTGAGGGTACAAATTCATAATCAATCATACAAAAGGGTACTGTAATGTAATGTATGCACCATGCGTGGGGACTATATGGCAAGCATGCATGCTGGCCTGCTTGGCATGCCACAAACACTGCCAATCACTCAGCCAAACAAATAAGGGGAAAAGTGTTTTAATTTTTTTTTGTTTGTATGGGGAAAGGGGAGTGGTGGTGGACAAAACCAGCTACTATATATGTTCATTATTGTTATGCAATGCAAAGCATGTGTAACCTAGCTATAACGAGGAATATTGTATAAGTTTGTTATCATACTTGTAAGTGGGTGATGATGCATGATGTCACTCTAGTTCCTAGGAACATATATAGATATACACACTCATTTGATTACTATAATTTAATTTCCACAAGTTAAACATAGATGGTATATATATAGAAGTGGGGCAGGGAAATTAGTGTTTGAATAAGTCACACAGTCAAAGCTCATATAAGTGAGAAACATCAAGATTATTTGGGGCATGAGGTGGGCTTTTCATGAATAGCTAGCTTTAGGACATGTTTCTAAACATTTCTTACACGCTTTCGGCTCTAGAAAATCTCATTGATGATTGTCTCTTCCGTGTTGGAGATCAAAATTAGTTTATCAATTACCGTCATTATTGCCTACTTAGTCACAGTTGTGTAAAAATTTGGTGGATTCTACCGAATCACCTGGGTTTCATGTAAATTTGATGGATCATATATGAATTTCAACAAGTATAAATGAGTGTGTTCAAAACAGTGTGATAGGGTGTGACGCTAGCGTTTCTCTAAAGTCATTATACCCCCTCATGGTTGTTAAACTCTTATGAGTTTACGATTCTAGTTCACAAAAATGAGTCAACTAACAGGTATACTCTCTTTTTCGTAAACTCTCATAAAAATCTGTAAACTCTCAATTTTACTGCGAGTTTACGAGTCTACGGTTTTACATTTTATTAAGCCTTAAAATGTAAATTATTGGTCAATGTTGTTAGCTATTTAATTAGTTGAATTACCTATTTGATGAGGTATGTATTGGATTTATAAAGTTAACTTTACATTTTCAATACCATTTCTATTTTGTCTTATTCAACTAAGTAATAAGTATATAACTAAATTAAAAATTATGAGTATTAGGTCAAATTAGCTATTTTTTTATTTTTAAAATTTTCATTTTAATGACTTGTGTTTTTATGAGTTAATGTATGATTTATTCATTAATGTAGTATGACCTTATATAGTAATAATGCACTAACACACTTTAATATTGTATTTTACTACTTCGCTTTATTGTGGAGCTGAAATATTAAATTATTGTTGTATTAACCTATATTATATCATGTATATATGTCATTTATAGGTTTCTATGATAGTAGGTAGACAGTGGCAGAGCCACGTTATAGTGAGGGGGTTCACTTGAACCCCATGATTTTTTTTATCTATATACCACCCTATATGAAAGTATTTTGACCCCCGAAATTATAATTTTGTACTAGTATTCTTAATTTTGCACCAATTGTGAAAACTAAGTTGCGTAACGAAATGAGGAACAGATGGATGAACGATTGTCTAGTTACATTGAGACTGATGTATTCAATAGTGTTGATGTTGAGCTTATTATTCAACGATTCCAAAATATGAAATCACCTAGAGGACAATTATGAGTTGTGTTATTTATTTAAATTTATTAAAGATTTTTTAATTATATTTTTAGTGATGCGTGTTTTTTAACAAAATTGACCCCCTAACATTGGGCCACGGATCCACCACTGTAGGTAGACTCTTACAAGTTTACGAGTCAGATCTACCTATGCTCCACGCGTTTACGTAGACTCCTGAGTTGAGAACCTTAATTTTCCTTTTAAAAAACTAAATCCACATTCTCCTACTAGAAAAACCCAAAATACCGACAAAAATCAAAGACAAAAAAACTAAATTAATCTCTAAATTTGACGTCAGTAACACTTAGAGACAGATTTTACATTTTTCCATCTCTAAATTTTTGCCGTTATTTCAACTTTTTCTACGAGTAACCTCTCTTACAATTCCCCAGTCAAACATGAAACATTATACGATGAAAACTCATAACAAAAGCATTTCAAAGTCATTTGATAGAAATGAAAGGACATCTTATTTATGTCAAATAATAGACCCATTTTGCACTCTCTAGAATTCTCTCTCTCCCATTCGAGAGTGTCCTTAGAACCCGGCCCACTATATAATGACCAGAGAGGTATGGTAGCTAGTAGCTACGTTATATCATGTGAGGATGAAGAAACATCGCAAATGAGATGGATGATATCGCTATTAACTTTCCACCCCTCTCTCTCTCTCTCTCTCTCTCTCTCTCTCTCTCTCTCTCTCTCTCTAGTTTTTTTTCTTCCTTTTCCTCTTTTGTCCCCCACTGGTGAACTAATGGGCACGTGTGTCATCATCCTTGTACTTGCGTGGTAGACCAAATTATTCAATCTCACAATACGTGCATGAACCGAATAACACATGCGGGGGGAGGGACAATTGCAAATAGTTGAGCCAATTGCTTAGCCAGCGTTTTTTGACAAGGTTTTTTTTTACCCCACCTTATTAAGTTATACCTCCACAATTTTTGATAATCCCAAAATACTCCTAAAAATTTAAATTTAACGGATTTACCTGTTTAACCGGTAAATCCGTTTGTAAATAAATCTAAAAATGGAAGTATGTTTTGACAGTTACTTCTATTTGCAACAAAAAATGTAAAACAGAAGTAGTTGGAGAAACTAACATCCGTTTTGTTAAATTTACGAAATGGATGTAAATTGTTATTAGATAAATCTGTGTTTAACAATGTAAGGTAACAGATTTATTTATTAACAAGGTACTTCCGTTTTGTAAATTTGTACATAGGGAATTATCTATTAATTAGATAAATCTGTTTTGTAAAAAAAACAAATAAACCTATAACACCTCTATAATTATAAATTGGAAAAATAATTACAAAAAACTACTACAAAAATAAGTAAATGAAACGTCAATCTAAATCATCTGAATCAGCTGCTAAGTCTACAACGATGGGTGGATGAGCGGGTGGTGGCAGGACCGGAGCGTGAGCAACCCATAGCTGAAAGCGTCCGGTATACGGATCCAACCATGAAGTAGATTCAGGAGATGTAAAGCGCTCCCATTGAAGACAAATTGGAGGCAACAGACAGTCAGGCAAGAGCGCAACATGCACCCAGTGGCAGTGGTTCACGTGAAGAATAGAGATGATGCTACGACTCTTAGTAGAAGAATAAGTACCTCTCAACGACAAATAAGTAAATGTCTGTCCCAAAGATAATTCAACTAGGGCGACATTATATTTGGTAGATATAATGTACCCCATTTCAGGCAAGCTCAGCCACTTTTCCTTGTTCTGCCTCCCATAGTCTCTAACAAATAGGGACTCATTAATAACTGCAAGCCTATCAACCCCAAATAATTCAGAATAAAGCTCAGAGCGAGAGTTTATTTCTTGGATTAAATCTTGTCTAATTAAAGACCAACTTTCCCCACGAAGACCAAGACCAATAACGACTGCATGGAAGCCACAATTACCATCCGGTTCCACATCAATAATATCTGCAACATAAGAGTGAAAGTGAAGAGGAACCCGCGGTAATAGCAATTTAGAAGTCCCCTGCTGTGTTAATTTATTTGAAGCCCCATGTCATAATTTAGGAGAAGCCCCATGTGACTATGATAACCGCTGTGATAATTTATTAGAAGTCCCAGAGTCTTGAGTTTTTTTCATCTTCTCATCCACATGCTCCCAACCAGAAGGATCGCGCTTCACATCATAGAATTTTTGCTTCTTTTTCTTGGGTGCACCATTTGTTTTAATTTTAGTTACGTGCCAAGAACAGAGCAAATTTATAGAGGAAGGAAATACACCATGAATGCCACTCATAAGACCAAGATGCCTATCAGTCAAGAATACCTGAGGTGATAGGCCGTGTATATCAAACAAATCTTTCAATTGCTGCAATGCCCAAATAAAATGAGTATCATGCTCATGTGCAAGATATGCAAATGCAACCCAGAAAGTTATCTCGGTTGAAGTGACTCCTACAATCTCTCATAGAGGTATTCGGTATTTATTGGTCTTGTAAGTGGTGTCGAGAATAAGAACCTTCGGAAACAACCTGAATAATTTAATAGAAGTGGGATGTGCCCACATGATGTCACTAACCACATTTGACCCCTCAGCTTTCCTGCTCCAACATAAATAATTCTCAAACTCAATCAATCTCAGCAGCTCCTGAATATCAGTTTTAGGACCCCTCAAAGAAGACCTATAGGCATAACGCTGCCTATATATGTGAGCCATAGAAGTCACATTGTCCGGAAATTTTTTCTTCAAAGCATTAAGACAATCTTTTGTGCCAATCCTCAATGAGTGTGCTCATCGACCATAGCCTTCTTCTCCTTCGATAACCGACCAAACATTGTCGAGCCGTTCGAGGTAGTAAGCAGCTCATGTGTGTGGAGTCTACACCTAGCCTCACTACAAGAAAATCGCTCATTTGCGACGGCAATTTCCGTCGCAAATGGGCCTTTTTCCGTGGCAAATTCGCTTTTGCGACGGCATTTGCGACGGACAAAAAGTCGTCGCAAAACAGCTCGTCGCAAATTCTTTGCGACGGAACTCCCCGTCGCAAATTATCCGTCGCAAATCCGTCGCAAATATCCGTGGAAAATCTGTCGCAAATCCGTCGGAAAGTCTTAAAAAAAATTAAAAAAAAATAAATTATACCTCCAAAATCTTATATATAATAGCAAGACCCGTATATTAATAATTAATAATAATTGATACAATTGTGATGCAACTGTGATGCATAATTGTGATGCAACTCAATTCAGTTTCTGTTACTGAGTTAGTTACAACAACAAACTGAATCTGTTAAACTCCTAACAGATAATTACCAGTTCTACAAATTGTATGTATACATATTCTATACAGAATTAAACACAGCTGAATGAAATAGAAATTTTACATTCCAGTTCTGCAACTTTACATTTCTCTTTACAGTTTTCAATCTTCTTTTGTGTTGTACTGCTAAGCTTCATTTCTTCATCTTCAACAACAAGTGGTTTTACCTTGCAAAGAAGAGGAAAACAAGGTTAGTGTTTTCCTCAAGTGTGAGAAATAAGTGAGAAAGAAAAGAGCAGTAACAAGAAGAGAGGAATTTATTACCTTTCTGTAGCCAAGTTTGTGTTGTTGTATTGCTGGTCCTCACCTTCAAATCAACACAAATAGAAAGTCAGAAATATACATATAAAGTTTGAGTGAAAGGAAGAAAGAAATTGAGAGAACAAAAGAGTTTAGAGGAGTATTACCTTTATTGAAGTTTCTGGTAGTGTCTTCACAAGTGGTGAAGTCTCTCAACGGATTCAAGTCTCATTTGAGTGCGTGTAAACAGATTGAGAATCGCAAAGTTAGGGTTCTCATCGAAATACAACGAAAGTACAATCAAAGATCGGATTCGCAGCTTCACAAAATCAGAAATTAAAGAATCAAAACAAAGGGGTTTTGATTAATACCTGTTTGGTGTTTAAATGGTAGCTCCATTGCTGCAGTTTCAGCTTTGATTTCTGCAAGAATCAAAGCATCAGTTGAAAACCTAGCAGAGAATAGAAGAAAGAAGCGAGAGAGAAGAAGTTCAAATAGGGAGAGAATACCTAAAAGCTATAATCTCAACAAACTCAGTTTCTATCTGAAAAAACAATAAGAAGCCTTGGCAGCAGCACAAACATCCTCACCCTGTAAATGGAATTCCAAATTAATCAGAAAATAACTTTTTTATGAGGTTTAAAAATCAATTATCACTCTTGAACATGTACTATACTTCATTAATAGCTCCAGCCTCCAGTAAGCAATTTCCATATTCCTTTGCCACTGAATCTCCCATTGCTTTCTTGTCCCACCAGGACCTATCAAATTGAAAGAAAAGAATTTTATGGTAATAGTACATTAAGGAATATGGTTGATCACTGACTCATTACACAAGATGCAAGACTTTGAAATATGGTTTTTTGAGTCTGACCAAAAAGTCCAAAATACCTTCTCTTCATTCTAAATTATGTGTTTGTTACAACTTCGAAAAGGGCCATCAGATTATACTAAATTATGTTACAACTTTAACCAAATTGAATCAGTAATCAATTATATCTATATATAATAAATTTATATTTGTTCAGAATGGTAAAGACTGAAGATTACAGCACCAAACACAGCTCCAATCAATTAATATTTTTACTTTGAGACAATATTGCTAACTTTAGAGACATAGTATATACTTTGGCGAGTAGCTATGAATTTGCATTTTATATACCTAGGCACTTGCTTGTTTTCTACTATGTTAATCTAACTTAATAAATTCCAATCTATTAGTTTATGATTACCTGCTCACCTGGTTGATAGGATCTGTCGTAAAGACTATTCCCTTCGATGACTTATCATAATCCAAAAATGTCTCCACCTAGACCAATGAAAACAAATTAGTGCTGAAATTCCCAGGGGAAAACTTGGCTGGAATCTTGTTTGGAAGAGAGCATACATCACAACTATGATTCAGCATACCTGCCCAAGGAACTAAGGCAACCTTTCCATCCATTGAGGGTAACCGAACCTACACAGTACCAATACCATGAATATGTTTGGCAAACAGCTATTTGTCATAAATATGAAACAACAAAACCAAGTCTTATTGAACTAAATGATTGGAAAATAAGAAAGTTTGATTTTGTATGGACCAAATATTGTGTAGAAAAAAATACTTATAACTGAATACAATTTTGTTTCATTTCATCTACCAGATCGACTCACCATGCGGGAGAAAAGAATGCCGAATGACCATTTGAAGGACTCTAAGTTGAACACCTGAAAATCATACAAATAACAGATTCAAATCGCAACTACCCTACATAAAAACTGATTCCCTATGCATGTGTTCATGATATGAGCACACAACACATACATAGACATACACACAGCCATATCCCAAGAAACTGTTATCACATTGTTTACACAATTGAAATTATTTCAATAGATGATCATATAAAAGATACAGGAAAAGAAAAGAACTTCATTCTTATCAGTTAAAACCACAAAATGAAATTAATAGAACATAATGCATAAAAACAATCTCAATCAGAACTAGCAATGATTATACAATCTCATGAGTTAATTGCATAACTTTGACAGTGAGTGTTATTCATAAACAGAAAAGAGAAACATACAGCAGTGTTATTCATAAACAGAAAAGAGAAAACAAGAGAAAGGAAAAAATAGAGAAGCTGAGATTATACCTTTAGTGGTTCTTGCAGCTTTGCATTCTTCACAAGTGGTGAAGATTCTTGCACGTCCAGAGGTTACAAAGTACATACAGCAGCAATTAACACAAACAATTAGAGCTTGTGTTGAAAATCAAGACAGATTCAACAATAAGAAAGAAAACAGTAAATAGAAGGAATTTATACCTTTGGTTGAAGTCTTGATTTGTTCATACTGAGTATCTAAACCTGTAGTAACAAAACCCAGATTTAGGTTTTCCTAGAACAACCAACACAGCAAGAAACCAGAGGAAGATTAGTAGAATAATACCTTCCCTGTTCTTGTTCTTACGTCCGATTCAAAACCCAGCACATAGAAACCTGTAAACACACCAAACAGAAGTTAGGGTTTCAATTCAGAAGTGAAAACGCAAAGAAATAAAGAAGAAAACTAAGTGTTATACCTTTGCATAGCCATAAACTCAGCTTAACTGAAAGAAACAAGCACTGATTACGGTAACCTTCGAAAACCGAAGGGTTTGTAAGTGACAAACCTCAGAACTGCTGATTCAGTGCATAAACCATAGGGGTTTTGCATCATCATCATCATCATCATCAAGCATCATCATAGGTGTGAGATTGAAGAGTTTCAACGCTTCAATCACTGAAAAATCAGTGAGAACATCAAAAACCCTAAGCGAACGGTGAGAGAAAGAGAAGAAGAGAACCAGAACAGAAGGTTTTGTGTATAACCAGTAAACGAAGCCTCGTGATGCATCATTGAAGAAAAATCACGCTTCAATCATCAAGTTTGCTCAAGATTTGAGCAAATCCTAGAAGCAAAACCCAGCAGAGAATGAGAGAAGAAGAACAGAGAAAGAGAAGAAAGAGAAAGATCCGAGGAACAGTGAATAGAAGAGAGGAAACGGAGGGAAGAAACGCGATAGTGAGGGAGAGGAAAGGGTGAGGGTGAGCGTGAGGGAGAGGAAAGGGGAGAGGGTGAGGGAGAGGAAAGGGGAAAGGGTGAGCGTGAGGGTGAGCGTGAATAGAAGAGAGGGTGACTGAAGAGATAATATGGTTCGCGTGGGGCAAAAATTAGAATTAACACTTGCGGCGGGCTTGCGACAAACCATCCGTCGCAAGTTTGCGACCAACATACTTTTCCGTCGCAAAGTAGTGACCAACATGTCTTCCCGTCGCAAATTATGAGCAGGATTTTTACTGCCAATGAACAATCTTACTTCCCGTCGCAAACCCGTCGCAAATTAGCGACGGGTAGTTCTCCGTGGGAAACTTTCGTAGCAATATAGGCTTATTCTTTTAGTGCCTTCAGACGCCAACCCCCATCACGAATTGTACAAGTAGCTCTCAACTTAAATGGACAGTCGAACTTCTTTGACCCAGTGACTCTAGAATAATTACTGAACTTCCCATGCTTCTCACAACCAAAAATAATTTTATCTCTCGTCCCCCTTTTACCTCCACCTTTGTTAGATCTGACAATGATAACCACAACTCCAATGCCTCTCCCAACGTCTCTGACCCAACGTATAACATCCTCACGTGTAGGAAACAGCTACAAAAAATACAAAATTGTTAGGTACCTATCTATCTAGACCGGAACCAACTGTGACTCCGTATCCATATCAGTTTCAGTTTTACGTGAAAAAATAAGACATAACTATATAATTACAAAACGGGTGTATCTGCTACGGATTTATGTGGTAACAGCTAAATCCGTTTTGAGCAAATTTAAAAACAGAAATAAGTTTGCAATATATAAATCCGTGCATCAAATTTTTTTAAAAATGGAATTAAATTTTTAAACGTAAATCCGTTTACACCAAATTAAATGCCAAACGGAAGTAAGTGTAACATCCCCAATTTGGCTAATTCGTTAAATGAAATTAGCAAGTGATCATAGATAATAGATTAGATAATTTAATTAATTTAGCGTATTTGAGGATGTATGATAGCTAAATTAATTATTAGTAATGTGAAATTTGAGCATTGTTGAATGATTGTGTGACTAAAATGGGTTTTAGGAAGGAAATTAGGAGCAAAGGTAAAACAGTCTTTTTGCAGTATTTTTTTTAAACACCCACAGCTGAGTTATTTAACCCTCATCACTCAGATTCATAACACATATAACACACACATTTCAGAAATTGAGAAAGAAAGAGAGCTTGAGAGAGAGAGAGAGAGAGAGAGAGAGAGAAGCTTGCTAGAGGGAGAGAGGAAGAAGGAGAGGAGAGATATCCACCACATTTTGATGCATATGAGTATTGTTACCACCATTATTCTTCTCCAATTATTCTCCTCTATCCATTGATACTAATTTTATCCACTACTTCTCCATCTTTCTCATATCACCATTGATGAACCTTCAAGCTTTCATGACCAAATTAAAAATGGAGTATTGAGTGTCCAATGGCTTGCATGTTGATACTAGGACAAGTTTAGAGCATTGTGGCACCCACATTGTAGATTGAAGTATACATATAAGAGAAGGAGCTGCTGGATTTCGAAATTGGGTGATTGTTGGTGCGAAAAGTAGTTTGTGCAAGTATACACAATCGCAACAAGTAATAAAATGATAAATAGATATCGTTCCCACGGGGATTGGAATTAATTTAAGAGTTTAAGGATCTTAACAACTTAGTGAAACATGTCAAGTGACAATAACAAATGTGAAGTTATAAACATGATAAGTTTGTTGTTAAAGCAGTAGTGAATTTAAGAAGTAATAAAGAGAGTTGGATAGTTCATATGTTATATAAATTCCCAAGAGTAAAGCGCTATAGCGTTAGACGCTGTAGCGTTAAGCGCTATAGCGGTATGGAAGCGTGCCTTTCAGTCACTGTCGTCAGGGTTTTGTTACAAATATGAGAACAATCCAACCACAAAAGTTTAGCTCATTACAAGCTTCATCAAAACAACATAAACTAAAAAGATTATGTTACCGTATGTGAGCAAGAGAAGGATGTTTACAAAATATGCACTCCAACAATTAAAACTATTTCATTGAAAACAAAAGGCTACTTTACTCAAAAACATCCAGTCATCACTTAATTTAGCTACATAAGTTCAATTTTTGTTACTATAAAATTTAAAAAGTGCAGCTACTCATCTCTTATATTTAAACAAACATAACATGGCATAACATTAGTTAATTATAATAAGACATGATTGTACTTAACAAAACAGAATTTAATATCCATAAGGTCCTCCCCCCAAACTTTAAACTTTAGCAGTGTCCCCACTGCTTCATGCATGGTAAAAGGGAGAGGCCTTAAATAAAATACAATACAAAATACAGCATCAGGCTTGAACAGCCAATAACACTTGTCTTTTTAGGCCTTCTTGAGCCTCTTGCTGGATCTTGAAGGGACTGGGGCTTCTCTTGCTGCCTTCTTCTTCTTTGGGGTAGGGGTTTTGTCTTTTCCACCGCTACAGCGGTTGACGCTGTAGCGCTTCGTCCTCTCTCTTCACTTTCCTTCAGCTCCACCTTTTTGCAGCTTTTCATCTCCTGCAATTTCTCTGCTGCTTCTTCCTCTGGTGTCGCCTCACTAGCTTCTTCTTGTTTTTCATCAGCCTCAGGGTTTGCGCCACTAAACACTGCAGCATTAGCCGCTGCAGCATTTACTAGCTGAATACCTTCTTCTGGGTAATCAACCAACGTGACTCCTAGGTTATTTCTAGCCCTAGTGTAAGACACAGTAGATTTCTTCAGAGATGGGCTCCAGGTTGTTCTTTCTGGGGTGGGGGTTGTGGTTGCTCAGTCACTTCTTCTTGGGCTTTCTTAGGTGGGGATTTACTTGGGGATTGATGGTCTGATTCTGGGATGGGAGAGGGGCTTGTTGGGGGTGTGATTTAGGTTGAGGTGGAATGGGTTTTAGGTGGGGATTCCCTGGGGCTTGGGGTTGGATCTCTGTACACCTCTTCTGCTTCAGAACTTGTTTCTTCCTCTTGGGATGATTCTTCATCCTCATCCTTCTGCATTTCCTCCATTACAGCCTTAGTCTCTTCCTCACTAATTTCTTCCATTTCCTCAGAATGCAGACTTTCTTCCTCTATAATCACTTTCCTCACTCTCTTAGCAGGGCTTTGTTTTGGCTTCTTTGCTAGGATTTCCACAGTTTTCTTTTTTTCCTTCCTGCTTCCCTATGCTTCCACCCCTTTAGATGGCTCTTCATCCATTAGCCATTCTGGAAATTCTGGTGGTGGTACAGATGTTTTTCCCTTGGAGATTTGAGCATACATACATAGCCTTTTCCCATTCAAACTTCTCTTTTACAAAACGGTAGAGAGATTGCTGCTGCAGCGCCAGACGTTGTAGCATCACAGAGTCAGCAGACGCTGTAGCGGCAGACTTCTGCTTAGGTTTGAATATGCATGGAAAAGCTCCCTGGGGGGATCTCCTTTCTTCCTTGTTCTGAACCTCAACATCAGCATTCAAACACAACTCAGTAACTAAGCAAGGAAAGTAAATGTTACCTCCCTTTTTGATCCTGCACTTTTCTATTTCCTTCGCAATCAACCTACCCACATCAATGTCCGCTCCTGCCATAATAGCATCTATTACAATCAGCCTCTCTTTCTCCACAAATGTGGTGTGAGAGGTTGGCAGCAGTGAGTGTTTGATAAAGCTGCACCATAGATTGGCTTCTTCACATAGGTAGGACTTCTTGATTTTGTACTCAGCCCCAAATTTCTCCCATCTGGATCCTTCTACACAAATCTTTACTCTGACTCCTTCCATTTCCTCTTTTCCCCAAAATTTTACCTTGTTTTCCAGCGCCTTTCCTTGATAACCAAGATGAAACAGATCATTGATGGTCCTTGCATTGAAGTTCACTGTTTCACCCCTAACCACAGAATAGGTTTGGGGCTTTCCATCCTTGGGTTCTTCTATTCCTGCGTAGAACTATCTCACCAACGAGACCACAAACTGCTTCCTATGCTTGATAAAATTCTCCCACCCTAGCGCTGTGACGGTAATGGTGAACGCCTCAGGAGCTTTCTCAGTTTTGAATCCTCTTTCAGCTATAAACTCCATCTGCCAAAATTTCTGAGGATTTGTAGCAGCCATGGAAGGTTTAGATGTTTCTGGGTCTACGTTGGGTCTTTTCCCAGATTTCTTGGCAGCAACCTGTGTTTTAGTCATGACTGGATGTTTTTGTTTAAGAAGCGTAAGGTTCTTGGAAACGTTAAACCACGTTGGGAAAAAGAGAGAAGAAAAGGGATATGGCGTGTGAGTGTAACGGAGAGGACGGTTATGGCTTGCGAGTGGAATGGCGAAGGCGGTTTTGAGAGGCAAGAATAATTGCGTGCGTGGGGAAATGAGATGGCCGTTGAGAGTGAGCGATGGGAGAGAGAGAGAGAGAGAAAAATTTAAGTGGGTGAAGTGACCATTCTCTGATGTGGGAGCAGTTAGGATAAGTTTCTGAACAAAAGTGCCACCTCACTCAGGAGTGAAAAAGTTTTACTTTATTGTTTGACTTTGGTCAGCTCCCCACAACAACCGCTGTAGCATCTTGGCAACGTTACACGCTGCAGCGTGAACTGCTGATATCTGAAACTCTTACTGATTCTTCTTACTTCTCAGCTGAATTTCTGCAAAAAGAAAGACTCAACACAAAAATTGTTAAATTCCTTGGGGTGCCTCCCAAGAGCGCTTCCTTTAAGAGTCTACAGCCAGACTTCCTCTTTTTATTAGAGGTCTTTCAATTCAACTGTGGTTTTGTTTCTTACCACATCTCCACCAAGGTATTGTTTGACCCTTTGACCATTTACTTTGAAGGTGGTGTTAGTTGCTTCATCATAGAGGTCCACTGCACCATGGGTGTATAGTTTCACTAACTTGAATGGGCCTGACCATCTTGACTTCAACTTACCTGGGAATAATTTTAGCCTTGATTTGAACAGCAACACTTGCTCTCCTTCAATCAGCTCTCTTCTTTGTAGTTTCTGGTGATGCCATACCTTGGTCTTTTCTTTGTAGATTGCTGCATTTTCATAGGCAAGTGCCTAATTTCTTCCAGTTCATTTAATTGCAGCATTCTAGCACCTCCTGCTTCATTGTAGTCAAAATTGAGCTTTTTCAAGGCCTAATGGGCTTTGTGTTGTAGCTCTATAGGTAAGTGACAAGCCTTTCCATAGACCAGTCTATAGGGAGACATCCCTAAGGGTGTTTTGAAAGCTGTCCTATAGGCCCACAAGGCATCATCTAAATGTATTGACCATTCTTTCCTTGTTGGCCCTACCATTTTTTCAAGTATCCTCTTAATTTCTCTGTTGGATAACTCTGTTTGACCACTGGTTTGTGGATGATAAGCAGTGGCAATTTTGTGTTTGACTCCATACTTAGCCAAGAGAGTCTCAATTAATTTGTTGCAAAAATGAGATCCCTCATCACTGATGATGGCCCTTGGAGTTCCAAACCTTGTAGATATGTTTTTTAACAAAAATTTGCTCACGGACTTAGCATCATTATTGGGTAGAGCAACAGCCTCTACCCATTTTGAAACATAGTCCACAGCCCCTAAGATATACAGATTACCATGAGATGGAGGGAAAGGTCTCATGAAATCCATTCCCCAAACGTCAAAGAGTTCTATCTCCAAGATGTTTGTTAATGGCATCTCATGTTTACTTGAAATATTCCCTGTTCTCTGGCATCTGTCACATCTTTTCACCAAGTCTTGAGCATTTTTAAATAGTGTAGGCCAATAGTAACCTGATTGCAATACCTTTGCAGCTGTTCTGATCCCACCAAAGTGCCCACCACATGGTGCAGCATGGCAGTGTTGTAGCACTTTTTCTTGTTGTTCCTCTGCAAGGCACCTTCTTATCAATTGGTCCTGACACTTCTTGTAGAGAAAAAGTTCATCCCAGTAATATTGCTTTACTGTATGGAAGAACCTCCTCTTTTGCTGATAATTCATTTCAACAGGTACCACCTTGCTAACCAGAAAATTTAGGCTAAATAGCACTTTTGGTCCTTTATCTTTGCTCCAGATTTCACTTTGGTCCTTTATCTTTTTTTGGGTCCGTTTTGGTCCCTCATGTTTCGTTTTTGTTTCATTTTGGTCCCTCACGTTAGTTTTGACTAACGGACGCCACGCTGGCAGTTAACTACTGACGTGGCATCCATATTTAATTCTAAAATAATTTCCACATCATTATTTATGTTATTTCAATTTTAAAAACATAAAACATAATTTAACAAATAATTAAAAACAATAAAAACAAAATTAGAGTCTCAGCCACCACTGTTTCTTAGCCACCGTCAGCCACCGTGCACCGCCCCACAACCACCAACAACAGTGAACAACAACCAGAACCCAACAATAGTGAAGAACCCAGAAACAACAACCACTGTAACCCCCACAACCACCGTCAACAGTGAACAACCACCGTAACCCCCCAACAACCACCGTAACCCCCACAACCACCGTCAACAATGAACAACCACTGTAACCCCCACAAACACCGTAACCCCCACAACCACCGTCAACAGTGAACAACCACCGTAACCCCCAACAACCACCGTAACCCCCACAACCACCGTCTCCAGATCTCCAGATCTCACTCCTTCGTTTCCCCAGAAAACCCACCCCTTCGTTTCTCCAGATCACCCACCCCTTCGTTTCTCCAGAAAACCCAGAGAGAGAGCGAACAGTGAGAAGAGAGAGAGAGAGCGAACAGTGAGAAGAGAGAGAGAGCGAACAGTGAGAAGAGGAGGAGACGAGAGAGTGACGGTGGAGAGGAGGAGACGAGAGAGTGACGAGAGAGTGACGGTGGAGAGGAGGAGACGAGAGAGTGACGGTGGAGAGGATGAGACGAGAGAGTGACGGTGGAGAGGAGGAGACGAGAGTGACGGTGGAGAAGAGGAGACGAGAGAGTGAACGCAGAGGAGAGTTAATTTTTTTTTTGTTTAAAATGTTTTTTATTTTTGTTAATTTGTTTTTTATTTAAACTAAAGAAAATTGCCACGTCATTTAATGAAATATGGACGCCACGTCAGTAGTTACTCGCTAGCGTGGCGTCTGTTAGTCAAAACTAACGTGAGGGACCAAAATGAAACAAAAACGAAACATGAGGGGACCAAAACGGACCAAAAAAAAGATAAAGGACCAAAGTGAAATCTGGAGCAAAGATAAAGGACCAAAAGTGCTATTTAGCCGAAAATTTACAATGTCAGCATACCAAGGTGTTGGCAATAACTGCTGAGGCAACAACCGCTGTAGCAGTTAGCGCTATCACGCTAACCGCTCCAGCGGTTGTTTACTTGAAATATTCCCTGTTCTCTGGCATCTGTCACATCTTTTAATAGTAACCTGATTGCAATACCTTTGCAGCTGTTCTGATCCCACCAAAGTGCCCACCACATGGTGCAGCATGGCAGTGCTGTAGCACTTTTTCTTGTTCTTCCTCTGCAAGGCACCTTCTTATCAATTGGTCCTGACACTTCTTGTAGAGAAAAAGTTCATCCCAGTAATATTGCTTTACTGTATGGAAGAACCTCCTCTTTTGCTGATAATTCATTTCAACAGGTACCACCTTGCTAACCAGAAAATTTACAATGTCAGCATACCAAGGTGTTGAAGGTTCAGGCGCTGCAGCGTCTAGCGTGATAGCGCTAACCGCTACAGCGGTTGTTGCCTCAGCAGTTATTGCCAACAACTTCTCATCTGGGAAGTGGTCTTTGATTTCTCCTCCTGTTGTACCTGCATTTTCTCTTTCTATTCTGGATAAATGATCAGCAATTTGGTTCTCCACTCTTTTTTTATCACGAATTTCTAAATTAAATTCTTGGAGTAGGAGAACCCATCTAATAAGCCTCGGCTTTGCATCTCTTTTAGTGATCAGATACTTGATAGCAGAGTGGTATGTGAAGAAAATCACTTTAGTACCCACCAAGTATGATCTAAACTTGTCAAATGCAAAGACAACAGCCAAAAGCTCTTTTTCTGTGACTGTGTAATTCAATTGAGCCTCTATAAGTGTTCTGCTAGCATAATAAATTGAACGAAAAATTTTATCATACCTTTGCCCCAGTACAACTCCAATGGCAAAGTCGCTTGCATCACACATAAGCTCAAAAGGCTTACTCCAGTCAGGAGCTACAATAACGGGTGCAGTTATTAAAGTTCTCTTCAGTTTCTTGAAGGCTTGCATACACTCTTCGTCAAATATGAAAGGGATATCATGCTGCAACAGTTGGCATAGAGGCTTGGAGATTTTTGAAATTTTTTTTATGAATCTCCTATAGAATCCAGCATGTCCCAAAAAACTTCTGATGCCCTTGATGTTTGTTGGTGGAGGTAGCCTTTCAATGACTTCTATCTTTGCCCTGTCCACTTCCAACCTCTTCTTGGAGATTCTGTGCCCCCAAGACAATACCCTCTTGTACCATGAAATGACATTTTTCCCAGTTCAGTACTAGGTTAGTCTCCTCACACCTTATTAGAATTTCTTCCAAGTTGGACAAGCATAGATGGAATGTTTCCCCAACCACAGAGAAGTCATCCATGAATACTTCCATGGATTTTTCAATGAAGTCTGAGAAAATTGCCATCATACATCTCTGGAAGGTGGCAGGTGCATTGCACAGACCAAATGGCATCCTTCTAAATGCAAAGGTTCCATATGGACATATGAATGTTGTCTTTTGCCGATCCTCAGGGACTATTTCTATCTGGTTATAACCAGAATAACCATCTAGAAAGCAATAGAATTCTTTTCCAGCTAACCTGTCCAGCATCTGGTCAATGAAAGGCAAGGGGAAATGATCTTTCCTTGTAGCCTTGTTTAACCTCCTATAATCCATGCAAATCCTCCATTCTGTTACTGTTCTGGTTGGCAGCAGTTCATTCATTTCATTAGTGATCACTGTTACCCCTCCTTTCTTTGGAACACATTGCACATGACTAACCCATGCACTGTCAGAGATAGGGTAAACAATACCTGCATCCAACCATTTGATAATCTCTTTCTTCACCACCTCTTTCATGATGGGGTTCAGTCTCCTCTGCCCTTCAATGCAGTTCTTGGAGTTTTCTTCTAACATAATTCTGTGCATGCAGATGGTGGGGCTTATACCTTGAATGTCAGACATTTGCCACCCAATTGCTCTTTTATGTCTTTTCAGTGTACCAATCAGATCCTGTTCCTGCTCATCTGATAGATCAGAAGCTATTATAACTGGTAAGGTTCTGTCTTCCCCCTAATAGGCATATTTGAGGTGGGTAGGTAACTCCTTCAGCTCTAAAGTAGGTGGTTGTTCAATGGAAGGTAGATTCTCTCTTATGTTAGAATTTTCTTGCTCAAGAGATTCATACTTTCTGGCCCAAACTTCTTTTACTGTTAGCTCCACTTCTTCTGTAGTTTCTGCACCAGAACCTGAATCTTCACTATTGTTTAGCAACTGTTCCAAGTGATCAGTGCTTTTCTGAAAATGTTTTTGAACCAGTTGGTCTAGAGAGACCACAAATGGGCATTCTTCAGTATTGGGGTCTGGAAACTTCATGGGATTAAGGACATTAAATCTGACTTCTTGGTCATTGACTCTCATGGTCAATTCTCCTCTTTGCACATCTATTAGTGTTCTTACAGTAGCTAGAAATGGCCTTCCCAATATTATAGGCACTTCTTTGTCTGCTTCAAAATCCAGAATCACAAAGTGTTCTGTCAGCTAATTGCAGAGTCACTTCTTTGCACATCTATTAGTGTTCTTGCAGAGTCACTGAGTCACAGGGAATACAAATTTATCTACCTTTATTAGAACATCTTCTACTATTCCTTCTGGATAAGCAAGTGTTCTGTCAGCTAATTGCAGAGTCACTGATGTAGGTCTGGCAGTTCCTACTCCTAACTGTGTCTATATGGACTTTGGCATTAGATTTATGCTAGCACCCAAGTCACATAAGGCACGGCCAGAGTAGAAATTCTCAATGGAACAAGGTATAGTAAAGCTGCCAGGGTCCTTTGACTTCAAGGGTAGTTTGTTTTGCATAAGGCAAAAGTGCTCCCGGGGTCCCTTATCTTTATTTAAAGTAACGAATTAGTCCTTTATTTTTGTTTTGTCCCACATAAGTCCTTTATCTTTCAAATTTTAAGCAAAATTAGCCTTGGTTACGTTTTTTTACTGACGTCGTTTGTGTATGTCCATGTGGCCGTTAAGTGGATGATGTGGATGACAAATCAGCTTCATCTTCTTTATTTTAACCCTAGATCTGAAAATTCCACCATTGTTGGTCTAGGAAAAAATGTGAAAGCTTCCAGATAGTAGAAGAAACCTGGAAACACCATAACAATGACTTCCTATCGCTCCAACGGGTCACAATCCAGAAGTTCACACTCTGTTTCATTCGCTTCTGGTGTTAAACGCGTTCCTTCGAAACCACCAAAATGCGGTTGTGGAAGCAAAGCTGTGATTCGCACAGTCACCAAAGATGGAGTCAACAAAGGCAAGACATTTTGGGGTTGTGGGCATTTTGTGGTAAGCTCATGGGTTCTGCCATGGTGATCTCGTTTCTGCATTTTTTTATAGTAACGATTAGGTCCCTCAAGTTATTTTTCAGTATCATTTAAGTCCTTTATGTTTTCAACTTATCACAGTTTCATCCTTTTGGATATTGTAGGCTCCTGGCATAGAATGTGGCTGTGGATATTTTTTGTGGTACTCAGATAGGCTTGCAATTATGACGATGTTGAGGAGGACTTTGATTACTATGAATGAGGAGAAAAAATCGATGAAGATGAAGTTTATTGTTGTTATATGCTTGTTTTTAGGAGCATTTTGTGCAATGTTGTTATTCAATCCTACCCAAAGTGGAGGACATGGTGCAAAATTAGGCTTGAAGTGAACTTGGTTTAGTTTAGGTGGACTATGTTATGCTTACTTTATGTATCAAGAACTTTAGTTTGTTGTTTGTAAACAAAAGGTGAAAAGTTATGTGTAATGGTTGTATTTTATTGTCACTTTTGTTGGTTGTTGAATATTAAAGGCTTAATTACAGTTTTGGTCCCCCTAGTTTCACCAACTCACGATTTTGGTCCCCCAAGTTTTAATTTGACGAATTTGATCCCCCTATTTTCCCAACTTGTAAAATCAAAGTCCCTCTCTTAATTTGGTCAAAATTAAAACTGTATTTTGACTTATTATCCTACGTGGCACTCCACGTAGGCGTACATTGTTCCTCTTCCTCACCCCTCCCCCGCTGTTCCATTGTTCCTCTTCCTCACCCCTCCCCCCTCTGTGAACCCCTCCCCCTGTTCTCTGGTCCACTGTTCCTCTTCCTCCCCCCTCCCCCCTCCGTGAACCCCTCCCCCTGCAGAGAGAGAAAACAAAAGAGAAAGAGAACGAGGGGGTTGCGATGGTGATGGCGCCGGCGTTTGAGAGAGGAGGGAGAGCGACGGTGAGCGAGAGAGAGTTTGCGACAGTGAGAAGAGGGAGGATCGGTGATTTGGGGGTGAGATACGAAGAGGCGAGAGGGAAAACGAGGGGGGATGTGAAGAGAGAGAGGGAAAACGAGGGGGGAGATGCGAAGAGAGAGAGAACGGCGAGGGGGGGATATGCGAAGAGAGAGAGAGAACAGCGAGAGGGAAAACGAGGGTGGGGGGAGATGCGAAGAGAGAGAGGTCATGGTTTGTAGAGGGAGAGGGGTCGTGGCTGTGGGGGGGTCACGGTGGCTGACGGAGGGAAAAGGAGGGAGGTGGTTGTGGGGTGGCCGTTGGTGGCTGACAGAGGGAAAGGAAGAGGAAACAGTGAGCTGAGTGGGTAGGTGGTGGGGGGAGGGGTGAGGGGGGAAGAAAGAGGAACCAGAGAGGGGGGGGTGAAGAGGAAGATGAACAGTGCGCCTACGTGGACTGCCACGTAGGATAATAAGTCAAAATACAGTTTTAATTTTGACCAAATTAAGAGGGGGACTTTGATTTTACAAATTGGGAAAATAGGGGGATCAAATTCGTCAAATTAAAACTTGGGGGACCAAAATCATGAGATGGTAAAACTAGGGGGACCAAAACTGTAATTAAGCCAATATTAAATTAACTGTGAAATTAAAATTGACTTTGGTTGTTGAATTTTAAATTGATGTTAAATACAATTTGCCATGAAAGGATCATTTCATATATACATCCAAATCTGCCATACTAACATGCAGTGTTTCAAAAAGGCCATACATCCAAATCTGCCAATAAATAGTTTTCCAAAAAGGCAGATAACAAAAGCACTAAACATTGTTCCAAAGTTGGACATACATGTACCAAATAAGAAATCTAAACATAAACATTGTTCCAAACAGTTACAACATTTTCTAAATCCAATGAGCCCTTCTTGTTGGTAGTTTCATTCTCAATGGTTGTGTTGCAACATTTCCTAAACCTTTGGACAGTCCTCGAGGGCTTCTCCTGGGTTGTGTTGCAGCAGTTTGATGAGCAGCAGCAGGTGTATTTGAATGAACAATTGAGGGTGCAACAGGTGTAATTGGGTGCGCAACAGCAGGTGTACTAGAAGGAGGAATGTGATGTGTTTTCTTTGGTCTTCCCTTCTTCTTTGGGGCATTTGTCTGTGAAGCCTCTGTTTCAGCAGCTGGGGATGGTGTACCAGTTGTTTGTGAAGCTTCGGTTGTTGCAGTTGAAGGTGGTGCTGGTAAAGGGCAAGATGACTTGTTATGACCTCCTTGTTTGCATCAGCTACACTTGCCTGCCATTCCCTTCCTGCATAATTGTGTAGAGTCTCTTACTTTCTCATCTGCATCTTTCCTCCTTGATTTCTTGGGTCTTCCTGGAGCTCTTCGCATTGGTGGAGGCAAGATATCAGGGTACGGTGTTTCCTCCCACATGTTTGGACCATTTGTGGGGAAGATGATTGGTTGATAACAATTTATGTAAGCCTCTTTTCTGTAATACTCAGGGATCAATTGTTCAGGATCTATTTTCTTTTCATTACAGCATGTTACTGCATGGCAACATGGTATGCCAGTCAGCATCCATCTTCTACATGAACAACATCCTTCATTCATGTTGACAGTGTATTTTTCTCCACTTTGATTTGCCTAACTTCATATATGCTATCACCAGCAGGCCTTGCAAAACAACGACAGCATAAACCAGATTTATCATTTCCATAGCCCCAACATCATCCACTAATTGTTTTTTTACCCCATTTGCTTCATAAAACATGCTAACTACTTCTAAATATCCCATGTCCTTACAAATGCCAAGTATTTCAAAGTAGGACCACTTATCAGTGTCACATTCCCAATTAGCCACTTCCCCTTCATATTTAGACATCTGTGGGTCCACAAATTGACCACAGTGATGAACATCAACCAGAAAACTATCCATTATAACCTGTTCAACCCAAAAATAACCCTACAACCTTCAGTTTTTTAATTGTAACACAAAGACAAAACCCTAAACCCCACCATTCAGTTAAAGGGACCACAAAGACAGACAAACATGGTAAAGGGACCACATACCAAAAGTGAGCTAGATGCAAACAAACAACAACCAAAATCCTAAACCCCACCACTGAAAACATGTGATTTATTAAATAACCTAATCAGACAAACCCTAATAAAGAAAGTCTTTTACTACAACAACCAAGAAAAACCAACCATACAAAACTTAAAACTCACCTTTTCAGAATCGCAATCACAATCTCCCAGAAAATGATTTGTTCTTCTTCTTCTTCTTCTCTGTTCGCGTTTCTTCTTCTTCTACTACTCTCGCTTCGCGTTTCTTCGCAATCGCAATCGCACTTGACGTTTCTTCGCAATAGCACTTGACGTTTCTTCGCAATCGCAAGCTTCACGTTTCTTCTTCTTCTCGCTTGATGTTTCTTCTTCTTCTCGCTTCACGTTTCTTCTTCGACCCCATTTCTCTATTCTCTATTCTCTGTTCTCATGCTTCCAACGATGGTTTTTTTGTTAGGGTAGAATTGATTTTGTGAAACAAGAGTTAAAGTATCAATTTGTTACTGTAAAATATTTTTTAGTCCACGTAGGTTTGGATTTTGACACGTAGGTTTGTTATTTAACACGTAGGATAGGAGTTTTCCACATAGGTAAGAGAGGAGCATCTGATCAATTTTTGGAACGGAGACTAACAGTTTAGGCTAATTTTGCTTAAAATTTGAAAGACAAAGGACTTATGTGGGACAAAAAAAACATAAAGGACTTATTCGTTACTTTAAATAAAGATAAGGGACCCCGGGAGCACTTTTACCTTTGTATAATCATGCTACACTCCCCTGTCATTGCTGTTGTTTCAAATTCCCCATTCCTTCTCCTTTTGGTGAGCACATCCTTCATAAACTTAGCATAGTTTGGCATTTGTTGGAGGGCCTCCACTAAAGGTACATTAATGTGCAGTTGTTTAAGGACTTCCAGGAATTTGTTGAATTGTTTGTCCTCCTGAGCCTTCCTAAGCCTCTGAGGATATGGAGGGTCAGGATATGTTGGAATAATTTTGGGTGGTGGTATCTGGGCAGCAACAGGCGTTGTAGCGTCAGCTTTAGGCGCTGTAGCGTCTGGTGCAGAATTTTTTTCTTTATCAGATTTTGTATTTTTTTCATCACCTGAAACAAGTGATGGCCCTTGCAAATCTTTCCCACTCCTTAGAGATATAGCTTTGACATGATCCTTCCCTTGAGTATTAGAAGTTGAAGCTTCAGTAGTGGATGGCAATGATCCACTTGCTCTTTGGGTAAGAACATTTGCTATTTGCCCCATTTGTACCTCCAGGTTTTTGATGGAAGCTTCATGAGTTTTCAAGGTTGTCTTACAGTCGCTCATGAAGCTTTTTAACAGACCTTCCATGGAATTATCAATAACAGGGGCATTCTGCCTTTGATAGTTTTGAGTAGGGAATCCTGGTGGATTAGCTGGAGCATTATAAGTTGGTGTTGTAGCATTGTTGGCTCCCCATCTGAAGTTGGGGTGATTCTTCCAACCAGGATTATAAGTATTTGAGTAGGGTTTATTATTCTTGTTGAAACCCACGTAATTTACAGAGACAGGATTACCTGGGCATTCTTCATAGAGATGCTCCCCTCCACAATAAACACAGCTAGTTGAACCTGGAGCAGCTTGCTCTATAACAGCCACAGTTGGCTCAACTGGCGCTGTAGCGGTAACCGCTGCAGCCTTTGAAGTATTCATGGCTTTTATCATGTTGGTGAGAGAGGCAACCTAGGCAGACAGAGCAGAAACTTCACTAATTTCATGGACACCAGCTACCTTTTTCTGTAGAGCTAGCCTTTCTGTGGGCCACTGGTAGCTATTGGTGGCAATGTCATCTATCAAGTCACAAGCTTCATTGTAGGAAGTTTTCAGTAGTACTCCCCCAGAAGAAGCATCAAGCATTAGTCTGGTATGAGGATCCAACCCATTGTAGAAGGTTTCCATTTGGATTATTACTGGTATGCCATGATGAGGACATCTTCTTAACAGCTCTTTCCATCTCTCCCAGGCTTCAAACAGTGTTTCAGAGTCTTTTTGTCTGAATGCAGTAACTTCATTCCTCACTCTTGCATTCTTACTTGGTGGAAAGTATTTTGCTAAGAATTTCTCAGCCATTTCATTCCAAGTATGGATAGAGTTAGGCTCTAGAGAAGTTAACCAGGCCTTAGCTCCGTCCTTCAAGGAATAAGGAAAAAGTTTTAACCTGAATGCATCATCACTTACCCCTAGAATGATGAAGTTACTGCAAACTTCCAAAAATTGCTTCAAATGTAAATATGGGTCCTCTTGAGGAGAACCTCCAATCTGACCTACTGTTTGGAGCATTTGGAACATCATGGGTTTGAATTCAAATTGAGCTGTTTGGAGAGCGGGCCTAGCTATACCTGTTTCCATGGTTAGTGGATCAAATACAGCATAGTCCCTCATAGGTCTGTCCCTGTCATTTACCATGTCAGCTGGACCTTGATTTATGAATTGTTGTCTATACCAGTCTTTTTGATCATGTAATGTAGGGGTGGGTGGTTGATGTCCCCTACCCCTGCCTCCTGGATCAGATCTGCCTGTTCCAGAATTACCTCTACCACCTCTTGTGGTACCTCTGCCTGAATTGGTTCTGCCACTGTGTTCAGACATTGTGGGTCTAAATTGTCTTAGTCTCTGAAGTTGTCTCAGTCTCCTGAATCTTCTTTCTAGTTCTGGGTCCAACTCAAATTCTGGTGGTTGAACTCTGGGCATGCGCTGCAGCGTCTACCGCTGTAACATCAAGAAACAACACACCAGCGTAAAATCTTCACTAATATTGCTAAAAACTTTAAACAATAAAAATTAAATGCAATCCCCGGCAACGACGCCAAAAACTTGTTGGTGTGAAAAGTAGTTTGTGCAAGTATACACAATCGCAACAAGTAATACAATGATAAATAGAGATCGTTCCCACAGGGATTGGAATTAATTTAAGAGTTTAAGGATCTTAACAACTTAGTGAAACATGTCAAGTGACAATAACAAATGTGAAGTTATAAACATGATAAGTTTGTTGTTAAAGCAGTAGTGAATTTAAGAAGTAATAAAGAGAGTTGGATAGTTCATATGTTATATAAATTCCCAAGAGTAAAGCGCTATAGCGTTAGACGCTGTAGCGTTAAGCGCTATAGCGGTATGGAAGCGTGCCTTTCAGTCACTGTCGTCAGGGTTTTGTTACAAGACTCCTATGCCCAGGCTCTAAATAAGTTCACCCCTGTATAATGAAGAACATACAGCTTTTACCTTATGAACTATTACTCCCCTATGTCTAGGGTTAAGTACAAGTTATCTAAATGTCTTTAAATAACCTTTCATTCATATTATTCCTTGAGTTCTTATTCATAGACCACGTCTGTACCTGTAACACCCTGGTATTTTTATTTGTTAAAAACACCCAAGTGCACATTAAACATACATCAGAGATAAAATTTCCTGCTCAGACAATGAATACCACTATAAAATTTTTGCTGAAATATAACATAACCGTCTTATACACACTTAGGACCATACGGTTCTCAGACCGTAAACTGTCAGCCATTGTGGTAGTCAGAGTCATGCAAGGAAGCGGAATAAAAGATAAATGTAACGCTAATGACATAGCACTGTGATACATAGTCGACAGAAGGAAAATAAACTTAAACATAAAGCTAAGTCATCATCCATCACTCGGGGCCACCTACTCGTGCCTCTGAGGTTTCTTCTGTCCCTGTTTATCTGTAAAACAACAACATTTAAACAGTGAGATACAATCTCAGTGAGTTCTACCGAGACCCCTACTAACTCTCTCGGTTCAATTAATAAATTCGTTTTAACTTAACACGGCACCGACTGCATGACTGCTAACCCCGGTAAACGTGTTATCACAAAGTGCGGCATCGACTGCATGACTGCTAAACCCCGATGTATCGCACAACAAACAAAGTACGGCACCGACTGCATGACTGCTAAACCCCGGTGTATCGCACAATAATCTTTTTAACATAACACCGACTGCGTAACCGCTAAACCCCGGTGAACCCCCCTACCAATAGTACATTCTCCTATTGGCATGGAGCCTAGGGTAAGGGATCATGACTGCCCCGTCTAGTATGTTACACAAGGGTCGTCACCCAACTCGATACATATACAAACATATATCTACAATCATATGAACCCATAGTCCATTTTGTTATTAATAAAACATATCCGCACGCGTATACTATTGTTCGGCTTTTCGAAAGAATTTCAACTTCAAAAGTATTTTATAAAACCCTTTTTAATTATACTCAAAATTACGGCATTATAAGCCTAATATCATTGGAAAAGGGTTAGGAAAGGATTAGGAGAGGATTGGAATCGAAACGGAATCATTTAGGTCACTTTGAAAATTTTTAGGCAGAACTAGGCGCACGGGTCGTGCCCCAGGACGCACGGGTCGTGCGTCCTGTTAGACATTTTTAAACACGAAAACAGTACCAGGCGCACGGGTCGTGCCCCTGGGACGCACGGGTCGTGCGCTTTTGACAGCATTCCAAAAATGGCCTGTTTTAAGAAAATTTGTTTTCCGATTAATCCGAAACTCGCCCCGATCGATTCCTAACTCAAAAACAGACAATGCCAGACAGTATTCCAATCCAATCAACATCAAACAATCAAACAATCCAATCAAAAACTCGACGATTACGAATTTCATTAAAATGCGATATATTTCAAAACAACGTTTTCGACTCAAAATCTTTCGAAACCAAGTCACACAATTCGTTTCAAAACGGAACAAACCTAAACGTGAGTAAAACTCACCCTTGAAGCGAGAGTCGTTGCCGAGCCGGAATCTCCGAGATGTCAAAATCACCGAATCGAACCCAAACAACACCGAATCGCTCCTAACTTCGTTCCGAGCTTCCAATCGCGTTCAATCCGCTCCTAGCTTCGATCTTAAACATAACCCAATCACCAACACAACCTATTAATCCTTGATTCCAACAATTTTCCAACAAAACCCTCTAAATTTCGAAATCAAAAAGGAAGGGGAAAAATGGAGGGGATTCTTACCAAATTCTTGGGTTATGATGAGGGAGGGAAAATGATGGAGATGATGAATTTGGGAGGGTTGGGCTTCACTCCTCTTCTTCCTTTCTCTTCTTCTTTCCTCTTCTTCTTTCTCTTTTCCTTCTCTTCTTTTCTCTTCTTTTCTTCCTCTGTTTCTCTTCTCCTTCTCGTGGACCTTTCTTTCTTTTCATTTAACACACACACACACACACATATATTTTATTAATAAATGAGTGGTAGCGTGGTCCAATTACCATATTGATCTTAATCCCTTATTTCGATTCCAATACTTCCTTGATCCGTATTATCCGGTTAACGATTTAATGCCATCCAATAAATAATTTTAGCACTCAATAAATTTACCAGTCAAGTACTAAATTATTCCTATTGGGTCAACATCCAAATAATTCGCATAATTATTTTGAGGATGTTACATTCTCCCCCACTTAAAAGAATTTTGTCCTCAAAATTAGACACAACGTACCTCAAGAAAACAAATACGGATACTGAGTCCGCATATCGTCCTCCAACTCCCAAGTAGCTTCCTCGACGGAAAAACCATCCCAAACCACCTTGACAATGGGAATTGACTTCGTCCGTAGCATCCTCTCGCCACGTTCCATGATGTAATTCGGGTGAGGTTGGAAAGACAAGTCCGGCCGAAGGTCAATCATTTCAAAATCTAACGGTTGACTTGGATCGGGAATGTACTTCCGCAACTGAGACACATGGAATACATCATGCAGATTTGACAATGGCGGAGGCAAAGCAATACGGTATGCAAGAGGCCCGACTCGCTCGATGATTTGGAAGGGCCCAATATACCGAGGACTGAGTTTCTTCACCCGTAATGCCCTACCTGTGCCAATTGTCGGTGACAATTTCAAAAACACATGATCACCCGACTCAAACTCTAGCGGCCTTCTCCTTTTGTCGGCATAACTCTTTTGCCTACTTTGAGCAGCTTTCATTCTTTCCCTTATCTGGCGGATCTTTTCAGTAGTGTCATGAATCATCTCGGGTCCTAACAATCGGTTCTCGCCTACTTCCCACCAACACAATGGAGTTCTACATTTCCTACCATATAAGGCTTCAAAAGGTGCCATCCCGATACTGGAATGATAACTGTTGTTGTAAGAGAATTCTACCAATGGAAGATGACCCTCCCATTTCTTCCCGTTATCAAGTACCGAAGCCCGAAGCATATCCTCTAATGTCTGGATAGTCCACTCGGTCTGACCATCTGTCTGCGGGTGATAAGCGGTACTAAGAAGTACTTTAGTCCCCATCGCTTCATTCAGAGTTTTCCAAAATCGAGAAGTGAATTTCGGATCTCGATCCGACGCTATACTGGTAGGAACCCCATGTAACCTCACTATGTTCTTTAAATACACCTCAGCTAACTTGGACACTTTACTGCTCGAACGAACCGGAATAAAATGAGCTGATTTAGTTAACCGATCCACAACTACCCAAATGGAGTCGTTACCGGCTTGAGACCTTGGCAATGCCATTACAAAATCCATGGAAATGTCTTCCCACTTCCACACTGGCACGTCCAGTGACCGTAACAGACCAGCAGGCTTCTGGTGTTCGATCTTAACTCTTTGGCAAGTTAAGCATTGAGATACAAACTCAGCAATCTCTAACTTCATTCCATGCCACCAATACATCTGCTTTAAATCTCTATACATCTTGGTGGATCCAGGATGTACAGAAAATAAACTCCGGTGTGCTTCCTCTAGCACTTGCTTTTTAATATTGTCATTATCGGGTACACAGATCCTACCGTTGAAACAAATAACCCCATCACTATCTTCGGTAAAGTCTGGCAACACTTTTTGTGATTGTAGCTTCACGTCAACTTCCTGTGCCATGCGAATAGACTCTCTTAATGAACTAGAGATCCTCATATGGCTCAACAATAACCTGTCCTTTCTTGATCTTGCATTAAAATTTAAGTCTCTATAGGACTCCAACAATCTCATTTCATGCATCATAATCTCTGCTATGTGAATGGATTTCCTACTTAGTGCATCAGCTACAACATTAGCCTTTCCCGGATGATACTTCAATTCAAAGTCATAATCCTTCAGAAATTCCACCCACCTTCTCTGCCTGTTATTCAACTCCTTCTGGTCAAACAAATATTTCAAACTTTTATGATCACTAAAGACTTCGAAACGAGACCCATACAGGTAATGTCTCCAAATCTTCAGTGCGTACACAATAGCTGCCAACTCCAAATCATGAGTCGGATAATTTTCTTCATGAGTCTTCAACTGTCTGGAGGCATAGGCTACAACTTGTTGATCCTGCATGAGAACACATCCCAAACCCTTCCCCGAAGCATCGCTGAAAATTTGAAAATCCAAAGACGGATCTGGAAGAATTAGGATTGGAGCGGAAGTCAACCTAACCTTCAACTCTTGAAAACATTCCTCACAATCGGTATCCCATATAAACGGTTGGGCCTTACGTGTTAACCGAGTGAGCGGAAGAACCAATTGTGAAAAACCTTGAATAAACCTCCTGTAGTAACCAGCTAGACCCAAGAAACTTCTAATTTCTGTAACAGATGTTGGTCTTTCCCAGTTCAATATAGCTTCCACCTTACTGGGATCCACAGCAACTCCCGATTGGGAAATCACGTGTCCCAAAAACTTCACTTCCGGCATCCAGAAGTCACACTTCGACGGCTTGGCATACAATTTCTTTTCTCGGAGTACGTTCAGAACAATGCGGAGATGTTGAACATGGTCCTCAATGGTCTTAGAGTACACCAAGATATCATCAATAAAAACTACTACAAACTGATCAAGGTACGTGTGAAACACTCGGTTCATGTAATCCATGAATACCGCTGGAGCATTAGTCAAACCGAAGGGCATTACTACGAACTCGTAATGTCCATACCTCGTACGGAAAGCTGTCTTCGGAATATCTAAGGCTCGTACCTTTATTTGATGATAGCCCGATCTCAGATCAATTTTTGAAAACACCACGGCACCTCGAAGTTGGTCAAGCAAATCGTCTATCCTTGGCAAGGGATATTTATTCTTGATCGTCACTTTATTCAGTTGTCGATAATCTATGCACAACCTCATGCTACCATCCTTCTTTTTGACTAGCAACACCGGAGCACCCCATGGAGAAGCGCTCGGTCGAATGAACCTCTTCGATATTAATTCTTCAAGTTGGGACTTTAATTCCTTCAACTCCAACGGAGACATTCTATAAGGAGCAATAGAGATTGATCCTGTACCAGGAATCAATTCTATTGAGAACTCTACCTCTCGGTCAGAAGGTAAGGATGAAACTTCTTCTGGAAAAACATCTAGAAATTCATTTACCACTTGCACAGATGACAAGTCTAAACCTGTTTCAGTAGATGCAGACAACATAATAAGAATAGCTTCCGCACCTTGGAATAATGACTGGCTTGCTTCGGTGTAAGAGATCATCACTTCAGAATCTGCCTGTGTCAAGCCTACGGATTCGGAGGCGAAGCTAATGGTTCGGTCGGCACAGTTGATTGTTACATGATTTTCAGCCATCCAATTCATACCCAGGACAATGTCCATGCTTCTCATAGGCAAGAAAATAAATTTCACAACAAACTGTCTGTCGCCTATGACAAGTAGGCAATTTTCACACAATGATTGGGTCTGGACACGACCCTTGGCAGCAGTTAAAATAGTTATCGGTTCGGATAGCTCAGACAATGCTAGTCCCAACCGATCCACACATGCTTGCGAGATAAAACAGTGAGTTGCACCAGAATCATATAAAATATTGACTGAATTATTAAAAAGAGATCCCTTACCCCTCAGAAGATTATCAGTAGGTGTGATGGTTCGAGCATCCAATGTATTGATTCGCCCCTGACTAGGAGCGTTTGGTGCTCTTTGTAAATTCTTCTTCGTTGGGCACTGGTTTGCATAGTGACCCTCTTCATTACAGACATAACACCGATCAGATCTTGATGGGCACTCGCCACGGTGATACCTTCCGCACTTATGACAATTTTTAAACCTCGCTGGGTCGGTCGTTTGCACCTGCTTCCCTTTATAATTACCACCCCTGCCTGAGTCATGCTTGGGACCCATCTGAGAACTAGATGACCCAGTGTTCCTCTTACTCTGATGGAACGCCTTCCTACTTGCATACAATCTTGCCAAATCACTTTCGGCAATATATGCTTGTTGAACCATGGCTGCATAATTGGTCTTCGGAAAAGAACTCAGACTTTGAGCAATATCCTCTCTCAACCCATATTTATACCTGTCAGTTTTCCATCGGTCATTGGGGGCATATCCTGCTAAACCGAAGAATTGATACAACTCTTCAAATTTAGCCGTGTATTGGCCCACGGTCAAGCCTCCTTGCGTGAGAGCTAAGAACTCATTTTCTTTATCAAACCTCATAGCCGTGGGAAAGAATTGTTCCAGAAATGATGTTCGGAAATTTTCCCAAGTCTGGGGAGTTTCCATTGTCTCCATCATGGCCTTAGCATTTGTCCACCAGTTATTGGCCTCTCCCTTCAACATATGGGATGCCAACCTCAACTTATCTTCACCGGTCACTTGCATTGTTAGAAAGATCTTTTCAATGTCATCTAGCCAATGTTGTGCTTTCATGACGTCCGGCCCACCTCTGAACTCGGAGGGTTTCATTTTCAAGAATTCTGTAAAAATTCTCCTTGGGTTCACTTGTGGCTCCTGAGCTTGATGCTGCTGAGCATTTTGCTGTTGGATCTGTTGCTGCTGATGCATAAGCATCATGTCTTGCATCATTTTCTGTTGGTTCTCAATGACATTCTGCATCCACTCAAAGTTCGGATCAACAGGAGGAGGAACGCCTCTACCTCTTCTGGCCATGATTCTGCGAAATATGCACAAAGTATTAAGTTGATCAAGCTCAATGTCTAATAGCATACTAAGAAAATCACGACTGGAGAAAGCAAAGACCCTAAAAGCTAAGTCCGACTAGGTCGAACCGCTCTGATACCAACTGTAACACCCTGGTATTTTTATTTGTTAAAAACACCCAAGTGCACATTAAACATACATCAGAGATAAAATTTCCTGCTCAGACACTGAATACCACTATAAAATTTTTGCTGAAATATAACATAACTGTCTTATACACATTTAGGACCATACGGTTCTCAGACCGTAAACTGTCAGCCATTGTGGTAGTCAGAGTCATGCAAGGAAGCGGAATAAAAGATAAATGTAACGCTAATGACATAGCACTGTGATACATAGTCGACAGAAGGAAAATAAACTTAAACATAAAGCTAAGTCATCATCCATCACTCGGGGCCACCTACTCGTGCCTCTGAGGTTTCTTCTGTCCCTGTTTATCTGTAAAACAACAACATTTAAACAGTGAGATACAATCTCAGTGACTGCTAACCCCGGTAAACGTGTTATCACAAAGTGCGGCATCGACTGCATGACTGCTAAACCCCGATGTATCGCACAACAAACAAAGTACGGCACCGACTGCATGACTGCTAAACCCCGGTGTATCGCACAATAATCTTTTTAACATAACACCGACTGCGTAACCGCTAAACCCCGGTGAACCCCCCTACCAATAGTACATTCTCCTATTGGCATGGAGCCTAGGGTAAGGGATCATGACTGCCCCGCCTAGTATGTTATACATGGGTCGTCACCCAACTCGATACATATACAAACATATATCTACAATCATATGAACCCATAGTCCATTTTGATATTAATAAAACATATCCGCACGCGTATACTATTGTTCGGCTTTTCGAAAGAATTTCAACTTCAAAAGTATTTTATAAAACCCTTTTTAATCATACTCAAAATTATGGCATTATAAGCCTAATATCATTGGAAAAGGGTTAGGAAAGGATTAGGAGAGGATTGGAATCGAAACGGAATCATTTAGGTCACTTTGAAAATTTTTAGGCAGAACTAGGCGCACGGGTCGTGCCCCAGGACGCACGGGTCGTGCGTCCTGTTAGACATTTTTAAACACGAAAATAGAACCAGGCGCACGGGTCGTGCCCCTGGGACGCACGGGTCGTGCGCTTTTGACAGCATTCCAAAAATGGCCTGTTTTAAGAAAATTTGCTTTCCGATTAATCCGAAACTCGCCCCGATCGATTCCTAACTCAAAAACAGACAATGCCAGACAGTATTCCAATCCAATCAACATCAAACAATCAAACAATCCAATCAAAAACTCGACGATTACGAATTTCATTAAAATGCGATATATTTCAAAACAACGTTTTCGACTCAAAATCTTTCGAAACCAAGTCACACAATTCGTTTCAAAACGGAACAAACCTAAACGTGAGTAAAACTCACCCTTGAAGCGAGAGTCGTTGCCGAGCCGGAATCTCCGAGATGTCAAAATCACCGAATCGAACCCAAACAACACCGAATCGCTCCTAACTTCGTTCCGAGCTTCCAATCGCGTTCAATCCGCTCCTAGCTTCGATCTTAAACATAACCCAATCACCAACACAACCTATTAATCCTTGATTCCAACAATTTTCCAACAAAACCCTCTAAATTTCGAAATCAAAAAGGAAGGGGAAAAATGGAGGGGATTCTTACCAAATTCTTGGGTTATGATGAGGGGGGGAAAATGATGGAGATGATGAATTTTGGAGGGTTGGGCTTCACTCCTCTTCTTCCTTTCTCTTCTTCTTTCCTCTTCTTCTTTCTCTTTTCCTTCTCTTCTTTTCTCTTCTTTTCTTCCTCTGTTTCTCTTCTCCTTCTCGTGGACCTTTCTTTATTTTTCATTTAACACACACACACACACATATATTTTATTAATAAATGAGTGGTAGCGTGGTCCAATTACCATATTGATCTTAATCCCTTATTTCGATTCCAATACTTCCTTGATCCGTATTATCCGGTTAACGATTTAATGCCATCCAATAAATAATTTTAGCACTCAATAAATTTACCAGTCAAGTACTAAATTATTCCTATTGGGTCAACATCCAAATAATTCGCCTAATTATTTTGAGGATGTTACAGTACCTATGAATCTACTTATTTTAGTTGATCATTCCCAAAACAAGTTTGAAAGCATTATGACATAAGAAATAAAACGCAAACGTCATGACATTACATAAACTTTACTCAAGGTTCATTACAAACATGAGAACAATCCAACCACAAAAGTTTAGCTCATGACAAGCTTCATCAAAACAACATAAACTAAAAAGATTATGTTACCGTATGTGAGCAAGAGAAGGATGCTTACAAAAGATACACTCCAACAATCCCAAGTCATACACGATGAATGATGCTTTGTTGTGAGCAAACTGTAGGTGATGTATGAAACTATACTAAAGTTTAAAGCTTAAAAGTAGAGTAACAACGGAAGAAGTCTAAAATGTCAAGTTAGGTTTTTCTCCAAATCTCTCTACTCTCTTCTTTCTACGAATACTATCTATATTCTATTAGTGTCTATATATTTCTATATTATGGAGAGGATAATACTTAGATGTTATCTTCAATTTCATAAAGTGGCATTACAAAAGGGCAATGATTGAAATCATCACCAACTATCACTTAAGCTCCAATTAGGAAACGCTAAGTGTCTTTTTGAATCCACTTGGAAGTCCCTATGTCAGGCTGAGAAGAAGAAGATCAGAGTGATGACTCATCAATCAGCAAGTGGCTTCATACATATCTAATTGGCCAACCGCTCCATAGCACTGTAGCGCTTACCACTGCATAGCGTCTACCGCTGCAGAACTCAAGTAAAACATCAATATACTCACAAAGGCATCTATTATGCCCAATATTTATGAAATTAACTCTTAACCTCTAATTATGCTCTTAATGACCTATTCACATATGAAAGTACTAAAATTACTTGAGAACTCGGTTTGATTTACGTAATAAGGGCATAAATAACTCATACAAATATGAGTTATCAGTGACTTGGGTTAGCTTTGGAGTGATTTTAAGTTCGTGGGAGCGTCGGGGATCGTTCGTGTGGCTATTGTTGTTGGTTGCATTTTATTGATTCTCGGTTTTACGTGATCATCACGATCAGTGAGTTTTACTCACGTTTAGGAATTGATATGTATTTTGTGCTTGTTTTAATCCGATGGTTGCTGGGAATTAGTAAAAATCGATACTAAAATTTCACTGTTGAAAGTTCTCTGGATATGTGTTTAGTATTTTAGCTGTTGCGTGAGTTCTGGTAATCACAAAATTCTGTGTCCTACATTTTTGAAAACTAGACTTAAGTCTATTTAATTTGGAATTGGTTTCATCAAAATTGGAGTTGTATAGCTCAATATATAGGCTTCACAAGTTATGGTAATATTTTGGAAGCATTCTGGATATAGGGTCAGTGTTTTGGGTATTGTAGTTTCAATTGAACTCCTTTTTGAATTATTCTAAATTATTTGAAAACTAGACACAATTCTCTACGGTTTTGGCTCAAGTTTCATGTTAATTGGTTGAGTTTTAGTCATTTTAGAAGTGTTAGAAGTTAGGAGACAGATTCTGTCCAACCTAGGAACCATTTGGTCTATTTTTGAAAACTGTACTAATTGGCTCATTATTTTCCAACCTAGACACTCTTAGCTTTCCAACAAGTAGTCGTTTGTTTAAATCCGATGTCGTTTGATATTTTAATTAATTCACCGAAGTAGACGTATAACTGAAGAAGACTATGTACATGTGTTGTATGTGAAAGTATTTGATTGTTCCATTTTGAATCTTGCAATGTATTGGTTGTATGATGCTTGTTTTGGATTGTTGTTTGGACTGGATTTTTGGATTGGTATTATCCTAATTAGCTTGATTGTGTAAATCCAGTTAGTTACACGTGAGAGGACATGAAACAAATAAATACATGGAACTATATGTGCAAATGACTGATTGAGGGATATATATACATATATATATATATCAAGACTGTTATGGGTGACGACCCTATGAGGTAGCATACTAGGTGGGGAAGTCACGAGCCCTAAACCTAGGCCCCTTTCAATGCACTATGGTATGGACTATTGGAAGGGGGTTCACCGGGATTACCATGTCTGGGGCTGGTGTTGTGCTAAAGTAAAAGGCACGTGGTTGATAAACTAATTCACGAATTTAAAAGGATTCATAATTGAACCGAGAGCATGGTTAGGGGTCACGGTAAAACTCACTGAGATTGTATCTCACCCTTTATGTGTTGTTGTTTTTACAGAGAAAAAGGGAAAGATGAAAGCGAAGAGGCACGAGTAGGTGACGTGCTTGAGGAGACAATGAAGATTTAGTTCTTTATCTATGTTGTTGAGTTTTCCCTTGTTGTATTTGTAGTTCGATGATATGACTTGAATTTGTTTTAAGTTATGTAACCGTTTCCGCTTTTCTTGTTATGGTATTGAACACTAGGAATGTGAGGATATTGAAGACATGAAACTGATATGATTATGTTAAGTTATGGAATGTTGACTGTTTGATATTAATTATCGAAAAATTTTATTGGTGTTCAATATCTAAACAGGAAATGTATCTCTGATGTATGCTAAATCATTCATTTTAATATTTCTACTTGTTAGAGATATTAGGGTGTTACATTTTGGTATCAGAGCGGTTCGGCCTAGTCGGACCTAGATGTTAGGAGTCTTTTACGTCTTTTAGGTATGATTCTTCTTAGTATGCTATTAAACATTGAGCTTGATCAACTTAATACTTTGTGCATTTCGCGGAATCATGGCTGGAAGAGGTAGAGGAAATGCGCCTGTTGATCCACATTTCGAGTGGATGCAAAATATGATGGAGATGCAACAGAAAGTGATGCAGGACATGATGCAAATGCAACAACAACAGATGACTCAACAGCAGCAAATGGCTCAGCAACAGCCTAATGTTCAACAACCCCAGGAAGATCCTAATCGGACATACTTCTGTTTCCAAAAGATGAATCCCCCTATCTTCAAGGGTGGATCAGATCCAATGACTGCTGATTACTGGAGTGATGCTATGGAGAGGATCTTCAGGACTCTCCAATGCAGTGAAGAAGAGAAGGTGATTTGTGCAGCTCATGCACTTGATGAGGATGCTCATACTTGGTGGATCAATGCTTGTGAAATGATGGAAATTCAGGGGATTCCTCTCACTTGGGCAAATTTCAAGGGGTTATTCATTGGACACTACTTTCCTCCGGTAATGAAATTAAGCAAGGAGGCTGAGTTTGTGAATCTGAAGCAGGGTAATATGACTGTGGGTGAGTATGCTGCCAAGTTCTAAAGGCTGTCTCAGTTTTATGAACTGGGAAGGTATGCTCCAAATGACATATGGAAAATGCAGATGTTCAAGCAGGGACTCCGTGGTGATGTGAATCAAGGTCTTAGCTCCTATACTATGACCAACTATCCTGCTTTAGTGCAACAAACCTATGTTGCCGAAGAAGATCTGAAGAGGATGTATGAGGAAAAGCGAGAGTTATGGAAGGGTAAGAAGAAAGTGGCTGAATCTTCCACTCCGAGTAGTAAACCAAAGGGGAATGTCAATAAGGGAAAGCAGGTACAATCTTTTGACTCTTCAAAGGTAAACAGGTGTGCCAATTGTGGGAAGCATCATCGGGGTGAATGTCAGCAGGGTTCAAATCAGTGCTATTATTGTAAGGAGGAGGGTCACTATGCTATTGAGTGCCCAGCAAAGAAGAGTTTCAAAGAAGCACAAGCTGCTCCAACCCACAGTCGAGTCAACACTTTGGATGCCCAGATAGGCAAACCTACAAACAACTTACTGAGGGGTACGGGATCTCTTTTCTATAACTCCGTCAGTATATTATATGATTCGGGTGCAACCCATTGCTTTATAGCTCAAGCATGTGTAGATCGGTTGGGATTAGCTATATCTCCTATATCCAAGCCGATAACCATCTTAACTACTGCTAAGGGTCGTGTTCAGACCCAATCCTTATGTCAAAACTGTCTACTTGCTATATGGACACTATGAGTTGGTAGTGATGCCCTTCGGTCTAACTAATGCTCCATCGGTATTCATGGACTACATGAACCGAGTCTTCCACCCGTACCTGGATCAGTTTGTAGTTGTATTTATTGATGATATCTTGGTGTACTCTAAGACCATTGAAGAGCATGTCCAGCATCTTCGCCTTGTTCTGAACGTACTCCGAGAGAAGAAGTTATATGCTAAGCCTTCGAAGTGCGATTTCTGGATGTCTGAAGTAAAGTTTATGGGACACGTGATATCTCAGTCGGGCGTTGCAGTTGATTCCAGTAAAGTGGAAGCTGTGTTGAATTGGGAGCGACCAACTTCAGTGACAGAAGTAAGGAGTTTCTTGGGACTAGCTGGTTATTATCGAAGATTTATTCAGGGATTCTCTCAGTTAGTTCTTCCACTCACTCGGTTAACTCGTAAGGGTCAGCCCTTTGCGTGGGATTCTGATTGTGAAGAATGTTTCTTAGAATTAAAAGCTCGGTTGACTTCTGCTCCAATCCTGATTCTTCCGGATTCGTCTCTGGGATTCCAAATTTACACGGACGCCTCCGGTAAGGGTTTAGAATGTGTTCTCATGCCGAATCAGCAAGTGGTAGCTTATGCCTCAAGACAGTTAAAGCCTCATGAAGAAAACTATCCGACTCATGATTTGGAGTTGGCGGCGATTGTGTATGCGCTGAAAATTTGGAGACATTATCTTTATGGTTCCCGTTTTGAAGTTTTCAGTGATCACAAAAGCTTGAAGTATTTGTTTGATCAGAAAGAGTTGAATAACATGCAGAGAAGATGGCTTGAGTTTCTGAAGGATTATGACTTCGAGTTGAGGTACCATCCAGGAAATGCCAATGTTGTGGCAGATGCGTTGAGTAGAAAGTCTCTTCACACGGCAGAGTTAATAATTCATGAAATGTCACTGTTGGAGTCTTTTAGAGACTTGAATTTGAAGGTGAAACCTAGGAGGAACCGGTTAGTGTTGAGCCACATTCACATTTCGAGTTCATTGAGGAATCTGATTCGCTCCGCCCAAGAAATTGATGTGGAACTGCAAGCTCAAAGAGGGTTACCAAATTTTACCGAAGATAGTGATGGAGTTATTTGTTTCAATGGCAGAATTTGTGTGCCAAATGATGAAGATATCTGATAAACTCCAATTTTGTGCATTTCTTAGAGACATTTTCCCGTCATATTTTAAGGCAGTTGCTACTATTTATATAAGTCATTGACTTAATTTGCTCTATATTTTGCAGAGAAGAAAAAAAGATAGAAGAAGAATAAAAGTACAATTTATAGCCAATTGGAACTTAAATATATATATATATATATATATATATATATATATATATATATATTATATGCTGTGAATTAAAAGAAAGAAGAAGCCCAATTGATGGAATTCAAAAAGGCCCATGCAACCTTCTACTTGGAAAAGGAATTGAAACCTAGCTATAAGAGAAAAGTGTCGTGAGTGAATTCCTTTAGTTTTGTTATGCACGGAACCCTATTTGGCCGGATATAAATTGGTTGCCGCACATATCTAAGAGGAGGACTGACGCAACAAAGCAGCAGCACACAATTAGAGCTGGCAAAATGGGCCGAGCCCGCCGGGCTGGGTCGGGCTAGCCCGAAAAAACATAGGGCTTGGGCTTAAAAAAATGAACCCGTTTTTATATCTGGGCTTTTTGGCCCTATCCATAAAAGCCTGAGCCTGTGCCGGCCCGGCCCGACCGGGCCATGGGTAGCCTGTAAGCCCGCAAGTGCTATATGTTACGACATAATTCCCTAAAGAATATCCTAAAGTGATTAATTTGACATTAAATATTTTATGTTTTCAATATATAAAACATAAACTACACGGTCCACTGTCCCATGTATATTATAAAAGCACTCGCATGATGATCTATCTATATTCTAAAACATGTTTTTATTATGTACACACCTAATATTAACAAGTTAACATGTAAGTACTTTTCTTGACAATTTATCATATACGTACCTGTTATGTTTTTAATATTTACTTATAGTTATAGCAAGTTGTTTGTTTTGTTTTTGTCATAAAAAAAGTTGTTTGCTATGAATGTTGATTATCAATGTATATTGCAGTTTTGAATTAGGCAGCAAACATAAGTTGCAGCCACAGTTTAAGTTTTAATGTTTTCATTTTCTTATTTTAAATTACTCTATTTCTAAAATATAAATAATAAGCATTTTTTATTTTATTTTTTCTAAAAAATAATTTTTTAATTATTATTGCGTATAATGTGGGCTAGCCCGTCCAGCCCGCAAAAGCCCGAGCCCGGTATGGGTGTTGCGCTCGTGTGTGCTATAATCGCAATATCAGTGCAAGTATACACGTCGTACAAGTAATAAAGTGGATAAAAGTAAGAGATCGTTCCCACGATGATTGATTAACTTTCAGAGTTCAAGTCTTTAAAACACAAGTGAAACAAGTAACAAATCGGCACTAAAAGTTGGTATCAAGACTAATAACATAAATAAAGCAAGTGAACAAGAAGTGGTTGTGAATATGGAATAGTATGAGTTGGATTGCTGCATGCAAGTAAATCTCCTCTAGTCAGACGTTATAACGTTTACACGTTATTACGTACAAATGCTATGTTGTATAGACGTTATAACATTTGAACGCTGTTGCAAAAGAGCTGTGCTTTTCAGTCACAATACGTCAGAGCTTCAAGTACTAGAATTCCTATGTCTAGGTTCTAAGTAGGCCTACTCCTGTATTTTAAGTACCCACAGCAATGTCCTATGAACTATTATCCATTCTATGTCTAGACTTAGATAAAAATGCCTAAATGTCTTTAGTGCACCTTTTCATTCACATAAATCTTTGAGTTCTTTTCATAGACCATGTCTGTACCTATGAATCTACTTATTTTAAGTGATCAGTTCAAAACAAGTTTGGAAATATTAACATGCAAAGATTTAAAACGCATAAGTATCAATACTTCATAACATTAAACTAGAGGTTCATTACATGCAAAACAACAACCCAACTACCAATGTTTAGCTCATGATGAGCATCCTTACAGAAATAAGAGGAGTTAAAATCCAAATACCGTACATAGAGAAAAGGGGACTAAACGCAAAAGATACGCCTAGGTGGCCTTCCTTCATGCACGCTGTAAAGACGTTACAACGTCTGAGCCTTACAGTAATGGTTGCGAATGAAGATGGAACTTGGGGCCTTGAGAAAATTTTAAAATGAAGAAGTCTGTGTCCAGAACTTCTTTTAGAAAAACTATCTCTGAAAAAATGGAGGAAGGTGGATGATGAATGGAGTCGTGTGTCATCCGCATGGTGCACCCTTGCCTTTTTGTAGAGAGAGAATAGCCATGGTCAAAAGAGGGTCACATGCTTGCTGATGTCATTCCCCACCTTCCAAGTTTGCTTGCGAGTTGACTCTGCCCTGAAGTGACACCGCACTGCTACAGTGCGTCAGCCGCGTCAGGGCTGAGGAGAGAGAAGATCTTCTTCATTTCCAGATCTTTGACCATCACTACATGCGCGCCAAAATGAGATATTATTTTCTTGCTTTGCTGCCCTTCTTCAGACGTGATGAGAGACGTTGCCACGCTCAGATTACTGCACAAACACAAGAAGCATCAAAACGCTCACAAAGGCGCCAATTGGCACCAAAATGCCTAGAACTTGTAATTTAGCCCCTTTCTACTGAAAAAGTAATAAACTAACAGAAACTTAATAGAAACAACCTACTATTGCCAGAGAACTTGCATGATTTAACTTTGAATAGGTATAAATAACTCATGTAAATATGAGTTATCACACCCCCAAACTTAAACCATTGCTTGTCCTCAAGCAATTGAAATACAACATGTGAAAAGACGCAAGAAATTAAATACACCAACAGTTTACACCCTGCTCCTCTATTTTTGTTCAAAAACTTTCCTCGAGGGGCTAATTTCTTCAGACTTACACTACACACTCATGCACCAATGCACAATTACATTCTAGATTCATTACTGCCCAAAGTGAGTGTGTGATCTCTGTATCAATTCTTTTCCTAGCTAGGTTCAGAAGCTACCTTAGCTTATGAAAGAGTGGTTTCCATATGGTGAGAGTATAACATCTTTCAAAACAAGGAGTAGGCTAACATTTTCACATAAGACATGAGGGTTAATTGAAGCACAACAAAGGGTCTTATCTTGGGTGCTAGGACTAGATTTGTGCAAACTACTTTTCGAACTCACACAACACAAAACACACAGCTGCAACCCCTCATTACTGAGCAACTTTTCTTTTGATTTTCTTCACTTTTGGTTTGGAGCTTTTGTGATTTTTCTCCTTTGTTGATCCTTTGGATTTGACAATTTAGGATTGAGATAATTGGGGTACCCAGTATTTGTTTCGGGAATTTGCAGCAAACACAGAGGACATGTGGATTTTTCCACTTATTTGAAACAACACACACTTTTTTGGTCTTTTTGGAGTAGACGTTATAACGTTTATAGGAGAGACGCTACAACGCTTGATAACACAGAACACAACACACAAACACACACGGCATACGTTATAACGTTACGGGTAGACGTTACAACGTTGCACTCACACTACACAAGCACTAATCATCCTACAGTCTTTGCACCCAGCCTTAGTACAACCTGATATACCCCCAAACTTAGCTTCTACTGCTACTCTGAGTTTTTAATCAAGTTCTACCATCACCATAGTCAACCAGCACTAGCTTTGCATCAATTAGTCCTTAGCTAACTAGGTTTTCCTCAAAACAGAGTTTGTGTGGAAGCAGTAATCAATTCTATTCATTTAAGCATGCATCAGCTACTCACACACATTCACACCAAGTCATTCTTAGATTTAGCCCAAAGAGAAACATTTTTGATGATTACTCGCGTAGGGAAGTAAACTGATTTTGCATTTGATTTCATGCATACACGAAACATAAAAATGATCCTCCCCCCCCCCAAACAAAAAGATGAGCAGTGTCCCCACTGCTCACTGAATTTTGAAAAATGAGAGAGGAACATTCACACAAAACAGAAACAAAACAACTACTGACTACTAACTCTCCAGACGTTGTAACGTCTGGACAACTATTTATTTGAACTGAAATTGGAAACTATAACTATACTACTGCTAAAAAGAGGGTTAACTTACTTGTTCAGGGCACCAGACCTGAGCCTTCCACTCTGTCTGGCTGGGATGCTTGCTTGCACAGGCTTCTTTTTCTTTTCCTTCTTCTTCTTCTCTCCTTCACCATCATCAGCATCAACTGAGATTTCAGTTTCTTTTGGCATCTTTGCACTGCTCTTAGTAACTCTTTTCTTTGCTTCCTCCCATGCTTTCTGCTTTTCCAGTTCTGCAGGATGACTCTGCTGCTGCTCTTTGGGTTCCCCCTGGGCTTTTTCAACCTCTGGCTCTTGAGACGCTGTAACGTCTGCAGCTTTCTCATCAGCAGCAACAGCAGGAGCATTCTCTGAACCACTTGCAGCAACAAATGCTGCACTGGTGGCTGTTGCTGGCTTGTCTTTAGCAGCTTCAGATTTCTTTCTTACTTGCAACTTTTGCCTTTTGGTTGCAGGAGCATCAACTAGTTGCTCTTCTTCTTCACCATGCCTTGCTTCTTCACTTGCAGCGGCTAATTCACACCTTTTCTTCTTCCCAAATGGACTCTGGGTGGGCACAGTCTTGAATCTTTGCCTTTTGGGTGGGGGAATGAGTTGTGGGTCTGGGTTAGTTTCAACAGCAGGTGGTTCAGACATGGTCACGTCTGCACTGGTTACTTCTGGAATGGATGGTTGTGCTGGTTCTTTAGTTGGTTCAGGTTGTGTGGGGGTTGGTTTTGAAATGGGTTGATCTTGAGGTTCAGATTGTGGTGTTTTGGGGATGTTTTGGTCATGGGTGGGTTGTTCTTTAGCTGAGGGTTGGGGTTGTTTGTCTTTTGGTGATGGAGGTGTGGGTTGAGCTGGTTCTTTGAGTGTTTGGGTTGGTGGAGAGTCAGCCTCAATATCAGTCTTATCACTGGAACTTCCTTTCTCTTCTGAATGTGTTTCTTCCTCATCATCACTTAGGATTTCCCTACTCACCTTCTTTGATTCCTCTGCATCACTCTCACTGATGCTATCCATGTCAGCTGATTTAAGCTCTTCTTCCTCACTACTTACCTTCTTCTGCTCTTTCTTTGCTGGGCTCTTTCTTTTTGTGGCTGGTTTTCTTGTTTTCTTGACTTTTTCCTTCTTCACTTTCCTGAGGTTCATTGTTGATAGGAGTATGTTGTCTTCATCTTCCTCTTGCATCCAATCTGGAAGTACTGGCTCTTCAATCACCATCTTGCCTTTTGTTGTCTGAGCATTTACCTTCTTTTGCCACTCAAATTGCTCCTTGACAAACTTGGCTAGGCTGTTTTGCTGGTCCACCAGACGTTGTAACGTCTGTGCATCAACTGACGTGGTAGCATCTGCAGCTCTCTGCCTAGCTTTGAACTTTGTAGAGAATGCCCCCTGGGGTTCCTCTCTTAGCTCAGATGCTTCAATCTCCACTCCAGCTTCCATGCAGAGATCAGTGATTAAACAAGGGAAGTATAGGTATCCATCCTTCCTGTTCTGCCATTTGTTTATCTCCCTGTTGATGAGCTTACCCGCCTCGATCTTATCTCTTGACATAATGGCATCAATAGCAATCAGTGTAACACCCCGTTTCTACCCCTTTAATTTGTACGTCATTATCAGAGTGCTTTCGTTTTCAAAAAAAAAAATAATAATAATAATTTAACTAGTAGAAAAGAATGTCACAACTTCATTGGTAAATCTCATCGACTACGCCATTAACATCCGTGTAAAAACACATTCGTCTCAAAAATCGAATTTCAAAATTAAATCTCATCACAGCGGAAATAATAGCTCACCAAATCGCTCAAACACGTCTCACACATCAATAAAATTATTAGAACAATTAATTAAATAAGTCATCAACTTTAACCCGCCCCCTAGGTGTTACAATATCAGAGAGCGACTCGAACGTCTCAACAGCTAAAAGGAAGGCAGCATGTCCTTCAATCAGAGTCACCTGCAGCGTTGCCACAATAGAGCAACATTCCAAGCAGAAGGGGTGAGAACTTTCAACAAAATATAATTAAGCATACAGCAGAGTAATATGAGCAACACATCACACAACATCGTCACTAAAAGCAACTTCATCGTTACACACAACACCAAACAAAATCACAATTCACATCACCCGTTATAAACAAAATGAATGCGCATGAAGATGCAACCCACACCTGGGCATATGCATGATGGTACCATATTCGTCATAATAAGCCACTATGGGCACACCGTCACTGTTTTCTCGTCATAAATAAGCCACTATGGGCACACCGTCACTAAGAGGCCGAAGCCTATTCGTCATAAGATGCACATGCTATGAGACACAATGGACACATGTGCAATCACCAAAATTTACTCACCCGGAGTACTCATCATCACCACCATAAGACACTCATAGAGTGTATTCATCATAGTCATCATAATAATAATATCACACCTCTTCATAACAATCACATTCAAAATAATGTAACAACGTAATTAAAATTATGGAATAAACATTTCGCTTTACATTTTGAAAAATTATGGAATAATCCTTCACTTTCGTACTTAGGAAGCGACACAATTAAATTCGGGAAGAACATCTCATTTTCCAAGTGGAAGAAAAACTCACCTTCTTTGACTCCAAATCAAAACTGAAAATAGTGACCATCGTTGCGCAAAACAGTGGGAATTTTACATCCAAATCGAAACTGAAACAGTGGCTATTTATTTCGCAAAAACAGTAGCAATTTTTACATCGAATCGGAATTGAAACAGTGGCTATTTATTTCGCAAAAACAGTAGCAAATTTACATCAAATTGAAGCTGAAAAAGTAGCCATTTATTTTCGCAAAACAGTTCACAAAAACAGCAACCTTGATTTGCAACACAGCAGCATTTTAATTGGTAAAAAAAAACAGCAACAACAACATACAATTGACAGCAAACAGCACTAAATAAATACAGCAACAGCACTACAAATAAATTCTGCAACAGCAGCATTGTTTTTGTAAGAAAACAGCAACACCAAATTTCTGCATACAGCAACATATATATATAAAACAGCAACAACATTTTCTGCCCAACAGCAACACATATATATAAAAACAGCAACAACATTTTCTGCCCAACAGCAACATATATATAAAAAAAAAAAAACAGCAACATATTTTCTGCCCAACAGCAACATATATATACAAAAACAGCAACATATTTTCTGCTCAACAGCAACATATATATACAAAAACAGCAACATATTTTCTGCTCAACAGCAACATATATATATAAAAACAGCAACATATTTTCTGCTCAACAGCAACATATATATACAAAAACAGCAACATATTTTCTGCTCAACAGCAACATATATATATAAAAACAGCAACATATATATAAAAACATCAACTATTCAACTCCTCGCATCATGGGTAATTCGCACATCAACATAACAATTCGATTCATTACTTCTATCGATATATATATATATATATATAAGTTGCGAAATTCACTACTCCCACAAACCCACTAACCCTCCATATTACTCAATTATATTAAATTGAAAACCGCTCACCCTTACCTCGAATTTTATATGCCCGAAACCACGATTTATGCGTCACGTGCAAACTCCGCAACCCGACGAGCCACGGTCACTAAAAATTCGCAGCAGCCCCCTTCCTCCTCTCTTAAGCCAATTCGCATCCATCATCAAATTTATGGGGCAAAAATCGAAACATAGAAAGGAAGGTTTTAGACTACCACATGGAAGAGGAAAATAAATGGAAGGGAAAAGGATTAAGGAAGGCTTACCTAAGCCAAGATGAAGACAAATTCCTCTCCTCCTCTAAGCCTTGAAGTCGCGCCCCACCTCCCTTTTTCTCTCTCAGATTGCGCTGAATTCTTCTCCTTGTAGGAATGACACTAATTCTTAGTTTTTAGGGTAAATGGAATGGGCTTGGGTCACTTAAGTGGCTTGGGCCCATTTTTCACACCACTCTTTTTAATTCTTTTCGCCTCCTACAATAAGACAATTATATATAATTATCCCACTTAAATAAATCTTGCATCCCTCCAATAACTTAATTTAATTAATAAATTAAATTATTTTAGGGCGTTACAATCAGCCTCTCTTTATCAACCCAGAGAGTGTGAGAAGTGGGTATCAAGCAATGCCTAATGAAATGAAACCAAGCACTGGCCTCATCACACAGGTATCTCTTCAAGATTTTGAATTCATTTCCATGGTCGCCTCTTCGCTCCCAAACAGCTCCTTCAACACATATTCTTTCTTTGATTTCAGCCATCTCTGCCACTCCGTAAGTCTTTTGCTTCACCTCAACTGCCTTGCCATAGTAACCTAGCCCAAAGTAGTCATTTATGACTCTTACACCAAATTTGACTTCTTCACCTCGAACGATGGATGTGCTTGAAAGTTCTCCATCGGTTCTTTCAACGATTCCTTTATAAAAGTCATGCACCAGAGTTGCAATGTATTCCTTTCTGTGAACTACAAATTTCTGCCATCCCAGTGCTGCCACTGTTGCGACAAAGTCAGGATTTGGGTTTTCCAAGCTGAATCCCCTTTCTGGCAGCAAGGCTTTCTTCTTTGACGAAATGGGGATTTCTGGAATTGGAACTGAGGAAGAACTTGGGTTGACATTCTTTCCTTTACCAGATGATTTTACTGCAGCTTGCTTGGTTTTTGTCATGGTGATTGAATGAGTTTTCTGGAGAGTGGGGGATTTGAGATTTGAGATTTGGGATTTGGGAGAAGGGATAAGATTGCGGTTTCTGAAAGTGTATGAACGTGGTTTTGATGATTGTAACTGGTGTGTGTTCATTGGGGAGGTTTTATGGGAAGTTGAGAAGTAGGTGGTGGCGTGGGTTTGGGAAAAAGGGGTAACCGTTGGAAGTGACGTCATGGTCACTTTGGCAGTCACGTCTCAAGAAATCATTTTTATTAAAAATTGTTTCGTTTGAAAACTGCTTGACTCATTTTCTTTTCTTTTTCATTTAAAACTTTACCCTGGCAGCGAACGTGACAACATCCTAGACACGCAGAGACGTTATAACGTTTATACTACTTCAGCTCTCATTCCTGCACAAAACAAAAAATTTAAAGACAAAAATTTCTGGTTAGTTAAAACCATTGGGTTGCCTCCCAAGAGCGCTTGCTTTAAGAGTCTTCAGCCAGACTATCCCCTTTTTTTTGAATTCAGGGGTTGTTGAGAGCCACTGTGGTTTTGTTCCTGTCCACATGTTCTCCATAGTAATGCTTCACTCTTTGGCCATTAACTTTGAAAATTGAATTAGTTTTCTCATCAAACAGGTCCACAGCACCATGAGGATAGACTTTTACCAGCTTGAAAGGTCCTGACCATCTTGATTTTAGCTTCCCAGGGAACAACTTTAACCTTGAATTAAACAGCAAAACTGATTGTCCCTCTACTAGCTCCCTTCTCTGAATTTTCTGATCGTGCCACTTCTTGGTTTTCTCCTTATACATTGCTGAATTCTCATAGGCAGTGTGCCTGAATTCATCTAGCTCATTTAGTTGAAGGAGCCTTGCTTCTCCAGCCTTTGAATGATCTAAGTTCAGTTGCTTCAGTGCCCAGTGAGCTTTGTGTTGGAGTTCAATGGGCAGGTGACAAGCTTTTCCGAAGACTAACTTGTATGGTGACATACCCAGTGGTGTCTTAAATGCTGTCCTGTATGCCCACAATGCATCATCAAGGTGCAGGGACCAATCCTTCCTGTTTGGACCAACCATTTTCTCAAGTATTCTTTTAATTTCTCTGTTGGAAATTTCTGCTTGACCACTTGTCTGTGGGTGATAAGCTGTAGCAATCTTGTGCTTCACTCCGTACTTAGCCAATAGGTTCTCAATCAGCTTGTTACAGAAGTGAGAGCCTTCATCACTGATTATAGCTCTTGGAGTACCAAATCTTGTGAAGATGTTTTGCTTAAGGAATTTGCTGACTGATTTGGCCTCATTGTTGGGCAGTGCAATGGCTTCCACCCATTTTGACACATAATCCACAGCTACCAAAATGTATAAATTTCCATGAGACATAGGAAATGGCCCCATGAAGTCCATTCCCCAGACATCAAATAGTTCCACTTCAAGGATATTTGTCAATGGCATTTCTTGCTTGTTGGAGATGTTTCCAGTTCTTTGGCATTTATCACAGCTTTTCACTAATTCATGAGCATCTTTGAAGAGTGTTGGCCAATAGTATCCTGACTGTAACACCTTTGCTGCAGTTCTGGTTCCTCCAAAATGTCCTCCATAAGGTGATGCATTACATTGTTGTAACACATGAAGTTGTTCTTTTTTAGCAAGACATCTCCTAAGCAACTGATCTTGACACATCTTATACAGATAGGGCTCATCCCAAAAATAGTGCTTCACTGTGTCGAAGAACTTTTTTCTTTGCTGATGGTTGAAATCCATAGGAACAATCTTGCTAACTAGGAAGTTGACTATGTCAGCATACCAGGGTGCAGTAGCATCAGACGTTATAACGTTTGAAGAAATTGCCATAGACGTGGTAACGTCTTCAGCTACTGTGGCTACTGCCAGCAGTTTTTCATCAGGGAAATTTTCTTTTATCTCTTCTGCACCTGTACCTGCATCAACATTCTCAAGCCTAGAAAGATGATCAGCAACTTGGTTCTCCACCCCCTTTTTATCATGAATTTCCAAGTCAAATTCTTGGAGGAGGAGAACCCATCTAATGAGTCGTGGCTTTGCATCTTTTTTAGAAATCAAATACTTGATGGCTGAGTGATCAGTAAAAACAATAACTTTTGCACCCACCAAGTATGATCGAAATTTGTCAAAAGCAAATACAACAGCCAGTAACTCTTTCTCAGTTACAGTATAATTTAATTGGGCATCATCTAAGGTTTTACTAGCATAATATATAGAGTGAAAAATTTTGTCATACCTTTGACCCAATACAGCCCCCACAGCGTAGTCACTTGCATCACACATTAATTCAAATGGTTTGGACCAGTCAGGAGTGACTATCACAGGAGCTGTTACAAGGGCAGTCTTCAATTTCTGGAAGGCTTCATGACAATGCTCATCAAAGTTGAAGACGTTATCACGTTGCAGCAGCAGACACAAAGGTTTGGAATTTTTTGAGAAATCCTTGATAAACCTTCTGTAAAAACCAGCATGCCCTAAGAAACTTCTAATACCTTTGACAGTGGTAGGTGGAGGTAATTTGTCAATAACATCAATTTTTGCTTTATCCACCTCCAACCCTTTCTTTGAAATTTTATGCCCCAAAACAATTCCCTCTTGAACCATAAAGTGGCATTTCTCCCAGTTGAGTACTAAGTTGGTTTCTTCACACCTTATTAAGACTCCTTCTAAGTTATCCAAGCATGCCTTGTATGAGTCTCCATAGACTGAAAAGTCATCCATGAAAACTTCCATGGATTTTTCAATAAAATCTGAGAATAAAGCCATCATACACCTCTGGAATGTTGCAGGTGCATTACACAACCCGAATGGCATCCTTCTGAAGGCAAAGGTACCATAAGGACAAGTGAATGTGGTCTTCTCTTGGTCTTCAGGCACAATAGCTATCTGGTTATATCCTGAGTAACCATCAAGGAAACAATAGAATTCTTTGCCTGCAAGTCTATCCAACATCTGGTCAATAAATGGCAGAGGAAAATGGTCCTTCTTGGTTGCTTTGTTCAGCTTCCTGTAGTCCATACATATCCTCCATCCAGTCACTGTTCTTGTTGGAATCAATTCATTTTTGTCATTGGTCACCACAGTAACTCCACCCTTCTTTGGTACACATTGAACTGGGCTCACCCATGAGCTATCACTAATTGGATAAATGATTCCTGAGTCTAACCATTTGATGATTTCCTTCTTGACCACCTCTTTCATTATCGGGTTCAATCGCCTTTGTCCTTCAATGCTGTTCTTTGCATTCTCTTCTAAGACAATTCTGTGCATACAGATTGTGGGACTGATACCCTTGATATCTGCCATTTGCCAACCAATGGCTTTCTTGTGCCTTTTCAAGGTGCTAATGAGATCACTTTCCTGCTCTTGTGAGAGATTAGAAGAAATGATCACAGGTAAAGAATCATTTTCCCCTAAAAAGGCATACTTCAGGTGATCGGGCAACACCTTCAATTCCAGAGTGGGTGGTTCTTCAATGGATGGTACTATCTTCTTGAGATTGGAGTCTTCTTGCCCCAAAGATTCATACTTCTTTGTCCACGCCCTGGGTACATGGGAATCAGACGTGACAACGTCTGTGGTTGACGTTGTAACGTTTAACGGTTCAGCTTCTTCTGATAACAACTCTTGAATCTCATCTCTGCCCAGAATCTTTTCCAAGTGGTCATTATCTTTGTTGAATTGTTTTTGAATCACATGGTCAAGGGCAACCACAAAGGAACATTCCTCTGTGTTAGGTTCTGGATACTTGAGTGCGTTGAGGACGTTGAACTTGACTTCTTGGTCATTGACCCTCATGATTAATTCTCCTTTCTGCACATCAATGAGTGTCCTTCCAGTGGCCAGAAATGGTCGCCCCAAGATGATAGGAACTTCCTTATCTGCATCAAAATCTAAAATAACAAAGTCCACTGGAAAAACAAATTTGTCAACCTTAATCAAAACATCTTCTAATAAGCCCTCAGGGTAAACTCTACTTTTATCAGCTAAGGTAAGACTTAAAGAAGTAGGTCTGGCAGTTCCTATACCAAGTTTTTCATAAATGGACTTGGGCATCAAGTTAATACTTGCCCCCAAGTCACATAAAGCTTTGCCAAGGTAAAAATCTCCAATGGAGCATGGTATAGTAAAACTGCCAGGATCCTTCAGTTTTCTAGGGAGTTTATTCTGCATGATTAAGCTACATTCTTCAGTTAAAGCAATAGTTTCAAACTCCCCTAGCCTTCTTCTTTTGGTGATGATATCCTTTAGGAACTTGGCATAGTTTGGCATCTGTTGTAGAGCTTCAACCAAGGGAAGGTTTATGTGTAGCTGTTTTAGCATCTCCATGAACTTGCTGAATTGCTTGTCTTCATGAGCTTTCTTTAGTCTTTGAGGGTAGGGTGGAGGAGGATATTCAGGTACAAGCTTAGGAACAGTCTTGATTCCTGGTTCAGAGCTAGACGTTGTAACGTCTGGCTTAGACATCACAATATCTGGAATATTCTTCTCTTTTTCTCCACCTTTGTTTTTCTCTTTTTCCTTGTCTGGCACCTCAGATTCCTTAGGCATAGATGGTTCTGGATACTCAGTGCCACTTCTTAATGAGATAGCATTTACCTGTGCATTCACCACATCTTTACCATTTGACTTTGATGAAGATGGTGTTTCAGTTGTGGATGGAAGAGATCCATTCTGTCTTTGAGTAAGAGCTGAGGCTATCTGTCCAATTTGGTTCTCCAAAGTTTTGATTGAAGACTCATGGGTCTGTAAGGTTGCCCTACAATCACTTATGAAAGTTTTCATCAAGGATTCCAAATTGCTGTTGTTGTTATTCTGCGTATACTGCTTTTGTTGTTGAGGGGGAAATCCTGGGGGTATTGCAGGAGCAGCATCGCTAGCATTCAAAGAATTGTTGTTCTTCCAACTAAAATTTGGGTGATTTCTCTAATTTGAATTGTAAAAGTTGGAGAAGGGACTGTTACCTTTGTTATGTGATACAAAGTTTACAGACTGAGGGTTATGTGGACACTCTTCGTAGACATGCCCTCCTTCACAATATACACACACTACTCCCCCAGATGGTGTTGGTTCAATAGCTGCAGCAGTCTGTGTTTCAGACGTTGCCACGTTTGGGGTACTCAAGTTTTTAATCATGTTGGTCAGAGAAGCAACCTGAGCAAAAAGGGCAGTTACTTCACTTATCTCATGGACACCAGCCTTCTTTCCGGGAGTGAATCTATCAGAAGGCCAATGGGCATTGTGAGTGGCTATGTCTTCAATAAGTCTGCATGCCTCAGAGAAAGACATGTTTAATATGACACCGCCTGATGAAGCATCAAGTATAAGCCTGGTAGGTTGATCTAGTCCATTATAAAAAGTCTCTATTTGAATAACTACGGGAATGCCATGGTGTGGGCACATTCTTAGTAATTCCTTCCATCTTTCCCAAGCCTCAAATAATGATTCCCCTTCCCTTTGTTTGAAGGAAGTGATGTCATTTCTTAACTTGGCATTTTTGTTGGGAGGGAAGTATTTTCCAAGAAATTTCTCAGCTAGCTCATCCCAAGTGTGAATTGAATTTGGCTCTAAGGAGTTCAACCAATTCTTGGCCTTATCCTTAAGAGAATATGGAAATAGCTTCAGTCGGAAGGCATCTTCTGAGACTCCAGGGATGACAAAGTTGCTACACACATCCAAAAATTGCCTTAGATGTGCATAAGGATCTTCTTGAGGAAAACCCCTAAATTGCCCTGCAGTCTGCAGCATTTGGAACATCATTGGCTTGAATTCAAAGTGACCAGTATGAATAGGTGGTCTTGCGATGCCTGTTTGTAAATGGGAAGGATTGAGTACGGCATAATCACGCATAGGCCTGTCTCTGTCATTGACCATGTCTTGTGGCCCTGCATTGATGAGTTGCTGTCTCTGCCAGTGTTCATCATCAACATAGGTTTCTGTATGAGTTTGTGGTCCACGACCACGTCCTCCAGCATCAGAGTGCCTTCCTCCTCTTGGAGTGCGTCCACCTCTAGAGCTTCTACCACCAGTACCATGCTCAGACATGGTGGGTGGCTGAAATTGCTGTTGTTGTTGCCTTCTTAACCTTTGTTGTCTCCTTAGTCGCCTGAAGGTTCTTTCAGGTTCTGGATAGAATTCAGGCTCAGATCCACTCCTTGGTTCTGTTGAACTAGAGCTTGAACTCGAACTAAGCATACGCTGTAACGTTTACCTGTTCACTCACAAAAACAACAAACAACACAGCAGAATTCTTTCACCTAGTGTTCTAATTCTTGTTGAGCAATAAAAGTTAAATACAATCCCCGGCAACGGCGCCAAAAACTTGTTGCGCTCGTGTGTGCTATAATCGCAATATCAGTGCAAGTATACACGTCGTACAAGTAATAAAGTGGATAAAAGTAAGAGATCGTTCCCACGAGGATTGATTAACTTTCAGAGTTCAAGTCTTTAAAACACAAGTGAAACAAGTAACAAATCGGCACTAAAAGTTGGTATCAAGACTAATAACATAAATAAAGCAAGTGAACAAGAAGTGGTTGTGAATATGGAATAGTATGAGTTGGATTGCTGCATGCAAGTAAATCTCCTCTAGTCAGACGTTATAACGTTTACACGTTATTACGTACAAATGCTATGTTGTATAGACGTTATAACGTTTGAACGCTGTTGCAAAAGAGCTGTGCTTTTCAGTCACAATACGTCAGAGCTTCAAGTACTAGAATTCCTATGTCTAGGTTCTAAGTAGGCCTACTCCTGTATTTTAAGTACCCACAGCAATGTCCTATGAACTATTATCCATTCTATGTCTAGACTTAGATAAAAATGCCTAAATGTCTTTAGTGCACCTTTTCATTCACATAAATCTTTGAGTTCTTTTCATAGACCATGTCTGTACCTATGAATCTACTTATTTTAAGTGATCAGTTCAAAACAAGTTTGGAAATATTAACATGCAAAGATTTAAAACGCATAAGTATCAATACTTCATAACATTAAACTAGAGGTTCATTACATGCAAAACAACAACCCAACTACCAATGTTTAGCTCATGATGAGCATCCTTACAGAAATAAGAGGAGTTAAAATCCAAATACCGTACATAGAGAAAAGGGGACTAAACGCAAAAGATACGCCTAGGTGGCCTTCCTTCATGCACGCTGTAAAGACGTTACAACGTCTGAGCCTTACAGTAATGGTTGCGAATGAAGATGGAACTTGGGGCCTTGAGAAAATTTTAAAATGAAGAAGTCTGTGTCCAGAACTTCTTTTAGAAAAACTATCTCTGAAAAAATGGAGGAAGGTGGATGATGAATGGAGTCGTGTGTCATCCGCATGGTGCACCCTTGCCTTTTTGTAGAGAGAGAATAGCCATGGTCAAAAGAGGGTCACATGCTTGCTGATGTCATTCCCCACCTTCCAAGTTTGCTTGCGAGTTGACTCTGCCCTGAAGTGACACCGCACTGCTACAGTGCGTCAGCCGCGTCAGCGCTGAGGAGAGAGAAGATCTTCTTCATTTCCAGATCTTTGACCATCACTACATGCGCGCCAAAATGAGATATTATTTTCTTGCTTTGCTGCCCTTCTTCAGACGTGATGAGAGACGTTGCCACGCTCAGATTACTGCACAAACACAAGAAGCATCAAAACGCTCACAAAGGCGCCAATTGGCACCAAAATGCCTAGAACTTGTAATTTAGCCCCTTTCTACTGAAAAAGTAATAAACTAACAGAAACTTAATAGAAACAACCTACTATTGCCAGAGAACTTGCATGATTTAACTTTGAATAGGTATAAATAACTCATGTAAATATGAGTTATCAATGGGCCGGCCCGATATGGGTCAGGTAGCCCGTTTTCCCAGCTCTACACACAATTAACACACACCTGACGGCAACAGTACACACGGAGAGAAGAAAAAGAGATTTTTGGGCAGCGTTCTTGAACCCGTGAGAGAGCTCTGGAGCAGAAAAAGAAGACTAAATTCTCAAGATCAGAAATTTCTCTATTCCGGGTTATTTTTATCTCTGTAATTTATGACTCCTAATTTTATTTCATTGTTCTTGAACACTATGGATAACTAAATCCTCTTCTAGGGTCTTAGGTGGATCTTGCTTGATTAGAGACCTTTTTATGTTTTAATTTATACTTTGAATTCCTGATTTTTATTTCAATTAATATTATCCTATTGCTTTTATCACATAATTAGGATTGACAACCCTTTGCATGTTCATAATCAATTAGTTGATCAGCGACCGTACTGCAATTAGTTGGTGGACCTATAGGATAATTGAGACTATAATTAATGCATGACCAAACTTTAATTTAGTCTTCCAATCATTCAACCTTTTTGCTCTTTATGCTTTTCTTGTATTTAAATTCTTACATGACCAAACAATGGTTAATTTAGGAAAAAGAATATTAATCGTGAATGACCAAACAGATTAATAGCTTTAGTAAAGGGATTGGTGATCAAATAAAATAAAGGAATTCATGTAGAATTAGACATAGGGGGAATCGAAGCTTGCAAGTGAAACTGTGACCCTAGGCCTCTCTCCATTGATTCAACATTTCATTTTAATTCTGGTTATTTATTGTTTTATTTGTTTCTGTTACAACTTTGAAATATTCGTTCGTCTAAACAATAACAAATTTTGATTAGTTTGGTACTTATTTATTAATCCTTGTGGAGATGATATTTTTTATACTACTTCTGCGATAGAGTACACTTGCTCTAAATGTGTTTTTGACGCAACAATATCAAGAAGCAAGTGTTAGAAGAAGTGCATAAGAGTCAATATTCCATACATCCTGGATCTACCCAGATGTATAGGGATTTGAAACAGTTGTACTGGTGGCCTGGGATGAAGACAAATATTGCGGAGTTTGTGTCTCGATGCCTAACTTGTCAAAGGGTTAAGGTAGAGCACCAGAAGCCTGTTGGTCAGTTGCAGTCACAGGATGTGCCAGTGTGGAAATGGGAAGATGTTTCTATGGATTTTGTGATGGGATTGCCGAAAAGATCCGACAAATCAAAGAAAGATCGACGACAGCTCAGAGTCGGCAAAAGAGTTATGCCGATAAAAGAAGGAGACCGTTAGAGTTTGAACAAGGCGACCATGTATTCTTGAGAGTTTCACCAACTATTGGTACCGGTAGAGCATTGCGGGCGAAGAAACTCAGTCCTCGGTATATTGGATCCTTCCAAATTATCGAGTGTATTGAGCTAGTAGCATACCGTCTTGCCTTACCTCCAACCTTGTCAAATCTTCATGATGTGTTCCATGTGTCCCAATTAAGGAGGTACATTTTCGATCTGAGTCAACCATTGAGTTTTGAGACGATTGATCTTCAACCGGATTTGTCTTTCCAACCTCATCCAAGTCGAATCATTGAACGTGACGAGAAGATGCTCCGGACGAGGACAATTCCAATTGTCAAAGTGCTTTGGGATAGTGCATCACTTTACGAAGCGACATGGGAGGTGGAGGACAACATGCGGGTGAAATATCCCTATCTTTTCAATTGAGGTAAGATTTGCTTAATTTTGAGGACAAAATTTTTCAAGTTGGGGTGAATTGTAACATTCCCAATTTGGCTAATTTCGTTAAATGAAATTAGCAAGTGATCATAGATAATAGATTAGATAATTTAATTAATTTAGTGTATTTGAGGATGTATGGTAGCTAAATTAATTATTAGTAATGTGAAATTTGAGCATTGTTGAATGATTGTGTAAGTAAAATGGGTTTTAGGAAGGAAATTAGGAGCAAGGGTAAAACAGTCTTTTGCAGTATTTTTTTTAAACACCCACAGCTGAGTTGTTTAACCCTCACCACTCACTTTCATAACACATATAACACACACATTTCAGAAATTGAGAAAGAAAGAAAAGAGAGAAAGAGAGCTTGAGAGAGAGAAAGAAGCTTGCTAGAGGGAGAGAGGAAGAAGGGGAGGAGAGATATCCATCACATTTTGATCACATATCTTAAAAATATAAATCTTAGGGAGTCTCCCACTCCACTTTCCCTCCAAAACTCCCACCCCTACCCCCCACCCCCCTCTCTTTTTTTCCTCATATTTTTATTTTAAAAAATAGAACTATAAGTTAATGAATATGAAAATTAAGTTCGTGATAAATTACGTAAAGTGTGATGTTAGTCGGTGTGTTTTGGGGTACTTTAGAGTCCAGAAAAAAATTAATTGTTCAAGTACACAAAGTTTGTTCCTCGATAACCAATTTCGTTAAAAATAATTGATTTTGTAACAAAATATGTAAAGTGTGACGCTAAACACTGGGTTTTGGGGTAGTTTAGATTTTAAAAAAAATTAGATGAACAAATACATGAAGATTGTTCGTCAACCTAAAAATTAATTTCATGGCAAAATATGTAAAGTGCGACATTAAGCAGTGTGTTTTGGGTTACTTTCCTTTTTTTACCTCTTTCATGTTTTAAGCAGTATGTTTTCGGGTACTTTTGGGTTCAAAAAAGTTTGAACTGTTCAAATACGCAAAGCTTGTCTCAGAAATACTTAGGAAGGTTAGTTTCATTGAGCATCGTCCTCGCTAGCTCTTTAAGAGACCTATTTTTCCTTTCCACTACTCCATTTTGTTGAGGAGTTCGTGGGGAGGAAAAGGTATGGTCAATTCCATTTTCATTGCACAAATTTTCAAAAGCCTCATTTTGAAACTCACCACCATGATCACTTCGGATAGATGCTATAGTCAAACCTTTTTCGTTTTGAATGATCTTAGCAAGTTTTAGAAAAGCATCAAAAGCGTCATTTTTATGAGAAATAAACAAGATCCATGTATAGCGAGAGTAGTCATCCACAATAACAAGTGCATAGTGATTGCCACCCAAGCTCATAGTTCTAGATGGGCCAAATAAATCCATGTGTAAAAGTTGTAAATGTCGATTTGTAGAAATAAGATTTTTTGTTTTAAAAGTGACCTTTCCTTGTTTTCCTTTTTGGCACGCATCGCATATTTTATCTTTTTCAAAACGTAGCTTTGGTAGGCCAATTACTAATTCCTTACGAGCAAGTTTATTTAAAAGATCCATGTGAATGTGAGCTACTCTCCTATGCCATAGCCAAGTTTCATCCTCTTTACTAATAAGACAGCATGCATCATTTGAGGGAAGATCATTTAGATCAACAGTATAGGTGTTTCCAACTCTTTCACCAGTAAAAAGGGTTTGCTTGTCCACAGTATTTTTTACCTTGCAAATAGAAGAATCAAACACAACCTTATTACCTTTGTCGCAAAGCTGACTAATACTTAGCAAGTTATACTTCAAGCCTTCAACTAATAATACATTTTCAATAACAGGGTTTGGTTTCTTACCAATTTAGATTCCTAAAGGATCCCGACTTTCGTGCTTTGGTGGGTCTTCGAGATTCTTTCGCTGACCTATGTTGTGTTGAAAGGATATCCATATGATCCGATCGATTGTGTAAAGCGCGCGGTCTTCTATAATTCTTCTATAATTTATATTTCTATCTTCTATAATAAAAAATTAATTAATAATATAAATAATATATAAAATAAAAGAATATTTTGTATTTCTATTAGTATATAGTATATGTTATCTATATATAATGTAATGTAATATTTATATATAATAATAAAATAATATATATATATATATATATATATATATATATATATATATATTAGTAATTAGTATTATGTGCCGACGCCGATAATTTTACCTTTTGTATTGTCACCGTAAGACACAAACCCACTGCTTTTTGGAGTCAAGTGAGAGAACTTCTCTTTGTCCCCTGTCATGTGCTTTGAACAGCCGCTGTTTAGATACCATTTTGAGCTCTTGGCTTTCAAGCACACCTACATCACAACATTAAGTTTTAATTTTTGGTACCCAAATCATTTTGGGTCCTTTTGGGTTAGTCTTGGGAATTGTTCCCTTTGGAATCCACTTCCACTTGTCATTCACATCAGTGTTCTTTCTTGCATTACAAATAGAAGATGTATGACCTTTTCTACCACAATAATAACATTTTGTAAAGGGGCTACTAGAAGTTTTGTTTGGGCAAAAAAACTTTTTGAAAGGTTTTTCATGATTCTTTGGTTGATAGCCCAAACCGGCTTTATCATAAGTTCCCCTTTGATTTCCCAGAATTATATTTAGATTGTCTCTTCCCATGGTGAATTTTGCAAGAGTATTGTGTAAATCATCAATTCTATTTTTCAAAATATTGCAATCTTCACATTTGAGAGTATTCTCCTTTTTATTTTCATAAGAGTTGCACGAGGAGACCTCACTTACAAAAATTTGTTTCTCTTTAAGAATTTCTATTTCCTTGTTTAAAGTTTCGATTTTAGATTGAAGAGAGAAAATAGTTTTCTTTGAAGTGGAAACAATTTTTCTAAGCTTACTTGACTCATTATTTAATTCTTCACAAATACTAAGCAGTTCATCATAAGTTAAGTCGAGTTTAGTTTCAATGGAGTTTACCTCATCTTCCTCATGCTCTGCCATGAGACATAGCTTTGCTTCCTCTTCTTCAGATTCATCGGAGGACTCTATGTCATTCTCCTCCCAAGTGATATACGCCCTTCTTCCTGTTGATTCCTTTCGGGGTCTTCTGTCCGGTTTCTCATATTTTTGATTTTGAGGGCAGTTTGGCTTTATGTGTCCCTTCTTACCACATTTATAGCACGTTGGATTGAAGGAAGTTCCTTCCTCGTTCTTCTCTTGAGGATTAGCCCATTGTCTTGATTTTCCTTTGCGCTTCATGAAGTTTTTGAATCTTCGAACCGTTAGGCTCATGTCTTCATCATTTTCATTGGGGCTGTCATACTCTTCCGTGTCACTTTCTTTGGCACATGCTTTTAGAGCAAGTCCTTTCTTTTTCTTTTCACCTTCCTCACTTTCAGTTAGTCGATTCAGTTCGAGCTCATGTTCCTGCAATTTACCAAACAGAGTAGTTAAGTCCAAAGAGGATAAGGCTTTTGATTCTGAGATAGCTGTCACTTTGGGTTGCCAATTTCTATTTAGGCATCGTAGAACTTTATTGATCAAGTCCTCATTTTCGAAGGATATTCCAAGGCCTCTGAGATGGTTAACTATATAGATGAAACGTTTGTTTAATTCTTGGATGGTTTCACCCGGTTTCATTTTAAATAGTTCATACTCATGAGTTAATGTGTTCATTCTAGCCCTTTTGACCTCGGTAGTACCTTCATGGGTCACTTGAAGGGCATCCCACATTTCCTTGGCGGTTTTACAATGTGATACGCGATAGAACTCATCAATGCTTAATGCAGTTGTGATGATGTTCTTAGCTTTCAAATTGTATTGAACCTTTTCTTTTTCATCTTTGGTCCAAAGAGATCTAGGCTTGTTCACCATTTCATCATTAACCAGATGAGTGGGAACAAATGGACCATTTATGACAGCATCCCAAATATCACAATCTACTCCCTCAATGAAAATTTTCATTCTTGTTTTCCAATAATCATACCCTTCACCATTGAAAGATGGGGGTCTGTTTAAGGAGTCATTTGAAGTCATCTTGCCTCTTGAGACAGTTAGTCTTGACCAAGAGTCTGGCTCTGGTACCACTTGTTGACCAAGTGGCTTCAAACACAAGAGGGGGGGTGAATTGTGAAATTAAAAATTGCGATTAAAAATAAAGTCTTTAAAAGATTTTAATCAAATAAGGCGCTTAAGAAAGTTTGAATTGAAATAACAGTGATAAAGCAATAAAAATAACTTGCAAGGAAAATAAAGGAGATGAAGAGAATGAGGATGACACAGAGAGATTTATACTGGTTCGGCCAAACCACAGGCCTACGTCCAGTCCCCAAGGAATGCTCCAAGGGATTTCAACTAATCACTAGCTTTTAAAACAGGTTCAGCAAGAAACCTTTACAATCAAAGAACTTACAATACCGGGATATCACCTCCCTATGTAAAAACCTTCAAGAACCAAGAGATCTCGCCTCTCTTGAAAAACTTGGGAACACACCCAACAAATAAGAAGAAGAAAGATTTGATAGCACACTCAATAGTGTGGATAAAACAAGTTGAAGCACAAATTACACAATATTAAACTATGTGAAATATAAAGCTCTCAAAAATAAAATAGCAAGTGTAAGAGTAGTGAGAGTGATGAGAAGAATAATAGATCTCAGATGCAAGAGTGAGTCGTTGAGAGTGAAGAGTGAGGCTGCTATTTATAGGCATATAGAAAATATGACCGTTGAGTGAAATGAAGAAATGTAGAAATCGATTGTGTGCCTGATTTGCCTAAGATGGATAATCGATTTCATGCTTGATTAGATCTAGGATAAGGAATCGATTATGTACTTAGTTAAAAGATAGAAGAATTGATTATTTGCTATGTTAAATCATGAAAGAATCGATTCTTTGCTTTGTTAAACCATGAGAATCGATTGTGAGCCTCAAAAGAAAATGAAAGGAATCGATTATGAAGTAGAATGAAAAGGAGAAGGAATCGATTATTAGCTTGAAATTAGGATGTGTTAAAATCGATTTCTTGCTTGAATATACTAAGGAGGAAATCGATTTCTTCTAATTTTTGGAAGCAATGTGAATCAAATATAGGCTTTGTAAAATCGATTTATGCTTCTAAAAAACATTTTCACATGTTTTGTGCTTGTCCTATTTAATCTTGCATGCATGAGGTTTGTTTAAAAAATATTTTCATGCAGAATTAAAAACATTGTGAGTGTGTGATTTATTTTATATTTAGAGAGCTTTATTTTCACGTACAAATTGTCCTAATACACACACAACAGTAGAACCACTCTTGACTTGATCTTGATTACATTTTTCCGCTTTTTGCAGTCGAGTCCTTTTTGACTTTTTGTCAATCATCAAAACCTGTCAAAGCATATATTCACATTTAGTTCTTTTAGTGGAATTTTAAACATAAGTGCCATTGTCTAATGCATCTAATCATTTTTCTTTGTTTTGGCAGGTTTCAAAGCATGTGGAGAGTGAGTGAAATGTTATTTTTGGGTTACAATGGTGAGTGAGCTTCAATGCTATTTTTGGGTTCTAATGGTTTGTTTTTGTTTGCTCTTCAACACTTTTTAATTGCAGCTTTTCTTCAATTCAGCTAGGGCCATGAAAGTGGTACTGGTAAGCTTATTGAAGTGGTATTAGTCACCCTCTTTCTTCTATTGCTTCTTTTCTTTTTTTAATTTGTCTTTTTGGTGCTTCCCTTTTGCTAAACTACGTTAAAAAATTGACTGGAAAGTAGAATAAAGTTGTGATTCCATGTGCCAAAATGATGTGTCTTCTTTGCCATGTCAAGGTTTCATGTTTTCAGTTGTTAGATTTCTTAGTTGACTGCCTTTGCATCATGTATTACATGTTGTACATTATAAGTAAAGTTTGTTTTATTTTATGTAGTCCATCACTTGCTCAGCCAATGGGATTTGGAGCTTTGGAAACTAATCCATATATCAGACTGGTTACTTGCCTCTTCTTTGGCACAATCATAATTGTTTAATTAAATGTTCATTATGTCTCCTAGGTTTATTCGTTTTTTAAGGATGTTTTAATGAGTTCTATGATGTTGCCTATCCTCTTTAATGATTGTAGAGTTATGCCAATGAGTTGTTTTTTTATGCTTGATTATATTTCTCTCAACACTTCATATAAAAGATTGGCAATATCTGTTTATGGGGGTGTTGTTTCTGCATTTTTGTGTAGAAGGGATAGACATAATATAAATTCTAAGAGATACTTTTGATTGATTGGTTGTTTTCATATAATGTTTTTTCTGTTGTTGGATCACCCGAGATAATATGTGCAGAAATTGCAATAGGCTTGGTCATTATGCTAGTGAATGTCCTAATGTTGCACTTCGCCACAACTGTGGCCTCCCTGTGTATCAAATTTATTCTTTGTTTCCTAAGAACTGAGCATATATATCAATGATATTTTGTTTGTAGTGAATTATATAGGGTTTAGGTTTTGAAAAATTATTTACAGAATGGAGGTTGGCCGAATTATACTTTTCTATGCAAAAAGTTACTTATGGGATCTAATTTGAAGTTACTTATTAGATGTCTTCGATGTTTTTTCAGCGATTTATTCGTCTCCCTACCCATTTCTATGTTGCTTATCGATTAAGGGTAACTCTTGAAACTCTTCCTAGTACCGTGTTTTACGGTGCTATTGAGACATGTGCTAATGTGATAACTGTGTATGGAGACCAATATAGGTGACATACTGGACCTGTACTCCATTGAACGCAATTCCATTATTGAAATGAAGTACGGTTCCCGTGGTTGTTATAAATCAATGTTCCACTTCCCAATGGTTCACTTCAAGGTGAACGACTAAACAAAATATTGATGAATGAGCTATAAATAATTCATTTGTCATCAACTTTAACCATCACCCTGTCATTCCTGCTAATGAAAAGCTACAAGTCATTGATGCCGAGGACGCCCCCAAATATGATGATTTCAATTAGATTATTGCCTTTGTCTTTCTATTTCAATCGATAATTATGCCTTTGTTAACTTAACTTAACTTGGTTTCATTAACTTCCATCGACGTTCTTTAATTATTTATTATTTTTCTTCATTTTTATTGTCATCGCATCATTGATGATAATTTAGACAAACACTATGGATTATGAATTTCAATGTTTTTCTTATCTATGAATTGTGATTTTTAATGTTCTTATTCTGCATTCAATTTTTCATCTTCTAATTCTACAGTTTTTCATCTTTTAATTATTAATTCTACGCTAGTATTCTTTTATTTTTAGAGTTTCCTCTATAGAGAAAAGAGCCGTTATTGGAGTCTAAGTGATTATTCTCTTTTGATTATTCAACTCTGATTTTGGTACATCTATCTCTCACCCCTTTTTTTTCTTTCTTTTTCGTTTATTCTCTTTTTATTCTCCCTCATACAACAGCTCATGCTTTAGTTAGAGCACCGACATCAATGCCTAATCCCATTTATTTAATTTCATTTCTAATTTAGGGAGGGATATTATTATTCCTGATCAGCATGTTTTCCAGTTAAAAAAATTGTGAACCTGTCCAAATACACTGTCCTTAATGAATTATTTCCAAAAATATAAAATGTGAAACCAAAGAATAAAATCGTGTGACAAGTAAAAATGATAATAATCTGAAACAAAAAGAGTAAGCTGAATAATATTAAAATCAAAATCCACTTGTAGATTCAGGGAGGATATCAATTACCTATTGGAGCTACTGAACCCTTCATTTTTCTTCCCTGAAGTTTGACGCGTGTCCAATGTTAAGTACATTACAAAAAGAGGTGTATTTTCCTCTTCTTTTTTTTTTTTGGGAAAAAAAAGAGATCGTAAATTTGAGTTCTTCTTCTTCTTCACACATCATTCTAGACTCTCTCTCTCTCTCTCTCTCTCTCAAATCACGCTTCATTCCTTGCACAAGAGGACAAGCATCAGAAACAAACAGAGAAGCACAATTTGTTGCCATCTCACATCCAATTTCGGCGTCGCGTTGGAACATTACATCGCTTACTCCAACAATTTATTCCTTCCCTCCGCACAATCTCCTCACAAAGGTTTCTACTTTTCATTCATTCGCTAATCTAAATCGTTTTTTTTTCTCTTTAATTTTTCCTCCGGGCTTGTAAATTTCCTGTATAATTTATTTTTCTTCGTAATTTATTGTTAAGTTAACGTGTTACCAAAACAAGTGTTTTTTTATTTTACTTTAAATCTTACATTTTAACTCAGAATTTATTTACACCGTATTGATTAATTGTGTATTTTTGGATATAACAGTGCTGATCTCGAGGATTGATCTCATCATCTCAGGCACCGTTTACCTGAATCTCCTGTGTGATTTTGGTCACTGAAATATTTTCTATGGTTTTTGAAAGGATTTTTATTCATGCTTCAATGTTTAGTGTAGAGCTTGATTGAATGACATGACTTGGGATACACCCAAAGGTTCTCCAGCAATGTCTTACCATCCAAGGCCTCTTTCTTGGATTGTAGTTTTAGTGGGAGCACTTGCAATTTTCTTAATTTATGCTTCATTTGTTCTTGTGTCATCCCCAATTGGTGCCACGTTTCATGGATATTTTTATGGTATAGGTAGTTCAGAGAAGTTAGAATCTTCTGTCACTACAGTAAATGAAGGTTCTATTTTGAATAATAGTTCAGATCTTGTTGATAATAAGCCATCTTTTGATCCACAATCTTCCACAGTTTCTACTGGGACTAGTGATAGCGCAATAGGACAAACCGATACTACATCAGACTCACAAAAAGACTTGAGTGAGTCTAATTCAGCGAAATTTCCGACAAGCGATGATTTAAGTAAAACTTCTGATGTCTCAGTTTCTAATTCGCCGGAACCTGTGACTTCGTTTTGGGACAGCGTAGACGTGGCAAATAGTAGTTTGCCTGCTCAAGAAAATTCACAAATTGATTTGACTCAAAGTGCAACTATGCCTGTCGAAGGTACTGATTCTTCGAATGTGACGGGTAGTATTAGAACTGCGGAACCAACTTCTGCGGTATTGATCGATCAACCCCACCCTGTAATTACAACATCAAATGAAACTTCCATGGCTTCTGATAATTCCACATCAACCACTGTTCCATCATCAGTAGAAAATCCGAATAACACATCCCAAGCTGGTTCAGTTAATTCAGGTTACTGTTGCACTCTTTTCACCTGGCACTAGCTTGTTTTAAATGCACCATTATGTTTATGTTTATTTATTACTTACCATTCTTGTCATATATAATCAATAATAACATTATTGTTTTGTTTTTCTGTACTTCACTGTCTTTTGGAAAAACACCGTCCATAAAATAGTTTCATTTTATTAGTTTTAACTGATTACTTGTTAGGAACCTGGAGAAATTGAAATGAAAGAAAGATAGAAACAATCAAAGGAGTAGAAGTATGTTATTGAAAACTGAACAGAATATGGAGAATAGAAGTCTCCCAAATGTTTTCCCTTCATAACGGATCTCTCTTTTCACTTATAAGTACAACTATCAAATTCACATCCTACGTCCCTCCATCCCAGATTCCTTTCTAACTAACTAATCAGAACTTGTGATTAGTTAGTTAGAAACGATTCACAACTACTTTTGCTGAACTTTATTATACTCTTATCATAACTTTACGATTCTCATCTAACTTACAACTGTGATCTGGTTAATGTTATACCCAGTTTGCTGTCTATCTACTTAACTTTTTGAAAGAAAAGAAACCAAGCAAGAGATAGATTTTGTCTTTAAAACGTGCATACATATATCCTGTTTACAAATTTGAAGGGATTTGGGTGGAGAAACGGGAGAGGGAGAGAATATACTTTTAGGCCCAAAAAATATTTTACAGTGGACAATTTATAGCAATAGTGATGTTGTCCCCTAGGTGTAACTTAAGTGGTTGAGCTGGGACGTTTGAAAGAGTTGAAGAAGGAGGTCGTTCAAATCCTGGCTGCTAATATACTAACTCACTAACAATTAACATTTGTCTATCTAATTGAAGAGTGGAGAGTGGAGAGGTCGTGCAACTATGCCTGTGACTGTTAGAATGGGTACTTGAAATGAGATTCCTTGCATCCACTACGCCAGGTTGATTTAGTACGGTTATTGTGTAACCTCTCTTACTTTGGTCCTTGTTTAAAATAAATTCTCGATTAGGATGATATGAGGGCTTGTAGTCAAGTGCATCAGATGCAAAACATTAGACTCAGCGTTACTTATGCAAGCCTGCGGAGTTCATCATTCAGTTCCATCTGATTATTACTTTTTGTGGTTACATGGTTCTATTTTGGGTTGATTTTCTTATGTCATTCAATACCATTTTCCCTTTTTTCATCTCTAATTTGTGTATAATGTCCCCCTATACTATGTCCATCATCGTCATAGATCTAATGACACTTGTTGACTCGAATGTGTCTTTTCAATTTGAAGCAAATTTTCATGGTCTGTTATATAGGTTTTGTAAAAACAAGAAGGCTAAAACTCTGCTAGAGTCCAATTTTGTCTCTTGAATTTTAGCTTGTTAAGTGAAAGCATTACCTTTGTGACTTTCCTTTGGTTTCCGGTCCAGGGTTGCTTTGGTTTCCGGTCCAGGATTGCTTAGTGGGAGTTGCCATAAAAAACGAGTAGCTTTGCAGTGCTTTTGATCACCCCCCAAACATTTTATGCTTTTACTTCCATGACTCTCATCAGTCGCTGTGTTATTATTATTGAGAAAATGACACTCGGTGTTTTCACTTTGTGAAGAAGTCTCTAATTCTCCTGTTCCAAAGTTGCCTTTGATCCATCCAGGTCAGTAGATAAAAGGTTTTCAGCTTTAGGCAGTTTATGTTACTTCTCCCTCTTTGACCTAGGATACCTCTTGACCATCTATTCTGGCATAGTTTATGGGTTGGGCGAGTAAACTATATTGTTACACGTGTTTAACTAGCACTAACTCCTCCAAAAATTTAGGAGTTGCTTTGGAGAAAAGGAAACAAACATTTGGTCGAAATTTAGTGTGTTTAGTTGCTAGTGTGTCTGTTTGTTAAGTTTATAGAAGCATTTTTATCCAAACATTACCTCTGGGATAGTTGTACTCTTGAGATTATTGTAGTGCTTATGCTGTTTCTAGCTGGGTTGTAGTCTGGCAATCCCATGATCATCATGGCAGGAGAAATATTGAAATGATAATGTTTAGTTGCTCGCTGTTCCTCATTTCTTTATGCTATAAACAGTATTTTTTCTCTGTTTTTATTTCACCCTCTCTTCGTTTCTGCAAATAGATTTTTTTTATGACAAAAGGGGTGGAGTGGGTGGATGTGGCAGGTTAATGGACAGATTTATCCTTATTTCTTTCATTGAAGTGAAGCCCTGAGTATTAGCATATCACAAATTATACAAATTTGATCCCTATATCAGAAGGTACACAAGTGTTAACACAAGAAAAAGACACTGCTAAGCACATAATTGAGCTGTTAGTAGCAGCTAAATCTACAGATTTACTTTTATTTTTAATCTCCTGGGCATAAAGGGGAAAATAGAACGATGTGAATCTCATTGTCAGCAGCACTGAATTGTGTATAAAGAATTTTACTAGATTTGTCTTCATCATAATGTATACAAAATGAACAGGAAACAAAAAATGATTGAAAATTTTAAAAAAGTTGATTCTACAATAGTTTTAGTTTCCGAAACATACTACAGTTTAAACCCTCCATAATCGAATTTGGTAGGTAAATATGACAGAGAGACGTACATACATACATACAAACAGACACACTACTGAGTTTTGAATTAGTGATCTTGCTGTCAACCATTTTTTCTTTTCCTTGAGGGAGGAGATTTCATTTTGTAACTGTATCTTGTTACTAAAAATTTCTTGTTGTAAATAGGTGTAACCTTCTTTGAATAATATTGTTTGAGATTACTCTGTATATCTCGTGGGTTTTTTAATTAGTATTTTCCATTCTGTTGTGTAGGCTGTGATCTGTACCATGGGAATTGGATATATGATCCGTTGGGGCCACTATACACAAACAATACATGCCCTGTATTGACACAAATGCAGAATTGCCAGGGTAATGGCAGGCCTGATAAGGATTATGAAAATTGGCGATGGAAGCCCTTTCAGTGCGACATCCCACGATTTGATCCCAAGAAATTTTTGGAGCTGATGAGAGGGAAGACCTTGGCTTTCATTGGAGATTCAGTTGCTCGAAACCAGATGGAATCAATGCTGTGTATGCTGTGGCAGGTTATTTTTTATTCCTTATTGATCTGCTTTGCATGGAAAATAAAATGATTTCAACATGATAGAAATATTCACTGAATCACCGTTTCTGACATAATTGTTTATATCTTTTCATTGTTGCTTCATATTCTTTGCGACTATGAATTCTCTAGAAAAAGGGATGTAATTTAAATATTTGAACTATGAAGTATACTAGTTAAAATCTATGAGATCATCCATAAGGTTATGAGGCACACATAATTGAATCATAGACAAATAGTCCAATGTAAATCTCTGTTTCAAGGGAAGAAGGACTTCAACGTGATAATTTATTAACAGAGGGCTGTCAGCCTGTGGGCGTAGTTTAGGGTTTATATACTTGTTTGGTTTGCCTCATATGATGAAATAGATAGACTCTTATTATTATGGGTGCTTTATTTGTTAAGTTACATTCTTGTCAAGGTTAGATACAATTTTATCGTAGAGATTTAAGAAATCCTCTTGACACTTCAAATACATATTTTTAGCATCTTGAAGCAACACCTCATTTCTTTCATATTATTTGATTATTTGATATATCTATGTGTGGTGTTTTTCCTTATGCATGTTATTGAGGTGAAACCAAGCTCCAAGTGAGATTGTGTTTTTCTCAACATTTCTTTTCGTAAAATTGTAGGAGACCTTCCATATTTTTGGAGGTGGCCTAATTTTGCTTTGAATTGTATGTCTTTTTTTTATATAATGAAAAGCTTAGGTGGGTTGGGTCTTGACTCTCATGGCTGGCTAGAGGTGTCAATTTGGCCCAAGCCCCCAAGCCCAGCCCCATTGGCCCCCAATCAAGCCCCATAAAATTGAAGCCCCCTATTAATGGGGCTTTTTTTAGCCCCAGCCCACACTTTTAAATTTTTTAGTGGGTTGGGGCCAGGGCTTTGTGGGCTGGCCCCCAAATTTTATTCTCATTTTTTTCCCACTATTTACACCTCTACTTTCATTCTTTCACCCCATTCCTCTTCTCCCTCCCTCTTACCACCACATTCTTCTCCCTCTCACCACAACCACCACCACCATCTCCCACTCACCACCACCACCTCATTTTCCCTCCCACCACCACCACCTCCTTATCCCTCTCGCCACCACCACGCCACCTCTTTTCCCACTATTTATACATTTACTTTTATTCTTTCACCCACTTCCTCTTCTCTCTCACTCCCACCACCACCACCATCTTCTACTCACCACCACCACCTCATTTTCCCTCTCACCACCATCACCTTCATTTTCCTCTCACCACCACCACCACCTATTTTCCCACTATTTACACATCTACTTCCATTCTTTCACCCTCTTCCTCTTCTCTTTCACTCTCACCACAACCTCCTTTTCCCTTTCACCACAACCACCACCACCATCTTCGACTCACCACCACCTTCTTTTCTCTCTCACCACCACCACCACCTCATTTTCCGTCTCACCACCATCACACAACAACCACCACCTCCTTTTTCCTCTTACCAACCACCACCACCACCTATTTTTCCACTATTTACACATCCACTTTCATTCTTTCACCCCCTTCCTCTTCTCCCTCTCACCACAACCACCATCATCACTATCTCACACTCACCACCACCACCACCACCACCACCAAGAGTGGGTCATTATTTGCAAAATAAATATTCAGGGCCCATGGGCTAAACTAGGCCATCAAAGTTGAGTGGGTCATTTTTTGCAAAATAAATATTCAGGGCCTATGGGCGGGGCTGAGCCCACATGGGCCTTATGGGCTTGGGGCCTATGTGGGGCCTTAGGATGGTGGGCTTTTGGGCCCATGGGCCATGTGGGCCTAGAGTGGGCTGGCCCACGTGGGCCAAATTGACAGCTCTACTCATGGCTCATCCGGGTCAGTATAAGCCCTCAAGGCTCAAAGAATGCTTGTGGGATGTGACCTAATTCTTACCAACTGTGGACCAACCTACCAACCTTCTTTGGCATTTGAAATTGTATGTGTACCATAGTCGATTCAAATAAAAAGAAAAATACATCTTTTGGCACTAATAGGCCAAGAATTGTCTTTATGTGACCTTAGTGCTGCAGCTTCACCGTGCATCCATGCCATGCTCATAATTGAATGGTTGTTTGCCATTCGGCGTCGTGCATTTAACTTTTAGTATTCATATATACAGAATGTTCTCCTTATGCATGCTTGTGTGTGCATGGTTCATGTGTTTGAGCATCCATTTCACCACAGCCAGAAGCTTAACTAAAAATATGGTACTTTCAGGTAGAGGTACCGAAGAATCGGGGAAATCGTAATATGCAACGGTATTATTTTAGGTCCACATCTACGATGATAGTCCGGATATGGTCCTCATGGCTCGTGAAACAAACATCTGAACCATTTGATTTTGCTCCAGCTGGTGTGACTAAGCTCCATCTCGATGCCCCTGAAGAGAAGTTGATGGAATATATCCCGAATTTTGACGTGGCTGTTCTTTCTTCCGGTCATTGGTTTGCTAAGCAGTCGGTGTACATATTGAACAATGAGATAGTGGGAGGACAGTTATGGTGGCCAGACAAGTCTAGGCATATGAAGGTTAACAATATTGATGCATATGGTATTTCTGTTGAAACAATTCTTACTGCTATTGCCACACTTCCAAATTACACAGGGCTGGCAATTGTGAGGTCCTATTCACCTGATCACTATGAGGGTGGGACCTGGAACACAGGTGGATCATGCACTGGGAAGGTTAAGCCTCTTGCACCTGATGAACTGGCGGAAAACGGACACACAAATACAATGCATGAGCTACAGTCTAGTGGTTTTAACCGGGCTTTGAAAAGGGCTACAAATAAATCAAAGTTGAGGTTAATGGACATCACTAAAGCCTTTGAATACCGGCATGATGGTCATCCTGGGCCTTACAGGAGCCCTGACCCAAATAAGATAACAAAACGTGGCCCAGATGGAAGGCCACCACCACAGGATTGCTTGCACTGGTGCATGCCTGGTCCTGTTGATACCTGGAATGAACTTGTGTTAGAAATCATTAAGAGAGAATATGAAGGAGGAAATGCATCATGAGATTTATTGTTTAATTTTTGTTTATTTGACAATCAAGCTGCATGTTGTGCTTGTGCACGCACTCATGAGATTGACTTGTGTAGAAATTTGACTTTATAGAGAGGGGTAAATATAGAGGCTGGCTGTATTGTATCTTTTCCCATCAAACAATAATACAGTATAGAGAAATTAATTTATTTTTATTAAGGTTTGAAATGTTAAGCTACTTGCTTATTACTTAACCATCAAATGTGTTCATGAGCCAGTTCTGGTTTTAAACTAACATTGTGAACATTTGTTTCTCCCGTGCTAGTTGTTATTTTTGATGCGTAGCCAATTGTAGGGGGGTTTCTACGATAAACCTAGGTGTGGCTCATTATTTTTGCCAATAAAAGTGATGGTGCACTTAGGTGTGTTTTTCAACTAAGTTGTTAGAGCCTCTCCAATGGTGAACCAATATTAGGTTCTTAAATGTGGTCCGCTCCAATGGAGTACATTCAATATTTACTCATATGGTGGACCTCTTAAGAACTCACTCTGGGTCTCACAACTACATCTAATATTTGCTTTAATTATTGTTTACCCCTCCCTCCCTCCTTAAAAGCAAATATAAAAAAGTACTCCATCCGGTCCACAATATAAGAGAAAAAACACATTACACAAACCAAAGAATGACATTGAAATCAACTATTATCATTTAATAAGGCTAAAAATTTATCTACTTTTCAAGATTGCCCATTTCATTAAATGGTGATTTACACTACTAATTAATGACATCATTTTTAACTACACCACTTAAATAGGGTAAATTTGGGATTGATTGTAACATCCCAAGTTTAGAGTCCAAACTTATATGCCTAAATTATTTTAATTTTCTTGTATGTTTAATATAATTGAGTAGTTAATTGCGATTCTTAGTTTAGTTACATGCTAAACCAATTATTGGTTTATGAATATTTGTGAATATTGATTAATGATAGCATGTTAGTTAGAGTAATTTCCTTAATTTGATTTAAGGGTAGAAATAAGAATGAGAGCTAAATAAAATAGGAGTTAGGAATCTCAATACAAATACCTAGACTCAAGTGACCATTTAGCAATTAAAGAAATTACAAAACAACCCCATACTTGAAAACACCTTAGCATGCACCCTTTTAGTGCATAGTATGCACCCTAACAATTACTTAACCTTTGAGAAGGTTTCAGCTTAAACACTTAGCCCCATTTTCAACCCAAACACTTGCATGTGTAGAAAGAAGAAGAAAACGTAGAGCGTTATGGGAAGGAGCTCTTGAAGGAGAAGAGGTGAGGAAATTCTTATTCCTCTCAAACACAAGCTATTCCTATGCCATCCTCTTCGTCTCTGATAACTCTTATTTATAAGAGTTATTAAGGTATTCTCAAGCCTAAATCATTGCAAGCTCTTAATTAATTCAGTGCATTATGTTGTAAATATCATGTTTTAGAAGAGTGTAGGGTTTATTCCTGAATTAGTGTTACTTGGCACTTAGGTGCCTCATTTGTGCTTTGATATGTGTATTTCATTGCTACAGCAATAGGTCACAGCATTGCTACTTTGCGTCAGATGAAAGAGAAAGTAAAGAGGCGCTGATTCTTAGCGCGCAAGCTGTCAGGTAAGGATATGTGCCAGCTGTAGGACGCCAGCGCTTAGTGATGGGAATATTCCACTCTTTTTGTTGGGCACTTGTACTATTGGGCACGCATAAGGACAAATGGCGCCTCCAAATTAGGGTTTCCTTTGGATCATTCGCCCTAGCACTATTTATGGCAGCCTTCCCTCTTCATTTATCACGTTTGGTCAGAAGGAGAAAGTGTAGAAATAGCTTTCCTCCATTTTTGTACCTAAGTTACCTCAAATTACCAAATCAAGAACACCATTGCTGAGAGTACTGCTGCAGCAATCACAGGAGCTGATTATACTTGAAGGATGACTAATTTTGGGTGTTGTTTCGTATCTTCATGAGTCAGATCTTGGAGCTTTCCTTCGGTTTCCTACTCTTAGTATAATTCCTTCCTTGTATCTTTTAGTTATGACTCTAGCATTTATGTTTAAGTTGTTTTTCTTGTGTTGTTCACTCATTATGAGCTAAACACTCTTAGTTGGGATGCTTATATCTATGTAATGAAGTTTTAATGTCTTTAATGAAGTATGTTTGATGTTTACGCATTTTATCTTTTGTGTGTTACTATTTCCATCTTGGATTAAGAATGGCCAACTAATTTCGAGTAGCATTTATGAATTCTGAAAAGGTTTGTAAATTGATCTCAAAAGATAATATTGATAGCGAGTATTAAAAGACATTTTGATACTCCTTGCTTAAAACCTAGACATAGAAGGGCAAAATCCATAAGGTGAATACTGTGGGTGCGTAAGCAGCCTAAGGTAGATCACTTATTTAGGGCTTAGACATAAGCTCTTGTAAGAAAACCCTAGTGTGAAATATTTGAAAGAATATAAACAATTGCGACAGCATCTAGTGCTGCAACATCAAACATAGCATTATTGCATTTTAATGGATTTACTTAGTTACTGCATCCCAACTTGCTCTCAACTCTGATTTTCACACCCCTTTACTTAACTTGTTATTTAAAAATGTTTCCAAAAACTTGTGTCGCTTTATTTGACTTCACTAATTTACTAGCCACATTAAACACTTTTTAAATGCCAATCCACGTGGGAACGATCTCTATTTATCATTATACTACTTGTTGGACTATGTATACTTGCACACATTTTTACACAACAATCCCCACATCTCAAATCCTAAGGTTTCCTTCAACCTTAGAGCCATAAAACCAAAAAATCAGAATTTTACCCCGTTCTTGAAGCTACCTTAATGGCCTTGCATGTCCAAACTAGAAGTTGAATTAGAAGCCATGGGTTCAAGGATAGCTAGAGGGATATGGGAACTTGTAGATTGAAGCAAGATTGGAGGAATGGGAGTTCATTTTCGTGCACCTTGGAGAGCTAGAAGTTAAGGAGCTGCTGCTGAAATTTCTGCTCACCAAGTGTTTGAGGTGAGTTCTTTTTCAAGTTGGGGATTTGTTAGGACGGGCAACCAATAAGTCCCTAGGCATTTTTTTATAGTTTGATTCTAGTTTATATGAATGTTGAAATGAACTTGTATGATTGAATATTATATTGGATGATTTTTATATTAATTGTGGTTTTAAGACATGAATTCCATGAAAATATGCGTAAAACAAATTTCTGCAGAAAACCATAATACATAGGTTCATTGTTTTACACTTTTACTTATAACTATCTCTATGGAAGTCTATTCAGAATATTTTTTGTTTTATAGAAACTAGACAGAATGCTCTTCAGTTTAGGCACTTGTTTGTCTGATTTTGAGTGAGTATGGTTAGAGAAATTATAGTTACAAGTTGAGTTACAAATCTGGGAAAAAAGTGCAGATATAGGTTCAGTGTTTTTCTTCTAACGTCTTCTATAGAACTCCTTTTTAAATTATTTTTGTTCCATTGGAAACTAGACTCAATTTTCTTCGGTTTGAGCACAAACTTCATGGTATTTGACTGAGTATTCATGTCTCAAAGTATGTTACAATTTAGGTAACTTAAACTGTCATGTTTTTTAAACTGTCGGTATTGTTTTATCAAACTGTACCTGTTGGGTCATTATTATGTGAAATAAAAATTACTTGTATAAACTAGACACTCTAAGCTTTCCAATGAGTGGTCGTTTGCTAAATTTCGATATCGTTTGATATGTTAATTAAATCACCTAAGTTGATGTAGATTTGTAGAAAAGTATTTTTGGAATGTTTGAATAATATCTCTTTTGTTGATTATTTTGTGTTAATATAAGTCTCTTTTTAAGTTCTCATGTTTAATTCATACGTGTATGATGGAATTTTGGTTTTTTTGGTGCTGGTTAGTGGCATAAAAGGTTAGAGGCATAGGCTAAGTTTGGTAGTTCCATGTTTTATGATGATGTTATGTCTATAAGTTATAAGATATGTTATAGTGATGTATAATTCTCTATAAGTAAGTTTGAACTATATTGTGAACTTAGTTACGAAATGAATTATCCGTTTGTTGCTTAAAAATGGGCATATTCGGATAGGCCGATATAAAACCAAAATTAAGTATAAAAATAATATTTCATTAAGTAAAATTAGCGCAAGGCTAATCGTGCGCGCCGGGGGAGAGGGAGGGGGCGGGGAAATCGGAAGATTTGCACTGAACCAAAGCCAAACAATGTGAGACTTCCCATTTTTGAAATATCCTTTGTTTTTCCAATAAAACGCAACAATCCCCCACATATTTCAAAAGTTTGAAATTTTTTTATAAAAGAAGTTTCTTGGGTTAACATCGTAGATATAATGCATCGAAGCTGTATAGCAAGCTATGGAACCAGTCCTAGACAGATAAAACATAACATACAGTGAATTGGTTTAGCAAGCTATGGAACCCAAGACACATATTATATGTTAGAGGTTTTACCATCACATTACACCCCCACAATTCTTGCTGTTTCCGCGGTGTTGAGCTACTAGGCCGTGCGCGTGATCGGTATTCATGAGTGCTCTAGAGATCTTGTCAGGATCTCATGCAAGCGGCCCCACATGACACTCATATAGGTGATTTCATCAAGTGTATGTTGCAAGTCATACACCACCCATAAGGGCTATGAGAATCATTAAAAGCTTTAAGCTATCCTTTTTAACCCTGCAGTCTAGCACTATCACAATAACACCATAGGAAAGGACAATAATAAAATTAATTACTTGAATTAATTTTCAGTGCTAGCAATATCAAGAAGTGACTTGTTTTTACCTCATTGAACCTTATTCATGGGATCTCCAATCACAAAGGTTGGGTTACCATCACTTCTTAATTTCAATTGACTTTAGTCTCATTCCCCTCGATGTCTCATATATCAGTTTCTTCCCTAGGGGTTTTGTCAGAGGATCGGCCAAATTCACTTCTGACTTCAAATAATCGATCGATATTGCTCCATATTTTTGCAATTGTTTGACAACATTGTGTCTTAATTGCACATGTCTATTTTTGCCATTATAGGTTTTATTCTTTGCAACGGCTATTGCCGACTGACTATCACAATGTATTGACACTGATGGTGTTTGGTGTGGCAAAATATGTGCAAGTATACACAGTCACACAAATAATACAATGATAAGAAAGGTCGAACCCACAGGGATTGGTTAAACTCTTGTATGCTTAGAGTGATATAAATATGTGCTACTACACTACTCACAAAATTTGGGGTTTTCAGTTTAAGTAAAAACAGAATGCAAGTATGTAAAATAAGATGAAGGAAATCAGTTGAGAAAGATAGTTGAGATGTCTTTACTAGATAATGCCTCTTTTGAGAGTTTCTATGCTTTTAGAGATGCAGAAGCACTATGATGCAGAAGCACTATGATGCAGAAGCAACAAGTGCAGTAGCATTGAGTGCAGTTGCATAAGTGTGTGCTTGTCAGCTACTTTCTTCAGAGTTTCGTTACAAGCTTCCCATGTCTGGGCTTGCTAAATAAGTTCACTCCTACCTTTGAGGTACCCACTGTTTCACCCTAAGGACTATGTTATCCTATGTCTAGGACTTAACATGGTTTTAACAAAGTTTTCTTTATTAACAAGTCAATAAAGCCTTTTTTAAAACACTCACCCTTATTAGTCTTGATTTCTAGTTATAAACCATGTCTGTGTATATAACTCTACTTTTTTTAAGCGATCAACCTTAAAATAAGATGGATATAATATAACACAAGACCCAAAATGCTACAACACTTAAAAGCATAATAACTTACTCAAAAGTTCATTATAAGTTTAGAACATCTCAACTAAAGGAATTTAGCTCATGTTACTCATTATATAATAGAGAGAATCTGCAAAGAGCATAATAATATGGATAATACAAAAGATATCAATAGGGTAGAAGTTACACAGATTGATGTTCCTTTGCATGGAATTCTGATTGGTGCAGAAGCACTGATTCCTTCGTCTATCTATGAAGAAGTGGGGGAAGAGGGTGTCAATTCCTTCCTCAGCTTCTTACAACTAACTACTGAATAAAATGCAAGAAATAAACTACTTAAAACTGTATGAAAGCTATATAAATTTGGATGAAGAAATGGATTGTTCTTCAAGTGCGAAGTGGAGCATATTTATAGCCTTTGTGGTTTCCTTTGCATGAGGGTTTGCGTAGTAACTAAGTCAGCAATGTGTAGCCTAACCATGGTTACTTTCCTGCTCTGAATTTGAGAAGATAAAGTCCAGCACTCTTCTTCAAAGGAGGTCCAATGGTGGAGATCCATGTGTCTTTAGGTGTATAGCCCCTTTTGATGATGTTTCATGGTGGACGCCTCCATATGCATGTGGGCATGTGTCTCCATGTGCCCAATGACTAAGCATGATGTCACAAAACTTTTGGTGTCATGGTATGAATTGAGGTGCTTCCAAGGTGGGGGGGTTATAAGCTTACAGCTGGACGGTGCAGAAGCACTAAGATGCAGAAGCATCTAGTGCAGAAGCACTAAGTGCAGAAACACTTTATCTTGGATGTGCCTTTAGTGTGGAAGCAATGCTGTTTTCCTGGTGCAGAAGCATGAACTGCAGCTGCACTGAGCAAACATATCAAACATACCAATATATATACAAAATGCTTAAATCATTGTGCAATCTTCTATAAAACTTATAATGTTGTTATTTGACTAAAACTACTATATTTAATACATATTATACTTGGCTTCAGACAATTAGTTATAGTTAGATGTATGAATAACACTATATAAAATAGAGTTATCACACCCTCAAACTTAAACCATTGCTTGTCCTCAAGTAATGACAAAACAAAACTAAGATTTTCATAGATTTTAAGAAGATCATATCAGCTCATCTCTTTTCAAAAATTGCTTTCTCATTGTATGAACCTCAAATTTCAGAAATTTTTGCTTTGTGTGTCATTGATTTCCCAGACATCCAAGGTTTATCAAAACTCATTTATGTGTGTGTGTGTGTGTGTGTGTGTGTGTGTGTGCGTTCCACTGAGATCCAGTCAGTTCCCAAAACTAAGTGAGAAGTTTCTCTTTTGCTTTTGAAAAAGTTTAGATCACGTTTGGTCAAAAACAAAGATGGTTCAAAATATAGATTAGACTAACAATATCTTCAAGACTTAGGGGGTCTTTAAGCACAACTAAGGGCTTGTTTGAGCATTTCAAAACTGTTTGAGTCATTTGGAGTTTTCTTTATTTTTGGTGGTTCTTTGGTTTTGGTGCAGAAGCACCAGGTGCGGAAGCACTAGGCGCAGAAGCACTGCTTTTCTGTTTCTTTGGTGCAGAAGCACCTTGGTAACACTTTTTCAAGATTGATAGCATATGTTGCCTTCCTCACTGACCTCCTTATGCATACTTTTTTCTTTGGTTTTTCTTTTTTTTTTTTGCATTTTTATGCTTTTCTTTTTCAAACCAAATGCATTTATTTGGAACATGTTCAGGCTGATGATTTGGGCAAATATGGCTAGCTTGTAATATTTTGGTTCTTTTGTAGTGTTTTTGGGTAACCTTTTGTGCTGACTTCTCTAAGTTTTGCATACTCAACCTTAGTATTCATGAAAACTCCCCTAAACTTATTTCTTTATGCTCTTCTATATTTTTAGAAAAATATTGTTTTTGACCTTGGTTTTCTAAAGTTTCCTTTTGCATTAGATAGTTTTCAAATAGCAAGGTTCTTTTTAGAAACTCAGTTTTGATGTGTCAAAGTGGTGATAAAAATTGGTTATTTGGGGAAAACAAGAAAAAATCTTTCTTTCATCATTAAAAATTGGTTCAAAGAATGAGTTTTTAGTTAAGATTTTGCACAAAAGAATTTTAAGCTGATCATGATTCAAAAACTATTTAAATCCTAAAAAATAACTTGATGTATTTCAAACTAAAGCTTTGTGCTACTTATGTTTTTGTAAATCAGTTTTCTAAATTTTTCAAAGAAGCTTTGTTTGAATGCGTCAAAATTTTGAAAATATGAACATATAGATAAATAACATAGCATACAAACATACATATTTAATTAAAACATACCAGCACATGCATAGTATTTTAAGAGATGTTTTTCACCCCCCAACTTAAAGCTGAGCAGTGTCCCCACTGATCTTAAGTTGAGACCAAAATAATAATTGTTTGTACCAAAATGGGGAGTGGGGTTAATACACGTGGGATATCAAAATATATTTAGCAGTTCAGATATAATCAACATTAAAAGGTTTTACTCTTTTTTGGCACCACTCCTGATCCTTGAACTAGTTCTGGCTGGAATGTGCTTCACCTTCTGCTTTTTCTTCTTTGCTTCTTTAGGTTTTGGTGTAGAAGCACTAGGTGCAGCTTCACCAACTTCCTCAGCTACAGGTTCTGGTTCTTTAGGTTCTTCAGGCTCCTCCTCTGCAGGCTTATCAGTTGCCTCCTCTGGTTCCTCAGGTGCTTGCACAGTGGTCTGCTCTTGTTCCACAACTGATTCAATCACAGCCTTTGAACTTTCAGTCTTCTTCTTGAAAAACTTCTGGGTGTTGCCCAGTTCTTCCTTCTTCTTCTTTGCTAGCTCCTCCAGCACCAGCTTGACAGTGTTTTCTTTGTTCTTGGGTATGACTGTCACAACTGGAACACTTTCAGGTGCTTCTGCACTAGGTGCAAAAGCATCAGCTGTTGGGTGAACTTCATCATCAGAGGTTGATTTTTCTTTTTCTTCATCGATTTCCTCCTCTTCAATTGCCTGCAAAGTTTGTTTCTCAAGAAAAATGTTAGTTGCATCAGTTTCAGTGGCCTGTGGTGGGGTTTTTTCTTTGATTGGTGATGGTGGTTTTTCAGCTTGTTTTTCTTGGGTGATGGGTGGTGGTGGGGATGATTGTGGTGGTGATTTAGGTGATGGAGGGGTCGGTGTTTTTCCAGTGGAGGGTGATGTTGTGGTATCTTGGGGGTTGGCTTGTGGAGTAGCTTGGGTAAATTCTGGTTGTGACCAGTTTTCAAATTTTTTCATTGCTTCCTCCATAGATATGCTTTGTTCCCCATTCTTCTCACTGCTTTCAGTGGTTTCTTCATCCTCTTCATCACCCATCACCCAAGAATGGATTGTTTGGCTGACCTCCAAGTTACCGCACCACCACCTAGTGAAAAAATGTAACCACTGGTGGATTTTGTCTCATCTGAATCAGATATCCAGTTAGCATCGTAGTATCTTTCCAATACTGCGGGAAATCCCCTGTAAGAAATACCATAATTTGTGGTACCTCTCAAATATCGCATAAGGTGAGCAATTGCCTTCCAATGATCCTGACCAGAGTTATGAGTATACCTACTCAGACGACCGACTGCGAACGTAATGTCTGGTCGAGAAAAGTTCATTAAATGCAGTAGGCTCCCAATTACTTGGGCATACTGAGGTTGGACCTCTATTTTTCTTCAAGTGCGAGTTAGCTTCATAAGGGGTACTCAAAGAGGTAGAGTTATAGTCACCAAACTTCCTAATAAGTTTTTCCACATAATGATCTTGTGATAGTATAATACTATCACCTTCCCTGATGACTCTAACTCCTAATATTACATTTGCCTCACCCATATTACATTTGCCTCACCCATATCTTTCATATCAAAACTAGATGAGAGAAAAGATTTTGTTCTAGTAACAATATCAAGACAGGTACCAAAAATGAGCATGTCATCTACATACAAGCATATAATCACATGTTCTCCACACACAGTTTTAGTGTAAACACATTTATCAACATCAGTTGTGGAGAAACCATCATTAATCAAAGTTTTGTCAAAATTTTCATACCATTGTTTTGGTGCTTGTTTTAAACCATATAAGACTTAAGGAGTTTGCATACTTTGTTCTCTTGACCAAAAACTATACATCCTTCGGGTTGAGTCATGTAAATTTCTTCTTCTAAGTCACCGTTCAAAAAAGCTGTTTTAACATCTGTTCTGTAGCGAGCAGCTTTTTGGTCGGCTGTTGTTGGTAGGTCTCTTGCTGTCCTGGCAGAAGGTCAGTGAGCACCCGGGGGGGTACCTGCAAGCCACTCCGACGCTCATGTCAGTATATAGAATATATGAGTGAAGGTACTAAGGATTAGAGATTGAACCTTTCTTAGGGCAAAGTTTGCCTGTATTTATAGGAAATCATGCCCTCTCGTGGATCGTTGGATGGGTAGAGTCGATCTTGACCGTCCAAGCATGTTGGGTTCGCATGAGGTGGATATGGGCTGAATCGGTTGGGCTGATCCATATCACTTACTAGATGCACCTCCTGGTTTTGCTAATGGGACCCCCTGGTTGACTCCAGAACAGTTGCCCCCCAAGCCGAGATTATTCCGAAGGATGGTCTTGGCTTGAAGGATTTTCGTCGGTTTTCCGGATCTGTGAGGTTACGCGGGACACTGCCTTTGTACAACCGTGTCTTGTCATTTTCACTCTCTAGAGTAAAAAAGGAGGGTGGCGCCCTCAAGGGCGCATTGTGATGGGCGAGTGGCGCCCTCATGGGCGCCTTGCACTTGGTGATTTGCACATCGGGGAGAGGTGCCCTCATGGGTGCTTTGTGCTCGATGTTTTGTATGAGAGAGATTGACGCCCTCATAGGCACCTTGCACTTGGTGATTTGCACATCGGGGAGAGGTGCCCTCATGGGCGCCTTGTGCTCGATACTTTGCATGAGAGAGATTGGCGCCCTCATGGGCGCGTTGTACTTGGGATTCACAAACATGGGAGTGGCGCCCTCATGGGCGCCTTGTTGTTTGATGATGCGCCAAGATGGGGTGGCGCCCTCATGGGCGCCTTGTGGTTGATGTTTGGTGAAACAAGGAGTGGCGCCCTCATGGGCGCCTTGTGGTTGGTGATTGGAGAGAGGGAATCTGGCGCCCTCATGGGTGCCTTGTGTTGCCTGGTTTTAACGCCCTTCCAGGCGCCCTCATGGGCGCTGCTGCTCCCTTGCCAGGCGCTGGCTTGTGTGGACGTCTGCTTGACACTCTGCTTTTTTGTTCGCTTGCTTGTGCACTATTTTATTTCCTTCCATGCTCATGCACTCACATGCTCATGCATCCTTTACTTTTCTTACGTGCTCATGCACTCTTTTATTTTCTCACGTGCTCATGCATCCTTTAATTTTGCGAGACAAGGTTCGATGCTCTTGTGGGTGCCTTACTGCATAGTGCCGACTACCCCGTTGCGAAGGATTCGCTTTCAGACTGCCCCCTGCCAGGCGCCCCTCTGCTGGGCGCTGCTTGCTCCTGCGAGGCGCCCTCATGGGCGCTGGTTGCTTCTGCCAGGCGCCCTCCTGCTCCTGCCAGGCGCCCTCTTAGGTGCCGACTTGTGTAGATGTGTGCTTGGCACTTTGCTTTATTTTTTGCTGCTCATCTTGTCCCTTTGCCTGCTTTTCTTGTTCCACATTTTCTTATTTTAAAATTTCGTGGAGGAGTAGGGACCAATCCATCATTGGAGCGCTTTCTTGGAAGGTGGAAAGGAGTAGGGGCCAAGTAATTTGTTTACCCCTAGCACCTACTTCAAGGAGGAGGAAGGAGTAGGGACCAAGTCACCAACCTAGTGCCTCCTTAAAAATAAGAGGAGGGGGCAGAGTCCACTTGTTTCAACGTCCTTTCTTCCTGTTAAGTATTTGTTGTTCGTTACCGTTTGTTTACGTCGTTGACAGTGCCCTCCTGCCAGGCACCCTCATGGGCGCTGGTTGCTTCATATTAGCGCCCTGCCAGGCGCCCTCCTGGGCGCTGGCTACTCCTGACCGGCGCCCTGTCAGGCGCCCTCATGGGCGCTGGCTGCCTCATTGGCACCCTGCCAGGCGCCCCTATGGGCGCTGGCTGTCTTCTTTGGCGCCCTGCCAGGCGCCCTCATGGGCGATGGTTTTGTGTGGGCGTGTGCTTGGCACCCCGTTATATTTTTGCCGTTCCTCCTGACTCTTAACCTGCCTTCTTACCTATGAATTTTCAGGGCCTGCTTGGTGTCGAGGGGAGTTGCTCTTACCATTATCCATTGACGTTCCCGCGAGTCTTTGCGGCTTTTAATTTGTTGAGGTAACTTCCGGGCGGACTTTCCGTTTATCTTTCTAGCTTCTTTGTTGAGGACTAAGAAGACGGCTCGTATGCTCCCTACCGCTCACCTTGCTAAGATTCGAGCTGACGACTTTGAAGAGGGGACTGTTGATACCGTGCCTTCGGAGGGAACTGGTGCCCTTGGCTTTGTTGATACTTCCTTTGTCTTGCTTATTTTCCACATTTCTGAACGTATCATCTCGTATCGCCTCGTGGCAATGTTCTTTTTGTCAGGAGTTTATCAGAATCGATCCGATTTAAATTCCTCACTAGAGGTTGCGACATTTGTGATGCCGCTTCGCCCATCTAGGGACTCTGATAGGAGTTTATCAGAATCTATCCGAACTTAACTCACCCACCAGAGGTTGCGACCCTTTCGATATGCCGCTTCGAGGTTGTGACATCTTGCGATGCCACTTCGCCCATCTAGGGACTCTGACAGGAGTTTATCAGAATCTATCCGAACTTAACTCACCCATCAGAGGTTGCGACCCTTTCGATATGCCGCTTCGAGGTTGTGACATCTTGCGATGCCACTTCGCCCATCTAGGGACTCTGACAGGAGTTTATCAGAATCTATCCGAACTTAACTCACCCACCAGAGGTTGCGACCCTTTCGATATGCCGCTTCGAGGTTGTGACATCTTGCGATGTCACTTCGCCCGTCTAGGGACTCTGACAGGAGTTTATCAGAATCTATCCGAACTTAACTCACCCATCAGAGGTTGCGACCCTTTCGATATGCCGCTTCGAGGTTGTGACATCTTGAGATGCAACTTCGCCCATCTAGGGACTCTGACAGGAGTTTATCAGAATCTATCCGAACTTAACTCACCCACCAGAGGTTGCGACCCTTTCGATATGCCGCTTCGAGGTTGTGACATTTTGCGATGCCACTTCGCCCATCTAGGGACTCTGACAGGAGTTTATCAGAATCTATCCGAACTTAACTCACCCACCAAAGGTTGCGACCCTTTCGATATGCCGTTTCGAGGTTGTGACATCTTGCGATGCCACTTCGCCCATCTAGGGACTCTGACAGGAGTTTATCAGAATCGATCCGAATTTAACTCACCCATCAGAGGTTGCGACGTCTATTGATAGCCGCTTCGCCCATCTAGGGTCTCTAACAGGAGTTTATCAGAATCTATTCGAATTTAACTCACCCATTAGAGGTTACGACGTGTCTTGATAGCCGCTTTATGAACCGAGTAGATCGACTCGTGCCCCTGCCATCCAGGCAGTCCCTCCCTGCCCGGTAGGTAGGATCTTAAACTAGCATTGCCCCACTCCTAACTATGGAGTTGGACCCTTTTTCTTTTCTGATCTTGGGGAAGTTTCCTTTGGGAATAAGTGTTACTGCTAGGGACCAGTGTCATGGATTTGCTCTTTAATGTCGTCCCTGAGGGTGTTGCATTTGTTGTGCCTAATCAAGCCAGATCATCCTTCTTGCTGCCGTCCTGCATTGGTATTGAGCTGCGCCAATCGGGGGGTCTCCTTGATGGTGATCCCCGGCGGTGTCTCTGGTGAATATTGACCTGGTTCCACCGTTGCCCCCTAAGTCGAGATTATCCTGGGGAATGGTCTTGACTTGATGTTGTCGCTTAGAATGCCCTTGTAGGTTAGGTCGCCCTTTATGCCCGTGTCGTTGTCGGGCCTGCTAAGTTTGTCAGCTAATCACAGTGATTATCCTGTTGGAGCAATTGTTTTCTACCATGTGCAAGTAGGGGGAGGTTCCCTTTCTTCCGTTGGTTGCGCCCTGCTGGGCGCCTTCCTGGGTGCTTCCTGTGGCTGCCTCGGCACCCTGCCAGGCGTCCTTCCGTGTGCTGCCTTACGTGCTCATGCACTATCTTTATATCTCATTTTCTCCCGTGCTCATGCACTATGTTATTTGCTCACGTGCTCGTGTACTCTCCATTTGCTCGCGTGCTCGTGCACTATGTCATTTTATCGCTGACTCGTGAACTCGCATGCTCATGCATCTTATGTGCTTATGCACTAGTTATTTGTCTTGTGCGCCATGCCGGCTGCCTTCGAAGTAGGATTTGGCTCCCTCCTGGGCGCCTGGATGCCGTCTTGCGCTAGGCTGAATGCTAGCTTGTGAGCAGGGGTTTGGCGCCCTTTTGGGCGCCTCGGGTGCTGGCTTGCCATGCATTGGCAGCCTTCACGGACGCTTGAATTGACGCCCTCCTGGGCGCTGGGTGCTGGGTTGCACAGGCCTTATTATGGTGCCGTCAGCTTGTTTCCCTTCCTGGGTGTGGAGACGTATGAATTGGATTTCGAGTTTAACTAAACATCATCCTTGTAGGTAGGTATCTCTGGTGTCTGTGACCTCACGGTCTCGTCATTTGCTTGACTTCCGCGCCTTTCTCGATGCTTGCTACCCAAGACCTAGTGGTCTCATGCTTTACTAGTGGTTTCGCTTATCCTAGGCCAAGACCTCGTGGCCATCCGGCTCGGGCCTCTTCATATATGCTTGTCACACTTGCCTCGTTCCACTCCTAACTATGGAGTTAGGCCCTTTTTCTTTCTTGATCTTAAGGAATTTTGCTTTGTAACAAGTGTTGATGCTAGCTAGCGCCATACATTATGCTTTTGTGCTTAAACATAAAAATTCATAACTAGGTCTAGCCCTAGGCTCAGGTCCTGATGCCCTGCTCCCTATTCGGAGTCACGAATTTCATCCTCTTCCTCCTTGTTGTCAACCTTGGTGTCCTCTTGGTACGCCATGTTGTCTTCTTCATAGTCCATGTACTTTTGTGCCTTCCGAAGGAACTCGTACAGGCTTCGGGATTTGTTAACCCCCATGTCCCTTAGAAACAGGCTTCCCTTCTTGAGGCCATCCTTCATTCAAAAGAGCCTGCTCTTGTCTTCAAGGTCCCTGACGTTGGTAGCCTCCTTGTTGAACCTTTCCAGATATTCTCTAAGTGTTTCTTTTTCTCCCTGCTTGATTGCTCTAAGAACCTCTTCAGAATTGGGTTTCAGCTGGGAGGTAGTTAAACGAGCTGTGAACATTCTCGCCAGCTGCCCCCATGAGGAGATGGAGTTCGGCCCTAGCTCTTGAAACCACTCTAATGCGGAATTTTCGAGAGTGAGGGGGAAGATTTTGCAGTGAACAGGCTCCCTGACGCCTCTATGGCTCATTATCGGGTAGAAGTGTGCCAGATGGCGGTCTGGATATCTGGTTCAATCATACGTCTTGAGGGCTGGAAGCTTCTCCAAGGCCCTTGGAGTTTGGCATTCGACCACCCTGCGAGTGAAAGGTCCTTCCTCCGAAAACTCTTGAGTTTCGGGGGAGGTGTCTTCATAGTCCAACTCATGAAACGTGCGTCGGTCGGGGAATCTCCTTGATGGCGATCTTCGGTGGTGCCTCCTGTGGGTATTGACCTTCTACTGATAGCGCCCTCCTAGGCGCCTTGCGCCAAGGTGCTGCTTGCTGAAGTTGGCGCCCTCCTGGGCGCCCCGCGCCATGTATCATGGTTACGGCGCCCTCATGGGCGCCTTGCGCCAAGACGCTACTTTCTGCTGCTGGCGCCCTCGCGGGCGCCCTGTGCCATGTGTCCTGATTTTGGCGCCCCCCTGGGCGCCTTGCGCCAAGATGCTGCTTCTTGGTGTTGGCGCCCTCATGGGTGCCCTTCCTGAGTGTGGAGACGTCTGAATTGAATTTTGAGCTCAACACGAGAATTGTAGCTCTGCTTGATTTCCAATGCATGCTCACATGCCTCCATCGGATAAGTATGCTGCTGGCGCCCTCATGGGCGCCCTTCCTTGGTGCGGAGACGTCCGAATTGGATTTTGAGCTCAACATGAGAATTGTATCTCTTCTTCTTAGCTTTCCAACGCATGCTCACACACCTCCATCGAATAAGTATGGACGAAGTTATGGACTGCAGACTAGAGATCACCCTCGCAGTAAATCTTCAAAAATAATGTCTACTGAGCTTCCTTGGTCAACCAGGATTCTTCTTACTTCACTATTAGCCATAACTGCGGTGATGAGGGTGGTCTGGTCCCTTCCTATGGGTGTCCTGCCAGGCGCCCTCATGGGCACTGGCTGCTTCATCACAGGCGCCCTGCCAGGCGCCCTCATGGGCGCTGGCTGCTTCAACAGAGGCGCCCTGCCAGGCGCCCTCATGGGCGCTGGCTGCTTCATCACAGGCGCCCTGCCAGGCGCCCTCATGGGCGCTGGCTGCTTCATCACAGGCCCCCTGCCAGGCGCCCTCTTGGGCACTGGCTGCTTTATCAGAGGCGCCCTGCCAGGTGCCCTCATGGGCGCTGGCTGCTTTGTCATAGGCGCCCTGCCAGGCGCCCTCATGGGTGCTGGCCGCTTCATCACTGGCGCCCTGCCAGGCGCCCTCATGGGTGACGCTTCGAGTCCGGGGTCTGCCTCTGGGAGCCCTGGAGTAGCAAGAGAAAAGTTTGAGTTATGATTGTGTGAAAGATAGAAATCTCCCACTGTGGTCACCAATGTTCTGTACCGAGCAGTTTTTTGGTCGGCTCCTGTTGGTAGGTCTCTTGCTGTCCTGGCAGGAGGTCAGTGAGCGCCCGGGGGGGTACCTGCAAGCCACTCCGACGCTCAAGTAAGTATATAGAATATATGAGTGAAGGTACTAAGGATTAGAGATTGAACCTTTCTTAGGGCAAAGTTTGCCTGTATTTATAGGAAATCGTGCCCTCTCGTGGATCGTTGGATGGGTAGAGTCGATTTTGACCATCCAAGCATGTTGGGCTCGCATGAGGTGGATATGGGCTGAATCGGTTGGGCTGATCCATATCACTTGCTAGATGCACCTCCTGGTTTTGCTATTGGGACCCCCTAGTTGACTCCAGAACAACATTCATTTGGTGAATAACAATTTTATGGATAGAAGCCAAAGCTATTAAAACTCTAATAGAAGAAATTCTTGTTACCGGAGCAAAAGTATCAAAATAATCAATGTTTTGTTTTTGAGAAAAACCTTTTGCTACTAATCTAGCTTTATATTTATCAATAGACCCATCGATGTTATATTTTCTTTTGAAAATCCACTTGCATCCTATTGGTTTTGCTCCAGGTGGTAAATCAACTAAAGTCCAAGTTTTACATTTGGAAATTGAATCTATTTCAGTTTTAATAGCTTCTTTCCAAAATTTCGACTCAGAAGAAGAAATTGTTTCAGAAAAAGTTTCGGGGATCTTTTTCAACAAGATAAGTATAAAAATCATTTCCGAAGGATGTTTCTTTTCTTGGTCTTTTACTTCTCCTTAATTCTTCATACGGTTCCTCACGAGTTTCATCATTAGTAGTTACTAATGGTTGTCTAGATATACTATCATGCTTCAAAGGAAATATATTTTCAAAGAATTCAGCATTTTTTGTTTCCATAATAGTATTTTTCTCTAAAACGTCACTTTTCACAACAAGGAATCTATAAGCGGCGCTATGTTCAGCATATCCTATAAAAACACAATCAGAGGTTTTGCAACCAATTTTTCTTTTCTTAGGATCAGGCAACATAACTTTAGCTAAACACCCCCACACTTTTAAATATTTTAAGTTAGGTTGATAACCTTTCCATAGTTCATAGGGGGTCTTTCCGGTTTTCCTATGAGGAGTTCTATTTTGTATAAAACATGCAGTTAAGATAGCCTCACCCCACAAGTTATTTGGCGCACTAGAGCTAATTAACATAGCATTCATCATCTCTTTCAAGGTCCTATTTTTTCTTTCGGCTATGCCATTAGATTCAGGTGAATAAGGGGGAGTTTTCATGTATTATACCTTCCTTTTCACAAAATTCATTAAAAGATATGTACTCTCCTCCGCGATCGGATCTAACTCGTTTAATCTTCCTATCTAATTGGTTTTCTACTTCGGCTTTATATGAAAGAAAAACTTCAAATGCTTCGTCTTTTTGTTTTAATAAAAATACCTTAGTGTATCGCGAAAAATCATCTATAACGTCACATCGTATGTTGTTTATCACTAATCGTGCGCGCAGGGGGGGTCGGAAGATTTGCACTGAACCAAGCCATGTTGGTCCCTGCTTGTGCGCGCGAGGGAGTCCCTTCTACTTGCTTGTTTACAAGCTCTCATTAAGCTTTAATATTTAAAGACTTTGGTGAGTCCAAAGCCAAGCAATGTGAGACTTCCCACTTTTGAAATATCCTTTGTTTTTCCAATAAAACACAACAGTGGTTTCCTCTTTTGGATGTAGCATTTATATTATGTAAGACTACATCGTTTGGGGGTTACGCTATTGGCTAAAATTTAAAAGACACTGTGAGTATATTATAGTGAGGCACGACCGATGAATTTACTAAGATTTCTTAAATCTCATTCTTTAATTGTTGTTGAACGGAGTCCAAAAGAGGAAACCAATAGATGATCGCTTATTTTCTTTTGTTCTGCAGATATTTTGTTTATTTTTATTTTTCAAAATTAATAACGAAATATGTAATATATGTTTTTTGTTGGCTCAATGTATTAAAGTTAACATGTAGTGCAGCGGTAATTGGGAGTGTTAGTCATCACGGGTTCGAGCATCGTGATTTACAAAATTGATATTTTTTTTAGTAACACACTATGCCACACTAGTGCCACATGGCAGCCATCTATTAGTTGTTGATGTGGCACATTTCAGTGCCATGTGTCCATCATGAAATGGATTGATGATGTGACGTTCAGTAACATGTGGCACAATGGTCCAATGAGATGATGACACATGGCAGTGACATCTTTGATGATGTCATGTTGACGTCATTTCCGTTAGCCACATCATCTTTTTTGGATGGAAAGTTAATTGAGGGGCTTAACTGTAAACGCTTTTTTTGGTAGTGTTACAACATAACAAGAAGGAAAGCAAAAAGAAAAGCAAAAACTCAGAAACTCAGCCTGTCAAGCAACAGAAAAGACTCCTCTCCTGGAGGGAGCCGGTACCAACGAGAAGAGCAGCAGAAATGAGAACCCTCTTTTGCCATGAAGTCAGCAACGACATTCTGTTCCTGCAAGATGTGGATCATTTGAACATTACCGCAAGTGAGCAAACTATCAGAAATCTTCAACAAAGTTGTTGCATAGTTGTGGAGAGGTTGTGGGTTAGTATTTGGGATAAGTGATATTGCATTCAAGCAATCACATTCACAAACAAAGTCCTTGTAGCCCATTTGCAAGGGTCATTTTTAAACTTTTTTTACAGGGGCTAAATGGATTATGGTCATATTTGCAGGGGCCAAACATATATTTAAACCTTATTTTTTTGACAAATTCGTAATTATTATAATTGTTAAAATATATTTTAGAATAAATAAAATTATCCTTTACCCTCATTATTTTTGAATTTTTCATTCTACATTGTTGAAATATAATGAACATGATATATTGGCATAAAAAACTAAGAGTTTAATTTATATACACAATAGGTGTATGCATGTTGTACATTATCTACTAATCACATGATGATACATCATTAAAAAAGAAATTGGTCAATTGGTAACCACCAATTAGTCAATTGGTAACCAACCACTACATGGATTGTGATTGGTAGTGGTTGTAAAAGTCTATACACCTATTGTGTATATAAATTAAACTCAAAAACTAATTAACAAAAAATATGTTTATTTAACGCTTCTTACATATTAAAATTTGACTTAGGGATTAGTCACTCGAGACACCTACAATGAGCGAGAGATTAGTCACTGTTGTCCGTGCGGTGGATACCCGAGTTTACCAAAAAAATATTAAAATTTGATCTATAGAAAATATCTCGCTCCCTCTATCACTTTTGTTTTTAACTTTCCTTTTTTTGTATTTTTTTGTCTATTCCTTTTTTTCAAAATTTTTATTCTTTCTATTTCTTGAAGAAAACATATTGTCCTAACTGTAGTGACCGAAAAATCCGGAGGAGGGGGGATTCTTCGTAGTTTTGAAAATGAAGCCGCCATCAATATTTATTAAATAGGAAAAACATTGAAAAAACCTTTATTTTTGGGTTCGGGGGTCGATTATGCGTGGGGAAGGTATTAGGACCCCATAGCATCCTTTCAAAAGAAGGGTTACCATTTAATTTAATGTGTAGAAAGAAAGTTAATTTGAAGAAAATACTCTAATTTACCATTTTTATTATTTGCAAAATTGAAAAGGAAGACTTAATAAAAATTTTAGTTTTTTTGTGCTCCAGGTGCGATGGAGAAATCAAAGCTACGTAGTTCTTGGGTTGAAACTGTTTGTGTGTTTGGTGTTTTTTTATTTATTTTTGAAATTGGAAGAGGCATTCGTGATGACCAAACAAGTAAAACTCAGAGTGGTCATCACTCATATCTCGTTTGAAAACCAAAGCTGTTATTAACGGTCAAACAAGCTAAGCCCAGAGTGACCATTAGTAACAAACCATTTTTTTGTGAATAATTGTTTGAAAAAAAACTAGTTTGGAAGCCTTATAATGTAATAATAAGAAAAATTAGATGAGTTGTAATAGAAAAGGAAGTGTAAATAACATGGGTGTTATGTTATAAAGGGGGTACGAATAGCAACAGGGGTTGTATTTTTAAAACTGCGGGTGCACTTATAAACAGGGGTTATATCATTAAAAAAAGGGGGGTGCGTTTACAGACAGGGGTTGTATATAAGAGATAAGGGTGCAACAAAAAAGGAAGCCCAGTTCGTTTTGGGTTGACCTGCGTTTCTTTTAACAAGGATTTTCAGGGGAGTTGTATGAATAGAAACGGGGGGTGTTGCCATTAGCTTGGTTAAAACGAAAATGAAATAAAAGGAGGGTGACACTGATAGTAAAATGGGGGAGTGCGAATAGCAGTTTATAATTTAAACAGAAATAAATAAAAAAAACCCAGCCCACAATATATACTTAATAACTCGCAACCCTAAAAATCCGATCCCTCTCCTTCACTACTCAGCGCCGCTCGCCCTCTCCAACCCTAACTTTCCTCCCTCTCTCTCCTCTGCGCCGTTCTATATATCCTCTTCTCACCAAAACACAGTGCCCTCTTTCTACCTCACTGCCGCTAACCATCAATAGCAACCTCGTCTTCTCCCTCCCTCACCGAACCGATCCTCTTCTCACCAAAACCGCAGTGCTCTCTCCTTTCTGCTCATCGCCTTAATCTCTCTCTCTCTCTACCCTTTACTAGCATCAACGATAGAGGATGTGGGAGGAGGGAGAGCTCGAGAACGACGGTTACGGGGTGGTAGTTTGGTGGTGTGTGGTAACGCATTGGTTCGACGATGGTGGTGGTACAGTTCCGTTGGCATTAGGTGGTTGTTGCAAAGGGAGGGTGAGGCCGTGATGGTCGGGAGAGGTTGTTGATGGTGTATTTGGTGGATGGGTTCGGCTTGTGAAGGTGATGGGTTAGGTGTGATGGGGCTGTGTGAGCGAGAGGAGCGGTGGAGGTGGAGGGAGGTCTACAGTGGTGGTACGGTGGTTGTCTGGTAGTGGGTGGCCGTGAGGATGGAGGCGACGGTGATTGAGTGTAGGTGGTGTGAGGAGGTGGAAACCAGTGATGGTACGGTGGTTGTCTGGTAGTTCACGGCGAGGCTACGACGGCGGCTATGGGAGGTTCACGGCCAACGACCACCGTCTATGGTGGCCGGAGCTTACAAAGTGAGTTCTACTATGTTTTTTTGTTTTTCTGGTTCTGTCCCTTTCCTCCTCTTCTCTATTTTGTTTCATCTACTGGTTCTTGTATCATTACCTTTGTTGTTATTATTTTTTAGAATAGGAAACCGCATGCATCATAACAAATAAACATCCCTTTTTAAAAACTAAAGCCTTTAAAAACCTACATGCTCTTGTAATTTCGAATTCTATAATAGAGAAAAGAAAACAACCTGCTCATGTTGCCTGCTGCTGCCCCTTCGTTGCTGCTTCTGCCGACTCACGGTTACTGCTTCATTTCTGTTACCTCTGTTGTTTTTTGGTTCTGGATTTTTAGGTGTTTGGTGATTAGGGTTTCAATGTAGAACCCTGCTCAGTTGCTCTGAATCTATGCATTTGTGAATTTTTGCAATATCAGTTACTGTGTGTATGTGCGTGTATCTGTGAGTGTCTCAGTGTTGTGTGCCTATTTTTGAGTGTATTTTGGTGTCAATTTTCGTTGATTGTCCCCCTGATACTCTGTTACTGTTTGGTTTTTATAGGTGGATTGATGAGGTGCTGAGGGCAGTCAGCAATTAGGACACAAATGACATCAAAAGGACAACATCTATGAGGAGGAATAAAAAGGATAAGAGCTGGCACCAATGACAGTCAAAGGAAGGACAAGGAATCAAAATGACAGCTAAGGGGAAACCCTAGCTAGGGCAAACAGCCAGCTTGCTGCGCCCCTTTTCTTCCTTTTTTTTTTTTGGAGTTTTGTATTTTTAATAAATTTTTTTACTATTTTTGTACTATTTATGTTTTGCTGTTTGCTTTTTGGTCATATGTGTAAAGAAAACTGTATTATATATAAAAACCTTTGATTATTCAACTTTTTTCAATTATTTTTGCATCAATAACAATTGACTAAAATAATAACAACAACGAAATACAATAAAACGAGCGTCAAACAATCGTTATACGAGAGTGCCAAAGACACGCGCGTTTAGAACAATGTGTGACGCGATAAGAATTTTTTGGATTTTAATTGATCGGACAAAATTAGGGTATGACACTAACTAACTTCTAAAAGCACCTTAATTATTTTTGGTACAAGCATTCTTGAATTTTTTAAGAAAATCTTTGAATAAATCTTGAACAAAAATTAATAATTTAATTTAGACATGATTTCAGAACATTCCTTATTAAAAAGAGGAACAATTCATTATTGATCCCATATATGAATTAAAATAGAAAAATGGAATTTTTTTTTTACCAAAAAACAATCAGAAAAAATTACAGTCATTTCTCCTCAATTTTGGTTAAGTTAACGCAGTTCCTGCCTACCTTTGAGTCTATCTCTCTCCTTCAAATCATTCTCTCTCTCTCTCTCATCATATTTCTCTCCATTTCTCATCTTTCTCTTTTATAAAAAAAAAGCCTAAAGTTATCAAAGTTAGGAAAAACTAAAGTTAGACTATCCATTTCCGAGATTGAGTGCCTTTAGGACACTCATACATTCAGCGTTTTGTGTCTATCTCTCTATTTGACTGAGCCCACATGCATGGCTAGCCTACTCATGAGAGCTTGGATGGAAGTCACAAATATCAAGACTTGTAATTACCAAGGTTACTTTGGGAAATTCATAGACATCCCAAACTCTGGGGTTTTCTATTTCCTTGTAATAGTTTTCAATAAATGTAGGATTTAATTTCTAGTGTAACGTGGTTTTGATTTGAGCCTTGTTGGCAATAGAATAGGTTAAGGTCTTTAGTTACTTTGTTGTGGCCATGGGCCTTGTTTTCCTATCTCTAAGTGGATTGTATGTTAGGCTTAGGATTCATTAGACCCAACATATAAATACCATTCCACTCCTTGTAATTGGGAGACTTTGATGATATAGAAATTGATTTTTGAGAGCATAAAATTTTCTCTCCCTTGGTTCTTGGAAGAACTCAAGTTGGATCTTATCAAGGGACTATTCATCTCCCTTGTGGCGATCACGCACCGATCTTATCATCTATCCTTAGATGTGGCGATCTTCACTCCATCTCCACCTTCTTTCCTTTCCATTTTGCGAGTTTTACTTCTTTCATTGTTCTTAATTTTGGTTGATTGAGTCAAGAAATTGGGAACCTAATCATGGAAAAAGATCCTAATATTCAAGAATTGCTTGAATTTCACATCAATTGGTATCAGAGCTACATGAATCTTACAAATTTTGAATCTCAATTCAGTTTTGGTGCCAAGATTCAACCAAAATTTAGTACAATTTTTTTCTCACACAATTTCAATTTGTGAGCCATTTTTTTTGAGTGATTTGAAATTTGATTCAAATTCTTGATGAATTCATTTGCTAAAAGTGTTAGTTCTGAATATTTGAAGTTTAAATTCAGTTAGATCTTGAAATTGAAGTCACAATTGATCAAAATTTTGAGATCTAGATTTAACAAACTTTGTGGAGGGAAATTTTATCAAAACAGAAAAACTGTTGTTCTCCTTTCCTATCCTATTTTCAGCAACACTTTCCTGCGAATTTCCTCTAACTTCACCTCGAATTTCATTTTCGTTTTTCGTTTGATTTCGTCCTCGTTTCTTGATTTCGTCTTGATTTTCGTTACTTTTTATACCTATTTCATTTTTCTTTCGTTGGATTTGAACAAGATTTGAGTAAATTCGAAGTGAACAACCTTCATCATTTGTGTTCTTCGAATTTTGATTTCGTGCTCATTTCTTAATCGTTTTTGATGAAATTTGTTGCTAGCATTCACTTACTGCACTAATGTCGAATCTATTGCACCTTGTTTGGTGAATTTTGGTTGAGTATTGAGCGTTTCCCCAAATCACAAAACCTAAACGCGTTTTTCTTTGTAATTTCGCGTTTTGCTTAAGAGCTTCGCATTTTTTGTTCAAATTGATGGTTTATTTGGATTCCTTGTGAAATTTCGCATGAAATGCACTACTCATTTGTATGACTTGGTGCTGAATTGCGAAATCTGGAAATTGCACATGTTCGTGATGTTCTTGATAATCTGTTCTTCAATTCTGCCCTTTGATCCGAAACTGTTGATGTCAAACTTCAATTTGTGTTAGTGAATTCAATATAGCTCCGTTTACGGTGATTCAAAAGCCAGGTTATTCGTCTCAAAATATACTACTATTTGAGAGATTAAAAAAATTTGCTAAAAAAAGAAAATACTGCAAAAAAAATAATAGCAAATAAATAGTAAATAGTCAAAAGAAAAAAAGGCAAAACCTAACCGCGGGAGCATCAAAATAATTCAAAAACTTCCAGAAAAATTCCTATTGTTTCTATACATTTTTCGGATCGTTGTGAAATTTTGTCAAAATTTTTGGGGACATTTGGACCATTTTACCCTTGGAGGCTTATTTGCTCACTTTGTTGCAATTTCTTTGGTGCATTGCTACCACTCTTTTGAGTCTCTTTTTTTATAGTTTAAATTTGTCTTTAAATATTCTATATTTGGTTAAGCTTTTCTATTTTTTTTATTTTTGATTTTAGTCTTTGAAATTCCTAAGTTTGTCATAGTGGTTTCTTCCTTTCTTGTCATTCTTTGGTGATAGACTATACTCCATTTGAGATCTCAAGTAATATCAACATCAACAGTGGAAAGAGGCTTTTGAGGTTTCTTTTCAAGGTCTAAATGAGGATAAGAGTGACTTGAGTGACCTACTTTATATTTGTGTGCCCAAAAACCTTGAGTGAAGAGTGTTTGTTCCTAAAAAGCCTAAACACGAGTGAAGTGACACTTGGAGAGGTAAACACTTTTTGTGAGGACTTATTGATGACTATTTTTATACTAACATTCTCTTGTAGGTACACACAAATTATTGCATGATGAAGTCCAGATTTGATAGGAGGTATGATTCACCATTGATGTATGATTCCCCAATGAGATATGATTCTCCTAGGAGATATAATTCCCCAAAAAGGTATCATTCCCCTATTAGATATGACTCTTCTTGTGAATATTATGACAAAAAGAAATAGGAGGCCTAGCTATGTTGTTGAGGAGAATGAAAGGAGCCATAGAAGGAGGGACATCAAAGAAGAAAAATCCTCCAAGTATACCCACACCAATACTTGGAAGGCCAATTCAAAGAGGGAGAAAGCCTATACTCCTTGTAGCGACCGAAGAATCCGGAGGAGGGATTCCTCGTTGTTTTTGAGCAATGGAGTCGCCATCAACATTTATTTTTAGGAAAAACATTGAGAAAACCTTTGTTTTTGGGTTCGGGGGTCGATTAAGTGCGGGGAAGGTACTAGCACCCCGCAACATCCTAAAAAGGTTACCTTTTAATCAAATGTGTAGAAAAAAATTTAGTTTAAAGAAAACATTTTAATTTACCCTTTTTGTTATTTGCAAAAAAACGGAAAGGAAGACTTAATAAAAATTTTAGTTTTTTGCGCTTGACAGGAGTGGGCCCCTGCTCCTACGTATCTCCGGGTGCGATGGAGAAATCAAAGCTACGTAGTTCTTGGGTAGAAAATATTTGTGTGTTGGTATTTTTTATTTATTGAAAAGTTTTTGCGAAAACTAGAGGCCGTTCATGGTGACCAAACAGATAAATCCAGAGTGGTCACCACTGATGGCTTATTCGAAAAAGAAGGTGTTTACCGCGTTCAAACGAGCGAGGCCCAGAGTGACCGCTATAGACAACCGGTTTGTGATTGAGTGCTTGTTTGTTTGAAAAAAAGTTTACTGGGAAGCGTGATTTTTTAAAAAAAGGGGAGTTGAGATTACGTTTGTTTTTTTTTTATTAATTGAAAAATTCTAGAAGTTTAGGCGGTTGTTTGCGATGATCAAACGAATGAATTCAGAGTGATCACCGCTACTAAACCGCTTCGAAAAATGGAGGTTAGTCCTATCAGTCAAACAAGCTAGGCTCAGAGTGACCATTAGTAATAACCCCTTTTTTTTTTACGCGAGTTTGATTATTTGAAAGAAAAGAGACGGTTCGGAAACGTTATGGTGTAAATAAAAGCGGAATCGGTGATAAAAAGGGGGTGCGAACAACAGGGGCGTTGTATCAAAAATGGGGGTGTTGACAACGTTTTGACGCTAAAAACGGTTGCTGGGGGTGCGAATAGCGTTTTGATGCTAAAAATGATTGTTGGGGATGCAAATAGCGTTTTGATGCTAAAAATGATTGTTGGGGATGCAAATAGCGTTTTGACGCTAAAAATGATTGTTGGGGATGCAAATAGCGTTTTGACGCTAAAAATGATTGTTGGGGGTGCAAATAGCGTTTTGACGCTAAAAATGATTGTTGGGGATGCAAATAGCGTTTTGACGCTAAAAAATGATTGTTGGGGCTGCAAATAGCGTTTTGACGCTAAAAATGATTGTCGGGGGTGCAAATAGCGTTTTGACGCTAAAAATGATTGTCGGGGGTGCAAATAGCGTTTTGACGCTAAAAAACGGTTGCTTGATTTTCTTTACTTTTTAACCCTTTATTAATTTGCTCGGAAACATATAATTCTGAAACGTTTTTTTTTATATCTATACTAATACGCGTTGGATTTGAAACAGTTTGTTCATTCATAAAGAAAAGCCCCTTTTTTTTTAATTAAAAAAAATGGTCATGTTTATTATATTGAAAAGGTGTATCTTTGCTTTTTTTGAAAAATGATTATTATTGTTATTTTTTTTTTGAGAAAGGTAGTGATACTAGTAACCATTTATTTAAAAAAAAAACATTTTTTAGTATTTAAAAAAAAAAAAACTTTATTTAATCCGAAAATAAACAGCAATTTTTTTTTTAAAATAGGGTAACAAAAAAAAACAACAATTTACACATAAAAAAAAGGCAACAATTTACATAAAAAAAACAACATTTTTTTTAATAGAAGAAAACAACAACATTTTTTATTAGAAAAAAAACAGCAACATTTTTATTGGAAAAAAAACAGCAACACTTTTTATGTACAAAAAAAACAGCAACACTTTTTTTTTATATACAAAAAACAGCAACACTTTTTTATAAAAAAAAACAATAACTATGAAATAAAAAAAGCAACAATAATATAAGAAAAAAAACGAAAAAAGAAGCAACAATATTCACATAAAAACAGCAACAATATAGTAAAGAAGGAATAACAACAATAATTACATGAGTAAAATTACAACAACTAAAATAACAACAATATATGGATTTGAAAATTACAGGAGAGACAATACAGTACCTTAAAATTTCGGAAATGTTGGGACAAGAGGTTTTTTTCCGGATCTCCTTAATGCAACAGAATTTAAAACTAAAAAAATGGAAGGAGAAGGAAGAAAAGAAAGAAAGAAAAAAAAATAACAGAAAACAGTGAACAAACCTCACTGTTTTCTTTTCTAAAGATCCAACTCTTTTTTTTTTAAGAGGAAAACCTAGACTAAAAAAAAAATTATCTTCTTCTTTGTTTCTCTCCTCCAAAAAACCCTCCTTGCTTCATGGTCTTGGCCCCTTATTTATACTAAAAGATCGAATCCCTCCTTCATTTTTTGGACTGCTTTGTACAGTAGTTTGTTACTGTGGCTTGACATTTCGTGATGACTGAGAAGGATATGATGACCTAGGGTTTTGTGGAGAGTAGTTGGTGAAGGGGTATGGGCATGGTCATGGAGATGGTTTTTTTTTTTTATGTGAGAAATGAGAGTGAATCCGTGAGTGAGAGAGAGATGTGAAGGAAAAAAAAATGATGGAGAGTGTGAGAGAGATGGGTCGTAGGGATGGGGAGAGAATGAGAGGTTGAGTGTGAGTTGTGTGTGATGGAGAAAGAAAGAGAAAATGAAGGTTGAGTGTGAGAGAAGGAGAGTGAGAGTCGTAGAAGGGAAGAGGAAGTGATGTGAGAGATGAAAGAAAGAGAAAGTGAAGTGAGTGGGTGTGAGAAAGAGAGAGTGAGCCGTAGGAAGAGAAGAGAGAGGGGAAAGGCGTGTATAGGGAAGAGAAATGTGGGGAAGTGGGAGTTGAGAAAAAAGAGGAGAGGTGGAGTGTGGAAAAGGAAAAAAATGCAATTTCCAAGGAGGAAAAAGGGGGAGTGGGGCGAATTTTTAGGAGGGGAAAGGTGAGTGAATGTGGTTGATTTTTTAGGGAAAGGGGGGGATTGAATGTGGATGGTTTTTAGGGTAAAGGGGGGGTGGTCGAATTAGGGTTTTAGTGGAGGAGTGAGTTGGGTCATGGGTTATGGATTGGGTGGATGGGTTAGGGTTTTGGTGAAGGAGTGTTAGGGTCATGAGAATTGGGCTAGGGTTTTGGAATTGGATTGGGTTTTAGATGGCCCAATCCCGATTGCACCTCTAATATTTTTTAACAAACCCCCCTATTTTCTTCTTTGTCTATTTTGTTTTGATACTTCTAATTATTTTTTTTTTAAAAAAAAAAAAAATTGAAACTTGTAGCAAACTAAAAATAAAATAAAACATGGCAGGAAAATAAAAATGAATATTATTTTTATTAAAAATAAATAAAATTTCTCATTTTTGGATAGGACAAAATTAGGGTATTACAGCTGCCCCTCTTTATTTATATTTTGCTAGGAAATCGGAGAGGTTCCGAGTTTCTCGAGGAAAATAGAAATAAAGATAACAAGACGCTAATTTTGTCCAGACTGAGACTTTTGGTTTTTTTTTTTTGAAAATTATGAAAACTGGGTTGACTTGGAGAGAAAGTAAATAAGGATTGCTGGGGATCTGAAGGAGCACTGGGGCTCTGATGGTCTAATTCAGAATCAATGCTTGACGTATCGACTTGAGTTCGACTGAGGGACCGTCGGGGTCTGAAGGGCATGCCTAAGCCTGAGGGACCGATGGGTCCGAAGGAGCGCAACTAGCTTATGGTACTAGTAATACGGTCTGTTTGTGGGGTGGCCTTTTTTCGAGCGGCCGCGAAGGACATACACTGAGTCTTAGGCTGACACAGCTAGTCTGAAGGACCTGGGGTCGGGCGATCCGTCGCGCTCAGTGTCGACTTAGTGATCTGGTGGTATGGTTCGAAGTCGTTGCTTGGACGTGTTAATTCGAATTGACCTGAAGGACCTGGGGTCGGATGATCAGTCGTGCTCAGTGTCGACGTAGTGATCTGAGGGTAGAGTTTGAAGTCGTTGCTTGGACGTGTTGATTCAAACTGAACTGAAGGACCTGGGGTCGGTTGATCGGTCGGTTGCTCGATAACGCGACATGCGATCTGGATTGAAGGACCGCTGTTGGTCTGAGGGATCTCTGCTAGACTTGGTGCTAACATTGTGATTTGGTTTGATGTAGGATCGATGCTCGTGTTAAAAACTGGAAGGACCGACACTTAAAGTTGAAAAACAGCAGATGCTATGCATATGACATGCATGTAATGTATGCATGTGTGACGATTGGTTTTGAGTGGAATGATGAATGAAATGTAATGGATGACTTTTGTTTTTTTTCTTCTCTTTTTTTTTTTTTTTTTTTTTTGCTTTTGTTTTTTTTTTTGACTATCTTTGCTCTTTTGCTCTTGCTCTTTTGCTCTTTCTTGTCTCTTTCGCTTTGTTCTTTTGCTCTTGCTCTTTTGCTCTTTCTTGCCCCTTTTTGTTGATCAACTCGCAGGACTTTCGACGTAAGATACGGGAGTTGCCCAAAGTAGTGCTATTGAAGTGCGGCCTATTGTTATCATTCGCCTTTTTGAAGTGATCTTGCATGTATTTATCTTTTTTGCAATTTTATTTATGAGAGATCGCCTCGTTTATGTGACCTTTAGAAATTTCGTAATAATCTGTAATGCTTGTAGTCATGCACATGTTTCACAATTCAATATCAACTACCATAAAATGTCATTTCAAAACAAGGGAAAATAAAGAAGAAGGGAAAGTGTTTGACATTAAGACTGGAGCCGAGTGTGCGAAAGGGACACTGGCTTGAGAGCATATTAAGAATTTGAAAGAAATGAAAAGGCAAAAATACTAAGCAGATCTTTGGGTAGTTAGTGTCCTTGAAGTGACAATGTCGGCCGCTCATATTCATGTCCTTGATCAACTCTTTATCCGGCTTTTGTTGATTGTCTAAACATTTATTTAGTCCAACTTCCTGACCCTAATTTTTGCCTGGATTGCCCCTTCGGGTTTTCAATCCACCGGGTCGCTCTAATTTTTGCCTAGGCCGCCCTTTCGGGTTTTCAGCCTAGCGAGCTTGTTTTTCTTGGCTCATTTTTTCTCTTTTCTCTATATGCATTTTTTTAGGCATAGTACTTGACCGCATCAGAATTAATCGGGGGCGGGAAGTATTCGCCCTCTACTTTCATGGGGGTTAGGGCCCCTCCAGAGAATGATTTCTTTACCGCATAAGGTCCTTCATAGTTCAGGGTCCATCTTCCACGGGGATCCTTTTGGATGGGTATGATTTTCTTGGGCACCAAGTCTCCTTGAAATTGTCGGGGACGAACCCTCCTTTGCTCCTTTCTGATATGACACAAAGCAACCATCCTTTTGTTTGATAAGGTTTAATGGAAGTGCTGCTTCCATCGCACGGGGTTGCCCCTGTTGAAGTGTGAAACAAGGTCTGATCTCCATGTAAGGTAAAAAGGAGCATTTGAAGGTTACTATCATCTCTGATATTCTTTTGTTTGTCGCCGCAACTGCCTCATTCATTTTTGGGTGGTACGGGGAGGGGCTATGATGTTTGAGTTGGGGTCTCCACACAAACTTTTCCCCACTGTTCGCGATGATCTTACTTGGAAGGTTGTAACGACAGACCAAATTCATTAACAATCACTGATTTTCTTACACCGGTGGGTATCTTGTGTCAGACAAAGTAATGCGAGCGAATTTTCTTGATTCACTGCCCTTTTGGTGTGATGTTCATTCTAACATCTTTTTGCCTTCTCTCGTTCCCAAGTTAATCATCTCACTTGATTCCACGAGAAGCTGGACCACTTCATCCTCCTGCTTCATTATTCTCATTACCTCTGGAGGAGTTTTCCCAGTTATCTTCTACATCTTCCTTAGTTTGGGCTGATCGAAGTTATGATATGAGTCAACGATGTTGTTATTTTCAAAGACAAATTATTTAGATCTGCATTAGTAGAAATTGAAAGAGGATGGAGGAAGAAGCGGATCGAGCGAATGAGCGAAGAAGTTTATGGCAAAATTCAAAATGCTATTTTATTAATATTGATATTGAAAAGAAACATGTGTGCCCTTATTGAAATGTCCTAAGGCCTTGGGCAGAGCCATAGGATTGCATTACAAGAAAATTACTTTGAACTAAAAATCACAAGAGACTCGACGGTCCCCCAATTCATAAGTGCTTCAGATGCAGGATAACGGCGCGCAAGGATGATGATGTCCTCTCTAGTATTTTGAACGCCTTCAATAGCATTGACAAATTACTCTTCATCCCCCTAGAAGGGGTTATTGAAGTTCAACCATTTGGATTCGATCAGATCCTGAATCACATGTCTCAGCGCCTTGCAGTTTTCCACTGAATGCCCAATTGCGCCTGCGTGAAAATCGCATGTGGCATTTGGGTCGTAGCCCCTCGGGAAAGGAGGTTCAATAGGTCTCATCGGGCGGGGAGAGATTAAGTTGTGACTGGTGAGGTGATTGAACATGTCTGAGTAGGATACGGGAGTTGGATCAAACGGTACATGTTTCCTTTCTGGATAGTTTGGTGGCCCATAGATTCTACTGGTTTGGGTAGAGAAGCGCAGGGCTTGGGGACGGTTTTTGGAAGCGTAAGAGGCTTTCCCTGGTCCTGTTATGGAATTGGTTTCTTCTTCATCGTTTTCGGTTGAACCGTGAGTAATTTTCCCGTTTCTCATTCCGCTTTCTAACCTTTCCCCTATGGTGACCATGTCTGAGAAGTTAGAGGATACACTCCCAATCAACCTGTCATAGAAGGGTGATTGCAAAGTGTCCCTGAACATGGATACCATCTCCTTTTCCAGTAAAGGTGGTGCCACCTGCGCTGCTAGTCCTCTCCAACGTTGGGCGTACTCCCTGAATGATTCATGGTTTCTTTTCACCATATTCTGCAACTGTGCTCTATCGGGAGCTATGTCGATGTTGTATTTATATTGCTTGAGGAAAGCATCGGCCAGGTCTTTCCAACATCGAATGTGGTTGCGTTCCAACTGCATGTACCATCTTGAGACTGCCCCAGCTAGACTGTCCTGGAAGTAGTGAATGAGCAGTTTATCATCATGTGCAAAGGCAGCCATTTTTCTACAATACATGGTCAGATGGCTAGCAGGACAGGTTACACCCCTGTATTTATCAAAATCTGGCACCCTGAATTTGGGAGGAATGACTACATTAGGGACGAGACACAAGTCATAAGCGCCGGTTGCCCCAATATTGGATCCTTCAACTGCTCTCAACCTTTCCTCAAGTATTTGTAGTTTGTCTTTGGCTTGAGGGTTCTCCATAGAGTGATTGTGAGGGATCCCACTCATACCATAGTAAGGATGAATTATCGGAACTATGGCTGGGTTCACATTTGGGGTATGTGAATGAGTGGGATTCCTGAGGTTGGAACCCTGAGCTTGAGCGTCAACTATTGGCGGTGGAGGGCAGCCAAGTGGGAGTCCTTGTGGTGCGATGACGGGGTTCAGGTTTTGAACTTGTGGTGCCCCCGAATTACCATCGTGACCCGTCGGTGTAAGCTGTTGTTGGCCCACGACTCCTGAGGGACCGTCTTCTGGATTAGCATCGACTGTCGGAGGTGCGTAACCTTGTGGAAGTCCGTAAGGAGGCCATATGTAACCTTGGCCATTTGGCCCAGTAGGGGGCATTGTATGCGGGATCCCGACTCCATTGGGAGGAGGAGGGTTGGTAACTTGATTTTCTGTGTTCCCAGCGGAGACATCTTCACTTGTGTCTTTGCCCCTCAAAGCTTGTAGAACCTTTAAGATTTCAGCCATCTGTTCTTTCATCCCATCTATTTCTGCCCTAAGCTCTTGATTGCCTAGGTCCTAAGGTGGATTGCCTTGATCCAGGTTATCTTGAGGCGGATTGTCCTGATTTTCTTCCATGTTTCTAGCCTGAGAACGAGTCCAATAGCGATGTTGACGCACCAGCTTGCTTTCTTTTTTTTTTACTCTCTGTTGATAGGGTACATGATATGAGTATATGAATGGATGAGAAGATGAGTAATGCATGGACAAGTGAATGAATGGGAACATGCATGTGTACGGGTTCTATGCTTAATGAAATGAATGCATGTAAGGACTTTTATCATTTTTTTTTGAAATAATGATTTTGTATGATGGATGAAAGAAGAATGATGTTACACGTGTAAAAAAAAAATAAAAGAAGTTTTTTTGGTGATTCAACTTTGAGAAAACATTAACTATATGTCTCATCATATACACGTAAAAAGGAAAAGGGGATTGATGATTTTTTTTTGGCTTAAAAAAAATCTGCGATGATGCAGCGGGTAGGTGAATTGCCCTTGTGTCCCAAACAGGTGATGTCTCATACATAGGTCACGGTCTAAGGTCATTTGTGTGATCAATCTCTCGGGTGGCTCTAATCACTTCCTCACAAAGGTCTCCAGAGCTGAAATCTCCTTCGTGATATGACCCACAACGATAGCAAGCTACCTGGTATGGGATACCACAAAAGAGCGTACTCTGGCTGAGACTTTCATGAGAGTCAGACAGATAAAATCCAGAATGACTGACACTAATCGTCTCCACTCGCCCTAGGTTTTTTTTAGACCCGGGTATAAGGCCCCACTCAAAAGTGTGTGAACAAACAAGTGTAATTGATGTGTGTGATATAAGCAACCTAAACTACCCAAGCTGCAAAAGAAATACAGATAATAGTGCATAGTTCTTCTACCCTAAGGTTCAATAAAGCAAAAAAAGAGATAAATGAAATAGACATGCTAATAGGAGGACTAAGGGTAAACAAAGTACTAAACTAACAATAGTCTACATATTTAATTAAATTAGGCTTGACCCTCTTAAAAAAGTCCCCAGTGGAGTCGCCAGCTGTAGCGACCGAAGAATCCGGAGGAGGGATTCCTCGTTGTTTTTGAGCAATGGAGTCGCCATCAACATTTATTTTTAGGAAAAACATTGAGAAAACCTTTGTTTTTGGGTTCGGGGGTCGATTAAGTGCGGGGAAGGTACTAGCACCCCGCAACATCCTAAAAAGGTTACCTTTTAATCAAATGTGTAGAAAAAAATTTAGTTTAAAGAAAACATTTTAATTTACCCTTTTTGTTATTTGCAAAAAAACGGAAAGGAAGACTTAATAAAAATTTTAGTTTTTTGCGCTTGACAGGAGTGGGCCCCTGCTCCTACGTATCTCCGGGTGCGATGGAGAAATCAAAGCTACGTAGTTCTTGGGTAGAAAATATTTGTGTGTTGGTATTTTTTATTTATTGAAAAGTTTTTGCGAAAACTAGAGGCCGTTCATGGTGACCAAACAGATAAATCCAGAGTGGTCACCACTGATGGCTTATTCGAAAAAGAAGGTGTTTACCGCGTTCAAACGAGCGAGGCCCAGAGTGACCGCTATAGACAACCGGTTTGTGATTGAGTGCTTGTTTGTTTGAAAAAAAGTTTACTGGGAAGCGTGATTTTTTAAAAAAAGGGGAGTTGAGATTACGTTTGTTTTTTTTTTATTAATTGAAAAATTCTAGAAGTTTAGGCGGTTGTTTGCGATGATCAAACGAATGAATTCAGAGTGATCACCGCTACTAAACCGCTTCGAAAAATGGAGGTTAGTCCTATCAGTCAAACAAGCTAGGCTCAGAGTGACCATTAGTAATAACCCCTTTTTTTTTACGCGAGTTTGATTATTTGAAAGAAAAGAGACGGTTCGGAAACGTTATGGTGTAAATAAAAGCGGAATCGGTGATAAAAAGGGGGTGCGAACAACAGGGGCGTTGTATCAAAAATGGGGGTGTTGACAACGTTTTGACGCTAAAAACGGTTGCTGGGGGTGCGAATAGCGTTTTGATGCTAAAAATGATTGTTGGGGATGCAAATAGCGTTTTGATGCTAAAAATGATTGTTGGGGATGCAAATAGCGTTTTGACGCTAAAAATGATTGTTGGGGATGCAAATAGCGTTTTGACGCTAAAAATGATTGTTGGGGGTGCAAATAGCGTTTTGACGCTAAAAATGATTGTTGGGGATGCAAATAGCGTTTTGACGCTAAAAAATGATTGTTGGGGCTGCAAATAGCGTTTTGACGCTAAAAATGATTGTCGGGGGTGCAAATAGCGTTTTGACGCTAAAAATGATTGTCGGGGGTGCAAATAGCGTTTTGACGCTAAAAAACGGTTGCTTGATTTTCTTTACTTTTTAACCCTTTATTAATTTGCTCGGAAACATATAATTCTGAAACGTTTTTTTTTATATCTATACTAATACGCGTTGGATTTGAAACAGTTTGTTCATTCATAAAGAAAAGCCCCTTTTTTTTTAATTAAAAAAAATGGTCATGTTTATTATATTGAAAAGGTGTATCTTTGCTTTTTTTGAAAAATGATTATTATTGTTATTTTTTTTTTTGAGAAAGGTAGTGATACTAGTAACCATTTATTTAAAAAAAAAACATTTTTTAGTATTTAAAAAAAAAAAACTTTATTTAATCCGAAAATAAACAGCAATTTTTTTTTTAAAATAGGGTAACAAAAAAAAAACAACAATTTACACATAAAAAAAGGCAACAATTTACATAAAAAAAACAACATTTTTTTTTAATAGAAGAAAACAACAACATTTTTTATTAGAAAAAAAACAGCAACATTTTTATTGGAAAAAAAACAGCAACACTTTTTATGTACAAAAAAAACAGCAACACTTTTTTTTTATATACAAAAAACAGCAACACTTTTTTATAAAAAAAAACAATAACTATGAAATAAAAAAAGCAACAATAATATAAGAAAAAAAACGAAAAAAGAAGCAACAATATTCACATAAAAACAGCAACAATATAGTAAAGAAGGAATAACAACAATAATTACATGAGTAAAATTACAACAACTAAAATAACAACAATATATGGATTTGAAAATTACAGGAGAGACAATACAGTACCTTAAAATTTCGGAAATGTTGGGACAAGAAGTTTTTTTCCGGATCTCCTTAATGCAACAGAATTTAAAACTAAAAAAATGGAAGGAGAAGGAAGAAAAGAAAGAAAGAAAAAAAAATAACAGAAAACAGTGAACAAACCTCACTGTTTTCTTTTCTAAAGATCCAACTCTTTTTTTTTTAAGAGGAAAACCTAGACTAAAAAAAAAATTATCTTCTTCTTTGTTTCTCTCCTCCAAAAAACCCTCCTTGCTTCATGGTCTTGGCCCCTTATTTATACTAAAAGATCGAATCCCTCCTTCATTTTTTGGACTGCTTTGTACAGTAGTTTGTTACTGTGGCTTGACATTTCGTGATGACTGAGAAGGATATGATGACCTAGGGTTTTGTGGAGAGTAGTTGGTGAAGGGGTATGGGCATGGTCATGGAGATGGTTTTTTTTTTTTTATGTGAGAAATGAGAGTGAATCCGTGAGTGAGAGAGAGATGTGAAGGAAAAAAAAATGATGGAGAGTGTGAGAGAGATGGGTCGTAGGGATGGGGAGAGAATGAGAGGTTGAGTGTGAGTTGTGTGTGATGGAGAAAGAAAGAGAAAATGAAGGTTGAGTGTGAGAGAAGGAGAGTGAGAGTCGTAGAAGGGAAGAGGAAGTGATGTGAGAGATGAAAGAAAGAGAAAGTGAAGTGAGTGGGTGTGAGAAAGAGAGAGTGAGCCGTAGGAAGAGAAGAGAGAGGGGAAAGGCGTGTATAGGGAAGAGAAATGTGGGGAAGTGGGAGTTGAGAAAAAAGAGGAGAGGTGGAGTGTGGAAAAGGAAAAAAATGCAATTTCCAAGGAGGAAAAAGGGGGAGTGGGGCGAATTTTTAGGAGGGGAAAGGTGAGTGAATGTGGTTGATTTTTTAGGGAAAGGGGGGGGATTGAATGTGGATGGTTTTTAGGGTAAAGGGGGGGTGGTCGAATTAGGGTTTTAGTGGAGGAGTGAGTTGGGTCATGGGTTATGGATTGGGTGGATGGGTTAGGGTTTTGGTGAAGGAGTGTTAGGGTCATGAGAATTGGGCTAGGGTTTTGGAATTGGATTGGGTTTTAGATGGCCCAATCCCGATTGCACCTCTAATATTTTTTAACAAACCCCCCTATTTTCTTCTTTGTCTATTTTGTTTTGATACTTCTAATTATTTTTTTTTTTAAAAAAAAAAAAAATTGAAACTTGTAGCAAACTAAAAATAAAATAAAACATGGCAGGAAAATAAAAATGAATATTATTTTTATTAAAAATAAATAAAATTTCTCATTTTTGGATAGGACAAAATTAGGGTATTACACTCCTAAATTGGTAAAAGATAAAGCTTCGGCCATAGTGTCAAAGTGTAATGAAACTTTCCCTTCTCCTACTACTATTCCTTCTACCTTTCATACTAGATGTCTTGTGTCAACTAGATTATGTTGTTTGCAAATTGATGTTGGAAGTTGTGTTAATTGGGCTAGCACTCGCTTAGTCACAAAGCTCAATCTTCCCACCCTCAATCATCCAAACCCATAGAAAATACAATGGCTTAATGAGCAAAAAGAAATAGTTGTGGATAAACAAGTGCTTGTTAGTTTTTCCATTCATAGGTACAAAGACGATGTCTTATGTGATGTTGTCTCTATGAATGTCGGCCACCTAATCTTAGGAAGGCCATGGCAAATTGATACAAAAGCAACCCATGATGGATTTACTAACAAATACTCCTTTATGCATAAGAATTTGAAAATTGTTCTTTCTCCCCTTAGTCCCCAAGAAGTTTTGAAAGACCAAATCATTTTGAAAAATAAAATTGAGGAGGAGGAAAAAGAAAGAAAGGCCAATCTCAAGTTGGAAGGCCAAAGTGTAGTTGTGGTAGACACCCCTAGTTTTGATCACGACACTCACAATGAATTACAAGGCAATAGGGTTGAGGAAAATGACCCAAAGAAAACAAAGAGCTTAATTGTAGTGCCTAACAAGGATCCAAAGAGGAAGGGTTGTATGTGCCTTAGGAAACCTTTGCATGATATATCATATGAATCTAGGGTTTTCACCTCTAACTATTTTCTTGCACATAGTTTTGTTAATTTCTTGTTTAGGACACCTTTGAATTTGTTGCCAAAACCACTCTTGTGTGGACAAAGTAAGGAACTTCAAGGCACTTCTGAGAGTGAGACCCAAAAGGGAAATGTAAAGGTAATGGAGACACTTATTAATGTTGAAAAATTGCAAAGGTTTCCAAGAAGGGGAGTTCACTTGAGGACAAGTGAAATTCAAGAGGGGGAGTATGACGTGAACCCACATGCATGGCTAGCCTACTCATGAGAGCTTGGATCACTACAAAAAAAAAGCTTATTAGCGAGGGAATTTTTAGTCCCTCGCTAATTCTGTCATTAGCGACGGATTTCTAGGTCCCTCGCTAATTAGCGACGGATTTTTCAGTTCCTCGCTAATTTCTGACAGCTTTTAGATGATAGGACTTCGTGCAGGTGTTTAGCGATGGAATTGTCAGTCCCTCGCTAATTCCCTCGCTAATTTCTGACAGCTTTTAGATGATAGGACTTCGTGCAGGTGTTTAGCGACGGAATTGTCAGTCCCTCGCTAATTCCCTCGCTAAATATTTGACTTTTCAGCTTATTTATCCTCGCACACGCCACTCTTCTCTCCTACTCTCCTCACACTCTTCTCTCTTCTTCTCTCCTCACACTCTTCTTCTCTCTTCGCTCTTCCACCACCACACCACCACCTCCTCTCACACTCTCTTCTCTCTTCACTCTTCCACCACCACACCAACACCACCACCTCCTCACACTCTTCTCTCACTCTATCTTCTCTCTACCCTAATACCCTTCACCAGCACCACCACCACCACTCGTTTCTCTCTCTCTCTCTCTCTCTCTTTCTCTCCTTCTCCCTTACTATTCTCCTTCTCTCTCTCTACCATAATACCCTTCACCACCACCACCACCACCACCACATAGCTCATTTCTCTCTCTCTCTCTCTCTCTCTCTCTCTCTCTCTCTCTCTCTCTCTCTCTCTCTCTCTTTCTCTCTCTCTCTCTCTCTCTCTCCCTCTCTTTCCTTCTCTCTCTACCCTAAAACCTTTCCCCACCACCACCACCACCACACCATAATAATAATAATAATAATAATAATAATAATAATATTAATATTAATAATAACTATATAAAAAAATAGGCTAATATAAAAAAAACGTGGCTGTCATAGTTAGCGACGGAATATTCCCTCGCTAATTAGCGAGGGAATTAGATACGGAATATTCCTTCGCTAATTATCGAGGGAATTAGCGACAGAATATTCCCTTGCTAATTAGCGAGGGATTCAAATTCCCTCGCTAATTACCACTAGCGAGGAGCAGTTTAGCGAGGGACTGATTCCGTCGCTAATTCCCTCGCTAATGGGAATTAGCGACGGATTTGGGGCATCCCTCGCTAATGGGCAATTTTTTTGTAGTGGATGGAAGTCACAAATATTTTCTCTCTCATTTTTGTTGCGTCAGCAGGATATGATAACTTAATCCCCTGACTTATCCTATCATGTCTCTCTAGTTGAAAATTTATCCTGACTTTGAGCTGGGTTAGAAACCAGCTGGATATGGTAAGGAAATAATTTATTCGTTTACCCTTCTAAAATATATTTTAAAATATAAAAAAATGAAGTCTAATAAAAAATAAATATAAACTAAAAGCCAAAAATATAAATAAATTTTGATTTAAAATTAAAAATTAAAAATAAAGTATAATTTTATGATAAGGGTGATTTTTCATTTTACATATAATCTAAAAATTATAAATCTATCGAAATTTAAAAAATTAAAATATGTGACGAGAAATAAATTTATTATTAAAAGAATATAATAGAAAATTAATTTAATTTTTCAACAAATGAAATATAATTGTCACATGAGTAGTTTTGTCATTAACATATAATATGTTTCATATAATTATTTATTAGCTTATTTAAAATATATAATAGAATTATTTAGTTACTTGTACAATTTTTTATAATTTGAAATTGTTTATTTGATAGTGCCAATGATTTTTTTAAAAATTGTATAAAATTATTTCATTAGTATTTATTACTAATTTATAAATATTACTAGTTTTTTTGACAAATAAATATTTTAAGTGAATTTTTAGAAAAAGTTAATATGTCTTTGTTAAAAAAAGTTATATGCAATTTATTCACAAGGACAATTTTACTCTTTAAAAATGATATATATCATATTCTGTCATGATTTGTTGTGTAACAAACATATGATAGAATAAGTGTCTATCCTGCTACTACCATTAGATCATATATTGTTTCTATCATATCTTATCTCTATCATATCATTTGCACCAAACGAGCCCTTAATAGTTAATGCTAAACACACCGAATGTCTTCTATCCATCTTGCCTACGGATGGTACAGCACATGTTTGTTTTGACTTTTAGCACGTAACACAGTGGCGTTTGGCAGCAGTAAAACAAAACAAACAAGTTTCCAATTGGGAATAGTGCCGGACGTTACTATCACTAACTTTTCTCTCGTGATGAATTTGAAATTTAAACATTTCTTTTTTCAGCTTGTCCATTCAATTCTAAGCTTTTTCTATGGTTTTTTTTTACCCCCATCAACTCCCATTTATCCCATCATCTCTGTGAAAATATCAAAATACCTTTAAAATTTTGATAAAATTACAAAACATTTATCATTTCTCACTTGCATACGTTTGACCAGAAATTTACTAAAGATAATCGGATTTACCATTCAGAGCTATATCCGATTTTCAGTTCGGATTTACGCATCGGATCTACGTACTTCCGATTCCCACAGAGACAGCGCAAACAGTAAGTCGGATTTAGCTAAATCCGATTCCCCATCGTATTTACCTATATCCGATTTCCCATCGGATATAGGTAGATCCGCTTTGTTTTTTTTTTTAAATTTGTTTTTTTTTCAGTGTTTAACAGGTATCGAGGGGAGTCCTCGTCTCGGGCATCGCCATCTGCTCCGAGTACACGCACCCGCCACAGGATTGCGGGACATGCGTCTGCCCGCCATAGGCGACAGCAGCAGTATCAACAGGTGGAGGAGGCCCCTGACTATCAGTATGAGGAGGGCCAGCAGGGGAATCCTCTTGATGAGGATTCTATGTCTGAGGGCCATTCTATGCCTGAGCAGCAGTATTATCAGCAGCAGTATCAGCAGCAGCAGCAGTATCAGCAGTACCAGGAGGAGCACTACCATCAGCCCCAGCAGCATGAGGAGCAGCATGATGAGCAGTCTCCTCTATTCACTGGGCTAAGATCTCATGTCTGTTCCATTATATTGAGAGACCCGGTAAGTTTAATTTATTTACATAGCCTTCTTAGTTTAATTTATTTACATAGACTTATTTCTGATACTTTTATAATACAGACATATGAGCAGAAATTGAAGGTTACCAATCATGGTAACAAGCTGGCTCAGAGACTGCTTGGGTTTGCCCAAAACCACCGGATGTGGGATTTTATCACTGGTTCCAAATTATCCCCCCTCGTCCCGACCGGACATACAAAGGTGGACCATGAGCTGATGTCTGCTTTTGTTGAGAGGTGGCACTCAGCGACATCGTCATTTCACCTACCATTTGGTGAAATGACGATTACTTTGGATGATGTCTCCTGTTTGCTGCATCTACCCATTACGGGGAACTACTACAGAGCCCCACCTACTTCGGTCACCACTGATCAGGCCATCCACCTAGCACATGTTTATCTAGGTGTGACTATAGAGGAGGCGGGGCTGGAGTGTCGAGCTTCATCTGGCCCATATTACCATTTTGAGTGGCTGCAGGAGATTGTTACTAGAGGGTCCATAGAGAATGACATGCATCCTGCTGTCAGTGCCTTTATCTTTCTGATCCTGAGCTGGTCCATCTTCACGGTCAAGACCGGCGACAGGGCTGAGGCTAAGTGGATGCTGCTAGTTGAGGATGTCAGTGCAGCTGGAGTGGGATCATATGCATGGGGGGCCGCAGGGCTTGCTTTCATGTATGACCAGCTGAACTACTCCTGCTTGGACCAGGCGCATCAGTTAGGAGGGTATGCGACCCTCTTACAGGTAATAATTTTAAGTTAATTTTTTCCGAGTTTGGTTAAATTTCTGTTAAACAGTTTTTAATTCACCATGTTGTTTATCTTCTTTTTTTCAGAGCTGGATTTTATGGTATTTCCCTCAGCTGGTGGAGAGGAGGAGTGGATTGCGGACTGGAGCACTGTGTGGGCGTTGGAGGAAGAAGAAGACAGATGGAGTGAAGCTGGGGGTATACAGGCAGAGGATTGATGCACTAACCTCGGATGATGTCTGCGGGTAAATCAACGCAGGAGTCCTCAAAAATCTTCAAGTGAGCTGAGTACTCTGACTCGTCAAGTGAATCAATAATGTTATGCCAAAGAGAGAGTACGTCCTTTTGCCTATCCACGTGCACCAACTCTTTAATCTTCGCTTTCACATTTTTAGTCACGTGCTAAGAACATAACAAATTTGTAGCCGAAGGAAAGACATCAACAATACCAGACATAAGACCAAGATCTCTGTCAGTCAAGAACACCTGAGGCTGAAGCCCGTGGAAGTCAAATAATTCTTTCAGTTGCTGTAATGCCCAAGTAAAATGAATTCCAAGCTCGTGTGAAATATAGGCAAAAGCAACCGAGAAAGTTAACTCCGTTGAAGACAGTGACTCCTACAATCTCCAATAGAGGTAGATTGTATTTTTTGGTCTTGTAGGTGGTGTCAAGAATAAGAACATTTGGAAATAACCGAAATAACTTAATAGAAGTGGGATGCGCCCACATGATGTCACTGACCACATCGGAACCCTCAACTTTTCTGCTCCAACATAAATAATTTTTCAACTCAATCAATCTCAAAAGCTCCTGAATGTCCGTTCTAGGACCCCTCTTAGAAGACCTATAGGCGTAACGCTGCCTATATATTTGAGGAAGAGAAGTGACGTTGTCCGGATAATGGTTCTTCAAAGCAGTAAGACAATCTTTCGGTGCAACATTCAGATCAGTGTGCTCATTAACAATAGCTTTCTGCGGCTTAGTTAAACGACCAAAAGCTGTCGACCCGACCGGGGTAGTAAGCAACTCATGTGTGTGAAGGCCACACCTAACATTCACACGCCAACCCCCATGACGTATTGTACAAGTAGCTCTCAATGTAAACGGACAGCTTCTTCTCTTAGACCCGAAAACTCTAGAATCATTAGACCACTTCCTTTGCTTCTCGCAACCAAAAATAATCTTATCTCTAGAACCCCTTTTACCTCCAGCTTTGTCAGATCTTACAATGATAACCACAACTCCAATACGCGTCCCAACCGCGTTAGCCCACTCTTCAACATCCTGGCGTGTAGAAAAAATCTACAAAATAGAAAATAGAAATGTTGCGTACTTAATTAATTAAATATGTACCAAACTTTGATTAAGAAAATTAGTTTGAAAAATATACCCTCTCCGTCCAGAATGCCTCTGTAGTGTCTACCACGAAAGGAACAACCTGCGACTCTGTATGCACAATATCTGTTTCAAAATAGAACAACAGTTATACAGAAAATAATTTAAAAAAAAGCGGATTTACGTGCCTCAAACGTAAATCCGCTTTGTATTTTTTACAAATCGGATATACCCCCATCCCGGTAAATCCGATTCATTAAAACATATAAGCGGATTTAGGTAAATCTGATTGCGCATCGGATTTAGCTAAATCCGATTTATTAAAATTTTGCTTTTTGTTCTGAATTAAATGGTCAAATCGGATTTATCTGTCAATTTGATAGATCCGATTTGACTTATGCGTGTCAATTTAATACGTATTTAAAGCTAATCGGATTTACCTTCTATTTAGGTAAATCCGATTTCCAGATTTAGTGGTCCACCACCAGAGAATCTTTCAAAAGTCAATTTTTGTAATTTATGTCAGAGGTATTTTTGAGATTACGGTATTGGATGGGGGTAGATGAGAGTTAACGGGGGGTATAAAAAAAAACCTCTTACTTTCTTAGGATCCGAAGCCCACCAACATACATTATTATTCCACGTCAACAAAAAAACATCTTGACAAAAAAAAATACATTTTTATTTATTTTTCTTTAAAAAAAAAGAGGTAGAGAGAAAGAAGAGAGGAATAATAATAACCAATAAATCCAAATCCAAATCCAAATCAAGTGCACGTCGAACGATCTTGATCCCCAACGGTCTCCTTTTTCTGAAAACGGCTACATTCTCTCTCCCTCTCTCATCAATTCAAACTTCAAACCCATTTTCCTTTTCCACGAAAACTCACTCACTCACTCACTCACTCACTCACTCACTCTCATTTTCTCGGCAAATTCAAATCATTCCTCTTCACAGCACTGCACTGAGGAATCGAAATCCCAATACCAACCATCCAATTCCCCGATACCCTTGCTCTTCAGGTCAGTACTACTCACATCACATTCTTTACTCAATAATTAAAATTCTCATATCCAAATCCCTAACTTTGGGAAATTCAAACTTCTTTCTAACTCTAGACATCTTTAATTTCGTTTCTATATTTCTCTACCCACTTTCCATTTTCCTCGTTGTGAAATCGGAAGATTCCCTATTTTGCATCTTGTTTCTCGCTGTTTTGAATTTTAATCATGTAGTGTAGCTACTTCCAGCTGAGATCCATTTAACTTTCCTCTCAATCAGAATGATAGAACTAAGCTGTGTACTTTTCCCTCTTTTCAAATTCGAGGGCTTAACGAATTAGGGTTCAATTAAGTTTTTTCCTTAAAAATAAATTCTGTATTTGAGACGATGCTAATTAGAAAATTGATGTTCTTGTACTAGTAGTAATGTTGTTACTAATGTTGTAATTCTCTTAAGCTGTTTTGCAGAGCCCATGCTTCCATCGTTGTGATAAAGATTTGTTTTTTTAGGTTTCAGGGATGTTTGTTTAGTGAAGGAATACTAGTGGCTGTGTATTTGGATATTTACTGTTTGTTTAGCAACTAAAACATTGTGTCACCATGGTTTCACTTGCAAATTTCAAATATATATCTGAGCCATAACCTTATGGGAATTGGCAACCTCTTTTGCATTAGCTACCAATGTTAATTTTTGTCCTCAATCAAAATCCAAAATCTTTTTCTATGTTTGCACCTCTTGGACCGGGGCCTTTAATTTTCTTGATTTTTCAATAATTGTTTTCTTGCCCAAGTATATTTTGTTAGTTTGTATATCTATGATACTGAAATATCCAGTCATATAAGAACGAGAGTTTCTGTCATTCATGCTTTGCTTGCTTTCATCTTTCTGAATTTTAAACAACCTGTCCGGCAGATTCCAGTGCTCCAAAATGTCTAAACCTCAAAATGATCCCCTTTCGCAAGCTGAAACAACATGTGGATCACTTCTGTATGAACTTCAGGTATGCTTTTTGTTTTGCTGCAGTTACCTTTTCTGCCAGCACCTCTCCACCAACAGCAGGTGGATTGAATAACTTCTGTAAAACTGTGAGGATTTGTCATTAATTGCCTGAACTTCTTTATTAGATCATATGGGATGAGGTTGGCGAGGCTGAGACAGATAGAGACAGAATGCTATTTGAGCTTGAACAAGAGTGTCTTGAGGTGTACAGAAGGAAGGTCGATCAGGCAAATCGATCGAGAGCTCAACTAAGGCAGGCAATTGCTGATTGTGAGGCAGAACTTGCAGCCATATGTTCAGCAATGGGAGAGCGACCGGTACACACTAGGCAGGTTAGATATTTTAGTAACTGAGGTTACTTGTTTATTGTGATGTGTGTGTGTGTGTGTTTTAGTTAACTGATTTTGGCAGTAAAAGGGCTTAAGTTTTGAAATGGTAAGATCTAGATTAGAAAGTTAGCATCCTTGGTGGATTGCCACTCTATTTCTAGAACTTTTTTCACGATTCCTGGAGAGATATACTTATAAACCAAGGGATAAGTGATATGACTCATGCCATCCAGTTCATGAATGTTTGAAATCCATATTATACAAAGAGACATTGTTTTTGCTAATTTCAAATTGAAGGGAAATATAAATTCTGTCTAGTCTTAGCATCATATCCACAGGTAATACACTCATCATACCCAGAAGCACCAGCTCTGTAGCAAGGTTACTATTGTCACCATCATCAATAACATAAAAAATCAACTATTTGCTACTTCCTTGAGTCTTTTGTCTGTCAAGATAACTTGTTATCCAGTTAGTTAGACTACTAATAAGATTGAAATACTATTATGTCTTTTTCTTGTTTGTCTAGTCTGATCAAAATGCTGGAAGCCTAAAGGAAGAGTACACTAGAATTCTTCCACAGTTGGAGGAGATGCGAAAGAAGAAGTCTGAGCGTAGAACTCAGTTAATCGAAATTAAAGAGCAGATTCAAAGTATCACAATTGAAATCTATGGTCCAAAAGAGTATATTTCCGATATTGTAGATGAAAGTGATCTATCCTTGAGAAAGCTGGAAGATTTGCACAGAGAGCTGCATGCACTTCACAGTGAGAAGGTCGATAATTTACTTCTGCCATTTTTTACTGTGTCATCGACTTAACAACATTTTTTTGTGTGCTCATTGTTACTATTTTAACTATGCTTGATTCTTCTTTTCATGCAGAGTGGTCGTCTAAAGAAGGTCCAGGAGCACCTGTACACTTTAAATTCTCTTTGTTTAGTGCTTGGTTTTGACTTTAAGCAGACAGTCAATAGAATTCATCCCAGTTTAGGAGACTTAGAAGGACCTAAGAGTGTAAGCAATGATACCATCCAGCAATTGGCTGCTGCAGTACAAGAACTGCGGGAAATTAAATTACAGAGAATGCAGAAGGTAAAGAATAGTTTAAAAATAAATTGACACTTTATATTTAAAAAGTTGTGTTTCTTTCTTCTGGTTGATAGTTGTTAATCATGTATGTTTGGCAGCTCCAAGATCTCGCAACAACAATGTTGGAGCTCTGGAACTTAATGGATACGCCTATTGAAGAGCAACAGATGTTTCAGAATGTTACTTGTAATATAGCTGCCTCAGAACATGAAATAACAGAACCAAACACCTTGTCCGTGGACTTCATCAATTGTGTAAGTTACTTGAGTATAATATGGACAGTATTTCTTGATTTATGGTAGTCCATAATTCATGGAGAAGAAATGGTGCCATGCAGGTTGAAGCGGAAGTATCCAGATTAGAAGAGTTAAAATCCAGCAAAATGAAAGAGCTTGTGCTAAAGAAGAGGGCGGAGCTGGAGGAGATTTGTAGAAAGACTCATTTGGTTCCAGAAGTAGATGTTGCAGATGACTATGCTGTTGAAACTTTAGAATCTGGTGCCTTTCTATCTATTTTTTTTTATTGTAAGGCATCTCTGGGCACGATGCAGATTATTTCTTTTTCAAATTCAAAATTTGATTCTTCCTTGATGCAGGATCTGTGGACCCTGCTTCTGTGCTTGAACAGATTGAAAATCAGGTTGCCCGAGTTAAGGAGGAAGCTTTAGGTCGAAAGGACATACTTGAAAAGGTTGAGAAATGGTTGGCAGCCTGTGATGAAGAATCTTGGCTTGAGGAATACAACAGGGTTAGTTGTTTGCATTTTGCCTCAACATTGTCATTTTTTGGCTTCCTTATTTTCCATCATAATTAAACTAACTGTTCATTTTGTTTATCTTCCAGGATGAAAATCGATATAATGCTGGGAGAGGCGCTCATCTTACTCTCAAGCGAGCTGAGAAAGCTCGTGCCTTGGTTAACAAACTTCCAGGTATTCATATTATTTTTGTTTTTGCAATTTTGTTATTAATTTGTAATTGGACATCAAACTGAATAACGAACCTGCGTGCAAAAGGTTTTGTGGAGTACATTATAAGGCAGTACTATATGTAAGGTGTCAATTTGGATATGAGGAGATTGTTTGTGTATAGTTGTAAACTTGTAATATGTCTCCCTTTGTAAATAGGAATGGTAGATGCTTTGGCTTCAAAAACTTCAGCATGGGAAAGGGAAAAAGGCATTGAGTTCACATATGATGGTGTAAGTACTCTCTCTAAGAAAACTGCTATCTCAATGAATTTTTGAATTTTTTGTTTACTTATTGCTCACGTAAATCTGAAAATGATTTGTCTGTTTGTGGCTTTTTAGATTCGTCTACTCTCAATGCTTGAAGAGTACAATATATTACGACAAGAGAAAGAGCAAGAACGTCGTAGGCAGCGGGTATGGTCATATTCCTTTCCAAAACTTTTTCTACGCAACAGTTTATTGACTTGAGTAATTTTTCCAAAACTTGTTAAAATATAACTTTTTCTGTTTCAGGACCTAAAGAAGCTGCAGGGACAAATGATAGCGGAACAGGAGGCACTATATGGGTCAAAACCAAGCCCTTCAAAGCCACAGAGTGTAAAAAAGGCACCTAGGATGTCAACCGGAGGTGCAGCTAGTAGAAGAGTCTCCCTTGGAGGAGCAGTGCATCAAACTCCAAAACCTGATCTAAAAGCTACTGGTTCACGTGCCATGAGAAAGACCGACAAAACGCACCAATTTGAGCAACTAAATTACCTGGATGACACTTCGTGTTTATCATCAGGTAGTGTACTCAAACTCTACTTTTCTTTTTTTTGGTTAATATACTCTGAGGTTGCAGAGTTCCCAGTTAAAAAGAGTTATAATTGGTTTTTTTTTCCTTCCTGTTTGATTCAAAAGAACAGGATCAACCAATTCTCTATAAATTGCAATAGAGTTTACATATGTATAACTTATAAACCCCGTGCACATGAATTCTCCTTTAACACATGCATTTCCCTCTTTGTACAGCTCGAAGAGGACTCGATATTGCTGGCATTCCTGTAAAAAAGCACTCATTTGGTGCTGGGAGTGCTCACAGCATAGAAGAATCTCCTCTGTCTAGACAGCCTTTTTCTCCCATATCTTCAAATGTATCGTCAAAACCGTACGTGGCTAATGAATCGAATATGCAGAGTGAGAAGTTGCAGAAAACAATGCCACTTAACAATGTGCCATTCACCACTCCTTCCAAGACAGCTACAGTGATAGATGAAGAGAATAGAACTCCAAAGGCAATGCCTATTCCTGTGCCCGCAACACCTTCTACAGTATCGATTCCAATGAGTGTGGCCATGACTCCAGTTCCTTCAACAGTTTTGATGAATGTGGGCATGATTCCAGCTCCTTTTGGAGGTGACTTGGTCCAAGAGATTGAATATTCCTTTGAGGAAAGAAGGCTAGCTTATATGTTGGCATGATTATTTTGTTTGGCTTTTTTTCATTTTACTTGTTGTAGTTTACCTGTAATGGAAAGTCATAAGTCAATTGTAATTGGCTTCCCGATTGTGTACATTACAAGAAGTGAACGCAGACTATGCTGTGGAACAAACTTACTAATGAGACTTTGCGGTCTAATGCGATTTAATTTTATTCATTTCTTACTGATTGTTTCATCCGGATATGGTGTATTGGATATCCACCTACGTAGAGAAGGATTACTGCTATTTTGAATTTTTGAGATGTCGATGGCCTTCATTATTCTAGTTCTCCGGTTATTTTGAAATTATAATTGGAGACTTGATTGACATGGTTCTATTCAAACTAACTTATCATTCTCTCTTTTCTTTTGTTTTGACTATGGGTAGAGTATCAGACGGATTAGAACCAAATATAACTAATCTTAATCTCGTCTCAAATTATGGTCGGGACTAGGTATCCACTGCCGAACGCAGTGACTAATCTCCTCGCTGGATTTGAAGCACCTCGAAGGGTGGGACAGCTGGCCCGGGGATTTAAAGCTGCTCCATACCCCTCGACACTTGATTAAGGAAGGATGAGCCCCAACCGCTCAACCACACCCCTGGGTTAATTACAGGTCAATTTAAGACCAAGTTTAATTAAAAACATTGCTACTATTGAAATTAATTAAATATTTTATAGTTTATGATAAAATTTAATAGATAAATTCAGTAAAAAAATTATAAAAATAATGCTGATGTGCGTTCATCTTTATTAAAAATAACTTTGTTAAAAATACATTTAGAAATTTTTATTTTAAGTGTCTGTCTAAGTGTGCTTTCCATTTCCTTTTGGCCGCATTATGAACATTGTGTCTTTGCACCTTACAACCAAAGAACAAACTCTCTATACTAGTCAAAAAAGTTGCATCCATGATCAATGTTAGGATCCTATAAAAAATATAAAAAAAAACAACGTTAGTATTAGAACAAGAGTAAAATTTATTAGGACAAGAGTAAAAAAAACCGACAGCAACTTTACATACCACATAATTTCTACACCTCCAAAATTTATTGCCTTTTGTTTGGTCACGTTTTCTTAAAATAAAACGTAAATTCTAAGACAACTTTCACACCACAACAACATTTTGTTATGCCTCCCACTCAAAATAAAACAAGTATGAGTTAAGCATACTTGAATTCGACTCATTGGTGTGAAGTTAAGCCATAGAAGGGTTTTTGAAGCACAGATATTACAAACATCTCATCCATGTAGCAAACATGTCAATTTATTTGAAACGAAAAATAGGAAAAAAGAAAACGATGTGTATGTTATATATGAGTTAAAAGACTTAAATTAGAAAATATAGATGACTAACTAATTAAAAAAACAACAAAAAGAGCATAAGAGTAATTTTACCTAAAATAAATTAAAGGAGAATAGGATTTTTTTTTGACTCAAGGAGAATTGGAATAATATGAATATGAACAAGTTGCAACTGATATATTTGGTCAAAAAAATGTTGCAACTGATATATAGTCGTTGAATCTGAATTAAGAACATTTCCTTTTTTTTGATCCGATGAGCAATGCAGCGACTGCATATCATCCAAAGTTTGGTAACTAACATCAGTAGCTTTACACGACAGAGAATTATGAAGACATAGAGCACATATATTGTGCATCATAAACTGCCGTTGCGAAATCTCAACCGAATTTTCTCAGATCCGTGATATCATCTATTCCTCGGTTTTTATTTATTTTCCTCATAAAAAGGGGAAAGTAGGTTTTACTTTTTAGGACACAAACATTTTGGTCAACAGAAGCCGGTGATCAAGGTAGGAGGAGAAGAAGAAAGAAAGGGACCAAACAGAAGCACGCGTTTACAGTGGCATATGTTGTAATTTCACTAAACCATGCGGGCATTTCAAATTTCTCTTTTTTTTTTCTATTAAATTCATCTATTTGAGTTTCTTGGTCAACTTTAATTTAATTTAACTGAAAAGACAAAGAACTTGTCAGTAGTTGGGAAAATGTAATGGTTCCGTTCTTAGCTTTACAGCTTTGAATATTTATTTTAAAGGAAAAGCTTTAAAATAAATGCCAGTTTTATAATTAAAAAAAGCCAATTTCTTTCCTTTTCAAAAATCCTACCTATTTTTTTAATGTATTCAAATTAAGTACCTGCACTCACACTCATTTATTAAATCAACTTTATTAAATTTCCAAGACGGACGTGAACCAATTTCTTAACCAAAATTTATAATTTCATTTTTACTATTAAAATATTAATTCATAATTAAATTCCGAATATTTAATTACTTTATTTTAATATTTATTTATTTTTCTAAAATTTTTTATCGACTTTATTTATTTACTCCACCTTTTTCCTGCAAAACCCTAAAAATTCATATATCACTCAGAAGAATTTCCAAACCAGACTCTATATTTTTCTCTGTAATTGTATTAATTTTCCCAAAAATTCTATGGTAATTTTCAATTTTTCTGTGTTATCTACAATGGCGCAGATTTGAGCTTACACTACTGCGATTTTCTCGGAGCGTAAGCTCAACTGTTCCAATTTCAGCTCCGTGTCTTCATGGTTTCACCGTTTCTTACAAGAAAAGTTTGTGTGTTTTAGGTTTCCTCTGAGCTCCTAGATTTTTGCTGCATTCAAATCTGTTTCTGTTCAATAAAGTTGTTATTTTTATCCCTTTCAAAATTTCAATTTTTTCTGATTATTTTTGGGTGATTAGGGTGTGAAAATGTTTGAATCTTTTATAGATAGGGTTTAAGCAGAGTTTCGAGGTTTTGTGGTATCTTAATTTTTCTTTGATTGGGATAAAAATGGAAGAAAGGGAGAATTTTGGTACTGGACATGCAGTGGTGGGTGGTGAGACCCAGTTGAGCTTTCAAGTGGCCCCGAGAATTGAGAACAACTTGGATTTTTCTAGGGCCACCGTGCCGGCACCGTCACCGGCGACGGGGTTGAAGAAGAAGAGGGGAAGGCCTAGGAAGTATGGACCGGACGGTAAAGCGGTTCCAGGAGCTGTTACGGCGCTTTCGCCGATGCCGATATCGTCGTCGATTCCGTTGACTGGTGACTTCTCTGCTTGGAAAAGAGGGAGAGGGAAGCCAGTTGAATCTATCAAGAAGTCATCTTATAAGTACGACTTTGAAAGTCCAGGACCAGGTATTATATTATATATAGTATATAGTTCTTTGATCTTTGAAATGTTTTATGAAATGAAATGAATCCTTTAAACTTAGTTATTTTTTGTTTGACTGTTTATATTTGCAATGTTTTGAGAAATGAGTGTAGGAGGTAGATAATAAATGAGCGAATCCTTCTAACGTAGTAGCACTTGTCATTTTGCTCTTAAATGGAGGAATATCATAATTGTTTTTTTTTTCTTTCAATTATTTTGCTTTGGGTTCTAATTGAGATGGAGGTAGTTATTTTCTACGATCTGTGTTTTTAGTTTATGGTTTAGTATTTTGGATTTGATTTCTGCTTTTGTGATGGAGTTTATGTTTTTTTAGGGGGGAAGTGGACCCTTATTACCTAAGATTCCTTTTCAGATCTGGATGGTGATATTTTTGTGGTTGAAAGTGAGGTTGTTTTTGTTTGGAGTAGCATATATGGTGCTCTTTATTTTCTTTAAGTGAGAAGTGGGAAAGGATTGCATTATCTGACATGGAAACAGTTAAGATTAAATGAAGGGACCAGCTTAATAAGTAGATTGAGTGTAATAGTTAGCTAATTTGCGATGTTTGAACTGGTCTCAAGTCTAACTCTAAACTAATAATAATTCTTAACAGATTACTAATAATTGCCTTGTTGGATAAACATGGGTGGCAAAATAGGAATTACAGTCCAAAATATTTCTAAAATTGAACCTATCCATTTAAGATATTAAGAGTGGTTTCTTAAAATGATAGTATGCATTAATATTAATATAACAATCTAATTCTTTAAAATATTTTATAATTCATGGAGGAGGAACTTGTTGGTCTCTTATAAGGTATGTGAAAAGATGATACAAATACTAGAATGTTTTATGTGGACCCTCCTTTGTGAGAGGTGTGTAAAAAGAGAGCTAGAAAATGAGATCATTTATAGATTGCTCTGATATAATCAACTGATCGATGTATTGTTTTTATATTTGTGGTTTAGAAAGAAAGTTCCTTTCTGGAATTTCATCAATACATTCTTTTATTTCCTGTCTATCTCTATATATTGATCTTCCTTTATGTGTATTATTATAGTAGGTGAGGGAATTGCATACTCAGTAGGTGCTAATTTCACGCCACATGTGCTTACAGTGAATTCTGGCGAGGTAAATCTGTTCATTTCTTTTGCTCTGTATCTTAAAGTTTATTTAAATTATAGATTATGCCAATCAACTTGTGTATGAGTTCCACATACAGTGGCAATGAAAAGCCATTCATTTTACCTGTTATTTAAATGCAAATTCCAGTAAAACAATTTCTTTTTAAAATGGAAAAATACTCTGAAGTGTAAATATCTTCAGAACGTGTAATTTTCTCTTTTTTTGTATGTCCATTACACCATACAATTTCTGTACCTCTTGTTTGTACATTGTTCATGTCTTTTACACATTTGTATTCATTTATGTACGTAGTTGTACTTTGTTTGTATGTGTCCTGAAATGAGGATAATCAATTAGATAAAATCAATTAATTCTAGAGATAATAGTTATGGGATTGGCTGAGAAATGTGTTTGGTAAATACCAGACTGTTTAAAGTAAATGATGGCCAACACCCAAGGCTTTGAGCAGTATTTGATTCCAGGAACGTGTAAAACAAGTGAAATGAGTTATGGGCTTAATTCTTAACAATTTCTAACATAAACTATGAATGTATTGTTTATCTATAAATGATGAATATAAGTGTTAGCATTGTTACCTTTGTTATATTGAAGAAGAAATAGTGAAATACAGTTATTTGTCATATGTAATATTGTTGTGAGTTGTGACATAGCATGTCTGGTATTTTACTATTCTATGTATCATATGATATCTAGTGCTTGCATAGTGTCATCAGCTCATTATTATTGAAGTAAATTATTGACTCTGGATTGTTGCTTTTTAATTTCATTTTTGGGGTTCCAGTTCCACATGCTCAATTTGCAATATTGATTTCCCATGGTCTGTCTCAGGATGTTAATATGAAGATTATGTCCTTCTCCCAACAAGGATCACGTGCTATATGCATTCTCTCTGCAACTGGCACAATTTCAAATGTTACACTTCGTCAACCAACTTCTTCAGGGGGTACCTTAACATATGATGTGAGTTCAATCTTATGTCATCTGCATAAAAAGAAACAGTTCAGTCATTTGTTTCTCTATCAGTTCAGTTTATGTTTCTATAAAATTTAATTGATTGGAAAATATGTAACATAAGCTTTTGGTTTATAGATATCTTCCAATTTCATTTATTTATGCCCTTAGTGAGTGGATTAAATATGTTCGAACTGGTGCTTTTACAGGGACGGTTTGAGATTCTTTCCTTGTCTGGTTCGTTTATGCCGACTGAGAATGGATTTACAAGAAGCCGATCTGGTGGGATGAGTGTCTCTTTGGCATGTCCAGACGGCCGAGTTATGGGTGGTGGACTCGCGGGTTTGCTTATAGCTTCTGGTCCAGTGCAGGTAAAACCTCAATAGCATGTTTGATGAAATTATCACCGAAAGATATAAAGTAGGTGGTACTTAGCACACTGTCTTGTTGTGAATCAGGTTGTTGTGGCGAGTTTTCTTCCTGGTCACCATCTGGAGCACAAGGCGAAGAAGCAGAGGGTGGAGCATCCTACACATACACATTATAATAATCCAATCTCTAATGAGGAAATGAAAGTGAGTTTTGGTGGAGTGAAGCCTATTATGACACCTGCTGCATTTCAAGAAGAGAATATTTCATTTAACAATGTTCAAGACTCTAGGAACTCATCTGCTGATGATAGAGATCCTTTACCTGAAAAGGACTCTAACCTAAGCCAATCAACTGCTGATGCCGCTCGCTGAGAATGTTCACTGTGAATGAATTATCTGGTATTCTGCGGACTGCAGAGTCAACCTCATTTAGGCTCACTCTTCATCATCACCATCATCATGCTTGATTGATGCTGACAATTAACTTGACAGAATTGTGGTTGTTGTGTGAGTGTCAATGGTTTTGACTCAAAAGTCTCAATATCTTTAGTAGTAGGTGTTAGTTGGGAATGTGTTTGTTAGGTTGGTTATCCATCGATGTGGCTGTTCTCTAGTATTGTTTTTCTCATTGTTGTAGCAATTAAATTAGATGTAGGATACATGATGTTTTACTATTATTTTTGTCCCTTTTTTCATTCCTATATGGATGTTGTGAGTGTTTCTAAATCTAAACTGTAACTCTAGACAATTTATCCTGTTGTGAAAAATGAATCTGCATATCAGCTTCTTAGTTCTTACCTTCTCTTTAGGTGGCTTTTATGGGCAAGTCTGACATTTTGGATATCATACACAAATCACTTCATAACAAATGATATAATATAAACATATTCAAGGGTGTACATGTTTTAATGGCTACCTTTTCTAAACTTCGATGGAATATTAGAAAGTGACTTATCGTAATTACCAATTACAGAAATGGAGCAAACAAAAATAAAAATAAATAATTAATGTTATTAGTAATTTAAACCTTTAAACCTACAAAATAAGTACGAGGTTTCATTTTTCAGTCCCCAATAAATATTTTTTCAACTTTTAGTGTGTGTTTGGATGCACGTTTGCATGCCAAACGCACGTCCAAAGATGGAAAATCTGCAGCAACAATGAAGCTAGGAAATTGAGCTTCAACTTGGCTGTGGAAAATTTTGCCTTCGCCATCGCCGTGAATTTTCGAGGCAACACCACCGCCCATCCAAACACATACTTAATCTTCACTTATGTTTTCGTTTGTATATTTAGTCCCTGATGAAAGGTTAGTGCTTAGGCAGGAATTGATCCATAAATTTTGATTGGTGGGAGCAATATTATACACGCTAAATGTTTATAAAAACATACAGACATAAAATAACAATATCATGATCTGTAAATAAAAAATGGGAGATTTCAAAAATATATCATTGTATAATCAAAAAGTTGAAGACACTTTAACATTCATAAATTGTAATTGTTCACTATACGTCTTCTTATTTTGAAAGAGTTGTAGCATTTTTTTGTCATTTTTAACACTATAAAATATATCCACGTGTTTATAACTAGACAATCATTCAAAAATATTCTTTTTTGTATAAATGCGTATTTGATTATTCACAAAATTCAAAATCATAGGAGAAAAACCCCTTTCATAGTGTAAATTTTCATTTAGTGAGGGAGAAACTTTATTTTAAGTGGGAGCAAAATTTAAAATGTATAATAAATTACCAACAACAAATAAAAACAGTGGGGGCAACTGCCCCACAATTACTTTGTTGTAGATATGTCCCCGTGTTTAGGTGTCAAATAATTTGACACATGTCATGCCATTTTTTCAAAGACTAGCTTGCCAAATCACTTACCACATTACATTATATTTTTTAAAATAATATTCACTATATTTTTTTTAATAATTTCGCTTGTTGGTAATTTTTAGCATTTTTATTGGTTATTTTATTTTAATAATCTTTTATTGAAAAATATATAAACATAGCCACTAAAATGTATATAAATAAAGAACAGCCGCTAAAAAGTTTATTAGAAAAATAAGCAATAAAATAATTAGTAAAAAATTATTAAAACTCAGAATCTACTCAATAAAAAACTAACTAGTAAGAACCAATAAAAAATTTATTATAAAATAACCAATAATAATTATTACCAAAAATAACAAATCAAAATTATTTAAAAAATTCTCACTCCATCCCAATTTAGCTGTCGTTTAAGGTTATGCACGGGTCTTAAGAAAATGATTGGATATGCTTTTATGCTCAAAAGGTACGGTAGGACTAAAATACCCTTATATTATTATGAAGAGAGAGGAATAGAAAATTTTACATTGGTGGGAGGAAAGTCTCAAACTAAATAAGGGTATTGTTAGAATAAAATAATAAATGTTGCATTGAGATTCTAAAATGACATAATTTTAAACAAAGAAAAATGGCAAAGACGACACTTAAATTGAGATGGGGGAGTAACTAGTAACATAAACTATTTAAAATAAAAATTTATTAAAATAATAAAATTTATATGATGGATGATTTGGCATCCTTAGAGCATTCACAATGGAGACTTCTTATTTTTTAAGAGTTGAAATTTAATAGGTACTCGGAGAATAAAAAGTGGGTACCTATTGGGCTGAAACTCTTATATAGAAAATCTCCCTCTCTTTTCTGACGCGTGGACCCCATCCTTATTTTTGAGTAAAAACTAATAAAAAATTAATGAAAAATTATTAGTGCTTAGGCAGGAATTGATCCATAAATTTTGATTGGTGGGAGCAATATTATACAAGCTAAATGTTTATAAAAACATACAGACATAAAATAACGATATCATGATCTGTAAACAAAAAATGGGAGATTTCAAAAATATATCATTGTATATTCAAAAAGTTGAAGACACTTTAACATTCATAAATTATAATTGTTCACTATACGTCTTCTTATTTTGAAAGAGTTGTAGCATTTTTTTTGTCCATTTTAACACTATAAAATATATCCACGTGTTTATAACTAGACAAAAAATTCTTTTTTGTATAAATGCGTATTTGATTATTCACAAAATTCAAAATCATAGGAGAAAAACTCCTTTCATAGTGTAAATTTTCATTTAGTGAGGGAGAAACTTTATTTTAAGTGGGAGCAAAATTTAAAATGTATAATAAATTACCAACAACAAATAAAAATAGTGGGGGCAACTGCCCCACAATTACTTTGTTGTAGATACTAGTGGGATGACCCGTGCGATGCACGGGGTCAAAGCTTTAGGGACCGCATAATCATTATAATACTAAAATTAGCTTAATAGAAATGAAAGACAAATTCTAACAATTAAAATGTGCTTAGTAGATTCAAAAGGATAGAAACCAAAGAAAAGCGAACTTAAGCCCTAACGGCAAAGCAGATCAAAGAGAATTAAGGAAAAACAATTAGTAAATAGATCAAGAGGCAATGACTAAAAGCTGCCAGAACATCAGATATAAGGAGATTACTTTCTTTAATAAAGAAAAATAAGGAAGTTGAAAGAAGAATAGCCATTGAGCCAAGCTATGAAAAGGCAAGAAAAACACGCCAAAACCTCAACAGAGAAACAGAATATGCAGGAAAAGATTAGCTTGCTGCTCCAAATAAGGAAAAAAACAGATTGTTTCAAATAGATGAGAAAGACTTGGAACTAACAAATGAGTATATATAGAGAACCAGAGTCTAAAAAATCCAAAACAATTGATGGGAAATAAAAAGAGCAAAGAGATTACATTGTGATGTCAAATCTACTAAACTACCAACCACATGGCAGTCAATCTATTTACCGTAACAATAGAGGTTTCTGACAAATGCATTAGATGGCTTATCCAAAATGAAACAAAACACATGGATTATAATTAGAATAAAGTTAACATACAAACAGAGTTAGATAACAAAGAAATTAATTTCATTGATTAATTGCGAAGATTACAAAAGCATTGCCCATCAACCATGTCCAAATCCAACTACAATGAAAACCAAAGCTTCTTAATTGGAATGGTGAACGCTAACCAAAACAGCTCATAAGAGATAAATCCAAAATGGCCCAATTACATAGCAAAAAAGGAACATCGAATCCCTAAAAGGCATAATCAAAAGAGCCTAGTTACACACAAAATAGGGAGTACAACTTTTCTGCTAAACAGAATGCTCGACGGGCCTAAAGGACCTTCACAAAGACATGCTTCTTATTTCTCTTGGCAACTCCAAGCTGCAAATTATCCCCTTCTGTAAGCCCATTCAACCCACGAAAAATAGCCCAACCATCAGTCACAGCACAATAACCACGCCTAGAACTGCTCCATTCAAGCTTGCATTCCCACTTCCTCCTCGAAAATTCACGGAGACAATGGAGGCACATCCTAAAGAAAAAGCAATTTGACAAAAGCCAACATGAAGGAACTGCAAAGTAAAAAAGGAAAAAATTATCAGTCTTTTAACAAAGGGAAAAACAAAACAAAAAATAGGAGAGCAACTAAAAATGAGAAGGGAAAACTGAAGATCACACACACACACACCAGAACAGACAAATTAACCTCCTTAGCAGACACCGTCTTAAAACAGCTATGATGAAAATGAACAGCAGGAATGAACAAAAACCTGTCGACACCCGCAGTAGGCACTGGGAATCCATACTCCTCAACCCTCCAAAGCAAAACAATAAAAAAGATGATCTGGAAACAAAAAAAATCAGATGACTTTGCTTTTTAATCATTCATCAAAAATATATAACAAAGAGTAAATTAAAAGGAAAAAAAATTGCACCATCCCATTAAATTAATCAACCAAATCCTAACTGAAAAATATATGACAACCAAAAGCACACATGCAATTAACTTTTTATAGTTTATAATTTCAACATTTGCAACTTCGACAAAACTATTGATTCAAAAATAGAATGAGGTTTCAATTTACTTTTAGGTTCAAACTGAAATTCATAACCTGTCTGGGAGAGGGAATCAAAATGGTAATTTGGAGAATGACTTTCCTTGAAGGTATGGCAAAACTTGCTGCTCTAGCATTAGAAGCAGCACCTTAAGATTTAGCACCATTGATTTTAGGTGCAACAATGGAAGTTGAGTCACCCTGAACCTGAAAACTCATTGTATAAAGTAAGCCACTTGGAGATGAATCATTTAAAGAAAAAAATGCATAGAAGAACAGTGTGGACATGCACTTTCATGAACATCAATACATCTATTCAGCAATTCAACAATGCTACAAAACCAATTACATTAGAAAACAATTTATTTGTTGATGTAAAAACCAGAAAACTAAGTATTAGAATAATGGGACTCGCTGATTAAGTAAATGAAGAAGTCATCATAATGATACATGTATTTTCTAGTAGAATTAGAACTTTTTTTAACCATCATCTTCACCATATACATATACTCACCATTCAGTTAAAAAGATTGAGAAAACAAAGAGATGCATTTACCTGTGCAAGGAAGTCAACTTTCTAGAGTTATTTAAAAATCAAATCCTATGAGTAAAACACATTGTAAATATAGTTAAAATAGCAATGAAGGAGATGCATGGAACAAACTACACATTATTTATACAGGTTTTTTCATATTTAGCATCTGTGACACAATATTTATCCTAACATTAAAGAGTTTTTAAGAAACTTATGGAAAGAAGTAAATAGATGTTATCATAAAGTGCTAATCCTTTGATCTTTGGCAAGCCAACCAATATAAGACATGAACAAATTATAGCTACTCCAAAGTCCAAACAACCCATAAGAGAGAATGAGATTTTTTTCCTCCTACAGAGATACAAAACCGTATGTCATGGTTTTGTATCTTATCACATTAATTAGTCTTGATCAAGATAGAAATATGTTCAAGTCCTTTTGCGGGATATTGTTTTTAATGTGATCAAGATAAAGATGATTAATCACCAACTTCCTCGTTCCCCATAAAACATATTTGCATTTCAATCACCAAAATTCTGGCATTAACATAAAGTTGGCAGTAATATGCAATCAAAGTAGAGCAAACAATGTCTTTTTTTGTTCAGCTGAGCAAACCATGTCTGATCCCATAATGTTCACATAAGCTTACCTTTCGTTATTTAACATATAGAAGTTTTGCTTTGACAAAATATAACGCAGAAAAAAGCTGTCAAATTTCTTCTTTCTTCAAAGAGGCTGAGAAATCAATGCATGATAGAAAGGGATAATGATGCACCAGAATACAAATTTGCAATATATGAGACTAATCAGACTTCTGCTTCTTCAAGTTATAATACTAACTTGGTAATATAGCCAACAAAAGAGAGTGAGAGAGTGAGATAGATAGATAGAAGGTTTGCAGTTTTTCTTCAATAACAGATCCAGAAGTTGAGAGAATCAACCACAAACCCCCCAAATCTTCTCCAAACCAAGCTTAGGCATTTCCTCAAACATCCAAGTAAAATTTAAAATAAGATAGTAAAATATTAGTTAAAGAAGATTTTGGGCATCAATTCATCAACCATACTATCCTCTAAACCCAATAGAACAAACAATTTACATGAAGAAATTATTTCAATGTGAAGCTTAGCATTAGGAATCAGCAAATATGCTTATTTTTTAAAATGTAAGAAGAAAAATAGATATGGACTTACTTCCTAACCGTAGAAACATATACAATTTTAACTTCCTGAAAAATAATTTTTCATTGCAGGATATGATACCAATTTGAACTTCTTCCATTTACAAATTACAAATACATGCCAAGAAACAAATGAATAAATAATTGGGTGCTTACTCTGACTTCAGTGTGGTTTGGGAAGTTACTGTGACTTCAGTTTTCAATCAGCCTACAAATAGATCAAAACAACTTAGTGGTATTTGTGAAAAAGAGATACAAAATATAAGAAACTTTAAATTATGAACTCAAGGTAATACCAAAGTAATGGATTGAATGGTTTGCAAGCGCTTCCTCCCAAAGAAGCATGGTCCACCATGAAGCTATTGTTATCATCAAAAGAATCATTAGATCTGAAACCCCAAGTAAGCATGAGTTGTTGAACACCCTCTGAAGCCACTTTATGCAGGAAAATGACAACGCCATATATAATTTATGCAGGATTCTATTGTATATTAGCTTAAAAATAATAAAGACAAAATAGTATTTAATGAAGACAATCAAACACACAAAAATAAAAAAACAGTGAATATCACCAATTAGGTAAGAAGATGAACAATTCAACACATGTAAGGAAGATGCATCTGAGGAAATCTCTTACCCCCAAATTTATATACCCCAAATTGAAACCATCCTCCTCAATCGTTCCGTTTCTTCATTTTATGCATTTCTCTCAATCTAGCTTTATAATGCTTACTAATTTGAGGATCAACATTATCCCCACCCTACAGCAAAAAAGTAGCAGAAAAGAAAAGATAAGTTTGACCTAGTCAATGTCTTCATGGTCTTCAGCAGCTGTGGCATCTTCATCTGTATCCCATGGAATGAAGGTTGTCTTCTCTCCTTGTCTCTCTCCCTCTCTCTCTCTTTTGTCTCTCTGAACGCGTGCGCAGCTTCCATCTCTTCTCGTGCCTGTATAGGAAAAATTCAATTCTGAAGGTAAGTGTGGGCTTTTGACATTGAGACCAATAAAAGCAAAGGCAAAGTGTGTGAAATCCCTAAAACTCTTGTCGGCACCTCTTCACCACCACCATGGCAGAGGTGTGTGCACTGAAATGAGTCGCGGCGCTCCACGCCGCAATGAGAAGGGCGCAGCTGCTGAAGCAAGAATGTGAAGAGATGAGAGTGAAGGAGAGCCTCAAAACCAAAACATTTGCACACACACGGAGATATCAAGACAAACTCATAACTGTGAAATTGATAAACTAAAAAAAACAAAAGAAAGTGGAGAAGTTGAATCAAACCTCTCAATTCTTTGTGATTCATTTCTTTGCACATACTCCCATGCTGTAGTGAAGTGGTGGAGCATTTGATTTTTTTGCCATATTGGATAAAGGTGATGTTTGTCCATCTGGATTCTCTCTTTTTGCGTGAAAAGGGGTACTTGTATTTGCATTATCGGTATATGAAATCATGCCATCTTGTGCAGCAGGAGAAACCCTGGAGGAATATATAGCAGAAACTGGTCCATGCTCCTGCAGGTTTCTTTGAGTTCCAACTGATGTTGCATATCTTGATTGATTGGACATCATAGAAAAGCCAGGGATGGAAGAATCTGGTATGATATTCTTAGGTCTCATGGACATGGCAATGCTTGGACTAATATTTTGCATTGCTGGACTTTCAAGAGTCTGGTGCACAGCAACATTGGGTGCAGTAATTCCTAAATCACCCAACCTGCTATTTGAGCTTTCTTGCACTCTATCAATGCATACTTTCTTCCCACGGATTTTATTACTCGAAATGACAGCAAACTCTGGCATATGCCTTAATCGCTTTCTCCGCAAATTGAGCTGAAACATTAGTTCAACATCATTAGGATGCACACAGCCATACAATAAGTTCATCCAGGGAGAGTCTAACTTGTTTATACCTTTGTTGGAAGTGGACTTTCACACAACCGATCTAACTTTGGAGTAGGATCTAGATGGAGGTTCGGTTGTAATGCTTTGAGTAACTTCGATTCGACTTCCTATTATCAATGTGAACATAGTTAACTGAGATCAATACCCAACAAATGATATAAATATGGGAATTGGTCATTCATGAATAGAAAATTATACTCACCATTAGATCACCATATGCCCAAGACTTATCAGTAAAAGATGGGATGGCCTTCACAATATTTTCCAATGACACCTTGAGGCATACTTTAGTAACAACAGGAGAACTTTCCACGGGCACAACGCTAGCTCCCTTTTCAGAAGAGCATCTTCGATAATCACGCACCTGGAGTGTTGCAGAATTGATACAAAGCTCAACCTCATAAACAGTAAGCAGCATTAAACATATATATAATATAAAATGGTGATAAAATTTGGAAAATATTAAAATTTGCCAAAAGAAAAGAATGCAGAGTGCCAAATGGCATGTAAAAGCTCTCTGCAGTCAAAAGAAAAAAACAAAAGAGGAGATGCCTATATGAAAGAGCTCCTTTGGCACAAGGAGTACCAAATAATTGATACTCCCCGTCCTCGATGAATAGGTCAACACCGCAAACCAAACTAAAAACCAGAAGAAAATTTGTTCAACCATAAATTATTTCACAAAATAATAGATGGAAATTTGAATGTCGCCCTTAAAGGGAAAGTATATAAAAAGCAAACACAATTTACCTCACATGTAAGTGCTCCATCAACATACTTGGCAGGTATATCATCCAGAACAATAGATGAATGTATACTTTGTGAAATCCTAAAGCTACTCAATCATGTTGATATAATTATATACATTCATCTATTGTCACATTTGATTTCTTTCCTAATTATTTTATGTTTCCCTTCTTATCTATCATATATAAGAAGTGTCTATGAATACAAATGGATCTATGAATTCTCTTCATTTTTACCCCTACAACAAACTGATGAACAAACACAAAATCAAAGTAAAAAGCATCCTACTAAAGAGTTTTGTGTATTTCTTACAATTAAACTCTTATAAAGAGTTTTGTGTATTTGGTCATGATTGATCACAACTACCTTACGATTTTGCTTCGAACCGGCCAGTCACATCGCATCTCAGACACCTCTCTCTTTGAACTTGTTTCCTCTAAGTCAAATGATAAACTGATAAAAATAGCAGTTCTTCTAATGTAAATGGTTCTTCTTCTTCTTGGCAGTTAATCAAACACCTCATGTCTACCATAGTTGATGCTGAATTGTCTGACTAACTAACAAAGAAAAAAGTGCATACAATAGCAAAAATGCAGATTAAAAGAAGATGATAAAGACATAAAGACAACTACGAAAAACTTAACAATGTGGCATTTACCAGATATTAGTGTAGTTTTAGCTTCAATTGGACATGTTGGACAAATCTGAAAAAATGGAGATTAACTATGTCACCAATAGTTAACTTAAAGAAAATGATAGAAATGTGAGATGGTGGGAAAAAAGCAGTTCAATAGCAGATTGAAGAATGGAATGAACCTGATTTGCACTGAAGGAAAGAACGGTGACTTGTCGACGGTGTCCGCAGAGTCGTCATCAAAGTCGAAAGGGGGAACCACAACTCTTAAAAAACCAGAAATCCATGAAAAAAGTAGATATGATTCTTCCCATGCATGACAACAACCCAGAACCCAAGCATGAAATTAAACACAAAAAACCTAAAACCAAAAAGGAAAGGTAAAGGAAATTGTAGTTACTAAACGATTCTCGTGTAGCAGGGTCTATTTTCCATTTCATGAACTGAAGTCACAGCAGTTGCAACATACCTGCAGAATAAAAATGATAACAAATATGAATCAATGATGAAAAAAGGTACTCATTAGCACAAGTTAATGCTATAAGTCAAAACTAAAGTTGTACAATTAAATGAAACATACAAATTAAAAAATTATCATAATCACATGATCACAACACTTGGTACTTATCTAATAAAAAAAATTACAATAAATTCAATAGTTTCTGGCTAGTATATATGTTTAATATCATCTTTGCAAAATCAAACATACAATCATTCATCTCCAGTAGTAACAACCAACTAATAATAAGTACAAATACACATGTTAGTGAAAAACAACTACATTAAACAAAATCTGTCAGCTAAGAAAATCTGACAACTCACGTTACATGTAAGAAAACTAATCCAAAAAGTCCAAAATAACATATGCTTAAAATGCAAAATAGCAGCTGCATAAAGATCAATCCTACAAATGTAGAAAAATATTACAATTATAAAAGAATCATCATCTGAATCTCTTGTTTATCTATGGCTAGCATCACCATCCTCAAGTCACGTTGGTAACCGCCAATAAACCACTTTCCTATTCAATTGAAAAGAAATAGCCATAAATTAAGTAACAGAATTATACTACAATTACTAAAAGGCACCATCTTTAATACCTAGCCCTCCAAACACAAATAATAGCAATACATACCATGAATGCACTTTGTCCCAAATAAAAAAGAGAGCGTTGTTATATCAGTAGTAACAACCCAACCAACCTTATATTCAACACTGTAAAGTTTTGACTTGTCCAAATATTAGCAAAACAATAGAATTTAGGGGGGAAAGGCATCCATACTTGCCAAAGGTATAGTCTTAGTCCTATTGTGAGAATATGAGAAGTAGGATATAAAAACCAAACTACTTAGAAGCACATCGATACAGATTTGAAAGCTCCTTGATACTCATCCATTCTTACTTTTTTGCAGTTCATTGTTCATTGGAACCTTAACTACCTACAAATCTATCAAAGAAAAAGTAGGGGGAATCAGTATAAATCGATTGGACAGCTTTAAACTATTGTAATATAAGCCCAATAATGTTTGTAGGTTGTTGTTAACATAACACAGCAAATAAGTGGAGAGCTAAAAGTTGAAACTGACCAAGACGATTACTTTGTCCTTGTCACTTTGCGGAGAAGGAGGTTTGATTTCCAGAAGGGACTCAATCTCCTGTAGTCGCAGTTGTGAAACCCCAATGATATTGTCCATATCAGCAACTGCAGTGCGATTCACTCGCTGCTGAAGCGAGTGTGGAGTAGCCAAATACCTCCGCATTTGGATTCCTCCCAATGATCTCTCCAAAACCAGCTCCCTTCTCACCTCAGCTTCCAACTCCAGCTCTCGCAACAACACGTCGTCGACCGCCGACATTCCGAAAGTGTTAGTCGGCAAGCATGAAAAACCACTCGCACCTGATCATCAAACAAAAAAAAGTCAAAATAATAAAAAGAAAACTCAGTTTCTTGCGAAACACATGTAGGTGAAGAAAATTGGGTTGTTTCTGACCTAGCCACCATCTCTGGCTAATGTACAAAATCAGTGCCGAAACTGTGATTAAAGCTGAAACTGTGATATGAGACTTCAACACACAGGCCAGTTAAACTCTCTGTGCTACCATTCTGATATACAAACTATACTATGCCATTAATGAAATAGGAGTATTATAAAAGCTTGAATTAAAGATCGACTCAGGCTTAGAGCCATTCATCCATACAAGGTTATCAAGGAATATAACTGGGAAAGAGAAGTGATTAAATCACTGTGAACCAAGTACCAACACAATGTATTATCAGTAAATCTCATTGAAATAGTCTTTGCATTGAAGTAATTTGTGGAACACTTTATCATTTATTGCTTAAATATAAAAGCAAGGAACATTTACTCAGGCATGCATAATGCAGACAGAAAGCATATGCTAGTACCCGCCTGTTCAGTGAATTTTAATCATCAAAAAAGGCTTGCACCACCAAACCCAATAGGTGTTTCTTTGTTTCTGGTAAATTTGAATCAACAAAATCATGGTCATTTATAAAATATGCATCTCAAAGTAAATCAGAACTAACTATGTTGCAGAACCAATCTCTAATTCAATGTGGTGCTAAATTTATCAATCAAAAAAAGTTCAAGCAAACATCAATTTGTCTACTCAAAAGGGGGAGGGGGGACTGTGCGTTATTGAGAACCACTAATGCAGAACAAACATAGATAAATCATAAATACATGCATCCTCAATGAAAGTGAAACTGTACCAGCAAACTCAGTCCATGCCAAAGCATGCTTCTCCGGTCAAGAGTTGAAAGTGATATCCCATTCTTCCAAGTGCTGCATAAAATGCAAAGACACCACGAAACAATATCAATCAATCAAAAAGATTACAAAACTTTTAACAAACAACAGCAAAATATTGTGTCTGGCAATGAACATTCATCATCCTAAAGTACCTACCTGTAGAGCAATAGCCATTTCCTACCATGAATAAGAGCTGGAAGTGAAGCATAAACAATATTCCTCACAGGGTCCGAAATTAGCATCGAAGGCTCAGAAATTTGTGGGAGATGATTAATCAAAGATACAGCAGGCTCTTTAACTGGTTGAATATGCTTCATCTCAACACCACCATGCCCATCATTCTCCAAATTATCCCTTCGAAATCCACCCATTCTAGCAGCTTTATAAATACTCACAAAATTCAGTAAAATACCTTATCAGCAATATAAAGGCAATCAATTAGAAGGACACCACATTGCTCTTTTCTTCCTACTTATGATCCCACAAACATTTCATAGGGTCTGAAATCAAACGGATTAGATCAAATCAAGAGAATATAAATTACAATTGTCTTCCCACTCACTCACTTATACTAAAATAAATTACAGTATCTTCACTTATATTGGTTCCTGAAAATAAATTATTTTCAGTTTTTTAATCAAGAAAATGACTTTATTTACTTACATGTGCATTTTGTGATGAATCAGGCAAGGATGGGAGAAGCCAATTGAGACATCAACATAAGAAAACCTTCGATGTCAGAAGAGGGGAAAAACACGAGCTTTTAGATGCCCAGAAAACCAAAGTCAATTAGTTAATTAACAACCTCACCTCAAAAACAAAACAAAAATAGGGACAGAAAGTAAAAATTGCAAATAAGAAGAAGAAGAAAAATACATTAAGAGTGTTGGGCGTTGAAGTTACGGGGAGGAGCGATGCAAGCACAGACGATTTTACTGTGGTTATTGTGATGGAGTGGATTGGCGTTGTATTTTGTGGGTTGAAATCTAGTAGAAGGCGAAGGAGAAGGTTTGTAGAAAGAAGGGTACCTGGAGAAATACAAATCAAGCAACAGCGACGTCGATGTAGAAAGGACGACGACGACGCTGAGACGGTGAGACGCATGGAGAGGAGACATGGCGATAGAGTTACAGTCCAGCGACTGCGACGGCGAGATGCGAGACAGAGGGAGAGCAGTGACAGCGAGACAGGGGGGGAGAAGGGACAGAGACACGGAGGGAGAGAAGATGGCAGAATAAACCCTAAACGGATGTCCTGCAAAAAAAATGAAAAACGAAAATGAAATGCATAAGGAGGAAAACGAAGAAGTAGAACTGAAGAAGAACAAAATCGAAAAGTAAAAAGAAATCGAAATCGAAATGAAAAACGAAATGGAAACCAAACCAGGAAATGGAAAAATTGGTGGTTCTTCATGAAGATCGATGCATAGAGAGGTGAAGGAGATGCAATGGGCATAGATCGATGGAGGTTTGGTTGCTGGTGTGTGGGGGGCTTCGGTGAGGGTGATAGAGAGATGAAGAGAGAGGGGTTTGGTGAATAGGTACGGAAGACGTGGTGGGCATGCAAGAAAAGAAAGGGGAAGGGAAAGACACGTGGTGGACCACATGGTAGCAATCAAGTGGCCAAAAAATTGGAGGGAAATGGGGGGTTTTTGGCGGGAGTGCTGACTTGGAGACTACACTGGATGTTTATTCTTTGATGTCCCCGTGTTTAGGTGTCAAATAATTTGACACATGTCATGCCATTTTTTCAAAGACTAGCTTGCCAAATCACTTACCACATTACATTATATTTTTTATGCTTAAAGGTCATTTTGGCCCCTGTAAAATACACATTAATCTATTTTGGCCCCTGCAAAATAAAAAACTCTAAATAAGCCCCTGCAAAATAGTTAGTTGTTCAGTTAAACCATCGATGTTAGTGGTCCACTAACGGTGTTAGTTTTAAAGGTATTTTGCAGGGGCCAAAATGGATTAATGTGTATTTTGCTGGGGCCAAAATGACCTTTAATGTGTATTTTGCAGGGGCCAAAATGAGGGTTAAAAATAACAACGTTAGTGGACCACTAACAGCGAGGGCTTAACTGAACAACTAACTATTTTGCAGGGGCTTATTTAAAGTTTTTTATTTTGCAGGGACCAAAATAGATTAATGTGTATTTTGCAGGGGCCAAAATGACCTTTAAGCCTATTTTTTAAAATAATATTCACTATATTTTTTTAATAATTTCGCTTGTTGGTATTTTTTTAGCATTTTTATTGGTTAATTTATTTTAATAATCTTTTATTGAAAAATATATAAACATAGCCACTAAAATGTATATAAATAAAGAACAGCCGCTAAAAAGTTTATTAGAAAAATAAGCAATAAAATAATAAGTAGTAAAAAATTATTAAAAGTCAGAATCTACTCAATAAAAAAACTAACTAGTAAGAACCAATAAAAAATTTATTATAAAATAACCAATAATAATTATTACAAAAAATAACCAGTCAAAATTATTTAAAAAATTCTCACTCCATCCCAATTTAACTGTCGTTTAAGGTTATGCACGGGTCTTAAGAAAATGATTGGATATGCTTTTATGCTCAAAAGGTACGGTAGGACTAAAATACCCTTATATTATTATGAGGAGAGAGCAATGAAAAATTTTACATTGGTGGGAGGAAAGTCTCAAACTAAATAAGGGTATTGTTGTTGGAATAAAATAATAAATGTTGCATTGAGATTCTAAAATGACAAATAATTTTAGACAAAGAAAAATGGCAAAGACGACACTTAAATTGAGACGGAGGGAGTAACTAGTAACGTAAACTATTTAAAATAAAAAGTTATTAAAATAATAAACTTTATATGATGGATGATTTGGCATCCTTAGAGCATTCACAATGGAGACTTCTTATTTCTTAAGAGTTGAAATTTAATAGGTACCCGGAGAATAAAAAGTGGGTACTTATTGGGGTGAAACTCTTATATAGGAAATCTCCCTCTCTTTTCTGATGCGTGGATCCCATCCTTATTTTTGATTAAAAAACTAATAAAAAATTGATGAAAAATTATTAGTGAAACCCATTTAGTAAATTTTGTTGGGTTCTGAATTCATATATAAAATTCTTATTAATTACTACTATTAAAAAGTTATAAAAAAGTGATATATACTCATGAACCTCTTTAAATACTCAAATAGTTTGCCCATTGCTATGCTCCTATGAGGTGTCATGTGTGCATGAAAGTCTATTAGTCACCTAAATACTAATTTAATGCCAAAGACTTTTTTTTTGTTACAATTTAATATTAGAGGCTAAAAGTTGAAAAATACTTATTGGTGATTAAAAATAAGTACTCTATGTTGTCCAGGAAATAAAAGCACATTTAACCCTATTAAATATTATATTAAAAGAGTTTAATTCATGTATATGCCTGTATAATGCTTATAAAAAATAGTATATGCCTTTATAATCAAAACTAATAACAATTCATAAGATGATTTAAAAAAAAAAGTGATTAATAAATGACCAACTTCTTTTTAATGACATATTAACTTGTAATTAGTTATTTTTGACCAAAGTTAACTTGCAATTATATATATATATATATATATATAAATTAAATCTATATTAAAATGTTAGAATAATATTTTTATTTATTTTTTCTATTATATTTTGAGTGTTTAGGAAACACTCGTTGGTGAGAAAAGACGAAACGAGGGACGCAGGATCTTGTGAGCATGATGATGGCAGCAGGAATGGGACCCTTTGTATCACCAACTCATACTCAGTGTCAGAGGAACTTCGTCTCACTCTCATGGCCAATCTTTTTCAATCCTCCTCCTGCATCAACGTGCTTCCGTTTAAATGGTGCTTCTTTTACCCTCTCAACAAACAAGTTTAACTTTCTCCCCCAACCCGCGGCCTCCATGCATCAACATCAACAACAACCCACCCACCACTCCAAAACACTAGGTATGAATTAATTATAATTAATGTTATAAACAAATAAATACCCTTTTCTAAATGAAAACAAAAAATGATCTTATTTGTTACACATAATATCAGAAGCAGAAACAGATATGGAGCCGGTACGATTCCCATTGTTGATGGATAGTAGCAGCAAATACAATTACACAGCATGCACCATTCCTTGGAGATTACCTTCTGATGATCCACGTCATCTTACTCCTACCGAGATATCATGGGTCAATCTCCTTCGCACTGGTATCCCCTCCTACAAGTATGTTACTTATCTCCTTCTTTTTCTCAAAACAATCTTGTCTCAATTTGCTTCATTCATAGTAATTATCTTCATTCTTTTTGTTTTTTTTATAAAAAAAACTCCTGGTAGAAAAATGGGTTTCGTTCAATTTTTTCTATTAATTAAAAAAAATCGATTTTTTTTTGTGTGGTTCACAATTTTCTTTCAGAGATTAATATCCTGCATTGCATACCCTTTTGACAGCAATGGCTTATTTGACTCATTTCTATCCTGAACGACAAGAATATGTGTTTCTACTCTGTTTCATTTTAAAAGCACGGCATTAGTTTCTGCTTTGAATTAGTATTTAGTAATTACCACAATTAGATGCAACTCGTAATTAATTACTTGTTTTAATGAATGAAATGCGGTTCCTATAGTACTGCAATGATTCTGCTATTTCAGTGTTTATTCTTTAAATCAATCTTTGGCTTTGACTTGGTACAGGGAGCGTGCTGAGAGTGATACTTCTGTTCCTGATGCTGCAAGCAAAGCAGAAACATTTGCTCTAAGGTCCTCTCTTGTTACCTCTCTCTACCTTTTTGGTCCACTTTCAGGTTTTTTCATTTTTGCATCTTCTAATGATACATATATTCTGCATAAAAGGTATGCTAAAATACTTGACGATTTCGAGAAAGATCCAGCAAGTCATGGCACTCCTCTTGATATCATTGTATGTTCTTTAACTTAAGTTGCTTTGAAAAACAAATGATTTAGAGATGCCTGACTAATTATTTGGTATATATCTAATTTCCAACTTATGTGTTTCTCTTGGTTTTTCGGGATTGGTTCTAGCTTCTTTGCAAACTTCGTGAGAAAGTCCTTAAAGAACTGGGATTCAGAGATATCTTCAAGAAAGTTAAGGTAAGTTAAACTGAACAATCTGCAGTTCTATGTGCTAAATGCTATTAGCCTATTACTATTCAGCTAAAATGTGTAAAACTGATAGAAATTTAGCACTATTACGTTTCAATCTCAATAATAGAGGAAGTGGAATGGTATTGTTACTATGGATGAATCTTTTAGTTTTATTTTGCTTAATATTTGTAATTCCTCTTCGATTGAATGCAATAGGATCAAGAGAATGCAAATGCCATCTCCCTATTTGAGAATGTTGTTCGTCTTAATGACGCCATTGAAGATGAAGGCAAGCGACTAGAGAATTTAGTTAGAGGAATTTTTGCAGGGAACATATTTGATCTTGGTTCTCCCCAGGTAGGTTGATTTTCTATATGTCATTTTGGTCACTTCTGATGTAATGGCAGCTAACAATTGATTAAAGAAGTGAACTAAATCTCTGTGAAATAACTCCTATAAACTGTGAATAAGCTTAGCTATGAAATTTTCCCAATTTCATGAAGCTTGCGGAGGCTTTCTCAAGGGATGGAATGTCGTTCTCAGCTACTTGTCAAAATCTTGCCCCTCGACCTTGGATCATTGATGACCTTGACGCTTTCAGAACGAAATGGAGCAAAAAGTCCTGGAAGAAGGCAAGTGTCATATCATATGCCTACAGAAATATACAATTCTTAAGATGCATTTGATGTCTTCAGGCGTATTTTGTCCACTGCATGGTAGTATCATAATCAATTTCCTTATCATGTCAGGTTATCATATTTGTTGATAACTCTGGCGCAGATATCATTTTGGGTATTTTGCCATTTGCAAGGGAGCTCCTTCGGCGTGGGAGTCAGGTTTGCACTTTACAGACTTTTTATTTCTCCTTCAGCTGTGTTTTCTGGTCTATCAGTTTAAAACACGACCAATATTTGTCATTTATCAGCTATCTTTCTAGTATTAATTGTTTTTATTGGAAATATCAATTGAAATTTTCAAACTAGATAGAATAAATTAAGAGACAAGTCAGTGGAGGTACTCAAGTGACTGGTTCCAAATATTAAATTGCTATGTTATTTAAATTGAGTTGTTGAATTTAAGGGAAATTCAAATTTATTTATATCTAACTTGGAAAATGCATTGTTCAAACACTCTTTAAAAGGTGAGATGAATCAGCATCCCTTCTTGGAAGAAGCCACATTTCTCCACTATATAAATGGAGTTTTGTGAAAAGTTGAAAGTATCAAAATCCAAGAGAAGTGAGCAAGTATGTGTGAGTAGTATAACTTGCCTAGTGAGAGGTATTTTGTGAATGTTTTTAAGTCCTTGTAACTTCTGAGTATCAAGTTTGTAGGTGATACACATACACTACTAAAGCAGATGAAATAACCACTTCATTTTGCATTATAAGGAAATTTAGAGGAACTGCAGATTATATTATTCTATTTTAAGTACTTTAATTAGATCCACTGAACTATTATTTTTGCTGTTTGGCTGTCCATTTTTGATTTTTTATGAAATTGAATTTGCTTTTCATGTGCTGTGCTTATGGCTTCCTGCTTCAACATATTTTATGTTAATCCTGTTTTGAATGCAGGTTGTTTTGGCTGCTAATGACTTACCATCTATCAATGATGTGACTTACCCTGAGCTGATCGAAATTATATCAAAGGTAATGCAAATTAGGTTTGGCAAATTATTGGTATAGGCATATAGCCAAAGTTCTTTCCTAACTCTGTTGTATTGGTTTCCAGTTAAAGGATGAGGAAGGGCGTCTTTTAGGTGTCAGTACTTCAAATCTTGTAATTGCCAACTCTGGAAATGATTTACCTGTAAGAAGATTTTTGTTTGTTGTATTAGAAAAATTCTACTTTCTGTATAATTTGAACCACTAACTTACAGTGAAGTGCTTATTTCATAAATTTGTAGCAAATGTTTGGTAACCACTGACTTATAGTACCTTTTCAGACGCTACTTAAACTAGCATTTGAGTTTATAACTTAAAGCGTATCACCTTTTTCTCGTGTTTTATCTTTATTATTCAGATTAAATTTCTCATTTATCAACCGTTGCGGTCTATCTCATTTATTAAAAATGTTTTTATATCATTCTATATTTACCTGTTAGTTTATCCGTTAATTTTATCAAACATTAAATTCAATTTGCTAGTTGATTTGCTATAAGCTCATTCGTTATTTACTAGTTTATCCGCTATTTTCTACCAAACAATGTCAAATCATTGAGTTGTAGGATGATGACATGTTTCTTTGTTGTTTTGTTCAACGGGGTCACAGGTTATTGATCTTACAAGGGTGTCATATGAGCTTGCTCGCCTTGCTAGTGATGCAGAACTTGTCATCTTAGAAGGGATGGTAAGTTATTCCTTAGAAGTTTTAGCCTTACTGTTGTGTTGGGGTTAAGCAAGTTGCATGAACTTTTAGGTAGTGTTTGGTTGGAGGGGACAGTTGAAAAGTCTTACATCAATTTTATCTCTCCTCTAATGTGTTTGGATCCTCTCCTTCCCTCACGCAAACGCAAAGGCTCACATTCACTCCTCTCATTTGAAGTTTTGAACTAAATAGACTTTTAGTTGGTTGGCAAGTTGTTATTAAGCCTCCACTGTTATTCACTAAGCTTTGTCACAGATTGGTACCTCATGGATTTTTAGAATACTGACCTATTTATTTTGATAGGGTCGTGGAATAGAAACAAATCTGTATGCCCAATTTAAATGTGATTCTCTCAAGATTGGAATGGTAATGCATTTTATCACACTTTACTTTTTTATTTTTTAAGTATGAGAGAAATTGAATTCTGATGATGTTATCTTTTCTTTTGCAGGTGAAACACCCCGAGGTCGCAGAATTTCTCGGGTCACAGATGTATGACTGTGTAATAAAATACAATGAAGTTTAATTAGAGCTTACAAATTACAATTATAAGGCTGATTCTTTAATCTGCTAGAACTACATTTGCAGTATGTTTAGGTCTATTATTTCAACTGCATATATCGGTTATTTATGACTGAGACAATATACCTTTTTTTTAATAACTACATATATCAGTTTGTTTAGTATTAGTATTTAAAAAGGGGGTCTAAATTGAAACATTTGTCTCGTGGAGTATGTTTGGTTTGAGGGAGGGTGAGGAGGCGAAGTTTTTATGTACATTGACATGAACAAATCTTAATAAATCATCACTATACAAGGTAGGAAAAATCATCAAGGTCATAAGACAAAGGTTAATCAGCAAGAAGAAATCATAATTCAAGGCTTAACTTGATAGAAGTAAGGACATACCTTAATGCTTAACGACCACCATAGGCATAAGGTTATAATCCAAAGACAAGACATTGGATCATGTTTAAGCACCACAAAACAGAAGCTATAACCATCAAAATAAGTGAATAGAGGCAAGCAACAATGAAACAAAAAAGAATAACCAACTTGAAGAGGATGAATAAGGATATATATATAATATAGTGTGATAACAACATATCTTGCCGTTGATCGAATGAGAGGATATATGATGGGCGTGCCAATATGGCAATATCAAACACACTATCTTGAAGAGGATGAATAGGATTAGAGATGAATAAGGATATAATATAGATATGGGAAATTCTTATTCCAGCTTAACCAAGTTCTTGGGTTAGAATCTAGGTTTGGGAAAAGTTAGAGCTATTGAATCAGAGAATTGAAACAAAAGGAAATTTCCATTTCATCGAAGGATGCTAAGTTTATATACAAGTAGGGAACTAATCTATTAACAGAAAAACAGATTCTAAACTAACTACACCTACCTCTAACGACTTATTAGCTCTAGTTGAGTTAAGATTAACTCAAGGTTAAATACGATAAGAATTTGAATTGAATTAGGGAAATAAATATATCTCAATCTGATTTAGGTAGTTAGATATATCTAAATAAGAGCTTTCAGCCCATATTGGTTTTATTCGGGCCAATGAATTAGTCTATGCAATTGCGCGCAGAAGATCCCGATTCACACCAAGGCCATTTTATATATAAATTTATAAATAATTAATGCTACAAATGAGGATATTTTGGTACTTAGCTTAGATTCCAAATGTATTTTAGAAGGTTTATTTCTACTGGATACTTTGAGAAAACTTCAGAACAACTTGGTGCTGCTAATGGTTCTAAGTTAAAAATCAATTATAAATTATCCTAAGCAACTATTGAAAATCAAAACCTCAAAATTGAAACATCCTTTTTATTAGTTAAAGATTTGAAAAACAAAGTGATTTTAGGAACTCCATTCATAAGATCACTTTCCCTTTTCAAATATCAGAGGATGCTATAATTGCCCAACATTTGGGTCAACCAATCCTTATAGAATTTCTAAAAGTCTCAAAATATCTTTACAACTTGCTGATCCAAAGAAACAAATCAAAAAGGAATTGGAGAAGCTAAAGATGCACTTTTAGCCAAAGTCAATGAGCAATTAGTATTACTTAGGACGACTGTTCCTGATACACCTTCACCTCCTAATAAGAATACTAAGTCTATTAATATGTTAGGAGAAACATCTTCTGAACATACGGAGGAAACAAGCTCTGAAAATAAAATCAATCCCGTCATATATAATCCAAAAAACCAATGAAGAGAAACTAAACTTTATTATCCTAGAGAGCTACGACCCCAGATCTTCTTTTAGAAGAAAATGACTCCAATTTTAAGAGCTTTCTGCTAATAAAGTTTATCAATGGAACATAGATGGTGAAAATGAGTATGACATAACTAAAATCTTTCAAAATATGACGATGGTAGCTACAACCTTTGAGACTTTCGGTTATTGTCCCGAAAATATGATTATTTAAAAGTACTAAAGTTTTGGAACAGAGTGAGTAACTCATTTAATTATTGGTTCAAAGACATCACATTTTATTTTTAAAAGATACATTAAATTTTCGTGAATTGCATAAGAACATGACACGTGTAAATATTCTATTTTTAAATTATTCGTGTTTGTAGTGTTTTTTTTAACGTGTTTGTAGTGTGCTAGTGTACTCGACTTGTATCATGTACGAGTATATAATGTTCTTTTAAACGATTATATAGATGTTTGAATATTATATTTAAAATACTTTTAGAATATAGATCGAATATGTTCAATGATTTGAGTGGATTATATTATTTGTGAACTTTGATATGTAAATTGGTCTACTCATTTATTATAGATAAATTATGAGAAAGAAAGAAGATAGAGATAAATTTATTATTTTAGAGTGAGGATATATAGACTTGCAATGCAATAGTTGAAGTTGGAAATTGAAAATAAAGCTTTTTTGTTTTTTTAGGCTCTGTTTGGTAAAAAATAGCGGGTAGCAGATAAACTAGCTTATAGCAGATAGCTGATAGCGGATAAGCTAGCAGATTGAATTTAAAGTGTTTGGTAAAATTAGTGGTTGAACTAGCTTATGAATATAAGATGACATAAATAGATATTTGTAATTAATGCTTAAAAGGAGAGAGAATATTCATTTAATAAAAGATAAATGAGAAATTTAATTAAAGTAACAAGGGTAATAATTAAAGAGAGAAAAAGTGAAGAGCTATAACCTCAAACGTAGCGTTTCAAAAAACGCTATAAGCTAGTTGTGCCAAACACCTTCAAGTAGCTTATCCTCTATAAGCTAGCGGATTTGTCTTGCCAAACAGAGCCTTAATTTTTGTCCGGGTAACTATGTTGGGGATAAAGACGTGAAAGGGACAAGAAAGGGAGGTGGCGGCGCTAAGAGGCAAGAGGAATGATTAGGGCAATATATCACAGAATAGTGAAAAACTGCACTGATTCTTATGCAAAAAAGGTTGTACATATTTTCATACTACTAATGTCTATATATATACAACAAAACAGGCCCAGGCCCATAATTTCGACTGGCCCATTTCGACTAGGTTACTAACTACACCTACTATTATTACAAGCAATAGAATTACAAGACATATCTCAATATTCCCTCCTAATTCATATTACTGAGTGACATCATCCCAAGCATTGTTCTCGGTTCTTCGAATCTTCCCTTTTGCAATGGCTTGGTCATTGCATCAGCGACTTGAAGTTCCGAACAGCAATATTCCAGATTCATGCTTCTCATTGTTTACTTGATCACGCAAGAAGTGATATCTGGTCTCTATGTGCTTCGACCTACCATGTGCGACAGGATTCTTGGCGAGATCTATCGCAGACTTGTTGTCGATCAACAACTTCATTGCTTCGACCCTGTGCACTCCAATTTCGACCAATAGCATGCTCAGCCATGATACTTGACATGCTGCAAAGGAAGCAGCCACATACTCTGCTTCACAAGAGGATAACGCAACTATACTTTGCTTCTTTGAGCACCAAGAGATGGGTGTCGATCCATGCATGAAGACATACCCACTTGTGCTCTTTCGATCACTCTTGTCTCCACTCCAGTCGGAGTCTGTGTAACCAAACACTTCAGCGCTATTCTTCGACTCAGACTTGCTAGGGAATAGAATACCATAACTTTGTGTTCCCTTTATATACCTTAGTACTCTTTTGGCAGCTACTAGATGGGAGCTTTTCGGCTTCTCCATGAATCTGCTGATCATTCCGACACTAAACATAATGTCAGGTCGAGTGTTGCACAGGTACCTCAGGGATCCCACAATCTGTTTGTAGAGGGTGGCATCTACTTCAATCCCTTCATCATCTTTCGACAGCTTGTTGCTTGTGTCAGTTGGTGTCGAAACCTCCTTTCAGTTGATCATGTCGAATCTCTTCAGGATATCAGCTGCATACTTCGACTGATGCAGAAATATTCCCTTCTTCGACTCTGTAAATTTCATTCCTAAGAAATATGATAGATGTCCTAGATCACTCATTTCGAACTCAGACATCATCACTTTCTTAAAGGCTTCGACTTCGACTTCATTGCTGCCAGTTACTAGTCGATCATCTACATACAGGCACAACAACAACTGAGTCGAAGTTCCATTCTTCTTCACATATACTCCATGTTCATTGGTGCATCTCATGAACTTCTGAGCCAAGAGAAATCCATCAATTCTCTTGTTCCACGCTCTTGGGGCTTGCTTGAGTCCATATAGGGCTTTCTCAAGCTTAAAAACCATGTCTTCTTGACCCTTCGACTCAAAATCAGGTGGTTGACAAACATAGACTTCCTCCTCCAGAGGTCCATTAAGAAATGCTGACTTTACATCTAGTTGATGTAGGGGCCAGCCTCTATGACTTGCCAATGCTACTACCAATCTTATGGTTTCGATCCTGGCTACTGGGGCAAAGACCTCATTGAAATCCAAACCAGGTTTCTGCAGGAAACCTTTGGCTACTAACCTGGCCTTGTACTTGGCCATTTCTCCATTGGGCTTGAGTTTGGTCTTGTAGACCCATTTCATGCCTATAGCTTTCTTTTGCCTTGGAAGTTCGACTAGCTTCCAAGTGCCATTCTTTTCGATTGACTTCAGCTCATCAATCATTGCTTCCTTCCACTGCTTGTGACTAAGAGCTTCTTCCAAGCTCACTGGTTCCGCTTCAGCCATTAATGCAAAGTGTGTCAGGTCTCCCTCTGCTGTAATAGCATAATCTGGGAACGTGTCGAATCCTTCTAACCTTACTGATCTCTGCCTTTCCCTCTGTGACCTTCTGATAGGTTCGATAGCAACAGGTTCTGGTTCGACAGTAACAGGTTTTGGTTCGACAGCTTCATTTCGATCATCTAGATCCTGAACTTCGTCGAAGTCCATCATTGTAGGTTTCTCACAGCTTTCTTCCCAATTCCAATGTTTCGACTCATCTACTACGACATCTCTGCTCTTCACCATTTTCTTCTGCACAGGATCATACAGTTTGTATGCTCCTGTCGAATGATAGCCAACAAGAATCATTTGTTGTGCTCTATCATCTAGTTTTCTTCTTAGTTGCTCAGGGACATGTCTATAGCATAATGAGCCAATTATTCTGAGATTTTTGACACTTGGCTTTCTTCCTAGCCAAGCTACTTCAGGTGTCTTCCCAGTCAATCTCTTTGTGGGGCATTTGTTCAGAATGTATACTGCTGTGGCTACAAGTTCTCCCCATAAATTATGAGGTAGCTTCTTCTCCTTCAACATACTTCTTACCATGTTGAGTATGGTCCTGTTTTTCCTCTCAGCTGTTCCATTATGCTGAGGTGTGTAAGGTGAACTGACTTCATGTACAATGCCTTCATTTTCACAAAATTTTACAAATTCATGTGAATTGTACTCTCCACCTCCATCAGTCCTAAGGATTTTGATTGCACATTCACTCTGCTTCTCAATCATTACCTTAAACTTTTTGAATATTACAAGTACTTCACTCTTCCTTTTGATCAAGTACACCCAAGTCATTCCAGTGTATTCGTCAATGAAGGTGACAAAGTACTTGTTCCCTCCTAATGAACTGTCTTCGAAAGGGCCACAAACATCAGAAAATATCACCTCTAACTTCTTCTCTGCTCTGCTAGGTACTTCTGATTTAAATGAGTTTCTTGGTTGTTTCGACTTACAGCAACTCTCACATACTTCGACAGGTACCTTTACTGCAGGCAACCCATGAACCATCTTCTTTTCATGTAGTTGACTCAAGCTTTTGAAGTTTAGGTGGCCAAATCTTCTGTGCCACTTCCAGTGCTCCTCTTTGATAACTCTTATTTATAAGAGTTATTTGTACCTTAGTAGCTTAAATAATTAATTGTCCAAAAGCAATTTGTTTATTTAATTATTAGAATTAATGGTTTGTGGTTAGTTAGAAAGAAATTCTGGTTTATTCCCCAATGGGCACTTTGGTGCTCTATTTTTGTGTTTTAATATGTGTTCTAGTGTGCTGCAGCATTTAGGTGCTATAGCATTGGTGTGGGTCCTGCATTAGATGAAAGAGAAACTGTTGAAGCCACTTTCTGCGAAAATAGTACATGCCAGTGCATGCTGATGCGTGACCACTAATTTTGGGGGGTGTGCTGTCCTTTTATTAATGACCCATGTCCTTTGGGCCCAAAAGAAGAAAAAGAATTGGACTTTTAGGGTTTTTCTTGGATCCCACAACCCTAGGCATATAAAAAGGACACCCTACTCCTATTCTTGGGGGCGTGTGCAGCTGAGGAGGAGATTAGACATAATCTCCCCAAATTTTCGTGCTCCTCCATTGTTATTCACAAAAGAACAGAAATTCTGCACCTCTGTGCTGCGAGCAGTGCTGCAGCACCACTGATGTTGTGATTCTGCGAGTTGCTGCAATAAGGAGTCTGTTTTCTTCATCAGGTACTGTCACACCCTAAAGCTGACCAGGTGCTGTTACACTCTGGATGCTGAATCAGTGCTGTTACTCTTTGGATGCTGAATCAGTGCTGTCACACTCTTGATGCTGAATAGTATATCTCTTTTTGCTACTCTACTCTTTTGTAATTTCAGATTTAAAGCACTAGATTTATCATCCATGCTTTACTTCATGGATTTGTTGCTCATTATGAGCTAAACCAATTGTGGTTGGAATGCTATTAGCCATGTAATGGATTTCTAATGGTTTTAATGTGAATTTGATGTTTAGCAACTTTATCCTTTGTGTGAAACTATTTCCAAACTTATTTTAAAAGTGATCACCTAAATATAAGTACAATTTATAGATTCAGACATGGTTTATAAATTGATCTCAAAGGATAATATGGATAGTGGTTATTTAAGGACACTTTAATAATCCTTGCTTAAAACCTAGACATAGGAGGGCAAATTTCACAGGGTGAATACTGTGGGTGTTTAATAGCCTAGGGTGAACCTATTTAGAGCTTAGACATAAGTGCTTGTAGTGAAGCCATTTAGAAAAGTGACTGAAAAGCACGTACTGTTGCTACAGCACCCAGATGCTACAGCATCAGATTTAACATTAAACCATTATTTAGAAGTTGCATAGTAAAAGACATTCCAACTTGTTCCCATAGTGAATTTCCTACTATCCTTTACTTTTTATTACTACTTATGATTAAATTGGGTTCTACAACTTGTTGCTTTACTTTGTTTTACTCACTAGCTTACTTACTAATTTAAATATAGAAAAGAACTCAACAATCCTCGTGGGAACGATCTCTACTTACTCTTTATTACTTGTTGGACTGTGTATACTTGCACATATTGTTTTCACACAACAAGTTTTTGGCGCCGTTGCTGGGGATTGTGATAGTTTATTTCTATTGTTTAGTTAGTAAGTTAGTTAGTTTGTTTTTGGTGTGTTCTATTTTTGAGCAATTTTTTTTTTCTTTCTATTTCGTATTGTGCTTTGTGTTTGTAATGTGTTCTCTTTGTTGTTTTTAGTGCCGTTATTTTGTGTTTAGTGTCTTGTTAAAAGAAAAAAAATCCACTTTATGTCATGGACCATTCGAGTTTTTATTTTATGCAAGAATTGAATACTCAACAACCATGTTTCAATTTTGATTCCCATGGGAGTGAACATGAAAGGGGTTGTTACGAGACAAATCCATCTTCTCAAGCTCAAACCGAAAGATTACATGAGGACAACTCTAGTTTAAAAGAACTCTTAGCTCGATCCATTGAATCTATGAAGGTGGAACGTGACAACTTTGAAAGGGGCTGTTATGAGACAAATTTCATGCCAATGACAGCCCAAAATATGGATTGTGGCATGGAAAACTTTGTGTGTGAGCAAGATCCAAGTTGTCAAGCTCAAAGCGAAGGATTCCATGAGACCATCTCCAACTTCCAAGAATTTGTAGCTAAATCCCTTAAGGATATCAAAGTGGATAGTGAAAACTTTCAAGTGTCATGTAAGAATATAGAGGCTCACTTGAAGACAATTATGGAGCATCTAAAAGAAGAGAGTTGTATTGAAGAAGTGAGTGATCTAAAAGAAAAGAATTGTATTGAATATGTGGTTGAGAAAAAGGAAGAAATGAGTGTAGAGTGTGAACTTGAATGTGGTCATTTGGAAATAGTGGAAGAAAAACAAAAAAATTGTGTAGTTGTAGAACAAGAAAAATCCAAAAATTGTGACAAGGAAGAAAAGCCAATATTGAGATATGAAAAGATTCATGTGACAAGTGAGACTCAACCCTTGGTAATTGAAGAAAAAAGTCTTCCGCAAAATGAGTTTCAATTTTTTCAAAAAAGGGGAAATTCCTATCCCAAATGCTTATTGATTGGGGCATGGGAACACTTGCTTCCCTATGCCAAATACATGGGATTTCTGACTAAAAGGAGAAAGCGGAAAGATAAAATTTTCTTCTTGTCCTATTATCCACCCTAACTTGGGTTTTGAAGGCCAAGTCTAGCTAAAGACTATAAATTAAGCGCTACTGGGAGGCAACCCAGATTTTAGGACTAATTGTGTTTTGTGTGCTTTTGTTTTTACTTTTTCAGGTATGAATAAGTGGTCTTGTGGTATGTGCTGTCAATTATGGAGAATTTTGGTGCTGCAGCACCATGTGTTGCAGCACCTGTTGCTAAAGTGGTGCTGCAACACCTGTTGCTGAGGTGTTGAGTATGTGGTCAAAAAGTCAAAATGGAGTTTCAAATGTCATTGTAGCATATTTGGCAGTCACCTCTGCTAATTGGCAGTGTGTTTTCTCCTTCTCATCATTTAAACCTTGTTAACGATGTTTTCCCCAATCACCACCCACCCAAAACCTTTCCACCACACCCTCACCGAAACCATCACAAACAAAGAACCATCCACTCCACCCAAAAGACCTTCTCCATCACAAAAAACCCATTTGTCATAGTTCCAAACCTTCATTACTTACCCTTCGTCCACCCCCCACCTCAACGCCTTCCCAATCTCCAACACCTTCCCTATCTCCAAAACATTCCACTCCACCAAAGCAACCTACCCCACCATCTCAGCCATCAAAAGACCCAAGCCAAACCATTGTCACTGATCAGCCCCAGAACTTGCGAGGCACTGAGAGTTCAGAGAAGCAGGCTGTAGCATCTGATGCTACAGCATTTGATCAAAAAGGGAGTGCTGCAGCATCTCCTGCAGCACCAGAAAAGCAAATGATAAGCAAAAAGGTAGCAAGAAAGAGGCCAGATGTGCAGCCAACACCTGTGGATGAACCTGATGATTGGATTCCTCCCCCTCCACCAAGGCCTACTGATGTGGAGAATCCTAAAGAGGTTGTTCTAAAGAAATTCAATTCTCAGTTGATGCTGCAGCACCTGAGGGCAGCAGCAAAGATGATGTCAAGGAGCCGGATAAAAAGAAGCTTAAGGTTTATGAAAGCAAAATCAGAAGAGGTGGATCTCGAAGCAGCCAGAGGCTCAAATCTGGGGTTATTTCTAACTGAACCCTTCTTAATTGTTTTTAATTTCTTGCTTTAATTGTTTATGTTTTTGTGCTGTATTTTGAATAACCGCTTGGTGCTGTAGCATCAGTTTTAGCACCTGGCAGCAATGTAGTTTTGTTGTGTTTGTCTTATTTTGTGTTGTTGAGTCTTGCCCTCCCCTTAGTGGATGCATGTTGCAGTGGGGACACAGCAAGGTTTTAGGTTGGGGGGGTCTTTATATGCATTATTTCAAGTTATATAATATTAAAAAAAAAGTGTTCTAGATGGGCCAAGCTTAATGATGATAATGTGCATGTGAGTGATTAAACTGTGCTTGAATGATTGACTGAGTTGCTAACTGCTTCCACACCTTTACTCTAGGCTTAGGTAGGATCTCAGTGAGCTAAAAACGATCTGATGCTAAGTTAGTCTTGGTTAACTTAGGTTTTTGCCAAGTTTCTACTAAAAACCTAGGGTAGCATATGAAACTAAGTTTGGGGGTGAATCAGTTGTATTGAGGCTAAATATAAAAGAATAGTAGGTCAATGCACTAGGCAAAAGGCTTATCTTTAAAAAAAAATAAAAGAAAAAATAGAGTAGTAATTAGAAAGAAAAGAGGGAAATAAGCTACTCTTTCTCGCCAAGTAGGGAGGCTACTCTGTGGGTGACACAATGTAGTTTCAGTCGAAAGGAAGAATTGTGGTTAGGTTGGTCATGAAGTAGGGAGGCCAACTTGTGGGTGACACACTTTGGTTTCAGTTGAAATAAGTGGCCAACCTGTGAGAAAAGTAAGGATTAAATAAGAGCTAGTGCATTGACAATAGGATCTCAATTGTTTAAAAAAAAAGTCCTCTATTATGCTTTGAAGCCCCCATCTCTGCGCTTGAATTGTTAGACTACCCTTCTTTTTGAAAAATCCTTGGCATAACCAAAAGAAGACCATTCTTTCCAAAGCTAGGTGAAATTTTGAAATTTACTAAGAGCTGAACTGGGTCTAGTAGTCACACACGCACCATTGAGCGGTTAACAACTCAAGAAATATTGAAAAGCATGGTATGTATTGAGTGAGATTCTGAAAGCAAAGCCCATTTAGAGCATATACGTAATTTCTGATTTGCAACAGTTGTGCAACTTGATTATGCAGTATTGTTGTGGTGTTTGGTTCTTTGTCAAGTGTCATTGCTTGAGGACAAGCAACGGTTTAAGTTTGGGGGTGTGATAACTCTTATTTATAAGAGTTATTTGTACCTTAGTAGCTTAAATAATTAATTGTCCAAAAGCAATTTGTTTATTTAATTATTAGAATTAATGGTTTGTGGTTAATTAGAAAGAAATTCTGGTTTATTCCCCAATGGGCACTTTGGTGCTCTATTTTTGTGTTTTAATATGTGTTCTAGTGTGCTGCAGCATTTAGGTGCTATAGCATTGGTGTGGGTCCTGCATTAGATGAAAGAGAAACTGTTGAAGCCACTTTCTGCGAAAATAGTACATGCCAGTGCATGCTGATGCGTGACCACTAATTTTGGGGGGTGTGCTGTCCTTTTATTAATGACCCATGTCCTTTGGGCCCAAAAGAAGAAAAAGAATTGGACTTTTAGGGTTTTTCTTGGATCCCACAACCCTAGGCATATAAAAAGGACACCCTACTCCTATTCTTGGGGGCGTGTGCAGCTGAGGAGGAGATTAGACATAATCTCCCCAAATTTTCGTGCTCCTCCATTGTTATTCACAAAAGAACAGAAATTCTGCACCTCTGTGCTGCGAGCAGTACTGCAGCACCACTGATGCTGTGATTCTGCGAGTTGCTGCAATAAGGAGTCTGTTTTCTTCATCAGGTGCTGTCACACCCTAAAGCTGACCAGGTGCTGTTACACTCTGGATGCTGAATCAGTGCTGTTACTCTATGGATGCTGAATAAGTGCTGTCACACTCTTGATGCTGAATAGTATATCTCTTTTTGCTACTCTACTCTTTTGTAATTTCAGATTTAAAGCACTAGATTTATCATCCATGCTTTACTTCATGGATTTGTTGCTCATTATGAGCTAAACCAATTGTGGTTGGAATGCTATTAGCCATGTAATGGATTTCTAATGGTTTTAATGTGAATTTGATGTTTAGCAACTTTATCCTTTGTGTGAAACTATTTCCAAACTTATTTTAAAAGTGATCACCTAAATATAAGTGCAATTTATAGATTCAGACATGGTTTATAAATTGATCTCAAAGGATAATATGGATAGTGGTTATTTAAGGACACTTTAATAATCCTTGCTTAAAACCTAGACATAGGAGGGCAAATTTCACAGGGTGAATACTGTGGGTGTTTAATAGCCTAGGGTGAACCTATTTAGAGCTTAGACATAAGTGCTTGTAGTGAAGCCTTTTAGAAAAGTGACTGAAAAGCACGTACTGTTGCTACAGCACCCAGATGCTACAGCATCAGATTTAACATTAAACCATTATTTAGAAGTTGCATAGTAAAAGACATTCCAACTTGTTCCCATAGTGAATTTCCTACTATCCTTTACTTTTTATTACTGCTTATGATTAAATTGGGTTCTACAACTTGTTGCTTTACTTTGTTTTACTCACTAGCTTACTTACTAATTTAAATACAGAAAAGAACTCAACAATCATCATGGGAACGATCTCTACTTACTCTTTATTACTTGTAAAACTGTGTATACTTGCACATATTGTTTTCACACAACACTCTTCGACAGTACTCTTTAGGCATTTCTCTTCGACTACTTGCAACTTGATCTTGAAGGTTCTGTTATTCTGCATCGACACCTTCAAGATCATCTTCTTGTTTGAGTCGAATAAGCTGAGACTATTATCACTCATTTCGACAGTGAATTTCTTCTCAATCATCTGCCCAATACTCAGCAGATTGCTCCTCATGTTTGGTACATAGAATACCTCTTGAATGTAGCACCATTTTCCATCTTTCAACTGGAACTTTATGGTACCAATTCCTTCAGCAGTGACTCTGCTATTATCAGCAAACCTTATTCTTTTGCTAATCTTCTTTAATTCGACAAACCACTCCTTGTGACAGCACATGTGATTTGAGCATCCTGTGTCGAGATACCATTCGACAGACTTCTCTTCAGTCGAATTTGTATCTGCCTTCAGCAACAATAATTCTGGGTCAATAGCTGTCATGGGTGATAATTCTTCGTCATCGTTGCTGGCAATGTTGGAGGCATCACCAGTGTTACCACTGCCCTGCCACACACACATTGCACAAGTATTTTGAGCGTCACAAGTGTATCCACTTATACAAGTGTTCCCACTGTTTTGCTCGCTACTTTCAGCAACTTCTTCATTGAGATAAATCTCATCTTCGACTGCCATTAGCATTAACCCATCTGAGTCGGAATCTGTGTCACTATCATCTGCAAATTTGGCTTCAGCATCTTTATTTCTAGGAACTTTCTTGTTTTTACACTTGTTCTTATAATGCCCAAATTGCTGACAGTTATAACACTGCACTTTCGACAGGTCTCCCTTCTTCTTGTCGAAAGATCCTTGCTCTTTCTACTTACTGCTTGATCCTTTTTCTCCACCCTTCTCCTTTTTGTTGTTTGCCTTCCAATTTTTCTTAGAGGAGTATGATAGTAAGGCTTGTTCAGTTTCTTTCTCTGAACTTCTCTACCTTATTCTCAATTCTTGAGCCTCTAAGGAACCCTGAAGTTCATCTAACTTCAACGTATCTAGGTCCTTGGATTCTTCGATAGCAGTGACAACATAGTCGAATTCCTGGGTTAAGGATCTGAGCACCTTTTCGACTTTATTTGATTCAGTCACAGTTTCACCATTGCCTTTCATTTGATTAGTTAACGCTACTAACCTCGTAATGAATTCTCCAATCGATTCTCCATCTGTCATCTTCAAGGCCTCGTACTGTTTCCTGAGCGACTGAAGGCGTATCTTCTTCAGTCTATCTGCTCCTCCATACGAGTTCTTGAGGATGTCCCAAGCTGCCTTTGCTGACTCACTGTCGATGATCAGGTTCATGACATTGGAATCAACGCATTGGTGAATCAAAAACAGGCATTTTCCATCTTTCTTCCTCAGCGAATGGTGGTTGTTCCTCGCCGCTTCAGTGGCGTTTGCTGCCAAGGGTGGAACACCATCATTCACGACATCAAGGACATCTTGATATCGAAACAGCACCTTCATCTGCGCACACCATTGTCATACCCCAATTTTGTCCATCCAAAAATAATAACGTTTTTCTTCTTTGTTGCTATATATCTTATTTCGTAAAAGTTGAAAAATACAAATTCATTTTCAAGTTATACTTTACTTCCCATTTAGTTAGTAAATATATTTAACAGTATAAAAGAGAAAGTAAAAAAAAAAACAAGAAAAGAGAAAAGGAGAGGCGATTTAGTAAAAAAGGGGGTGTATTTCGAAAGGGGGTGTTTCAGCGAATTGGGCCATTGGAAGCCCACACGCTTGGCCCGACCCGGATTGCTCACTTACTCACAAACCCTAATTTCCTATCCCTCCTAACAGCAGCCGTCCACCTTCTCTTTCTCTCCTTTCACCTTCTCTCACACGCTCCCACACTCCATCAGAGAAAAGAAAAAGCAAACATCACCTCCACCTCTCCCATCAAACCCTAGCCGTCCACTCTTCCTTCTCCTCCTTCCACGCCTCCATCCGTCTTCCTTCACAGTCCCCTCACACGAAACCCTCCTTCACAGCCCCCCTCTTTCTCTCCTCTCACACGAAATCCCCTTCACAGCGCCTCTTTCTCTCCTCTCACACGAAACCACCATTTTTGATGTCTCCTTCTTTCCTTTCTCTCACGGAATCGCCATTTTTGGCATCAGCACACAAGTGTCTGTTGGTTTTCTCCACGGTTCGTGTGTCTATCCAGAGGAGCGCATTTTTCATTTCGTTTTCTCCAAGGCTCACACGCAAACGGATCTGTGCACAAGGCTTGGTGAAGAAACCGAAGGTCAAAACGCATCATTGCAAGATCAAGTTTTAGTATAAAGAGAGGTCACGGTTTTGAAGCAAGAGGAGGTCTTTTTTTCGAGAGGAAAGAGGGGAGAGGTCGAAATCTTGAAGGATTCAGGAGCAAGAGGAAGCAAAAGCGGATCTGGAGAAGTTTCAGTGAGAGAGAGATTTTTTTTCGTTTTTTTTCTCTTCTAAAATTTTCATAATTTTATTTTTGTGGTTGTTATTGCTGGTAAAGTCTCATCGAAAGGTTCATTATTCAAGGTTGGTTTAGTATTCTTTCTTAAGTTTCTTGTTTCATTTTATGATCTTCATATCCTTGCTCTTATGTTCATCTTCAAGTATGTGGTGTTTTTGAGATTTTGAGAGTTTGAATGGTAGATCTTTTTTTAAATAGAAGAGCACCAAACGCTCTGTATTCTGATGCTGTTGTTGTTTTTAATATAAGGATAATTCAATTTGTTTGCATATCTTTGAATGTCATGTTCCTCTTTTGGTGAAATGTAGTAGTGTCCCTTTTTTGTTATCAACGATAATAATGGTCATCAAAATAATAACAATAAGAATCATTTCCAGTTTCTGATCTTATATTCAAAAATAATAATAACAGTAGGAATCAATTGTTTTTTTAAAAAAAAAATGATAGGATCGAACCCTTATGAAGAATGGGTATGATATTGCATCTTAAACTTCCTATTGGCAAATTTTTCTTCTAACATCAAAAAAGGATTTAAGGTAAAATGTTTCTTTAAATAATTAGTAGATCTCTTTTATACCAAACGCCTTTTAGTCTAGGTGCTTAGAATCAAATATGTTTAGAATAAGCTAATAAGTTGATGACTACAAAAAAAAGGGGGCGATAAACCAAACGTTGTTTCTTTTGGTCAAGCAAGCTTTTTATTCTTTTTCTCATTTCTCATGGCATTAAACTATGCATTTCAAAAACTACCAAAATTTAGTTTTTCAAACATATATATAGCATGTAAGAAATAATGATGGTCTTTAACAATTAAATTCACCCCAAGTGTTGGCATCAATTGTTTCGGTCAAACATTTTTAATAGGGCACCTTTAAGTATAAACCCTTTTTAGTTAAGGCCATTCATGGAATTGATTGAGAATATTTTTAGCAAAACAACTTTCCAAATAGATGTTTCTTCAATAAATAATCAAAATAAAGGCTTTAATTCTTACGAGACAAGGTCTTGAATGAAAGTCTTTTCTTTTCCCCATTCACATTATTGTAGGAAACTATGTCCCTTTTTGGTTGGATAAACAAATTAACACCTCGAATCCCTTTTTTTTAGAGGTATAAAATGTGAACTTAATCAAAAAAACATTTCCACAAGTAGGAGACTAAGTCAATTGTACAATTAGATTAGTCGGCGTTTTAGGGCGAATGAGCTATACAGTTCAAGAGTCCTAAAACCCCTACATAAAAAAATGCCAGCGCGCAAACCTTTTTCAATTAGAACTACTTCGCTTTGATTCTCATTTGGGATACGTAGGAGCGAGTCATATTCTCGTCAAGCGCAATCATAAAAGATTTTAGCATTGGCATAACAAAAAAAAGAAAAAGAATTATCTTCAAACCCATTGTTGCTAATAGCTCATCAGAACCTTTGTTCGTTTAGCTATTAGTGGCAATGTCCTTTTCTCATAAGAATAATACACGATGGTCCATCATAACTTTTGTTAGTTTGACCATCGTGCAAATCAATCTCTTACGAAAACCCCTTTCAAAAGAACAAATAAAATAAGTCGTTACTAATAGTCAATCAGAACCTTTGTTCGTCTGACTGGCGGTAGTGACTCTCATTTTCAAGAGTACTTAGCGGTGATTACTCATAACCTTGGTTAGTTTAATCATTCACTAAATGCTCGTCCTATTTCGAAAACTCACTAAAAAGATAAAAGACACAAACCTTTTTCAGGACAAAGAAGAACTACGTAGCTTTGAGTTCTCCATCGCACCAGGAGATACGTAGGAGCGGGCCATGTCCCGTCAAGCGCCTTTTTTATAAAAAAAATTCTTTTTTTAATAAATGAGATTTTCATTAAGTCTTTTTCAATGCATTTTTCAATAAAGAATAAAAGAGGCAAAATTAAGTATTTTCAAGTCAACACACCAAAACCGCATTTAATTAAAGGTTCCCTCTCAGTAGAGAGGACGTGTGGGGCGCTAACACCTTCCCTGCGCGTAACCGACCCCCGAACCCTAATCTCTAGTTTCACAAGACCAATCGCTTTCCAAAAAAGGTTTTCCCAATATTTTCCTTAATAAATATTGGTGGCGGCTTCATTGATTTTAGAAAAATTGTGAACGAGGAAGGTTCTCCCTCGGGGACTTTTTCGGGCGCAACACCATCATTCATAATCCTTTCCGTCGAAGATTGGGAGGTTCCCCGGAATACCTCCACTAGAGTTGTCTCGCGCTGCCATGAATCTTGATAGATTTTGTAAGGAGTTAACAAGCTCTGATACCAGTTTGTTGGGGATAAAGACGTGAAAGGGATAAGAAAGGGAGTTGCCGGCGCTAAGAGACAAGAGGAATGATTAGGGCAATATATCACAGAATAGTGAAAAACTGCACTGATTCTTATGCAAAAAAGGTTGTACATATTACATACTACTAATGTCTATATATATACAACAAAACAGTCCCAGACCCATAATTTCGACTGGCCCATTCGACTGGCCCATTTCGACTAGATTACTAACTACACCTACTATTATTACAAGCAATAGAATTACAAGGCATATCTCAATAAACTATACTATTTTCTGTCCGTCAATGTTGGTTGCCTTGGCAATTTCAGCGACATGGGAACGTGGCTCCCGAGTTCGAACCCGGGTGTGAACAGTGGTAGTGTGTGTATATTTTATCCATCCCCATTCATAAAATGGGCTCAAATGTCCCACTAATTTGAGTCAAAAAAAAATGTCCCACACTCAAGACAAGTGTTTATTCTTTCTTTCGTGCTACCCATCATGTCTCAAAACGAAGATCCCATGGGATACATGCATCCATAAGTACACGACACCAGTACCATACTTAGCTCATGAATGAGTTTTAATGACCCATACAAACCTGTTCCCTCCATAGATACACCCAAAAACCATGGAAACCAGAATTTATAGCTAGACCCATAACTTGTTTATACATTAGTTAATTCTAAATTGTATATACATGTGGATTTTGAATTCACCTTCATATTTTTGTCGCTTCTCATGACCACATTCTCATATTTGTTGGGGAGTACGGGGAGTGCCCGACTTTGATACCACTTCTTGGCCCGGAAATAACAATGAGCTAATGACTAATTACCCCTAAGAGATTTGAGCATCACATCTCCACCAAAAACCTTAAGTCAATGAGTATATATATGAGTCGCCTCTCTAATATACAGTATCATTTATTTAGTTCATTTCTAATCGATGTGAAACTAACTACTCACACTTGAATTCCCACCAATATTTACTACTATATATCTGTTTTTTAATTCCTATTTGATTCTTTGAATTCAATTTGGAACAAACCATTAAAGAGGAAATGAGTTTTGGATTTCAAATCAGTACATAGAAAAACCAAGAAAATATTATATTGAACACTTCTCATAAGGTCCACCAATTATTTGCTTCATCTTATGATACAAAGAAACCAGAGACCAGTTGACAGAAAATTTAGACACGGGGTTTCATTCTTGTAAACAATGTTATTGGCAGAAGGGGCACCAGCTGTATGTGTAGATCTCTGTTAACATTTCCCAGTGCAGAAAGAATCAAACAATACTTCTTAAATTGACAGAGCCAGCTAAGCTAACTCTTATCTTATAATCAGTGTTTGCCCTTGGCACGTCTCTAGGGCTTATCAATTACATTATTTGGTTACATGCATGTGTGTTGCTTTTTTTAATGTAAATTTAATGAGACCAGAATGTGAAACTACCTACTTATTTCCTAAATAAATAGGAATTTAAATTAAACTCTTTAAGGATCTTGTATCTTTTCAATCATCTAAAAACCTTATTATTAAAGATATTTTATGTGCTGTGCCAATATCCAGGAAGCTCACCTAAGTTTCATTTGGGTCAACAGAAAGATTGATGAAAACAATCAGTATATATATGTACCTACTTTGTTTCCATTTGGCATGGATTAAAGGATCCAACATATGTGTCATGCATGTGTGCACTGTCTTTTTCATTTCCAAATCTCAAATCTGAATTAGTTATTAGCAATAAAAGAAAAATTGAATATACATTTTCAATATGCCTACCCAAGTTGGTGTATGCATTGAATACATCATGGAACCAAAGAAGCTTTTTTGTTTGCTATATACGTGTCATCTTACATTATCTAATATTTTTCTATGTCCTCCAACTACAAGTTGTAATGACACATGCCCCACCATCACAAGCAATATCCCACCCCACGGTTGCTCCTCTATATATATAACCACAACAACAAAAGCTTTCATCACTTACATCAAATCCTCTTCCATCCAAAAAACAAAAACCTTAGAGAAATCAAATTATAAGAACCAATAAATTGAAACTATGGCCTGTTGGTCTGCAGAAAATGCCACAAAGGCCTATCTCAGCACTTTGAAAATGGTGAGATTTCTTGAATCTCTATCTTTAGCACTATTATTACATAATATATAGTATTTTATTTTCTTAATCTAATTTTTGGATTTTTTTTCTTCAGGGTGAAAAAGCCAAAGAGCCAAATGTAGCTGAATTCATATCAGCACTAGCAGCAGGAAACAATGCAGAAGTAATGATTGTAGCATGTGGTGCTGCAGCAGATTCCACCACACTAGCTTTAGTTGCTGCTGCTCATCAAACTGGTGGCCAAGTCATATGTATTATCCGTGACCAAAAACATCTAAATGCTTCAAAAATTGCTTTAGGAAGTGCTTCTCATCAAGTTCAATTCATAGTTGGAAAAGCTCAAGAAGTGCTTTTAAACCAAGCAGCAGATTTTTTGCTTATTGATTGTAACCTTGAAAGCCATCAAGAGATTCTCAAAACAATTCATGGAAAAGTGGTTGTTGTGGGATATAATGCATTTAGCTGTAGAGGATCTTGGTTATCTTGTGGATCAAAAACTCAGCTTCTGCCTATTGGAGAAGGACTTCTTGTTACAAGATTTGAAATATCTGAGAGTGGTACTTCAAGAAATGGAAGCAGATTTGGAAAGATCAAAAGTCGATGGGTTGTGAAAGTTGATAAATGCACTGGTGAGGAACATGTGTTTAGGGTTAGATTTCCTCATGGTCACGGGAAAGTTATTCAAGCTTAATTATATGATGATCAATATGTACAAAAACAAGACTAGATTAATTATCCCTTTTTTTCAATATTAGCTAAATGGAGTACTAAATTTTTGGTTTTATTAGAATTAGTTCTATTTTAAATGTATATACCAAATTATATCATATATATTAAATTGGTTGGAAAAACTTGTTATGTTTTGCATATATGTTTGTTCTATTGAAGAGAAGCTGTAATTAAATTTAAAGGTCATCTACAAATTATAGATTCTTGGTCAAATCAAATTGTTTCTCTCCTTTTTGTGATTCATGGATTGACCATAACTATTGTAGTTGCCAAAAGTTCATCAAGACATAAGGGGCACGTGAATCTTTGAAAGTTTATATTTGGGATGGACTTTGAACATAAGACCAACCCATAAAAGAAGTAAATGGGAAGGTTAAGGAAAAGATTGGTTCTTACAAAAATGTTTTGCATATTGTTTTAAAAAAAAAATGTTTTGCATATTATTTGCAATAGAATAATCAAATTATAAATCTGTCAAATTAACAAACACATGCATGATACTTTGTGTTGGGTTCTCTTGTGTGCTTGTTGTTATATCGTATACATATGTTGTTTTTGTGCTTTGCCATCTTTGAGTGACAAAAGTTATTTTGTATACAGATTCTTCTTGTGTTCCTTAATACACGTTATATATAGTCTCATATTAATTAAAGATATATATAGTCAGAAAACAATTAAAAAAATGTACATTTCTCACCTTAAAAATTGACTTTTTAATAGTGAACTAAACCTAAAATCTAAGAATCTACCAATTAACACAACTAAACCTTAAAAATCTACCAATTAACTTGGCTCTATTTGATTAGAGTCAAACCCAAAGGTCGTGAACAGTGAGTGTTGGGAGCCAAGAGAGCACTAGAAGCATCAACGAGCTAATGAATAGGATCATTAAGAGATTTGAACACCACATCTCCACCCAAAACTTTAATATGTTGAGTGTATATGAGTCACCTCTCTTATATATCTTTCAATTAGTTCATTTATAGTCAATGTCAGATTAACCACTTACACTTGAATTCCCAACACTGATTATCCCAGCAAAGGAAGTGCGAAAATATTCCCTAGCAGCATAGCATCAGCAACAAGCTGTACACGACTAACAGTAAGAATACCTTAAACTCATTGTTTTGCTACTCTCATTAAATTAAAATCACCTTTGCTGGTATGCTACTAGCAGTAACGTGGGGCATTTGAGGTTTTGTCTCAGTATATTGCAGCAGAAACCTTCTTAAGTGCTGGCTGCTTAGTCGTATTAGTGCATCATGTTAAGTGTGTAATAATTCATTAACAAGAAGTTTAATTAGTACTCGTCAACAGCTAATCGTTGCATACATGTTTTGGGAATCACTGCCAGCATTAACGTCTCATGTGAGCTTCTGAAGTTTTGTCTTTGGATGCTATTATAACAATTGCTTATTTTAATATTCTGCCGTGTTAAATTATAAGCTGTTGCCACTTCCTAATTCTGACACTGCTGCTGTTGCATGCTGTAGAGTTATCAACTCTTCCAACATTTACTTCACCACCAAGACTAGCAACTTGTACAATCAAAATTAAAAAAAAAAATTGGTGTTATTTATAGTTTTATTTTTTTAATAATAAAAATAGAAGCTCTTCAAACTACATACACAAGGAGGAAAGTTGATATTTAAAATACAGGCTAAATTATAGTTTTGGTCCCCCTATTTTCACAAATCCGGACATTTGGTTCCCTTATTTTAAAACTCAGACATTTAGTCCCCTATTTTAAAAAATTCAGAACATTTAGTCCAAATGGGGGTTTTTCTTTTATTTTTGCTGAATTGGCCTACTAACAAAAAAATTTGCTAATGTGGCTCTCATTAAATGACGTGGCAGCTGACTCAACTTGCCCACATCATTTAATGAAGCCACATAAGCATTGCCACATCAGATTTATTATTTATAATTATTAAAATAATTAAATAACTATATTATTTATTATTATTATTATTATTACTAAAATCAGACCATCAACACACTTTTTCTTCCTCTCCCTCTCCCTCTCCCTCTCATCTCCTTCGCTGCCACCATCAAAGCCACCACCGCTGCACACCGCTGCCATCAGAACCCAGAAATCGTTGCCTCCCTCTTTGTCTCCCTCTCTCTCTCTCCCTCCCTCTCTCCCTCTCATCTCCTTCGCTGTTCCAACAACAACAGAAATCGAACCCCCAGAAATCTCCTTCACCGATTTCTTCTTCTGCCATTTTTTTGCCCCAGAAATCGAACCCCTCTCCTTCTGCCATCGTTCTTCTCCCTCAATCGATGAACCCTCTTCTCCATCGTTCTTCTCCCTCTTCTTCTTCCATTGTTCCAACAACAACAGAAATCGAACCCCTTCTTCTTTCTGCTACCTCTGCAGATCCATAAGTAGATATGAAACGAAAAAAATGGCAGAAGAACACTGGGTTGTGTCACGTGGATCTGAAGGTTAAAAAATGGCGAAGAAGAAGAAGAACACGTGGATCTGTCACAGCGGCCATGGGTTGCTTGCGGTTGCGATCAGAAGCAGAGAAGGGATGGAACTCACGAACAGAGAGGAGGAACGGTGGCTCTGTCACGGCGGCCATGGGTCACGCGGTGGTTCTTCTGGGTTGCGTTTCTGGGTTGCGAGATTCTTTGTGTGTTTCTGGGTGAGTGAGAAGAAGAGAGGTTGAAGAGAGCTTGAATGTTAATTATTTTCCTCTAATGTGTTTTTTCTTTTTTGGGTGAGTGAGAAGAAGAGAGGTTGAAGAGAGGTTGAAGAAGAAGAGAGGTTGAAGAAGAGCTTGTTGTTGACGGTGGGTGAGAAGAAGAGAGGTTGAATGTTAATTATTTTCCTTTGATGTGTTTTTTAATTTCAATTTGAATGTTAATTATTAAAACCTTATTTTAATTTTTAATTCAAATAAATATTTAATTAATAAATTAATGACGTGTCAGATACTAGTGGCTCATTAAATGACGTGGCAGTCACATGTGGCGCTTACGTCAGGTGCCACGTCATTTAATGAAAGCCACCTCAGCCTTTTTTTTTTTGTAATGCATCCAGATTGGCCATAAAAATTGAAAAACCCCTTTTGGACTAAATGTCTTAAGTTTTTTAAAATAGTGGGACTAAATATCTGAGTTTTAAAATAGGGGAACCAAATGTCCAGATTTGTGAAAATAAGAGGACCAAAACTATAATTTAGGCCTAAAAAATAATATTATGCGCTATCAAATAATTGAAGTCAGAGATAATTCATAATAGCTTATTTCTCCCTAAAATTTCAGGAAAGTTCAATTTAGTAGTAGCTGACATTTCTAATATTCTTATTTAATCCTTGACTTTTGCAAACGTTATTCAAGTTAGCTTACTTGTGTGACGTGTGATTGTTTATTACTTGTGTGGTGTCCATGTTGCCAAATGTTAGAGACCACATTTAAAAAGGTCGATCTACGTAGCTTACCACTTATCATCATGAAATTTTGTGGACTACAACAAAATTTTAAGGACTAAATTAATACCATATTTTTGTTTAAAAGAAGTTGCTGTTGAACCAAGGGTAAACACTCCTTTATTTTGTATGATAACAAATTACATCATATCTACTAATGTTTCAAGATGAGCAAAGTGCAGGACTTAATTTAAAGAGAAGAAGACACAAAAGAAGAGAAGCTTGAAGAAGAAGCAACATATGAAGTTCAAAACCCTAAATTGTGTCTAAGCCTTTTAGGACACTTTGTAAAAGTCCTATCACCTAAAGTGTGTGGCACTTTAGCTATTGAGAGAGATGACTTTTCAAAACATGCATGATGCATAAAAATAGTTTTGAAAAAATATTTCACAAAATTGCATGCATGCATAAGGTGGCAAGTTGAAAAAAATATTTTTAGGAAAGCTTGGAATCGATTTCCAACCCATTTCATAGGCCTTGGAATCGATTCTCAGGACCTCCTATTTGGCCTGAAAATCGATTACCTCATGTTTCCAAAGGGCCGTGAATCGATTCCCATGCCTTCTAAAAAGAAAAGAAAAATCGATTCCCTTTATTTCTACATGGATAAGAATCGATTCTCAGGACCTCCATATGGCCTGAAAATCGATTCATGCCTTTCTACATAAGCATTGTAATCGATTCCCTCATTTTCCAAACATTAATGAATCGATTCCTCTCTTATTTCAACTAAACAAACAATCGATTCTTTTATTTTTTAAAAGGCAATGAATCGATTCATCAACATTTTAACTTGATCAATGAATCGATTCTTCACTTATATTAAATGTTTTTCAAAAATTTCAACGGTGCCTAAGCCTATAAATACATGGGTTGAGCTTCACCTCAAACATCTCTTCATCTCACAATTTCTCTCTATACGATTCTAGATCTATACTTGTGCTTCATAGTTTTATTTTGTTAAAAGCTTTTGATTTCGAAATTGTCATATCATTTCCAAAAGCTTTTATGTTTTTATAAATCTAGATCTAAGATCTTGTGCTTCATTGTTTTATTTGTTAAAAAGCTTTTTGATTTCGAAATTGTCATATTATCTTCAAAAGCTTTTTTATCAATCTAAATCTAAGATCTTGAGCTTCATTGTTTTGAATCTTGTTCAAAAGCTGTGTTTTTGAAAATCATATTTATCTTCATAAAAGCTTTTTTGCAAATCTAAGCTCTCATTGTCATATCAATTGTGAAGCTTTTGCAAAAGCAAGATCATATTCCATATCATATTTTTAGAGCATCTAAAATCCTAATATCACTCATCTCTCTCAGTTTCTAAACTGACACATTACTAAGAAGTGATTGGATCCATAGATCTCAACTGTGTAATTCTTATTTTGTTTTAGTGGTCATTTTGAAATCCTGGGAAGTTTTACTTGGGTCTCTCAATCAGGGTGATTGAGTTGGTTTTGAAATCCTTAGCGGGTGCTTGGGTTCTCAGTTCGGGGAATTGAGATTCACTATTGTTGAAGTCGACTGTTTGTAATAACTCTCTTCAATATAGTGGTTGCTAAGTCCAAGGGTTGAAAAGCCTAAGGCCGAGGACGTAGGGTTTTATCCCGAACCTCGCTAAACATCTGTGTCCCTCTATCCCTTCTCTCTTTATATTTTGCACTATTATTATAACTGTTTATTATTAATATTACTGTGCTTAAATTATCAATACTCATCAATCATCTTCTACGCCTCTTCTCTAAGATATACTATATCCCTTATAATATCTTTATTGGAAATATTGAATACAATTTAAACAACTCTTGCTTGTTTTTGTATCCAAAAGTTCAAATCACATTTTCCGCATTCGATTTGAAAAAGAATATAATCATCATTTGCGAAAAGAATCCATATTTACGCATAACCTTATTCACCCCCCCCCTCTAAGGTTATACTCTAAGTCTAACAAGTGGTATCAGAGCTAGGAATTGCATATTAGAGCTTTACATCTCGCAATTTATCCTTTACATATCTGTAATTATGGGTTCTTTCATGAAAGAAGGAATGTCCTCTAATAGGCCTCCTCTATTTGATGGTACTAACTACGATTACTGGAGTAGTCGTATGAAATGTCATGTGCAGGCAATTGACTTCACTCTATGGAGAATCATAGTGGATGGTCCTCTAATCCCGATGAAGATCAAGATCACAAAACCAGGTAATACTGATGGTGACACTTCAAAAATTCAAGCCACCGGCAAAGCTGAAGAAGTACCGGTGGAAGACATCTACACCATCGACCTGAGTGAGTTAAGAAAATCTGAGCTTGACAAGATATCCCTAAATGCAAAGGCCATGAATATCCTTCATCTATCACTCTGTGAAGAAGAATATGGTAGAGTAAAAGGGTGTCAAAGTGCAAAGGAAATCTGGGACTGCCTACAAGCCACTCATGTCGGGACAAGCCAGGTAAAAGATTCTAAAATTAGAATTCTCACCTCTGAATAAGAAAGTTTTAAAATGAAAGAAGGTGAGTCTGTCGCAGCAATGCATCAGAGATTAAATTTAATTGTAAACAACTTGAGGGCCTTAGGAAAGAAATACACCAACAAGGATTTGAATGGAAAGATCCTTGAATCCTTAACTGGTGAATTCTTCCCTAAGACTTGTGCTATAACCGAAGCCAAAGACATTGGCACTTTACCTCAAGAAGACCTTATTGGATCATTGCTAGCCTTTGAGGTAGTATTGGCTGCTAAAAAGAATCAAGAAAAGGAAGTGGTGAAATCTCTTGCCCTTGCTGCTAAAACTCCTAAAGTAGCAAGGAAACAAAGTGAGTATGATGAAGACATGGCTGAATTATTTGAAGAATTCATGAAATTCAACAAACTTGAAAAGAGAAATAACTCAAAGAAATCCAAGAAAGCTAAGAAGGCTACATGGAACAACTATTCTGACAGTGAAGAAGAGGAAGTTGCAAATGCCATCTGTCTCACGGCATGTGAAACACCTAAGGCTACTATATGGGATTGTCTTGGCTCTGATAGTGACACAGACGAAGAAGAGCAAATTGCAAATGGTGTTTGTCATATGGCAAATGACTCATCTAAGGTAAGCCTTAACTCTTCTAGTCTTTCTGATTCTTCTATACATGATGATCTATCTGATGGTTGTAGTAGTCAAGATTTGAGTGAGGCTTTTGATGCTCTCTATTCTGAACATGAAACTCTTTTGTTAAAATCTAAGAAATTGGCAAAGAGTAACAAAAGCATGCTCACTCAAATTGAGACTCTAGAAAATGAGGTAGCTAAGTTGAAGAATGAGCTACATGAAATAAAATCATTCAACCTTGAGTTTCTAGAGCTTAAACAAAATTTTGAAAAAGTCAAGGTTGAAAATGAATTTTTGAAAGAATCTTTGAAAAAGTTTGAGGTTGGTGAAAAGACCTTGACCAAGCTACTTCACTCCCAACATGAATATATTGATAGGAGAGGTATTGGGTACAAAGGTAATTCCACCTCCTCTGTTTTGAACAAGAAAATAACTTTTGTAGCTGCTACTTCAAGTTATACACCTACTGTTTTCTCATGCACCTACTGTCAAAAAGGGAACCATAGCTCACCTAGATGCCCTATCCGTAAATTATGTGAGCTTGGTACCCTTATACCTGCTTGTGAGAAACCAAGGTGGATTGTGAAAACAAACCTCTTGATGACTAACCCCAAAGGACCCAAAGAGAATGGGGTACCAAAATTTTCTACTTGATCTTAGTGCAGGTGTGCTACAAGGTATGAGGGTCAGATCAATACCTTGATAACAGAGACTCGAAGTTCATGACTGGAGACGCAAAAAGATTCTTAATACTCAGAAACAGCAGTCATGTGACCAGTAATATCAACAATAGAGGAAGAATCACCGGTGAAGGTTAGATTGGAAAAGTTCTATTCACCTTAAGAATAATTTATCACTTTTGTGAAATAAATTTTTTTTGTGTGCATCAAAGTTTTTTCGTCTCTCTATTGTGCTGGATTTGTGATGCAACATATTTTTTGTTAAAAATGATACCTATATTGTTGAACCAAGGATGATTATCTTGGGTTTCATATTTTTAACCATGATGATCCACCCTCTTTTTACTAAAGCCTTATTAAGGGGGATCACCAAGTAAGGGGGAGCATAGCATGAACTACTGTTTTTGATATATCATATGCTATGCAATGCTGCTTATTTATTATGCAAGTTTATAAAGTGCTTATGTTGTATGTTTTTTTTTCACCCCCCCTCCTTTTTGATGAAAACAAAGGGGGAGAAAATATGCAAGTTACTATTATATGTGGGGAGAAAATAGGAGAAAATATATGCTTATGCTTAGGGGGAGCTTTTTTAAAAAGAATTTTCATTATTATCAAACCCTATGCATAATGTAATTTGTTATCATCAAAAAGGGGGAGTTTGTTGAACCAAGGGTAAACACTCCTTTATTTTGTATGATAACAAATTACATCATATCTACTAATGTTTCAAGATGAGCAAAGTGCAGGACTTAATTTAAAGAGAAGAAGACACAAAAGAAGAGAAGCTTGAAGAAGAAGCAACATATGAAGTTCAAAACCCTAAATTGTGTCTAAGCCTTTTAGGACACTTTGTAAAGGTCCTATCACCTAAAGTGTGTGGCACTTTAGCTATTGAGAGAGATGACTTTTCAAAACATGCATGATGCATAAAAATAGTTTTGAAAAAATATTTCACAAAATTGCATGCATGCATAAGGTGGCAAGTTGAAAAAAATATTTTTAGGAAAGCTTGGAATCGATTTCCAACCCATTTCATAGGCCTTGGAATCGATTCTCAGGACCTCCTATTTGGCCTGAAAATCGATTACCTCATGTTTCCAAAGGGCCATGAATCGATTCCCATGCCTTCTAAAAAGAAAAGAAAAATCGATTCCCTTTATTTCTACATGGATAAGAATCGATTCTCAGGACCTCCATATGGCCTGAAAATCGATTCATGCCTTTCTACATAAGCATTGTAATCGATTCCCTCATTTTCCAAACATCAATGAATCGATTCCTCTCTTATTTCAACTAAACAAACAATCGATTCTTTTATTTTTTAAAAGGCAATGAATCGATTCATCAACATTTTAACTTGATCAATGAATCGATTCTTCACTTATATTAAATGTTTTTCAAAAATTTCAACGGTGCCTAAGCCTATAAATACATGGGTTGAGCTTCACCTCAAACATCTCTTCATCTCACAATTTCTCTCTATACGATTCTAGATCTATACTTGTGCTTCATAGTTTTATTTTGTTAAAAGCTTTTGATTTCGAAATTGTCATATCATTTCCAAAAGCTTTTATGTTTTTATAAATCTAGATCTAAGATCTTGTGCTTCATTGTTTTATTTGTTAAAAAGCTTTTTGATTTCGAAATTGTCATATTATCTTCAAAAGCTTTTTTATCAATCTAAATCTAAGATCTTGAGCTTCATTGTTTTGAATCTTGTTCAAAAGCTGTGTTTTTGAAAATCATATTTATCTTCATAAAAGCTTTTTTGCAAATCTAAGCTCTCATTGTCATATCAATTGTGAAGCTTTTGCAAAAGCAAGATCATATTCCATATCATATTTTTAGAGCATCTAAAATCCTAATATCACTCATCTCTCTCAGTTTCTAAACTGACACATTACTAAGAAGTGATTGGATCCATAGATCTCAACTGTGTAATTCTTATTTTGTTTTAGTGGTCATTTTGAAATCCTGGGAAGTTTTACTTGGGTCTCTCAATCAGGGTGATTGAGTTGGTTTTGAAATCCTTAGCGGGTGCTTGGGTTCTCAGTTCGGGGAATTGAGATTCACTATTGTTGAAGTCGACTGTTTGTAATAACTCTCTTCAATATAGTGGTTGCTAAGTCCAAGGGTTGAAAAGCCTAAGGCCGGGGACGTAGGGTTTTATCCCGAACCTCGCTAAACATCTGTGTCCCTCTATCCCTTCTCTCTTTATATTTTGCACTATTATTATAACTGTTTATTATTAATATTACTGTGCTTAAATTATCAATACTCATCAATCATCTTCTACTCCTCTTCTCTAAGATATACTATATCCCTTATAATATCTTTATTGGAAATATTGAATACAATTTAAACAACTCTTGCTTGTTTTTGTATCCAAAAGTTCAAATCACATTTTCCGCATTCGATTTGAAAAAGAATATAATCATCATTTGCGAAAAGAATCCATATTTACGCATAACCTTATTCACCCCCCCCCCCTCTAAGGTTATACTCTAAGTCTAACAGTTGCACCGATTACTTTTTTCCTGCATTTTCTCATCTTCTTTCTACTATTTCCTTCTCTATTTTCTGCATCATTTGTGTTCAAAAGGTCCATCTTTGGCCTAGAAGAATTTGCTTTAAAACAAATTATGCCATATAAATTTGATTTAGTCCAAAGGAGGCAATTCTGAATTAATTTGTTATTCATAAAACAGCAAATTAAATAAGCTTTTAGAAGATAAAAGAAGTATCAACTAGAAGTATCCAAAACTAGGATACATTAAGCCAATTATGTACCATGATATTTTAATGTAATCTCTAAATTGAATTATATTCTGAATTGATTTGCATTGCTTTATGCCATGCTGATTTGGTTTAAGCTTTATACCATGTTGATTTTTTTTTAGTCCAAAGGAGACAACTCTCAATTGATTTTCCATCTATTTCAACACTTTGACTTATCTTTATCTTAAAAACTCGAACAACTCTCACGTGTAAACTATTGCACACGTATATGTGGTCATTTGTTTTGCTGTTGTTTTTTGCTCAATGTTATCTTCTCTTATAAAAAAATTATTTCTTCATTTGTTTGTTGTCTCCGTAACATATTGCCAGCATTATACTAAGCTAATGATGTGTCATTTTAATGCTCAATTTAAGTGTCACACTCTAAATTTGCCACACATTATTACTTGTCATTGTAATTGTGGTGGTTGATTAATATTCTGCCACCTGTTTTTTTATTCGGTGGATATCCACCTATTTAATTGCCTCTACAACCATCAAACAAAGACCTCACTTCACTGGAAAAAAAAATAGAGATGGGAAACAAAGGAAAAAGAAAAAACAGAACCAGAAACCAAAAGAAAACAATTTCATGGCAATCAATGTCCTATTGGCATCAGATTGCAAGCAATAGCAAGAGAAAATGGAAAGGGAGAACCATTCAGCCACAAAGACACCAAATCCTTTGATGAGGGTCCCCCACCGCGTCCAAACTCACCATACCGGGAACCACCTCTTCATCTCATTCAGACCTTGCCTTTCAATGTGTTTCTCTCTTTCTCTCATGCCGCCTCTTTTCCATCAATTATTCACAAGTATTTTCAATCATATCTAACACCTGTGAATGCCACAGAATGAAAATTTGCACATAACAAAGGAGTAATTAATTCTTTACAACATGGTGTCTTCAAGAAATTATGCATGTACTCCAACATGTTTCTAAAATTATGGTAGATCAATGAGGAATAGAAAGTAGAGCAGGGACTTGCAATGAATAAACCTTCTAATATTTTTTTTCAATTTGACAGTACCAAAAATTAGAATATGCTTTGCATTGTAATTGTATGGATCCATTATGCAAAGAAACAAAATTTATAGATTGATAGTACACTATGAAATCAGGGAAGAAAAATTACTTCTTGTGTAGCAGCAAAAAAGAGCTTATTATGCAATAACACTGCTTGAGGTCCACCATAGTAAGCATCTGGGACTTCAGTTTTAGCAAGCTAATTTTGGCTCACTTCAGCAACCTTAATCTCTCCCAAATTGAGATGCTTACTCATCCTATTAAAGGAACAAATCAAAGCCAAACTAACCAGTTTTGTTTTTAACATTTAAGACCAACAACAAAAACAGATAGCCTTATATATCAACATCCAAGCATTATAAAGATGTTGCTATAGTGTGTGTTGAAGGAACAAATCAAAATCAAACTAACTAGTGTTGCTATAGTGTGTGTTGAAGGCTCAAAGCATTAGCATATATCTTTACAAAACAATAGAATTACCTGAATAAGTTGTTTGAGTTGTTTGAGGCACTATTTTGAGGTTTGATCATCACAAACAGCCCTGACTTCCTTTATTGCACACAATTGTCCATTTTCCCTATCAAAGTTTCAATTAAAGCATTTTAAAGAGGTATAATAAACATAGGAAGCAAAATATATATATATAGTCTAGATTAGGATCGATCCCACAACACAACAACATTAGGGACACAACAAACCCATCCAGATCCAAATTAGCACACTTAGATGTAAAACATATTATCTATCTACTTGCTATCATAATCACTACAAAAATAACATTGATTTCCTACGAATGTTTTCGACGAAACACATTTCGTCGTCATTTGTGACGGATTTGTGACTGCTTTTTGTCACAAACGTTCAATAAAAAAAGCGTGTATTGTCCTGCATGGGTTTTCGACGAAATCGTAGTCCGTCAGTAGTTTCCGACGGATATATCCGTCACAAACCCTTAAATTCGGTCGCAAACGAAAATATCCCAATTAAAACGGAATCTCTTCCCTCGAACCCTCTCATTTCACGCAGAACTCTCCACTCTCACTTCTCTCTCAATCGCCTATTCACGCAGAACCTCTTCTCTCTCGTCTTTCACCTTCCACCCGCCTCCGCCGCTGCTCAGCCAGTCCTGCGCCGCTCACCACCACCATTTCGTCCCCCCTATTCAACCGCCGGTCATCTCTCCACCACTAAGGTACATAATCGCTCCACCACTGCCAATCCGAGCCAAAACTAGACAACGACTTATTCTTCTTCCTCAAGGGTATGTTTTCTTCTTCTATTACACTTCTATTATACTTCTATTTAACACAAAGCCCCTAATTTTTGATTAACTCGAAACCCTAACCCCCTTTTCCTAATTTGTCAGCTTCTATCTGAACCCTAAGCTTCCTTTGTCCCTATATCAAGCTTGGAAGAAGCATTCAGTGACTGTTCCTCTATTTTGAAGCTTCTAGGTAAACATATTTGCATTTGATTTTTGAATTTTAATTTGTTGAATTCTGAAACTGATGTTTGTTGCTGCTCCTGCTCCTATTTGGCTCGATGGTGCCACCTACTTAGGTCAACATTATGCTGATAATTTCCTGTGTAACGTTTGGGAGAAAGTCGATTTCATCACCTATTTTGAGGATGTCCTCACTCAAAGATCTGTTGAGTGGATCTTCCGCTCCTCCGGTAATTACTCATTTTGCTTATAATTAAATTATTACTCTTTCATTTATATTAAGAGTAGTATTTTCCTATTAGTATTATTATATGTTAATTAAAATAAGTAATTAATTAATTAGTAGTCAACGGGCTAATTAATTTGGTAAGTGGGTGCGTGCAGGAATGGTTGCTCATGTGATGACATTTGAGGTTGGTGCAGTGCTGGTTCTACCTCAAACATACAACAACAGAAGGAGCAGCAAATTCTTAGATTTTGAACCTGCTGTTCTTGTTGGTTCTACTGGGACATTAACTAGTGAGATAGGCCGTCTGGCATATGCTAAATAATTGTGAGTCGTGAGACTAACATGTGCACTCTCTGTGTTTATGTAGTAATAAATTAATCTGTACTCCCTTTGTTTTTGTTGGGATAGTAAAACCTTGGCTTAAATACAGTTTTGGTCCCCCTATTTTTATCAATTCACGATTTTGGTCCCCAAAGTTTTAATTTGACGATTTTGGTCCCCCTATTTTCCCAATTTGAAAAATCATAGTCCCCCACTTAAAAAAGTCAAAATTGAAACTCAATTTTGACTTATTGTCCTATGTGGCAGCCTACGTGGCACCCCCCACCCCACCCCACCCCCCCCACCCCCACTGTTCATCTTCCCCTCCCCCCTCCCCCACCGTGACCCCTCCCCCCTCCCCCCCTCCCCCACCGTGACCCCTCCCCCCACCCCACCGTGACCCCTCCCCCACCCCCACTGTTCCTCTTCCCCTCCCCCCTCCCCCACCGTGACCCCTCCCACCCCCCACCGTGAACCAAATCTCTCTCTCTCTCTCTCTCTCTCTCTCTTTCCTTCGCATCTCCACCTCCCCCCATCGATCTCCCATCGCATCTCCACCTCCCCCCATCGATCTCCACCGTGAACCCCACCCCACCCCCATCGCATCTCCACCTCCCTCTCTCTCTCGCTCACCGTCTCTCCCCTCCCCCCTCGATTTCCCTCTCTCTCTCGCTCACCGTCGCTCTCTCTCTCCTTCGCATCTCACCGTCGCTCTCCCTTCGATCTCCATCGCTCTCGCTCGCCGTTCTCTCGCTCGCTCGCCGCTCGCTCTCCCCCCCCCCCTTCGCAACTCTCTGTTCTCTCTTTGCGTCTCTCTCTCTCTGCGAACTCTGGGGGTGGGGTTGGGAAGAGGAACAGTGGAGGGTGGGGGTGGGGGTGGGAGGGGGAACAGTGAAAGGGGGAGGAGCGACGGGGAGGGGGAGGAAGAAGAAGGGGGGGTGGGGGGTGGGGGTGGGGGTGCCTACGTGGCAGTCTACGTGGACTGCCACGTAGGATGAGTGGGTCAAACTGAGTTTCAATTTTGACTTTTTTAAGTGGGGGACTATGATTTTTCAAATTGGGAAAATAGGGGGACCAAAATCGTCAAATTAAAACTTTGGGGACCAAAATCGTGAATTGGTCAAAATAGGGGGACCAAAACTGTATTTAAGCCTAAAACCTTTGGTATTACTAGTTTGTAAAGTCCAAACATGCGCATGAATTTTGTATCAGAGTCTTGTTGGAAGCTGCGGTATTAGTATTGATCTAGTTCCCAAGAGCTGAACTAGTTCACATATATAGCTTTGCTCAGTTCTGCATACTTGCATTTCTCATATTTGAGTTCAGCTCACACATGATTTTTAAGGTTGTGGGATTGAAAAGGAGAGAATAGAAAATGGATAGAAAGAAAACCGGGTGATTTTATATGTTTTTTAGATGAAAGGTATTAAGACTATTTTTATAGATCTTGTGATTTGTGACTTTTTGTGCTTTTGATTTCCCCGTGTGTGATGTGATTTTGTGATGGTTGTTTGTCGAACAATGGGATTGAATTTCAATAAGATTGGGATGTTCTTTCTTTGCATGATTCATTTGGATATGCTATGTTGTTCTGATTTTCGGATGTTGGAGATGTAGTTCTTGGCATTGGATTAGGGATTCTTTGGAATTGATTGATTGGGGCTTGTTTGGATTTTATCTTAGGGTAGAAGAGGGTTATATTGGAAATCTGTTTGCCTATGTAAATTTGTACTTTTCTGCATTACTTATGCATGTATCAGTAGTTGTTGCACTAATAAGAAGTCCAAAAGAATTTGGCACTCAAAGGAAGATTTCCAGATTTGAAGTTTCTATGCAATATGATAATATCACTTAATTTTCTTTTCACATGCTTTAATAATATTATTGACCATGCAAGGAAAGGATATATATATATATATATATATATATATATATATATATATAATCAAGTGATCAATTAATGATTGCTATTACTATGTGGATATTCTAATTTTGTGTTACAACTATAGGTTGATAGGGAGGCTGAAATGAGGAGAATAAAGTTGGAGGTCGAGAAAACAATGGAGATGTATAACACATCCTGTAGAGAGTATGAATTAATATTTGGACTCATTTCATGCTATGCCAATTTTACTTGATCATTTCATGCTATGACGTTCACTATGTTCGAATTAATGCTAAAGATATAGGAATGATCAGAAACTAGGTGATCCCCCTCTCCTGATCTGTAAACTCGCCAATCACCATATGTGTAACACTATAAATATATAATGGGCTAACCTTTAAGTATTTTTCATTTATTTTTTCTTTCTCCTTTCTAGCACAAAGTGGATTAAGATGCAAAAACAGCTTTCAAAGGATGAGTTTGTTTCAGCTTTAGTGATATTGTCAGTAGAAACTGGACCAACACAGGGGACCATTGTATTTGTGTCATTGTGTATGTAAGTCCCACTTGGTAAAGATCATTTCTTTATAGCATCTCTATCCGGCCATTTTAAGGATGATAAGTAACATAATTTGGTTGCTTTCTTGTTTGTTTGTTTGTTTGTTTGTTTATGCAGATTATTACCATGCTTCAAAGAAATGAGTACCAGGAGAGCACTTAAGTTCCGTTCAGTTGTATTTGTTTGAGGTATAATTTGTTATTCTACTTATTCTCCTTCTCTGTTATCTAATCCATCAATTGATAGAAACACATTGATAGAATAGATGCTGCCTATATCATAAAGGAACAATTATAACATTAACTATTTAACTAAAGCTATCATAAGCAATTATACAAACTTACCTGACAAAACCATTTGATACCAAAATCTTACATGCTAAAATTTAAGAATATCTGCCAATCTTTATTACCTACCAATCTAATATTATCGAACAATGTTTGTAAGCATTAACTAGTTCTGCACATACTGCTCTATTGCAATGTTGAAATGAGAATACAATCATGTCTGTAAGCATTAACTAGTTCTATAATCAACAAGCCATTACATCTTACAGACTATGTTTTTCTTGTTTCTGAGTTACTTAATATTTCATTTCATTTACCATATTATATCCATAGTATTACATAAAATTTAGTTATCCTCTACTTGAAGGCTTAATTTGTTCTTCATAATATTTGTGTGTAAAGATCTTCAATTTGCATTTTCTTATGTTGTTTTGCTAGGCAAAGTATAATTCCATGAATTGTAAGGATGGTAAAGGAGTGGTCAGTATGCTATCATTTCAAGCTGCCAAGATTAGGCTTCTATGTAGTTTGATCATTGAGACAAATAATGTAGGTATCTTTCTAAAAGTGTCTATTTATCAAGAAATTGATATATAAATGGTTTTTTCTACTATCTCACATCTTAAGCAGAAACTAGTAACGGGTAATTTACTAATTTATCACAGCAGACCAGAGTGATTTCAAAGCTTAACTATAAGTGTGTATATTTCTGCCAATCTTGATCTATTTGGGTTACTATGATATTATTATTATATCTCTGGATTCTCCTCATTTGAGTACAAGGCATCAGATATTTGACCTTGTGTCCAAACTTTTCCCATCTTGATGTAAACCTAAACTTGTTTTTCAGTTTCATTTCAACTATAAGAAAAAATTGTGAAGCCATTAAGTATTCAACATAATTTCTTCCTGTAGTTTTGCACGTTTGAGTAATCTTGTTCTATTTTCTGACTTTGTCATTCTTTTTAAGTGCACTTTAATTAGTTATATCTTGCTTATTTCCTACAACTATAAAATATCAATTGCCTCCTAATGTTCAACTATATTTGCCCTTTTATTTTGCAGTTCCATTTGTGAAAGTGACAAGCTTCACTTCATTGTCAAAATTAGAGAAGTTGAGTATTGGATCCAAACACTCCAAAGATTTTGTTCTAGTTGTGAAAGAGGAAAAATAATGTTAGGAGCCCGGCAATAGGTGTACATACAATAGGTGTATCTCTTTTGATACTAGATAGATAGTTAATAATTCTTAATTCTTTTCAAGAGTTATTGCAAAGTAAGTTACTGATACTTTATATTACTAAACTTTTTCTTTTGGCAATAAAAAGAACGAGTTATTGCTTGTGTATTTGTATTTATTATTAGTTGGTTGTTGCTAACGTATGGTTTTATTTTTTTTTTTATATTTCTGACGGATTTCCGACGGATTTGCGACCAAATTTGCGATGGAATTTTGCGACGGCTTTGCGACGGAATTGTGACGGAGTAGTTTGCGACAAAAAAATCCGCCGGAAACAATTTGCGACGAGCGTTTTTGCGATGGAATTTTGTCCGTCGAAAATGCCGTCGGAAATGTCATTTTGCGACAAAATTTTCTACATTTGTGACAGATATTTTCGTCGGAAATCAACGAATTTCTTGTAGTGAATAAAATGAAATACTAAAGGTTAAATATGACCAACCAAAAACTACGCTGATAAACTGAATTATTTTGACAGCTAGTATTGTTTGCTGTCCACGTATTTTTAGGTAGCCACCTGCCAAATTGTTGGGCCTCTACTTTTTCCCATGTGTACTAATTCTATTAGTTTTTTTCCTTATAAATTTCAATAGTTTCTGCCATTTTCATGTGACAGCCATCTTTGCACTTTCTGCATTTTGTGTTATTCTTTTCTTCTTTTCTCTTTGCTCTTTTGTTAGGGGAGCGGATTCAATGCCTTGAGCGCCGGAATAACTTGCTGCCTTTCCCATATTTTTGTCCGTTAGATCAATCAGATGCACTAGATTGTGCCATCTGGAATTTTTTTTCCCAAAAAACTTAAAACGCAACACACACGAACACAATAACTCCTGCTCTGTCAACTCTCCGCTGCCGCCTTCCGCCTCTGCTCCGACCTGCTCCCCGTTTGTCTACTTTTGTTCTGTTGCAATGTTGATCATCTTTTGTATTGCTTTATTTTGTTTTGAGTTTCTTGGTTTTACAATCGAACTCTATTTGAAAGGATTGACACAGCATGTGAAGATCAACAAAATGTTCATCAAGTAAGAAACTAGAAATGGGAATTATTCCAAATAAATTGCAGAAAGTAGATGTCCTTATAAAAGCCATGTTGAAATCCGACTTGAAGTTTGTGGCAATCTGATATTTTCCAATATCAATTTCCCAGCTTGAGGGAAATGCTGGGAATCAACCTTGAAATATTGGAGGGATTGCAGTCAGCTATTGCTTGAGTTTATGTTGCAACGAACAAAGCACTGTCGGAGAAGAAGCAAAAGGTGATAGCGTAGAACGGGCGGTGTAAAGCAGGTGTAAGTGGTGGTGCATAGGAACGTTGAGGCGGCAATTAAGTTGCTTGTATGTGTGTTGCGTTTTAAGTTTCTAGGGTGAAAGTTTCACGTGGCACATTCTAGTGCGTGTGATTGATCTAATGGACGAAAATAAGGGAAAGGCAGCAAGTCATTCCCGCGCTCAAGGAATCGAATCCGCTCCCTTTTGTTAGTTTGCATCTTTAATAATTAAGAGACCAAATTAAAACTTATAAATAAGTTAAGGGGCCTAAAAGGTAATATAAACTAAAACCAAAGTATTTGCGAAAAGGAAAGAAACACTTGATTTTTTTGGTATGATTGTGAGAAATATGCAAATATTATTTTGTTAAAAACCTTCATACAAAACATGTATAGTTTCATCAACAAGTTCTTCCTTGAAGTGAAGAAACTCAGCAGGTTTCAACTCTTCAACAACAAGAGCATGCACATTCACTCTGAGATATTCCCAAACACCAGGCCTTGGGCGAACAGCCAAAGCAACCCATGGTGGTAAAACTATAGCTTCCTACAAAGTAAAAAATAAATTAGAAAAATCAACAAACCCTACCAATTATATCATATAAGGTTGATCAAAAAAAAGAAGTTACCTGTGCTGATCTCAAAACTTCACCAAAAGCCCCATCAGTGGGCTTCTGTCTACTCTCCTCAGGGATTTCCTCAAACTCAGTAATTATATGGTGGTGTTGCAGGATTCCCTTCAGTTTGCTTCAATCCTTTCAAAATCCAAAACATTTTCAGTGTTAACAGTTGCATGTAAAGTTGTAAACTCCTACTAGCTTATAAATAAATAGAAATAATTAAAAATATTGAACTTAAACCACTGTGATCTTAGAACTGATAAAAGCAAGTTACTTTGAGAGAAGGGACAAAACTTCATTCCTATTAGCAGTTAAGGTCTCATCAAGTTCCTCACCAACCACCTGTCCAAAAAATTAAAAAATAAATAAATTCATTTTCAATTATATTTTCTTTTACCTTGACTATCAAATATGGTTAATTGCAGTGCTCATAGTTACCACCAAGAAAGGCTATAAGAATCAAACGGGGCATTTAAATTCATGTTACTTTACATATATAGTATAAAAATTGACCAAAATTGACCATTGAATGTAGTATAAAAATCTTTCACCGGTGAAACACCAAAATTGACCATTGAATGTAGTATAAAAATTCATCAATGGTTGAGATTTAATATTGGTTGATTCAATCTTAACCATTCATAGCATTTTAAACAATATCCAATGGTCAATTTTAGTGTTTCACCGGTGAGAGATTTGATTTTCTCTCTCACTCTAGAAGCACCCCATAAAAATTTGGAAAAAAATTTGGTCTATAAATATATTAGGTTTGTTCCTCGATATCGAATAGGTGAAAAATGAAAATAAATTTCGTGACGAATTATGTAATGTTGTTCCTCAGTAACCTGTTTGATGAAACAAAATCTTAACGAAATAAGTAAAGTACAATCCTAACCCTAAGGATGTCAAAATGGGGTTGGCCCAGCGGGCCGGGCGTTCGCCCACCAAAAAAAGGCTGCCCGCCAGCCGGTGTTGCCCGGCCCGCTTCGCCCGCCAGCCCGCGGGCTAAACACTGTGGCGGGCCAAACCAGCCCGCCACTTCGCGGGCTTGCGCCCGCGTTCTGTTAATGGGCCGGGCCGAGCCGCCCGATTTTTCGCGGGCATAGCGCTTAACGGGCTGGGCTGGGCAGCCCGTTTTGGCATCCCTACCTATTCTCGGGTTTATCCGAAGCCCATCGTGCCGGCCAGGCCCAATACTATCATCGGGCCCATCGGACTGGGCCAATAAAGATATCATTGATTTTGGGTTACTAATTTTAGGGCCCAAACCCTATTAAAACTGCGAAGAACTAATGTCCGAAATATTAGATGACAAGTTTGACTGGTGTTGTGCATGTGACTCGGCCTCGGGGTTAACAAAGTAACTTTCGTACAATCAGCTAATGTACCAAATAGTAGCGTTGTTTTCCTAAGAATAATACTTAAACGTAAGAAGACAAAATGTCATAAACGTTACATGAAAAGCCCGACTGGTGTTGTGTGATTCAGGCCCAACGTTAATAAATTAACTTTCGCTAGATTCTTATCATAGCAAGTAGTAGCTCTTTTGCTTAAGGATAATACTTAAAAGTGTGAAGACAAAATGTCACGAACGTTAAATGACAGGCCCGACTGGTGTTGTGTGATTCAGACCTGAGGTTAACAAGGTAACTTTCATACAATTCGTATCGTACCAAATAGTTGTGTTGTTTTCTTAAGGGTAATACTTAAAAGTATGAAGGCGAAATGTAGAAATATTAAATGACAAGTCCGACTTGTGTTGTGTGATTCAGGCCCGACGTTAATTGAAAGTGCTAAAATAAATTGTCTACGCCGAAATTTGAAAATTATCCTAACATCAGATGGTGTACGAGAGAGTCTTCGAATGTAAACCTTATCACCAATATTATTTCCTGATGTCTCTTAGCCGCATCATTTAAACCACCTCGTGCATAGCACGCCAATATTATTTCCTGATATGACTTTACGTTAACCTTACTGTTTCATAGTTGCCACGCGTGTCTCTTAGCCGCATCATTTAAACCACCCGGTGCATAGCACGGGTGTACGGTCCTAGTGAACGTTATTGATGTTGGTTCCACGTGGAGTTACTTTGTTATCATCATTTGATAGTTGATACTATATTGTTAAAGAAATCAAGGAAAGTGTAATATCTCATTCGAATAAACGGTTTTAGAAAATTTGATTTTGTTGAGATTTTGAGTAGTGGTCATGTTTCAACTTTCAACATGTCAATAACTAACTGAAATTGATATGATCATGGATGCATTGAGTTTGTGGAAGTAAACTAACAAAGATACATGTTACGTGAATGATGTTACACCAATTCCTTACCATTATTGTGTTTCATAAGGAATCAGACTTCAAACAGTGAAAATCAAGAGGGGTTTTTACTATGAACCTTTGATCAAGCCTCTGGTGAGTGATTTGATCCTGATTTTGCGCTTGATCTGCAAAATCAAACTCAGAATAAGGAACCCTAGCAGAGAGTTTCAAGAGTGAAAGAAAGAAACGAAAGAAAGAAGAAAGAACAAGAGAGAGAGAGAGAGAATTTTTGATAATCTGAAGAGCAAAACTGGGTTTTTGCGCTTTTATATTACGGGTTGTTATTCGGGTTAAGTGGATCCGCGAAATTTACCGTTTCAATCGGGTTTTGGCTGCCGCTTGTACCCGGTTAACAACCTGGGTGTTTGATAGTTGGATAACTGTGGTTTTTGGTCTATTGGGTTGGGCTTATTTGTTGCTATTTGCTACCCTCAGTATTAATGGAGTGTGACAGATTCATTTGTGCGGACATAGGCCGAGTTTAGATTAAGAATCAATTTCCTTCTAAAATCCTTTTGTTGATTTCAGTTAAAGATCACGAGTCATGTTTTTCAGTTAAAGACAATGGTTGACAGGGAGATTGACTTGAAAAATGTTTGTAAAAGTGAGGGACTAAGTAAGAATATTAATAATCTCGGGGATTAAGCTGAACTTTTCTAAAATTCTAGGAACGAAATAGACTATAACTCATTTAATATATACTCTTCCCTAAAAAAATTAAATTTGATAATCTAATTCTTTTGGCATTTTATTTTAGAATGCGAATTGACAAGAGCATGTCAATCTTTCAAATAAGTTGGTTGCATTAACCCAAAGCTTTCCTCTATATATAAGCAAAAATAGCAAAAAGTGGTGATTTTGGTAATTCAAAATATAAGTAAATTCTAACTAATTTCACTAAATTGAATATTATCCTTCAAGAATTAAATATCATTCATTTAACGATATCTGGAACAAGTTGCCATAAAAATTAAAATAATAAAAAAGATAGTTTGGGAAATACACTTATTTGAGTATGTAGGAAGTAAATCTTGCTAGGGTTTTAGGGTAATTGTGCATTCCGTATCAAGATTAATTACTGGTCAATGGACAAGTGGCATAACCCCGAGAAGATTACCGGACAATCGAGCACAACTATCCATAATACGTCACTAAAATTCGTGCATTACTGCCGGGAGTTTGGCGGATTAAATCCGTCACTACATTACCGGCGGATTTTGAGCATTTCCATTTTCCGGCGGATTAAATCCCCCAATAAATTACCGGCGGTTTTTTATGAATTTTCGGCGGAATAGCTTTTTTGGAAAAATGGAAAAAAATAAAACAGGGGCGCCGGTAAATACGCTTACCGACAGATAATTTCCGTAATAAAAAAAATATTTTAAAACAATCTGCCGGTAATAGCCTCAAATCCGCCGGCAATGCACCACTAATAAAAATCTGCTGGTAATAGCCTCAAATCCGCCGGTAAGCACAAGTTTTGGCGGATTTAATTTAAAATTCAAAAATCAAAAATCCGTCGGTAATCATAATTTTCGGCGGATTATTTTGAAATTCAAATTTCAAAAAATCCGCCGGTAATCGCAGAAAATCCGCCGGTAAGCATAAAATCGCAGAAATTTGACTGTTGAGACCAAATCCGCCGGTAAACACATAATCCACCGGTAATTAGCCGTTGGGACTCTCTCCCCTTCACAACCTTATAAATTCTCAATCTCTTCTCACATTCATACACTTCATTTTTCTCAAATCTCTTCTATTCTCTTCTCACATTTCTGTTTTCTCAAATCTTCTCACATTCATACACTTCATTTTTCTCAACTCTCTTCTCTTGTCTTCTCACATTTCTGTTTTCTCAATCTCTTCGCAAATCTTCTCACATTCATACACTTCATTTTTCTCAAATCTCTTCTCTTCTCTTCTCACATTTCTGTTTTCTCAATCTCTTCTCAAATCTTCTCACATTCATACACTTCATTTTTCTCAAATCTCTTCTCTTCTCTTCTCACATTTATGTTTTCTTAATCTCTTCTCTTCTCAAATATTCAGTCTACGAAAATATTTTTCAAGCCAGAGTCTTCTCTTCACTACCGGTAAATACGCAGCAGCCTCAACAATAGCTCAACACAGACCTTAACACTAATTGTTTTAGTCAATATTTTTAAATAAACGAATTCAAAAATCTGTTTTTAAAAATTTTAAAAAATTAAATAATATTAATTTTTTAAATAAACGAATTTAAAAAACAGTTTTTAAAAAAAAAATTACCGGCGGATTTAGTTTCCGTTTAAAATAAATATTTTTAACAAAATTAATTGCCGGCGGATTTTTGGGTGATTACCGGCGGATTTTCCGCCGCTAATTTCCGGACGAAAAATCCGCCGGTAACCGTTACCAGCGGGCGAACTACCGGCGGATTTTGGCCATTACCGGCGGATTTTGTTCGCCGGAAACCCCCAAAATTCTTGTAGTGCGTGCATAATAGCTATCTTATCTACGGGTGATAATTTGTGTATAATTGAGTCTTTTTTTTGTCAAATATGCAATATTTCATTGAACGCGGGCAAAGGCCACCGAAACATTTCACAGCGAGTAAGCCACTGGCTTACAGAGGAAACAACACCAAGTTCTCTATAGGACATTACGCATCAGGTTTAGCTAAAAACTCTAAATTAACAGATAAACTTAATGAAAGGCATAATTAAAGCATAACCATAACACAAAATTAAACAACAGAGAATGACACAGTCTAGTTCCCTAGGATTTTCACTGGCAAATTACCAAATGTACCAAAATGCCATTCTTTTTTCTCCACCATCCCACAAGCAAACAGAGCAAAGTGACAGGCAACTAGCATGCATGCCGAAGCCATATTCCACGACAAAGCATCACTGCAAGTCACCACAACCAAGAGACAGTAACCACGGAGAAGAAGCGAGGGAAAGAACAAAAAGTGCTGAACTTTCCCCGTAAATGACGGTCAAACAGCTAAGAGGAACACTTTCCTTGAGAGACGATGGCCACACAGAATAGAAACATACTGAGGAAGAGAGGTGAAGGATTTGCTGAATGCCACATCAACCAGCTCCATACAATCATCACCACCAAAATCGAACCATCATCCAAAACAAACAACAACCAAATTACCAGCACCACCAGTAAGCAAATCACAGGTTCCATATCGCCAAAACAAGAGTCCCACGAAGTTGGAACAGGAGGTAAGACAGAAGAGTCCATATTTACCCTGTATTTGAAGGCCAACTGACCCTAGGGACAAAAGTTCAGATGCTGAAAACCAAAGAAGATCAGAAGAGAACTTGTAAACGGGCGCAATGTTTCATTGTTACTGGCAAAAGACAAAATTGCGAGGAGAGAGTTGAGAGGGAAGGTTGCAGATTAAAAGCAAGGGGGATGGAAAGAAGTAGTAGTATAGAAGGTAGATCTCGTGGATCTGGAGAGTTAGGAAGGGGGGAGCGGTAATGCCGTCAGGGGGGAGGAGAAGGGTCCGGCTGGTGAGGGGGTTGGGGACGATTTGGTGGGTTTTTGGTGGTCTTCAGGGAGGGAGAAAGGTGAGCGAAGGAGGCAGAAGGGAGTCGCTAGGGACGAAAAGGCAGCATCTTTATGGATGTGGAGGAGCCACGGTGTGAGGCTGCTGTGTGCAGCGCCGGAGCCTAGTCAGGAAGAAGAAGCAGTGTCGCCGCTTAACTAAACCCTAGCAGAGGGATATCTAGGGAACGATACACGTTAATTTTTGCCTATAATTGAGTCTGTAGGGAGTACATCTTGCTAGAGTTTTTGGGTGATTGCACATTCCGAGTTGGGATTAATTATTGGACCCAATGAACAGTGGCCTAACCCAAGGAAGATTACAAGACAATTGAGCCCAACTCCCCATAATACGTGCAGAATGGCTATCATATCTTAGGATGAAAATTGTACAAGATATATATTCCCACCTCCTTTTTTTAATTTTCCACTCCCCTACACACTTAAAAGAAAAAATTTCCTTTTTTCCCTAAAACTAATCCCTTTTAGTTAGTTCAAATTATGTACACAAAGTGGAAAAATTAATATTAAGCGATACCTAATAATTTTAGGATTTAATTTATATACACAATATGTGTATAAGTGTTTTACACTATCTACCAATTAAAGGTTGACACATTATTAAAAAGAAATTAGTCAATTAGTAACCAACCATTCCATGAAGTGTAATTGATTGTGGTTGTAAAACTTGACACACTGTATGTGTATATAAATTAAACTCATAATTTTATACTCTTTCCTCAAAAAATATAATTTCAAACTCTACTTTTGTTATTTGTCAAAAAAAAAACTCTACTTTTTTTAATCTATTAATTATTCTTATAGCAAGAGCATTTCCCAATATTAATTGTGTGGGTTGCATTAACCGAAAACTTTACTTAATAATGGCTCACTTATGGGCACTAAAAAGTAGTCATTTTGGTAATCCAAAATATAAATATACTTATTTAACTAATCTCAACATATTTATTGTTATCTTTCCAAAAGTATCATTCATTTAATGACATCATGAAACAAGTTCTCATAAAATTAAAAGGGAAATAATAGTTTGAGAAATACACTTATTTTTTAGGCTAAAGTGCTCCCGGGGTCCCTTATCTTTATTTAAAGTAACGATTTGGTCCTTTATCTTTTTTCTGTCCCAAATCAGTCCTTTATGTTTCAAATTTTTAACACATAAATCCTTTTTTTGACACATAAATCAGCACTGTTAACGGAAAAGGATTTATGTGTCAAAAATTTGAAAGATAAAGGACTTATTTGGGACAAAAAAAATAAAGGACTAATTCATTACTTTAAATAAAGATAAGGGACCCCGGGAGCAATTTAGCCTATTTTTTATTACATCAAGACACTTAAACGACATAACTAATGTCTCGAATCAGTGTAAGGTATTTTTGCATATAATTGAGTCTGTATGAAGTGCATCTTGCTAGGATTTTGAGGTGATTGTGTGTTTTGCATCAAACAAATTATTGGACCCGATGGACAAGTGGTCTAACCCAGGGAAGATTATTGGACCCGTTCTGAGGATGATAATATATTCTAAGGGATATATATATCCTCACCTCCCTTTTTATACATAAAAGTCCAAAATGCCCTTACTCCCTAAAACTATCCCCACCAGCCTTCCATAAACTCCATAGCCACCTTCCCCCGCCCCCACCTCCCATAATTTTGTGAACAATACCAAAAAAAAATTATTCAAAAAACTGATGTTTTTTTGAATGAAAGTTAACGAAAATGTTTCTAAGATATGTGGTGCGCACCAGAAGGGAAAATGGGGTTGGAGAGGGGGTTTTCCATAGTAGGGGAAGTGGGATATAGAGGAGAGGAGAGTTACATGGGAGGGAGTGGGGTAGGGGTACTTTTGAAATTTTTAGCTAATGAAGGGAGGTAAGAAATTAAGTTGGGAGGTGGGTATATTAATGCCCTAATTTGTAATGATAACATGGCTACTTGCAAAATTATTTAGTTACCAAAGATTATCATGCTTGGCCCAACCATGAAGCAACTAAGGTGAAGGCTTTAGGCCCCAACTTTTTAGGCATCAAATTTATATTTTTCTTGTAGTGTTTGTATTAACTACTACTTAGCTGAGTTGGCGAGTTAAAGGATACCGAATGAGCACATCAAATGAGTGCAAGAAGGAGGTCCCCGGTTGAAATCCGGGAAACTAACATTTCCCCCACCCCACTAACATTGCCTATAAAAAAAACATGACTACTTAATTTTTGTTTTTCTCACAACAAAAATTTTAAAATGTAGTAGGAAAGTTATTTGCTACTTTTTTCACTAATTTATTCGACAACAAAATTATTTAGTATTATAAAAATCAATCAGACCAACCGAGAGCGTGGGGTTCAGCGGTTGGGGCTGATCCTCCCTTAACCAAGGGTCGGGGTTCGATCCCCACATTGGGTACGGAGCAGCGATAAAACTCTGGGCCAGCTGTCCTGCCCCTCGAGGCACCTACAATTCAATGAGGGGATTAGTCACTGAGGTCGGCGGTGGATACCCCCGGGTAAAACCAAAAAAAAATCAATCAAACCTAAAAAGAACCCGGTTTATTATATTATTCACCTACTTGGTGCTCACTTAGGCCTACAAATATGTTGGACCAAGGCCAGTTGTTACCTGTAAAAATCTAAAGGTATATTTGAGTTTTTTAAAAGGTTAAAAGAATAACATGATGGATAATAATATTATATTTTTAATCACACTTCATTTATGTCTAGAGACATATTGTATAGCTTCCTCAATTTAGAATTGAAAAATATGCCTCCCTCCCCTCACTTCTAAAAACAGCACACTCAAGTGTTTTTTAGGTGAAAAGTATTCTAAAGGCAACCAACCTGTTGAAATGCATGGGTCTAGCATTGTAATACCCTAATTTCGTCCGTCAGACTAACGCAAATGATTTCAATTCGCACCTAGCGTGTGCGAGTCGCTTTTAATTGTGCACGCATTGTCATTCTCGTTGTGCCACATTTCTCTCTTAATTGTGCACGCATTATTGTTCTCGTTGTGCGACATTTTTTTAATTGTACGAGCGTTATTGCTTTCATTGCGTGAGCGTGATCGTTTCTCGTGGCATACGAGCCTTTTTTTTTTGTACTCGTTTTTTTTACCGCAATTAAAGTCATTTGCTATTAGTTTAATTATCATTATTGTTATGAAAAAATCTAATAAAAATCAATTTCTGAATTAATGTTTTTATTATTATAAACAGTTTTTTTTTACAAATAAGAGGTACAACCTAAGTCAACTTTGATGTAGGTGAAGACAAAAAAATTAATTACAATTGGTACAAAAATTAATTAAAAAGCAAAAAGAGTACAAAAAAATAATAAAGCAAAAACCAAAAAAAAAAGACAGCAGCCTGCGACTTGCTGCCTTCCCTCTCCATGAAGCTACAAGCCCAAACTTCCTTCTTCTTGTCCCTTTTCTTGCCTCCCATTTTCAGCAAAAGAAACCTGGCAGCATTGGCAGGTACCACCCTGCAAGCTGCTCCTCCACTGCTTCAATCTGCTCCACTGCTTCAATCTGCTCCATTGCAACAGCTTGGTCTCCTGAGGGTTTTGATTCCCTGCTCCAACACCACCCCTACACCAGAATTCCCAGCCTATAAATACCAATGAACTAAAATCAGTTAAGACACACACAGACAGTGATTAAAAAACACAAATAGAGAGAAAATTCAGAGCAAGCAGTGCAAACACATCAAATTTTTTCTGAAGCAAGCAGTAAGCAAAGCAAAAGGAGACAATATCTGAAGCTGGAATAAAGGTCGACCCTCCCTTTTCTTTTTTCCTTTATAATAGGATGTCTTGTAAATTATTTTACTTGCTATCTGAACTAATAACCTGGAAATCCGTATATATGTGAGTTAAAAATCAGATTTCAGTTTCACATTATTTCTAGGAATGTTTAGTATCGTAAATAGATTAGGTTCTAAAAAATAAAATCATCAAGCTTATACATAGAGCAGGACTGTGAATAAATTAGTCATGAACAGAAAGTAGTTTGTTTTGACACAGATTGGGTTTGGCAAAATTGGTATAGGAATAAAAAAGACACTAATCAGTATTTGCAAAAGAATGGATATGAAGTCAGAGATTAGAAATCACAACAGGGAGAGTTAAAATAAGAGCTGATAGGTAAAAAGAGGAAAATTAAGGTTAGATCAGAGAAAAAAAATAGAATCAGAGTAGAAGCAGAGATAAAAAAAATCAGAGAGAAAAAAAAAGAGAGAAGGGAGAGGTTTTACCTCCGGCCACCGCTTGCGGTGGCCACCACCGTAGCCTCCGGCCAGCCTCCACCAAACGGCCACCACCACACCACCGTACCCTACTACCAACCAAACCAACCACCACTGTCCTCCACCGTCCTCGCACCACACCTCACGGCCTAGCACCGCCCAGCAACCACCATCAAACCAACCCACTCTTCGCCTCTTCCCACCATCACAACCGCAACTCCACCACAAAAGGCCACCACCACCACAGTTAAACCCTTCGCATCACCCCCTAACAAACACCCATCCCAAACAGCCACAGTAGCAACCCCCAACCACCATACCCTCCGCCGTACACCACGAAACCAACCATCGGACCACCCCCTCCCTTCGCGACCATCACCAAACTCCCCCAGCCATCAACACCACCCATCGGACCGCCGAACCTCCCTTCGCACTTCGACCACCGAACCACCGAACCACCGCAACAACCCAACCCGAACCACCGTAGTCGTCATCCCTGACAGTTAATACCGCACCCAACCGACGCCGTGAGGGAGTGGATCTGTGAGAGAGGAAAACGAAATCGGTTTGGTTTGGTGTTTTTTCGCAGTGGAGGAGGAGAGGAAAACAAAAATCGGTGAGAGAGAGAGGCTGTGAGGGGAGGGGAGAGTGAGGATCGGTTGAAGGAGAGGAAGCGAAACGGAGAGGAGGGGAGTGAGGGCGTGGTCAGCCGCGGCGAGGAGAGGGAGAGAGATTAGGGTTGGAGGCGCAGCGCTGTGGAGAGAGAGAGAGAATTTTTTTTTAGGTTTTAGACATTTGGGGAAGGGAGGCGCCGTGGGATGATGAAAGAGGAAATTAGGGTTTCCAAACTTGGGCTTTGCTTTTATATTAGGGGTGTAAGGGCATTTTTGTCTTTTCACGTTTTTTTATTTTTCAGATCTCTATTAGCACCCCCTGTGTTTACTTCTCGCGCCCCTCTGAAGCCCACGATTTTTTTGAGGCGGATCAGCCCAATAAAAATGAGATTGGGCTATTATCTACACCCCAGTTTTAATAATACAGCCCTCCTGTTATTTACACCTTTATTTTACTATTGCACCCACTGTTTCTCCTTTTAAAAAATATTTCTTTTCCCTAAATAAATATTTTCTTTCACAAACTTATTTTTTTTTTCCAAATAGCAAATAAATGTTTTCCTAAACATAAAATTGGTTTGTTATTAATGGTCACCCTGAGCTTAGCTTGTTTGACCGTTGATAACAGCTTTGGTTTTCAAACGAGCTATGAGTGACGACCACTCTGAGTTTTACTTGTTTGGTCGTCTCGAGTACCTCTCCTGATTTCAAAAATAAATAAAAAAACATCAAACACACAAACATTTTCTACCCCAAGAACTACGTAGCTTTGATTTCTCCATCGCACCTGGAGATACGTAGGAGCAGGGGCCCACTCCTGTCTAGCGCAAAAAACTAAAATTTTTATTAAGTCTCTCTCTTCAATTTCGCAAATAATAAAAGGTAAATTAAAGTATTTTCTTTAAATTAACTTTCTCTCTACACATTAAATTAAATGGTAACCTTTCCCTTGAAAGGATGCTGTGGGGTGCTAATACCTTCCCCGCGCATAATCGACCCCCGAACCCAAAAACAAAGGTTTTTTCAATGTTTTCCTATTTAATAAATATTGATGGCGGCTTCATTGCAAAAATGACGAAGAATCCCCTCCTTCGGATTTTTCGGTCGCTACAAGCATATATAACCAATTGTAATTCATGAGTTGTACAGGGACATATTCCTTGTAGATAAGCTTTTAAATTTGTTTGATAAAAGGGTGTTCCTGAATGAGAATTGAAGAGGCATTCACCATTTAAAGAAAAATATTCAACAAGATTAGAGATGATCTGAGGAAAGAAATGGCCTCTTCTCTAATATACAAACTACTACTATCTAAAGCAGTCACATAAAAGGTAGTCACTGGATAGGGACATATTGTTAGCCTGCATTTTCGACAAACTCAATTAAATGCAGTCAACGAGGTTTGACTTGCTCATTTCAAGAGGAAAGGTGTTGATTTCGACAGTGAGAAATTTTCTCAAGAAGGTTCGACGCAGTGCTTAACTTAGTGGAAATTGAAGAATTGAAGCCAATGGTTCGACGAGAAGAAAGTTAGTGAAAGATCAGAAGTCAAGTGCTCGTTGTTGAAACAGCATAGTAGTTATTGTGGTCGAAGACATGGCAGTTACCATTTTTCAAATTCTATGTACAGTTAGTTAGTTATTGTGTTTCCCTCATTGTATAAATAGTAGTTTTTCATAGGAAAAACGGGTCACAAACTCACATACAGAATTCTGAAACTCAAACTTCCAACATCACAGAGAAAACGAGTCAGAGAATAATGTATGAACTTGTGCACCATTCTCTTTACAATTAATGCAATTTCACTTTTACTTTCTTAAGTTTTCTGCATTTTATTTGTTTTCTCTTCGCCTTCTACTCAGAATTCTCCCTTCTGGAGATAACTTCGACGGTTATCTTCATACTTTCAAGTTTAAACCGCAAGAACACTCATAATTTCTGGAAAAAATTTAACACAAATGTTCTAGGATTTTCTAGTTGATCCTGAAAGCAACATTAATTTGTAACTAGCGGTGTTTACCAAAAAACACGGCAAACTTTGTGCTAATTTTTAAAGTTTTTTCGTTGAAATCTTAAAACTTGTGATTTAATCTGTGCATGCGTTTGAGGAGTGGTAGACATCTTTCAAAGATGGTGCGCTCTAATGTAAACAATACTTCTGCATCAAATGCACAAAGTTCACAAGACGTCAGTCAGTGACGCTAACGCTACGAATGTCATGGGAGTAACCGCTTCCATGCCTTCTTCGACAATTATGGCTCTTCGACAGTTATGGGCGTAACCGCTGTAACTGCTCATGTAATTACTCCTGTGTCGATGATGACAATGACAGCATTGACACAGACTAACGCGATGGCTTCTGTGCCACCAATATTAGGACCAACAAGTCCTTTAATGGCTAATCCAATGATTGGAAATATGCCATTTAATTTGCCTATGAACAGTAGGAGTTATCCATATGCCATGCCAATAGCCTTGATGGCAGGCCTTCAGACAAATTCGTCTACGTATGCAGACAATGCAATTACAGGATTTACGCCTACACATAGTTCATCAGAGAACATTTTTAGTCGAAATGTTCAACCTTCATTGACCACATCATATTTGCTGGCATTAAGGCAACAAATGGATGATAGTAATCATGATATGGTTAATATGTTAACACAACAAATTAGTACAATGTTTAACCCTCTAATACAAAACACAAATAATAGTTACCAAATGTTAGCAACACAGATGGGAAGAATTGCTGATTTCTTTGGCACTCCACCAGTGCATAACCAGCAAATTCCTCAAATTCAGAATGTTAGGCCTGTTGAAATCCCCATAGAAAGGCCCAACAATGCAGTTCCCATCAATCAAGGGCAACAACTTGTTGTCGAAGAGCCTGTTCCTGATGTTGTGTTAGTCAATAGGAGCCAAAATGATGATGAAGTGGTTAGGCAAGTCCAACAAAATAATTTTGGAATCCAAAACAATTTGGCTAATCTTGTCAGAAAATATTCTAGCCCAAAATGGTTTTAATTTAGGCCTACATAGGCCTAATTTTGTGTCACCTTTGTCGGATTATATATTGCAAACAGAATTTCCCAGGGGATGGAAAATCCCTAAGTTCACAAAATTCTCTGGGGAAACTAGCGAATCTACTGTCGAACACGTTGCCCGTTATTTAACTGAGACTGGTGACATAGCACACAATGAGAATTTAAGAATGAAATACTTTCCAAATTCTCTAACTAAAAATGCTTTTACTTGGTTCACCACTTTACCTCCACATTCAATTTTTAATTGGAATCAGTTAGAAAAGGCTTTCCATGAGCAATTCTATATGGGCCAATGCAAGATTAGTCTTAAGGAATTGGCTAGCGTTCGACGTAAAGTGGCGGAGTCTATTGATGACTATCTCAATAGATTTAGACTTCTCAAGGCAATGTGCTTTACTCAAGTGCCTGAACACGAATTAGTCGAAATGGCTGCTGGTGGCCTAGACTATTCTGTAAGAAAGAAATTAGATACTCTGCACTTAAGAGATATGACACAATTGGCTGATAGAGTTCGACAGGTCGAAAGGCTTAAAGCTGAAAAGGTTAGGACTAGTAGGTTCAATAATAAAAAAAGAAAAAGTCGCATATGTCGACACTAATGACAACGACCAGGAATTCGACATATCGTATGAGGATGTCGAAGAAGAGGTTAATATTGCAGAATTAAAACCTGGGCCTCCTTATACATGTAAAGTGTTAAAGCCATCAGATGGGAAAAATCCTATCGAGCCTAAAAATGATAAGTTTGTTACAAAAACTTACACCTTTGATGTTTCTAAATGTGATGAAATATTTGATCTTTTGGTTACTGATGGTCAAATTTTGGTGCCTAAAGGCCTGAAAATACCACCATTGGAACAAAGAAAGAAAAGGGGTTTTTGTAAATTCCATAACTTTTTAGGCCACAACACTTCTCGTTGTGTTGTTTTCAGGGATTTGGTCCAGAAAGCTCTCAATGAAGGTAGGCTGAAATTTGGTGACAAATCAAAGCCTCCAATGCAAAATCGACACTGATCCTCTTCCAACAGCAGAGGCAATGTATGCTGAAGTCGACATCATGGTTGTCGAAGCCACTGGAGTTGTTGCTGGAAATGATAATTTGACAAAAGATACTGAAGTTTCTAAGGCTAATGTCGAAATGGTCACTGAAGACCAATATGCTGAGAAAATGAAAGTTGCTTACCCAAAAGCAGAAGAGGAATTAATTGATTTCCTTAATCGTTGCAAGATAAGCAACACAGAAGTGATGATATGTCCAAGATGCAGTTCTGTCTTTGACAAAGAGGCTGCAAAGAGCCTTGAAGGTTATCGACCTCAATTGAAGCAGAAAGGAAAATGGGTCGACAAAAGGCCAAAGTTCAGTTTCAACAAAAGAGGGCACTACAACAAAAAGTAGTTTAGGCAACGGCTGAAAACCGCGGCCAGAAGTGAAAAAATCGTGGCCTAAACTTTAGACCACGGTTTTTGAGGCGTTGTGTAGGTGGCCGTTGCCTATTCCTTCAGGCCACGGTTTTTTTACATTAGGCCACGAAATATCAAAACCGTTGCCAGAGTTATTAAAATAGGCCACAGTTTATTAGTTTAGTCTCTGGCCACAGTTTTCAATTAGCCACACATAAATAACTGTTGCCTATAAGTTTAGTCCACGATTTTCAATTGGCCACACATATATAACTGTGGCCTATAAGTTTAAGTCATAACTATTGAAGTCCATTTTTTTTAATCATGCATTTGTTTTCCAAACATTTAAATCACAATTTGCCAACTCTAGAAACTGTATAATCAAAACTCTTAAATTATAAATCAAATTCAAGAAGTACACATTAATGAGTCTTCTCAAATTCAATAAAAAAATATCAAAGACAAAATACAATCTCTTATGTTTGTCATTTACATCAACATTCTCCATCTCAAGCATAATGCCTTCTCAAATAAATAAAAAATCTAAGAAAAACATAATCTGCCATATTTGTCACTTGAACCAATCTTCTATATCTTGAGGATAATCTTGCCCATGTCCAAGCTGTAAGCATTTGCACCAATCTTCTGTATGGGACTCCATTGATTTTCTAGTATAAACTCAAAAAAAACCATCCCATTCTTAGATTAGCAATTATGAGAAACTCGGGCATCGGTAGGAAATGGCCATCAAAGGTCTTTTTAGGAATCAAAAATGACATTATTAAATCAGAAATGAGTTTATGAAAGTATGAGAATTACTACCCTATTGCCCAAAAATGCTAAGAAACATGACTTGCCTTTGTTGCACTGGTCTGGTCTTGAAAGCATTGGCATCACTTCCATAGCCAAATTCTGTCGAAGTTGAAGTTAAGAAAATAACACATTTTAGATTGGGTACTTCAACAGAAATGCAAATTTAGACAAGCCCAAGATCAATGAAATAGTTAATTTTTCCTTTGAGCTTTTGTTCCAAGCAATGTTAAACTTGAGAGTAAATGATCCAAAAAGTTTGTGCCTAACTATGTGTAAATAAATACTATATAAGAGATTGAGCCTCTCGAAAATCCAAAAGCTTAGTTATAGTCGTTGGCTAAAGGTAATGTGGTAGCTGTTAACTCAACTCATACAGTATAAATCGATATATGCTTTTAATAGTTAGATACATAGGTGTTAATTGGTGCACTAAATTATCAGCCCTCAACTTTAACAAATGAATGACATAGTGAAGCAACTATAAATTGCAAAAGAACACTTACATGAGATGCCTCTCATTCCAAGTATGTCTGAGAATATCAAGCTGAAATTTTTCCATCAATCAACCATCCCTCTAACCCCTCAAAGCACCTGCCCATGGCGTTAAAGTGAAAGCATTAACAGAAAATGCAACTAAATCATATGGAAGAATGAAAGTAGTGGAAAAATACTGTAAAAGTAAACCCCACTGTCATGGAAAGTTAGAAACCAAATTGGAGAAACATTTATAATTCATAATTGAAAATAAAATGCATACATTTAAAGAGCAACATGCTTCTCTGCATTATGACCAGTATGTTTCAGACGCAGTATATACAGAATATGTAACATGTTGACACTTAACCCATAGAAGTAACCAACTTAAGTGATAGGTAAAGAAAGTTAGTCTCCAGCAAATACTAACTTATAATTTGCAACTAGGTAGAATAAATTATTCACTGCAACACCATGAAAAACAAGATATCCAAATGGCAGCTAAAACAAAATGATACCATCAAACTCAGCATATTTCATCAGATTTTAAAATACTGCATCAACAATTCATGAAAGGGGAAGAAAAAAAACCTTGCTTCTACAATGTACTTAGGTGCATTTGACATGGTTTCCATACCACCAGCCACGACAACATCATTGAAAGCTAGCTGTATGCTTTGTGCTGCTAGTATGGAAGCTGCAATCAAAACTATGAAACCACAAATTCATTAAAATAAACATATTTGATGAGGAATACCTTCCAAATCAACAAAGAAAACCCTATAAATTACACACAAGTCAAATCCAAACATAATCTCAAGACATAGAAAGTTTACCTTCTAATCTGAGGAACGTGAACGCATGAGAGAACACCTGCGAACAGCAGCAACGATGAAGAGAGCGTGAACAGCAGCGGCGAGGGCGAATGTCAAACCAGTGAACGCGAGGAGACGGTGATTCGAACGTGTGGAAAACGGCAGCAGTGAACATGAGGTATATGGCGACCAGAGGAGTTAAATTATAATTTCAGAGAACTCAACCACATCTTAATCGCAGAGCATGTTAATGTCACATACATATTGATGCATATTAATGTTCTACCACACAATCGAATCACGCCTCGGTCACCGGAAGTGTAAAACTCAACCACATCGCAGAGAAATCGTAACCTAAAATCGAAGGGAACAATGCTTAAAATCGGAAACTAAATAAGAGATTAAAAACTTGTGTAAATCAAGAAGACATGTACCCTAATCGGATTCCAAAGGGAGACATCGAATGAATAGAGTTCTCACCGGCAAATAGGGGAGACCACGAAGAAGAAACGTAGAGAGAGACCTTTGAGAGCGGCGATGGGACAAACCTTTGGGGGGGAATTCGTAAGGGCTACGCATGGTATTGAACAATATTCGTAAGGTTTGGGAATTTTGCCTGGGAGAGAAAGGAACTAAATTGGGAATTGAGTGTTTTGTGCTGCGTGTGGGTTAGAAAGGAACGGAATTTTTTTTTGACACAAAAGGAACCAAAATAGGAATCCTAATTTTTCAGGAAGCGCGAGACTAACATTTTTACAAGCGTCTTTTCTTTCAAATTTTCAAAGTAGCGCCTTTTTTTGGACAAAAGTTACTCAAAGGCGACGGATATTTTTATTTTACGCGTGGCCTAATAAATTTTTAATGGCAACGGTTAGACAAATGCGGTCTTAGGTGTCCACACTTTTTAAACGGTTGCCTATACAATTTTAAAATGTGGCCTAACAGCAAGTTAACATAACCGCGGCCTAATATATATCTCATTAGCAACACTTGCAAACGCGTGGCTTATTCCGTGTTGAGGCCACGCCTTTTTAGCCGTAGCAATGAGTGGCGTGGCCTAAAGTCAAAAATGTTGTAGTGGGGATACCATACAAAGTTACTTCGACAAAGCATACTCAGAAAGAGCAACTTAAGACTTATGTTCCATCAACAAAGTCTCCTGTAGAGAAATGGGTGTACTCTGGTGGAAAGAATACTGGATACTTACCCGTGAATTCTGGTGGGAAAAGTGTTAGGTATCAACCAAAACCCACAAAAATGGTCAAGGGCAGCACCGGTACTACTGGCGAAAACAAGGCACTTGAATCTAACAAGTATGCCTATAACAACAATTACAAGGGGAAGAATCCCATGACTAGAACTCAATGGCGCAGACACCAACGCCAAAAGAAAGCTATTGGTGCAGGACAAGTAGAGAGTTCTAACAAAAAACAAGGTAAGCAAGTGGCTGTCGAAGTGACTAGAAAGCCAGCTACTGAGAGGATATTTCCTCCACCCTTAGCAATCAAAGAAGGCTTTGACTTAGACGAAGAAATGGAGTCTGATTTTGCTGATTTTGGGTCGGAATTTGATGTCTTATGCAATGTGGTATCAATTCTACCAATTGAGTATGATGTAGTTTCCGAAGTGAATGATGTCGAGGAAGATTTCGACGAAGAGACTACTTATAAACCAATTTGTTACTATGTGCTGAAGAATGGTTGTCTCGAGGAACAACATGTTGTATTTGAGAAACCAGATTGTGGAATGATGAACCATCTCAAACCTTTGTTCATTCAAGCTAAAGTGAACAACATAGGGGTCAACAAGATTTTGGTCGACGGTGGTGCTGCTGTAAACTTGATGCAACAACATTTGTTGAGGAAAATTGGTAAATGTGATACTGATTTGAGGCCACACAACGTGGTATTCACAAATTATGAAGGCAAAACTGGCCACTCACTTGGGGCCATTGAAGTCGAGTTAGTTGTGGGTAGCATCAAAAGATCAATGTTGTTTCTGGTAGTTCCTTCTAAGGCTAACTACAACTTGTTGCTAGGAAGAGAGTGGATACATGGCGTGGGGGCAATACCATCAACTGTTCACCAAAGGCTCATTATTTGGAGAGAAGATGGTTTGGTCGAAAATATTGAAGGTGATCAGAGTTACTTCAAAGCGGAGGTAAATACTATCACTAAGAAAACTTTTGACAAACAATTGGCGAACATTGTACCATGTTCTTCTTCTGATCTTGGTTATGTACACCAAGATAATGTGTTTTCCTCAGTTACTCTTCACCCAAACTATAGATTTATTTGGGAGAGGGAGGTTATGGATGAGGATAATCACCTAAGAGGCTTTTGCAAGCCTACTGGGTGGGATGGACCATAAATAGTTTATTTATGTCTAAGCCCAATGCATGGGATAGAATTATAGCCTATGTGGCTGAAAACAAAGAAAAAGCGGCTTTGGAAGCCGAGTTACAACAACAACAAATGGTTGCTGAAGCCAGTGACAGTAATAGTAAGGAAGACTTGGTCGAAGACCAAATGTTTGATTGCGTATATGATGATGAGCCTTTAGGTTTTGAAAAGGACCCAATGGGTTCGACCAAGAAAATTAAAGCACGAGATCCATTGGAAGAAATTGACTTGGGAGATGGCTCTGTAAAAAGGCCAACATATATTAGTGCAAAGATTGACAAAGCTTTCAGGGTGCAAACTGTCGAACTTTTGAAGGAATTTAAAGACTGTTTTGCTTGGGACTACAATGAGATGTCAGGTTTGAGTTGAGAAGTAGTGGAATTGAAGCTGCCTATACGACCAGAGAAGAAGCCAGTGAAGCAGACACCAAGAAGATTTGCACCACAAATCCTGTCGAAGATCAAAGCAGAAATCGAAAGACAACTCAAGAGCAAGTTCATCAGAACTGCCAGGTATGTAGATTGGTTAGCAAATATAGTTCCTGTTATTAAGAAAAATGGAACTCTTAGAGTTTGCATAGATTTCAGGGATTTAAATAATGCTACACCCAAAGATCAATATCTTATGCCTGTGATAGAAATGCTTGTTGATTCAGCAGCAGACTTTGAATATTTAAGTACGCTTGATGGTTATTCTGGTTATAACCAAATTTTTATTGCTAAAGAAGATGTATCAAAAACAACATTTCGATGTCCAGGGGCATTAGGTGTTTATGAATGGGTGGTGATGCCTTTTGGCTTAAAAAATGCTGGTGTTACATACCAAAGGACTATGAATTCTATGTTTCATGATTTTATAGAAAATTTTATGCAAGTGTACATAGATGACATAGTTGTTAAGTCTTCATCAGAAAGTGGTCATTTAGACCATCTTCGACAATCATTTGAAAGAATGAGAAAATCTACTATCAATATATACAAACAACCTACTACCAAAAATACCAAATTATCCTTCACTTTTATCTCAATCCTAAGGATAAAAATGTCATTTCTAATTATTTACTCTCAATTTTTTTTCTCTATCTCACTTTTATCATTAGTCCCACTCTCACATCATCTTTTAAAACCTACATTTCTTTTCTCTCTCTCTCTCTCTCTCTCTCTCTCTCACCTCCCTTTATTTAATATTTAAAATATTTAATCATTATTTTGTTTTTAAACTTTAACTCTATCTCATTTTTCTATTTTTCATAATATATCTTCTTTAAATTCAATTACATGTCTCCTTCATTTATTAATATTCCATTTTCTCTCTATCAATAAGTTTTATTAATCTCCACGGAAAATATTACAAATTGAAAATTTTGAAACTTTAATACAATTTTGTTTTTTAATCTCTACGGGAAATATTACATATTGTTGGTAAATGTTTACGGGGTAATGTTTGGACAAATTAAATTACTATTTGAAACTCATTTTTTATCTACTTTAAATTAGTCTTGATATTCACGGAGTAATGTCCGATTTAATTAATATGTTTTATTTAATTTCCACGGGAAATATCTATCTACTATCAATATATACAAACAACTTACTACCAAAAATACCAAATTATCCTTCACTTTTATCTCAATCCTAAGGATAAAAATGTCATTTCTAATTATTTACTCTCAATTTTTTTCTCTATCTCACTTTTATCATTAGTGGTCCCACTCTCACATCATCTTTTAAAACCTACTTTTCTTTTCTCTCTCTCTCTCTCTCTCTCTCTCTCTCTCTCTCTCTCTCTCTCTCTCTCCCCTCTATTTAATATTTAAAATATTTAATCATTATTTTGTTTTTAAACTTTAACTCTATCTCATTTTTCTATTTTTCATAATATATCTTCTTTAAATTCATCTACATGTCTCCTTGATTTTTTAATATTCCATTTTCTCTCTATCAATAAGTTTTATTTAATCTCCACGGAAAATATAACAATTTGAAAATTTTGAAACTTTAATACAATTTTGTTTTTTAATCTCTACGGGAAATATTACATATTGTTGGTAAATGTTCACGGGATAATGTTCGGACTAATTAAATTACTATTTCAAATTCATTTTTTATCTACTTTAAGTCTGTCTTGATATTCACGGGGTAATGTTTGGACTAATTAAATTACTATTTGAAACTCATTTTTTATCTACTTTAAATTAGTCTTGATATTCACGGAGTAATGTCCGATTTAATTAATATGTTTTATTTAATCTCTACGGGAAATATTACAATTTGGAAAATTTGAAACTTTAATCTATCTATCTACTATCAATATATACAAACAACCTACTATCAAAAATACCAAATTATCCTTCACTTTTATCTCAATCCTAAGGATAAAAATGTCATTTTTAATTATTTCCTGTCAATTTTTTTTCTCTCTCACTTTTATCATTAGTGGGTCTCACTCTCACATCATCTTTTAAAACCTACTTTTCTTTTCCCCATCTCTCTCTCTCTCTCTCTCTCTCACCCCTCTATTTAATATTTAAAATATTTAATCATTATTTTGTTTTTAAACTTTAACTCTATCTCATTTTTCTATTTTTCACAATATATCTTCTTTAAATTCATCTACATGTCTTATTCATTTTTTTAATATTCCATTTTCTCTCTATCAATAAGTTTTATTTAATCTCTACGGAAAATATTACAATTTGAAAATTTTGAAACTTTAATACAATTTTTTTTAATCTCTACGGAAAATATTACATATTGTTGGTAAATGTTCACGGGATAATGTTCGCACGAATTAAATTACTATTTCAAACTCATTTTTTATCTACTTTAAGTTAGTCTTGATATTCACGGGGTAATGTTTAGACTAATTAAATTACTATTTGAAACTCATTTTTTTCTACATTAAATTAGTCTTGATATTCACGGAGTAATGTCCGAACTAATTAATAAGTTTTATTTAATCTCTACGGGAAATATACAATTTGGAAAATTTGAAACTTTAATACAACTTTATTTTTTAATCTCTAAGGAAAATATTACATATTGCTGGTAAATGTTCACGGGTAATGTTCAGACTAATTAAATTACTATTTGAAACTCATTTTTTATCTACTTTAAATTAGTCTTGATATTCACGGGGTAATATTTGGACTAATTAAATTACTATTTGAAACTCATTTTTTATCTACTTTAAATTAGTGTTGATATTCACGGGGTCATGTTCGGACTAATTAAATTACTGTTTGAAACTCATTTTTTATCTACTTTAAATTAGTCTTGATATTCACGGGGTAATATCTGGACTAATTAAATTATGTCTAAATTTATTAATAACGATAACACGACAACACCCGTGCGTATGCACGGGTATGCTGCTAGTATGGATTAAAAATGAATCCACTTAATTAAATGCAGTCAACGAGGTTTGACTTGCTAATTTGTACAGACTCAATTAAATGCAGTCAACGAGATTTGACTTGCTAATTTCAAGAGGAAAAGTGTTGATTTCGACTGTGAGAAGTTTTCCCAAGAAGGTTCGACGCAGTGCTTAACTTAGTGGAAATTGAAGAATTGAAGCCAATGGTTCGACGAGAAGAAAGTTAGTGATAGATCAAAAGTCAAGTGCTCGTTGTTGAAACAGCATAGCAGTTATTGTGGTCGAAGACATGGCAGTTACCATTTTTCAAATTCTATGTACAATTAGTTAGTTATTGTGTTTCCCTCCTTGTATAAATAGTAGTTTTTTCATAAAAAAACGGGTCACAAAGTCACATACAGAATTCTGAAACTCAAACTCCAACATCACAGAAAAAACGAGTCAGAGAACAATATATGAACTTGTGCATCATTCTCTTTACAATTAATGCAATTTCACTTTTACTTTCTTAAGTTTTCTGTATTTTATTTGTTTTCTCTTCGCCTTCTACTCAGAATTCTCCCTTTTGGAGATAACTTCGATGGTTATCTTCATACTTTCAAGTTTAAACCGCAAGAACACTCATAATTTCTGGAAAAACTTTAACACAAATGTTCTAGAATTTTCTAGTTGATCCTGCAAGCAACATTAATTTGTAACTAGCAGTGTTTACCAAAAAACACGGTAAACACATATAGAACAATGTCATTCCCTAAAAGGTACAAATATAATGAGCAGTTAGTTAGCACTAATTTAGTCATTTCAATGAGAGGCAGCTACTAAAAGTGCCCAATTCTTTAACAATGGCTTCCATGGATGGCCTCTCAAAAGGAGACTCATGGGTGCAAAGCAAAGCAATTTTCGCCAATTTAGCTGCCTCATATTCAAAGAATCTGCCATTGAGATTTGAGTCGATAAGTTCTTTGAACCTGAAAGACTCGGCAGCAAGCCTCATTGAGCTAGTAATCTTATGCTTCCCCGAAAGGATTTGGAAAAGCAGCACCCCAAATGCATAAACATCACTTGTCTCTACAAACCGGCCAGTAGTGGTGTATTCAGGAGCCAAGTAACCTTTTGCTGCACTGCCCTTAAGTGTGGCAAAGACAATATCATTAGCGAGAAGTTTGTACAGACCAGAATCTGTGAGCAATGGATTGTATCGCTGATCGATTAGAACTTTGTCGGCTGAAATGTTTTGGTGAATAATAACCGGTTTGTTTCCCTTGTATGCATGTAAATATGCTAATCCTGATTAAGAAAACAAGATTTAATACAAACATAAGTGTTACATTCATTAAGACAAAGTTCACAAGTTATAACAAAGTACTACCTCCGGTCCACTTTATAAGAGACAGTGCAGTTTTTGGTTTATTGAATAACTGATATATCTAGTCTATAATAGACGAGATACATCGGTTATTCAATAAACCAAAAACTGCACTGTCGTGTCTCGTATAAAGTGACCGGAGGTAGTAATATAGCAAAAGTCGGATAGACTATAGATAGAAGGGTAACCTTTAGCAATTCCTTTGACAACAGAAACTCTAGTTGACCATTCAAGAACTTCTCCATCACCTTCCTTCACATCAAGGAAGCGCGACAGATTTCCATTAGAAACATAATCATAGATCAGAAAGCATTCGCCGCGTCCCCTTGAACAACAAAATCCTCTCAGCCTCACTAAATTATCATTCCTCAGTGAGGCTAAAATGTTCAAACCCTTCAAAAACTCAGCTTCATCAGACTTGCAACTACTTTTGCTAATGCTTTTCACAACAACAACTGATCCATCTCTTAAAACACCTTTATATGTAGCACAAAAGTCACTCTTGCCTAACAAATTCGACTCCGAGAAATGTTGAGTAGCTGACTCAACTTCTTCCAAGTTAAACCTGAAACTATGGAACCTGTCTTGGATATCTCCATTCAAATTCCTACAATGAGACAAAGGGTCCCATCCAGTGGAGTACTCAAGGCTTACCATCTGAGAATCATTTCTCCTATACATACCCTTGGCTTCATCGGTACTTGGACGGCTATCAGAGATGTGAAAAGAATTTCCAAGCTTTTGTTTTCGTCGACGACGATATAGTATGAAGGTGAAAATACCAATTGCTGACATTGCAATCATAGCTACAAATATGGCAACGGTAATTGATGTGGCATGGTTGGATTTTGATGAATGAAGACACTGAGTTCCATTGCAAGGTAACTTCACGTTAGCAGTTTCTGGGATATTCCTTGTAGATGCTCCATATGGTTCAGGTCTACTTGAATCATTGCATGGTTTCAGGGATTGAAAGCCAACTCCACATAACCCAGGATTGTGTTCATATAGAAATCCATCATCTAGTCTTATAAGAGCTTCATTAAACCAAGCAAAAGCAAATAAACACATCTTAGGTTGATCAATTCCATATGAGCAAACATATTAAAACCTACTACTAAAGAAAAGGTAGGTAAGAATAAATGAAATTAAATATATATGCAGTAACATCATTTATTACCAGAAGGTACATTTCCAGAAAGTGTATTGTTGTGAACATCTAGAACTTTGAGTGAAGGAGCATAAGCTAGGCCAGTGGGAATGGAACCAAAGAGATTGTTAGAGCTCAAATCTAACCTCATCAACATACCCAAATCACCAAGAGTAGCAGGAATAGCACCAGTTAACTGGTTTGATTGCAAAGCAGCAACAGTCAACTTTCTCAAAGCACCTAGCTGTGTAGGTATGCTTCCTGTCAATTGATTATAACAAAGCTGCAAAACTGCAAAATCAAGAGAAAAGGGTAAAATATAATAAGCCCACTTCCAAGTTTAAACTTCAAGCTGAAACATGAAAGTAATTTGAAAAATGAAAGTAATTGAAGTGTGAGTGTCCAACACAACAGGAGACGTCTTCAACTTCAAGCTGAAACATCACTTCTAATCAAAGCTAAAGATATTCAAATTCTAGAGTCTAGGGTAAAGCAACTTTAGTTTTGATCAAATCTTTCAGGGAAAACTAAACAGCAATTAAGTGCACAAAAAGGAAAAAGGAACAAACTTTAAGCACATAAAACAATAAAAGTTTCAAATTTGTTCAACAGAATGACAATTACTAACCTTGCAAATTCTCCATGGTGCCAATCACAGAAGGGATTTCACCAGAGAGGTGATTAACATTCAAATATAACTCAACAAGTTCACTCAAGTTTGCAATTTCTCTTGGTATTTCACCATACAAAGAGTTATAATGCAAGTAGAGACCTGTCAAGTGATTTAGACCACCAATGGCTGGTGACAGCTTACCAGAGAGGCCTTTTCCTTGTAAAGAAATGTTTGCAACTTGAGCCTTGCCATTGCATGCTACTCCTTCAAAAGATCCATCACATGGGTTACCATTGATGGTCCAAGAGCGTAGGTAATGGTTTTCTGGATCTAAGCTGGCTTTCAAGTCCATCAGTGCTCTTAGCTCTTCATTCCCATATACACATGCTGTTAGGTTTAAGAGTAGAAATAGGTGAGAGAAGAGAAGTAGTAGCTCTGGTACTGAAAATTTCATTTTCAGTTGAATAAAGATTTAGAGTTTAGAAAGAATTCACCCACTTCTAAAGTTCTGGTTTTTGAACTCAAAAACAAAACCTTTGTAAGCGTTACAAAGCAGACAAGTGAAGAGACAGGTGAGGTACTAAATGGCAGGTCCGGTAAAAACAGTGGTGCTCACTCAATGCAACACTTTCAAAATTTTGTAACTGCCAGTTTTCAAAACTTTTTTTTTGACCAACAACATTAGAAAAAACACTTCATTGACTTATTGGTTAGGATTAAAGATTTTACCCAGTTAATTATGAGCAAAAGACAAATATAATTTAAAAATATTATTATGTGTTTGACCATAGAATTGATGTGGTTAAAATTGTTTTTATAAAAGATTTAACTAGTATATACCTACAGTGTAAAAATATTTATTGTCAAAAAAAAAATAATGTATATACTTCACAGCGTTAATCAGTTACATATTGACATATTTTGTCAAAAAGAATTAGATATTGACATCCTAAAAAGTCATAATTTTTTTGATGATTTTATGGGGGTCAGTGTGATATGTTAGTAAGACGCCATGCCTAAAAATAAAAACGGGATAATGAATCTATAGAGCATAAAACAATAGAGCAAATAGATCATCAAAATTGGGATAATGAATCTATAATGAACAAAATACTTAAAAATAATTAAAATACCTTATAAATCATATAATTTTTTTTGGTTACATAAATCATTTAATTTTATTATCAAAAGTAAAATATAGTGTGATTTCGTAATATTACTTAATGACAATAATAAGTGTTATTTGTCATAAAAGCATTAAGTGGTAATGAATATTAAAAAATGTTAGCCTTAATAAATGTTATTAAATGTTGTTTTAGCTATTCAATAAAATATTCTTAGATATGAGTAGAGATTTTTCCACCTCTTAAAAAACTAGGAGGCTTACTCCTTAGGTATTTTTCTCAAATTGCAGTCAATAGTTTTTTATTGAATAGAGAACGGATCTTTACTCCTTAGGTATTATATATTAACAACACTGTTATTTAGTACGATAAAAATCGTAAAAAAAGTGATTTTTGTTACCTCCCAACACAATAAAAAAAATAGGAGGCTTACCTCTCTCTCTCTCTCTCTCTCTCTCTCTCTCTTTCTCTCTCTCACTCACTCTCTCTCATAAGCATTATTCGTATATTAAATATTGAAATTGTAAGTGACAATATTAATAATTAAATACAACTCTTATAAAAAACAAAAAAAAAAAACTATGACTGCAATTTGAGAAAAATACTTCAAAATAATAAAGTTACCCATAAGTTATTAAATATCATTATCGATGGTTTTGTTTTTCTAGAATGTGCAACATTCACATGGAGGGTTGATTTGGAGTTCCTGGGTTTGCTTTTTGCGGTGTATAAACTTGGTGTTACTCAATGCGAAATTTGATCCTAAGCACGAGCAGAGATTAGTCTTTCGTTGAAAACATTGAGACACTCTGTAATAGCCAACAATGGTCCAAACCCAAAAAAAATTCATTATAGTTTCTTGATGTTTTTTCTCTTATGTAAAGAATCAGATGGGTAATTAATTGTTTAATTTTATGTTAGTCTTTAAAATTAATTTTTTTTGTGTTTCGAACCCAAGACCTTGGTTAAGCTGAAAGGGACTCGCACCATCTCATACAAGCGCTCTTGGGTATCTTTAAAATTCACATATTATAAACTCGCAAATTGTTTGAACAAATAACCGTCAAATTGGTTGAACCAAATTAAATTTCATGAGAGAGAATTGGACCATAAAACCACACACAATTTATTGCGTATGGACATAGACGTTATTCAAGGAAAGGGTTGTACTAGTATTAAAAATCAAGATAAGAGAAATAGCACAACATGTTTGTTGCCTTGGATGTTCTCTTCTAATATGAATCTTTAATTTATACTATTTGACTTTGAGTAAATAGTGGTCTGTAACAATGTTTAAATGCTTTGCACTACTACCTACTTTCTTTGAAAGCAACAGAACAAGCTAGTTTTTGCCCTGCAATTAATACTGGTACTTGCTTAACAAGACCACACACAATAACTAACATTTGATTACTAATTAATAGTAGTACTTATAAGAATGTAAAAAGAGTTTACTCAAAAGGAGCGTGATAAAGTTGTACTATTAATTAGTAATCAAATGATAGTTATATTGTACATATGTGGACTGTGGTGGCTGTCTTAGACTTAGGAATATTCTATGAGCCTAGCTATTGTTGTTGTGTTCAAGTTCAACATCAAAACGAAGAGCATCTCCTTTTGATAGAATAGGCAAAAAAATTCAGACTAAGTCACAAATAAAATGCCAGAAGACAAGTGTGAAAAAAGAAATGATGAAAAAAATAATTATTAGGAAAAGGAGTCACGATGCCTAGTTGTAATGATGGTTGATTGGAGTTGGGACCAAGTACCCTACTAATGTGACTAACCTGAGCTGAGCCCATTAATTCCTCATAAGTCTTCAACTAATCAAAATATACCCTACTTAAACGCCACCTTATGAGATTAACTCTAGCTAAAAGAGGATTAAATATTGATCCCTCCTTTGAGACATTGTGTGTTTTTATACAAGGTAAGTGCCAGATCCGTTTGCATGAATTGTCACAAGAGAGTGTGATTTATGATACTAAGGAAATTGTTTAGTATTTGTTATTAAAAGGGTAAAAGGGCCATTTACCCAAAAAAAATTTAAAAAAAAATTGAAAAAAAATGGGAAAAAAATGTGTTTATTAACCACGGATTTATACCACAATGGTTAGTGGCCACTAACTACAAATGTGCATAGCAATGATTTGTGGCCACTAACCATAGATATGCATAACTGTGGTTAGATGTCACTAACCACAAATGTGCATAACAATGGTTAGTGGCCACTAACCACAGATATGCATAACTGTGGTTAGATGCCACTAACCACAGTTTTGCATAACAATGGTTAATTGCAGCAAAACCAGCCTAGAAAGAAGAAGAAGAAGAAACAGAAAATCAAAATCAAAGATAAAAAAACTCATTTCCATTGCAAGCGACCACCCAAACGGAAACACCGTAGCTGATAATATTACACCACACACCACACCAAACGATCTCATATCAGCCTCACCGATCAAATGACCACCGTAATCGACGGCAAGGCCGTGGCACAACCCATCCGATCTGAAATCGCCGACGAGGTTCATCTCCTCTCTCAGAAATACAGCAAGGTTTCTGGTAAATCGCAGCCAGATCCATCTCTTTCAGAAGCGTTTTCTCTTGCCATACTGGTTTCCAATCAAACATAAAAGAAGCATCACTGAAAACAGAGAACGTGAACACCACGACGGCGGTGTTGTCGACGGTGGCTTGCCGCGATCGAAAACGAAATGATGGTGCAGTGGACAGAGACGGAGAAGAAGAAGGAAACAGTTATGGCAGTTGTGGGATTGAAACTTGAAAAGATGCGGATCTTAATTTTAAAATGACAACAACACCCTTATTCATAATAACCATTAGATCAAATTAGATTAATAAAAAATGGATCTAGTGGCTAAAATTAATTTAGTAATAGATACTAAGCAAAATGCTTAGTACCGTAAACCATAGCCGTCACAAGAATACTTGTATCTTGTTTGAAATTGTTTTAGCTATCGGCTTTTCAATTAAAAATCTATTTCTTTTCTACTATTTTCTAGATAAAAATTAAAAATTCATTAAAGTTAGACCATCTATTTCCTGTGAGTGTAACAATAAAAAAAGTAAGAGGAATGCTATTTCTTACTAAGAATTTTCACAAGAAAGAGAAAAAGACATAAAAATAAAGTATTTGACCTATCAACAATAACCTTACCATACCTGGGGAGTGGGTGATTATGATTTGTAAGTGTTACACAGCTTTCGCATAATATTTTTCTTTTCTTTCAAACATCTCTTGTAACAATAGTGTTTTCTAAAAGGTAAGAATAAATGCTCAATTTCGTCCTTGACAATTCCTTTGCGGGACAAACTGGATCCTAACATTTTCAAACAAAGGCAAGTGACCCACGTGTCTATTGAATGTTAAACCTATCAGTTAACATTGTACATGCGGCACGTTAAGTGACACGTAATAAAGTTTTCGGGCTCAATTTAGTCTCATTAAAGATTTTTTTGAATTTTCAAAACAGAATATTTTAGTCTCTGCATTTTTTGGACAAATTATTCCTAGCCTTTTATATTCTTCAAAGCCCGCTTCCCTAAACTAGAAACTCAAAAAATGAAAGGAAAACGGAATAGAATGAAGAAGAAACGAACGTGACCCCCACCCCCTTTTTTTTAGAGATTTTTTTTTTCAGTTTCATGTTTTTTGAGTGTCCTAATTTTTAAGGTCATTTAAACATATCTTGAATGTGATTTTACCTTCCCTAATTTTATGATTTACATGATTCTTGATACATTGATTCTGTATTGAAATCTGTTATTAAATCTATCATGTCATGCAAGCAAAATAGGATCACCTTTATTTTCTTCTTTTTTCTCCTTCATTTTCCTTTGCATTTTCTAGATGTGTGATACATTTTATGGTTTTTGGATTAGGGAAATCAAGTTTTGAGGAAAATGACAGACCAAAGACTAGGAGTGGGAATATGTGAGGTCGGCCAACAGGGGCCTACGGTCCAGGTCAGGCCAGACTTTTTTTAAATAGACAAGTGACCCACGTGTCTATTCAATGTTAAACCTATCAGTTAACATTGTATATGCGGCACGTTAAGTGACACGTAATAAAGTTTTCAGGCTCAATTTAGTCTCATTAAAGATTTTTTTGAATTTTCAAAAACAGAATATTTTAGTCTCTGCATTTTTTGGACAAATTAGTCCTAGCCTTTTATATTCTTCAAAGCCCGCTTCCCTAAACTAGAAACTCGAAAAATGAAAGGAAAACGGAATAGAATGAAGAAGAAAACGAACGTGACCCCCACCCCCCCTTTTTTTTAGAGATTTTTTTTTTCGGTTTCATGTTTTTTGAGTGTCCTAATTTTTAAGGTCATTTAAACATATCTTGAATGTGATTTTACCTTCCCTAATTTTATGATTTACATGATTCTTGATACATTGATTCTGTATTGTAATCTGTTATTAAATCTATCATGTCATGCAAGCAAAATAGAATCACCTTTATTTTCTTCTTTTTTCTCCTTCATTTTCCTTTGCATTTTCTAGATGTGTGATACATTTTATGGTTTTTGGATTAGGGAAATCAAGTTTTAGGAAAATGAGAGACCAAAGACTAGGAGTGGGAATATGTGAGGTCGGCCAACAGGGGCCTACGGTCCAGGCCAGGCCAGACTTTTTTTAAATAGACAAGGCTAAAACTTTTTTAAAAGCCTATTTAGCTAAAAACGTCAAGCCGCGAGCCATTGAAAAAAGCCTTTTAGGCCTACTGGACTTGCCTATTCGAGTAAATATAATTAACAATTTTAATTACTACTATTATGATATCAAATTTTCTACTTCGTGTTAAATCATTAATCTGCTAGTATTTTTTTGTTAATTTAAACATATTGACCTCATCAACTTTTGACATATTTAAAGTTATTATTATAAAATAGAACTTAAATAGGATGTCATTTAAAGATATTTTCCTAAAAGTTTTTGTTAGATCTCAAATTAGAACTTAATTTCATTGACCTATTAGCGTGTTAGTTTATTTACAAAAGTTTACACCATTAAAACGTTGTAGGTTTTGGTAAAAAAAATAGTAAAATAGGCTTTTAAACAGGTTTTCAGATTTTCCGGAAGGTCAGGCCAGACTCAGGCCTAACATTTTCGACGCAAGTCAGGCCTCGACCAAGCAAAACCCAGCTCGCCCTAGCCTATTCACACACTTACCATAGTCTAATTTGTCTAAAAAATGCAAGGACTAAAATGTTCCGATTTTGAGAATTCCAGAAAACTATAAAAAAAATGACTAAATTGAGCTAAAATCATGATGAGACTAAAGGCCTAAATTTGTCTCTGATAATTTCCTCGTCATCACTCGACAAATTTGTCCCTAACAATTTTTTTGGGACACACTAATCTCTCAAATTTTCAAAACATGACACGTTAACAACTCACCTAACGCCTCTTACGTGACACGTTATGGGACAGGGTTCTCACATAATGTATCACATAAGAGACGTTAGATAAGGTGTTAACAAGTACACTTAGATAAGGTGTTAACAAGTACGTGATGGAGAGGCTCTTTTTTGATAAAAAGTGATGGAGAGACTAATGTGCTTTATTTTGAAAATGTGAGTAATTTTCCAAAAAAATTGGCACGGGAGAAAATTTTGAGAGAACGATTTGGATATTTAGTCAAAATATGCACAGTCAAGAATCAACATGCCACTTGTACAAGGCACACTGAAAAAGTAATAAAGGAACGTGTTACGTGGGGATAAGCATAAGGGGGAACGAAAATGGTAGTTACAATGCTATCTCCGTCGTGTTGGATGGTAGCGGCAGCATGGAATTTGAAGGCAACGCCACTGTCACTTAAATTCAAATGTTACGCCTCGCCACAGCCACAGCCACACTGTTCTACTTCTGTTGTGCACAACGACGACCTGCAAGCTCTCTTACAGGTATCGCATCGCATGTCTTACCTCTTTCATTCCCAATTCAATGCTGTCTTACAACTATATCAATTCTCTTCTTTTTGCAGATTCTTCCCTCTGATTTGCATCACAATCTCCTCAACCAACCTAACCGCCCTCATCTTTTGGAGGTCCCTATTTTTCATCTCTCTTTATTCTAAATAAATAAATAAATAATTGCTACAATTGAAATTCAATCTTCATTCTTTCTTAGGTTATATTGGATTTGGGTCGTTTTCCTGAAGCTCGTTATCTAGGCAAACATGGAACTCAATATCTAAGGAATACCGAGGTAGGTACACACGCATTTTCCATTGCACCATTTCTTGTTATTGAGAATTAAAATTAGAGTTTAATTTTACAACATTTCTTATTTACAATAAGAATTAAGTTTCAGAGAAAAAGAAGAAGGTTTGACTTGCATTATATTTATAATTTTCTTGTATTTTGCAATCTCATTGTGTTGAGGAATGTATAGCTAGGTAACGATGAAAGAGTTGGAATATGCTCAACAAGCCGTTGGAGAGTTTGGGGAGGACAATAGAGCTGGCATTGAGGGTACTCTGCATAGAATATCTGCAATAAGAAGTAGGAATGGTGGCGTTGTTGGTTTGACCTGTCGAATTGGGAGGGCAGTCAGTGGCCAGATTGATATGGTTTATGATCTGCTTCAATATGGGAAGAGCATTTTATTTGTTGGAAGGTATAATAACTGCATCATGTTATTCGTGGCTTGTGACCTTGTTTATTTATTCTTGCTGATTTTCTACTTATTCTAAGGCCAGTTATGAGTTTACTACATTTCACCCAAGTGCTAATCAGGCCCTGTAAAATGAAATCAGTTTCATTCACCATATGGGATATTAAATAATTCTTTTGTGAATTTCACCATCTTATTTTATGTCTAAATATCAGGAGTTTTATAAGTGTAAAAGACTTGGTGGATTCTGTGTTTAGCACTATTAATTGGAAATTTACGTAATGGAAAATTCTAATGAATGATAAAAGCCACGTGTCATCGTGTGTTGCTGTTGACTTCTTACAGTGTGCTTGTTCTCTCGTGAAAATACGCTTAGACACATTCAACATGATATAACAATTTGTTGCTGTGGGTTGTACGTGCATTTTCGAGTGAAAAAAGCACACTTAATTCAACAGCATAATGGAATCCAACTCTGAGATTCACCATGCACAATTTCTTTACCATTGTTTAATAATGCATCTCATTTTCTTTTTCTTGAATCTCCTACTATTTGGATTCTCTCAGGCCTGGCGTTGGCAAGACTACTGTTTTGCGAGAGATTGCTCGTGTACTGTCAGATGAATTTCGCAAAAGAGTGGTAAGCTGATTTTTCAGCATCTCACTGAAAGCTTTCTTCCTCAAAGTACTCTGTTGATCATTTCACGATAGAATGATTTCTTGCAAATTGGGTAGGTGATTGTGGATAGCAGTAATGAAATTGGAGGCGATGGCAATATTCCTCATGCAGCAATAGGGGGTGCACGAAGAATGCAGGTACCCGAACCATCAATGCAACATAGCGTGATGATTGAGGCAGTAGAAAATCACATGCCTGAGGTGATTATAGTAGATGAGATTGGCACAAAAGCTGAAGCTAATGCTTGCCGGTCGATTGCTGAGCGAGGCATCATGCTTATAGGGACTGCTCACGGACATGAGATTGAGAATGTCATGAAGAATCCTACACTCTCTGATCTGGTTCGTTTTGATTTTCATATGGTTGTGCCAATAACATCCAAGACTTTTTTTTTGTTTTGCTCCCATTTTAAAACGTTGAGCTCTCTAGCTTCAATGAGTCATTTATCTGCAACCTTTTTGGGCTTCCTATCATTTTATTGAATGTAAACTTGAGCTGTATTGATTTTATGCAGCTACAAAGTACGAAGTCAATTTGTTGCTTTTTAGTGCCAAAAGGCCTTAACTTATTTGTTCTAATTTTGGCGTGCTATTGCATCGATGAATTTAATTTATAACTTGGTGTGGGCATTTTTATGAATATAAGGATTGCAAGCTCTTAGGGGTGTGCATGAAATGTAAGGTAGGGTGGAGTTAGGTGTTCAAACTAATGTGTCTAGTGTACATTGTAAGATAACTTTTGTAACCGCCTCTTCCAAGCTTGAATATATGTTTCCATTGTTAGTAACAATGTTGAAAATAATGCTGTATAGAAGACGCTTGAAACTGCATTATATATTATGGCGTACTAAAATTTTCATCAACATTTCTTGAGTATTCCAAAAAATTGTTTCATTCATCAAGTCAAAATACATGTTGAGTAAATTTCTGATGTGTGGAACTGAGTCATTATGCAGTCAAGTCTACTTTATTATTCAAGATTCCCCTCCACTTCCTTTACTAGATTGGCGGAATAGATAGCGTTACTCTCGGAGACACAGAAGCCAGAGCAAGAAATTGCCAAAAGACTATTCTTGAGAGGAAAGCTCCTCCAACATTTGATTTCTTGATTGAGATGAGAGATAGACACTACTGGCTTACACATCAGGTATTTAATTGAGCATTTATTACTGTAATCATGAAAAGTTCCTATCTTGGAGATAGCTAAATTCAATCAGTTGATAAGTAAATAAATGAAGATGTGATAGATGGTTCTTATTTTTACTGTTTGGTAGTCCATCTTAGAAGATCCTATCATATGTATGGTCCATTCATCTTAGGAAGGTAACCAATTGGCTCCATGCTACTTTTAGCTTTTTGTTTCTTCATATAATCTTTTAATTCTGATCAGAAGTGTTAGACATAATGCATTATAAGCTATAAGCAAACAAGTTTGCAACCGTAACAATAAACAAGTCTCTGACCTTAACACACCAGCACTTTTATGTGAGAATAAGAGAAATGCATCTTGACCATTGTCAAGATTAAAATAACAAACTCATGTGAATTATATTCTTTTAGCCAACTTATGAGTTGGTTTTAACTTGTTTATTTCATGTTTTCTTTTTGTAGACTGACAAAAGCGTAGATATGTTGCTTAGAGGCAAGAGTCCACAGGTTGAGGTAATAGTTTAGGGTTATACTCATTCGTTTATTTCATTAGAAGTCCTTATTTGCACAGAGGATGTGCTTGTCTATTATTATTACTATTTTTTTTGGGTGATAATTTATTTGTTATTGTCGTTACTGTCGATAATACTTTCATTTATTTTGGTTGTAGTCTGACATTATGCATGATATAATATGTTTTTCCAAACTAAATGACTATTTGTTTTTGGTTGAGGTTAGAAGAACAAGAATTACATGCTATATTCCGTTTCTTCACAACTTTTCAAAAACAATAAAATCAGTTGGGCCCAACTTTTTAGATGAAGGTATTTCCCGAGGCTCTTCTCAGTGTATGTTTCCCCCCAATTGTTTGTTTTAGGATTGTGGGATATGGGAGGATGGTACATGGAGGTGGGATAACTTGGATGAGCTGATTTTTTGTTTGGGAGGAGGTACCGGTGTCAGAGCTTCATAATCTTTTAGGGTATGTTTGGGAGGGGGTTTTGGGAGGGGAAGACATATTTTTCAATTCTAAATTGAGGAAGCTATAAAATGTCCCTAAACATAAATGAAATGTGATTAAAATTATTATATTGTTATCTATCAAGTTATTCTTTTATTTTTTTAAAATCTCAAATATATATTAAAATATAGACTAATCTTTTTTAAGTCATCCCCTCCCTTCCCCTCCTAAAACCCCCTCCCAAACATATCCTTAGGTTCTGCTTCTTTCTCAGTAGAGGCTGATTGGTGGGTTTGGGTAAGGCACGAGATTTTGTGGGTTCTGTGAGATCTATGGAACACTCGTATCATTGTAGGAGGCACCGAACACTACTTAGGCAGTGGATCACATCATTTTATTGTCTTGGAGGTGGTTCTTAGTGAGAGGTAATCTGGACCGTGTTTGTTTTATGAGTGGTTTGTCGACATATTTTCTTTATTTTAATTTCATTTGGAAGATAAAAAGATCTATTTTTGTGCTTATGGAAAACCGCAATCTGTGAAAATTACAAGAAACAAAAAGTTAGGCATGAATAAAACAAGAGATCAGATATATTACTAGAAATTAGGGTATGGGTCAGATGCCTTCTTCAACTTCACAATAGGTTCCAAATGTTTGGAGTAACTTCCTATAATATGAAGATTTCTGTTCAAAGGTTTAGAATTGGTGCGTGATGAGCCTTCACATGGATGCTATTTTTCTTCTACTTTTGGTTCATGTACTCTGGTCACATGGTGCACATTACGTGTTTTCTGTGATAATGTACTAAGGATAGATACCCTTGAAACGAAAGCATGTCTGCCCCATATATATATATATATATAATATGTGAACTTCTTATGGACCTTGAGTTCAGGGTCATTCTATCATTTCAGGATGTTTCACATTATGGCTCACGATGGCTCTAACTTTACTGCAGGTGAGAAAAAGGGATGAAAACTGCAAGGTTGTGATCGAAAAATCTAAAGCATATGATAAATGCCAAATTTGATTTTTTTCCCCCATTTTCATAATATAATTTATTTTGAAGCAATCTATGATTGTTCATGAAAATTTTCAGATTCTAAATCTATAAACCTGTTTACCAGATTGTAAATTGTGTTTTGTTTACATTACTGTGTATAAGTATGTATATCTTCCACTTTATGTTACTGATATAAACAATTTATAACATGGCATGTGATTAGATCATACCATGCGAACGCCTAGTTTTGTTGGGACTAAATCTTCTCTTCTCTTGTGTAATTATTGTCGAGATGTATCTCGTGATATAGCAGTAAAATATTTAAGACAAAGCAAGCTCATTTTCTGGCGGACCATTGTGTGCCACAATCTTCAAAATAACAGTTAAAGCAAGTTCTTTCATCTACGATTTTCTTAAAAATAAAAATTAATCTAATAATAAGATAATATTATTATAACTGTTAAGTTAGTTAATAAAATAAAAAAATAAAAAATAAAAACATAGAAGTTTTGTTGATGACCTTGCGCTTTTAATTTAGCCGGCAAACTCTTGTGTCTGGTAGTTAACTAGTTATATATCCTCATATGTAGAACCACTTCCTCAGTCAAACTACCTAGACTTCAATTTGGTTTCCTTAATTATTTATTTGCAGGTCTTCTGGACGTTATTGTGTTTCTATTTTTGTCTGCTTTCAATGGGAGATGATTCCCTAGCAGTGTTCTACTTCACTCTTCCAACCTTCCAAATTCCTACATTAAACTATGGCCGGCCATAACATATGCATGGTTGCTACGTATCTTCTTCCTTTTGTCTTAAACGATTGAAGTCATTCTTCAATGCCAATAAACTTAAACTTGTCCAGCGCCACTCCCAAACCAGCTTTCTCCTCAACATTCACAAACCTTAAATCATGTTCAACTTCCTCAAAAGATTATTCCTTCTATGTTTCCTCTTCCAATACTTTGATGTTTCTCTATGTTTATCTGCTTCACTTGGGGACTTCACTTTTTGTTTGAGTAATCACAAAATAAAAAACTTTACCACGTTCCCTTTTAAAGAACATGATCAATCTTCTGCTTTTAATTACTTCAAAACTCTCAACTTTTCAATTCAAAACCTTCGATTTGCAGAACCCAACATTTCTAAACCAATAGCCATTGTACTGCCAGAGAGTTTGGAGCAGCTACAGAAAAGTATAGCATGCTGTAGAGAAAGCTCCTTGCAAATCAGAGTAAGATGTGGTGGACACAGCTATGAAGGAACTTCATCTGTTGCTGATGATGGGACTTCTTTTGTTATTATTGACATGATGAATCTAAATCATGTTTGGGTGGAAATGGAGACAGAAACAGCATGGGTTGAAGGTGGTGCAACATTGGGAGAGACTTATTATGCAATCTCTCAGACAAGTGATGTACATGGATTCTCAGCTGGTTCATGTCCAACCGTAGGAGTTGGAGGGCATATTGGTGGTGGTGGATTTGGTTTGATGTCTAGAAAATATGGACTTGCAGCGGACAACGTGGTGGACGCCTTTCTTGTTGATGCCGATGGACGATTGTTAGACCGCGAAACCATGGGAGAAGATGTGTTTTGGGCTATTAGAGGTGGAGGGGGTGGTCTTTGGGGAATTGTCTATGCCTGGAAAATTAAGCTGTTGAAAGTACCACAAATTGTAACAGGTTTCACTATATCTAGAACAGGTTCTAAAAGTCATGTTGCCAAGCCAGTGCACAAATGGCAATATGTGGCACCCAACTTGGTAAATGATTTCTACTTGTCATGCTTTGTTGGTGCTGGTTTACCTGAAGCTAAAAAATTAGGGTTATCAACAACATTTAATGGTTTTTTTCTTGGTCCTAGGGCCAAGGCTATTTCTATCATAAACCAGGCTTTTCCTGAATTGGGTGTTGTAGAAGAAGAATGTAGAGAAATGAGTTGGATTGAGTCAATTGTTTTCTTCTCTGGCCTAAGTGATGGAGCTTTAGTCTCTGACTTGAAAAATAGGTATATGCAAGATAAAGAATATTTCAAGGCCAAATCAGATTTTGTAAGGAACCATATTCCTCTTGTAGGCCTAGAAACAGCACTTGATATCCTAGAAAAAGAGCCTAAAGGGCATGTTATTTTGGACCCTTATGGTGGGATGATGCATACTATAAGCAGTGAATCCATTGCTTTTCCCCATAGAAGAGGAAACCTATTTACAATTCAGTACCTGATCTATTGGAAAGAAGCTGACAATGACAAAAGCAGTGATTATATTGATTGGATACGAGAATTCTATGCGTCTATGACTCCTTTTGTTTCATGGGGTCCAAGGGCTGCATATATTAATTACATGGACTTTGACCTTGGAGTAATGGAACGGATTAGCAATGATGCTGATGTGGTTAAAGCAAGAGATTGGGGTGAGAAGTACTTCTTGAGTAACTATGATAGATTGGTTAAGGCCAAGACTCTGATTGATCCTGATAATGTTTTCAGTAATGAACAAGGCATTCCTCCACTGTTGTATGCCAGCCCTAATGCTAATGCATTGAGTGCATAAATGATGACATATTTGTAAAAGGGTTTTCCATGTTCGTTTGAATTATGTGATTTCACGTCTATTACAACTAGTAACTAGGGGTGGTGGAAACACGAAATTAAATTGCCCCTAATGGACCATATGCGTCATTGTCAATCTTCAAGATCAAAATATTGAGAAGTTCACGTAAGTACAGAACAATAAACCTACATGTGCATGATTTATTCTATCTCAATGATTTTTTGTATCGGAGATAAAATCAATTCAATAATTAGATTCAATGTAATATTGGTGGAGCCAACTGCTAAGTTATACTAGTCTGATTATGCAGACAAAATTTTAAGGTTTTTAATTTGGAGAATTTTATGACTTGAGTTTTTATGGGTATTGACACCCCCCCTAAGGCAAAATTAGTAAAATATTCAAATTTATTTTAAAATATTTAAATATAAAAATTGATATGTCTTTTGGTGATTGAATGTTAAGTATATCCAACAAAACTCAATAGATATTGAAGTATTCATGTTTTAATTTATTAGGACAAAGGGCACGAAAAATGTTACATTATTATTTTCTCAAAAAAGAGTTACATTATTAAGGTGGTATTAAGAGTAAGAGAAATGTTACTTAGTATGAAACCTGATGGACGAAAGCAAAGAAAACCACATAATTCTTTTACAACTAACCACTCGTGTGTGGTGTTATATATTAATCGCAATTTATATGATGAAAACTGAATCTGACTTTGTTTCGCACCAAATAGCAGTGCTCTAAGTGTAAAAGTATATTCCGAAAATGAGTTGTTAGAAACCTAAATTTAGTATCGTTAATCTTGTTCCACAGAAATTTCACACAAATCACGGTTTGTAATTTTAAGTACTAAATTACTTGTCTAACGAAATCTTTCTTTATTTTGTGCTTTTATTAAAGATATTTGTTTTATTTAATCTCATTATAATTTAAACATAAATTTGAGTATAAGTATAAAATTTATATAATAAATCATGACATGAAATATACAAGTAAATTTAAAATTGTCTTTCACCGTCAGTTGTCTTGGCAATTTCAGCGACATGGAGACGTGGACTCTCGGATTCAAACCCAGATGTGAGCAATGATACTGTGTACGCGTGGTGTTTATTTGTCATTTCATCTAACTATAAAAAAAAATTAAATTTAAAACTAATTTAATGTGTTGTTTTGGTTTGTCTAGACTCTAGAGAGCAGGGAAGATGAGAAATGAGTGAACGAAAAGCAAAGATAAATTTATAATAATTGTCAAGAATCTAACTAGTCTAAACCAAAGCCCAAGAACTATTCACTCTGTTGCAATGGCATCATCATCATGTGTATCGCCCAACCTATCCATGCTTTTTCCACAAACCAAACACTCAGCTGCAACTTTCCCTTCAACAAGGAGGAGAGTAGTAGTAAGAGCAGAGAGTGTGACTACTGTCACTGAGAAACTTGGCATCAAGATTGAGAGGAACCCTCCTGAGTCCAAGCTCACTCAACTTGGTGTTGGGAAGTGGCCCAAGTAATAAATTAATTTCTTCATCATCTAAATCTTTTTTGTTACTTTTCCCCCTTCTGATGATTTCTTTTATTCTAATCACATTTTTTTCTTACATTTTGTGTAAAACAGATGGGGCTGTCCTCCAAGCAAATTCCCATGGACATATGAAGCAAAAGAGACATGCTATCTTTTGGAAGGAAAAGTGAAGGTTACACCTAGTGGGGCGAATGAGTCAGTTGAAATTGCTGCTGGTGATTTGGTTGTGTTTCCTAAAGGGATGAGCTGCTCTTGGGATGTGTCTGTTGCTGTGGATAAGCACTATAAGTTTGAATAAAATCTTACAACTGATAGTTTGCATACATGGCATCTAAGACTAGGCCACCCCAATTTCAATACCTTGAAACATGTTTTTCAATTGTGTAACTTGCCATTACCTAATAAAGATACTTCTACATTTTGTGATGCTTGTTGTGCTGGCAAATCACATAGATTGCCCAGTTCTGCCTCTGAAACTGTTTACAATGCTCCCCTAGAACTTGTCTATAGTGATCTTTGGGGGCCTTCACCAATGGCATCCTCCACAGGGTTTTACTACTATCTCACCTTTGTAGATGCTCACTCACGTTTCACTTGGTTTTATCTACTTAAAAACAAATCTGAAACATTCAATGTCTTCAAACAGTTTAAGGCAATGGCTGAACTTCAATTTAACACCAAATTAAAATCTATTCAAACTGATTTGTCCTAATATCTTGCTGATCTTGGTGTCCTCCATAGGCTGATTTGTCCTAGACACCATCAAAATGGTGTTGTGCAGAGAAAACATAGACATGTTGAACTTGCTGTAGCGACCGAAAAATCCGGAGGAGGGGATTCTTCGAAGTTCTTGAATGAAGCCGCCACCAAGTTTAGTTTAAGGGCAAACATTGGAAAATCCCTATTGAGTGCATAAAGGGGGTCTTGCGGACCAGGTTTAGGCTCGGGAGTCGTTTATGCGTAGGGAAGGTATTAGCACCTTACGACATCCTTCCTAAGAAAGGTTACATTTTAACTAAATGTGTAAACGTTTATTAATTCAAAAAAAATTATTTTACCCTTATAATAATAATAATAATAATAATAATAATAATAATAATAATAATAATAATAATAATAAAAGAAGACTCGATAAACAATTAGTTATTTTTGTACTTTTGGAGAAAAATGAGAGAAATGAATTAAAAGAGAAAAAAAAGGTTTTTTATTAATGTAATTGACAGAGGTCGGCCGCCCTCCGCTCCTACGTATCTCCTGGTAGAGAATCAAATCACACGTAGTTCTTGGTAGAAAATGCTTGTGTGTTGGTGTTTTTTATTTATTTTTGAAACTGGGAGAGGCATTCATAATGACCAAACAAGTAAAACTCAGAGTGGTCATTACTCATAGCTCGTTTGAAAATTAAAGCTGTTATTAACGGTCGAACAAGCTAAGCTCAGAGTGACCATTAATAGGAAAACATTTTAGTGGATAATTGTTAAGAAAACTGGTTTGGAAGTGTTATGATGTAAAAAAAAAACTAAGTGAGTTGTAATAGAAAGGGAAGTATAATTAACACGGGCGTTATGTTATAAAAAAAAGACGTGAATAGCAACAGAGGTTGTATTTTTAAAAGAAAAGGGGGGCGATTAGAAACAGGGGTTGTATTAGTAAAAAGGGGGGTGCAGATCACTAGAAGGTTGTATCATTAAACAGGGGGTGTGTTTAAGAGGATCCAATTCAGTTTTATTTTATTCGTGGGCTCCCAAACAAACTGACCCACGACATTGGGCCTTAAGCGTGGGGAGCGTATTGTTAAAAAAGGGGGGTGCAACTATGAATCTGAAATTAAAATTAAAATAAAATAAAAAAGATAAACAGGCTATTAAAGGTTAATGTGAAGAGAACGAAACCCTAAATTCTAATTTCCTACCTCTAAGCGCCGTTTCTCCATCAACAGAGAGAGGGAGAGAGAAAAATCTTGTGAGGGGGGAAGAGAAGCCGATCGAGGGAGAAAGAGAGAAGGGAGGAGAAAAACGGCCATGGCGTGAACGGCGCGACGATGATCTCCATGCGGTAGTGAGCGAACGGAGGGGGAACCAGTGGTGGTGAGGATGAGGTCGCCGCGGGGTGATTCACAGTGGCGTACGGTGGTAGAACGGAGGAGAAGATGGCGTGGGCGTTTGGTGGTTGCGAGAAGGGACCGATGATGATGCGTGGTGACCGGCGACGGTGGAAACGACGACGGTGGGGGGTGTTCGTGCTGGTACTGACGCGGTGGTAGAGGGGAGGAAACGAGAAGACGGCAGCGACTTTGATGGTTCACGGCCAACGGCCACCGTTTGCGGTGGTCGGAATCTGATGGTGAGTTCTATTATGTTTTTTTTTTAAAATCCTTTCTTCTCCTTCTGGCCCTCACAGATCTTCTGTTTCTTCTCTTTTTCAGGTTTGTGTTGTGAGTTTGTTGGTTGCAGTAGCTAGGCTGACAGTGGTGAGAGGGACATATGGTGGACAGGATCGACCAGAGGAAAGCCACCACGGGTGGTACCGCGGTGGTGCCGGTGAGTGCGAACGGAGGGGTAGCGATTACGGGGCGCGCGGTCGGTGGCGGTTGTAAGGAGAGAGGAGAGGTTGGCCACGGTGGTTTTGGGTTGCTGACGGTTTGAAGGTGAACAGTGGTGGTGATGTATGGTGGAACCCCTCTCCCTCGGTTTTCTCTCTATTTTTCATTCCATTTTTCTACTGTTTTTGTTTCTCCGAATCGTTCCCCCTTATTTTCTGTGTGTGTATGTTACTGTCTCTGTTGTTGAATCTGTGTATATCCCCCCTTCCTGATTTCTGTTCTGTTGCATTTATAGGCTAATTGTGGGGTGTAGGTGTGGATGGAAGCAGAGGATCAAAGCTCATGGGGGACAAAGCTGTTGGCAGCAGTGACACAGTGGAGCAGCAAGGATGGCAGCAGGGCTGCTGCCACTGCAGCAGTGTTTTTGCTGGAAATGGAAGAAAACCAAGGGACAAGGAGAAGGCAACCTCAGCCTCATTCTCCAAATGAGCAGTCGCTGCTGCCCTTTTTTTTGTTTCAGAAATGTACTTTTTTATTTTAATTTTTGTATTATAAAAGAGTTGACCTTTTTTTTTGTCCAATTCTGCCCTTTCTTCTTTTTTTTTAATTTTTTTGTTTGTATATGTAACAAAAGGACAGCTAATAAAAAAAACTGATTTTATCTTAATACTATTATTTATTATTTTTTCTTTTATGATAATAAAAGCGGTAAAAAAAAGAAGCGTACACGACGAGAGGCGAACACGCGCGCGCAAAGAGCGTAACGACACGCACACGATTAGGAATGACACGCGTATGTGGTTAGAAATAACACGTGCACGCAACAATGCAAAAACGTTAGGCTAACGCGTGTACGCGACTAAAAATAATACGTGTGCGCCATGGAACATGTTTTTGGGATTTTTCGAAAAATGAAACAAGAAACCGATTAAAATCAAATCTCTACAACATTATTATCATTCTAGAAAAACAAATCGCATTAATTTAACGGACAAAATTAGGGTATGACAGCTGCCCCTCTTTATTTATATTTTACCAGGAAGTATGAAGAGTTTCCAAATTTCTCGAGTAAAATAGAAATAAAGATAAAAAGACACTAATTTTGTCAAGACTATGATTCTCTTTTTTTTTTATAGAAATTCTTGAAAGATTGGGTTGACATAGAACAAAAGTAAATAAGGATCACCGGGGATCTGAAGGAGCACTGGGGCTCTGATGGTCTAATTCACAGTCGATGCTTGGCGCATTGATTGGAGTTAAACTGAAGGACCGACGGGGTCTGAAGGGCATGCCTAAGCCTGATGGACCAATGGGTCTGATGGAGCGCAAACTAGCAACGGTACTAGTAAAACGGTCTGCTTGGGGGGTGGCCTTTTCGAGCGGCCATGGGGGGCAAGGTCAGGTCGTTGACCTGATTTGCACACCTCGAAGGACGTGCACTGTGTTTTTTAGGCAGACACAGCTAGTCTGAAGGGCCTGGGGCCGGATGATCCGTCGGTTGCTCGATAACGCGACGTGCGATCTGGATTGAAGGACCATTGTTGGTCTGAAGGAGCACTTGGGCTCTGAGGGACCGCTGGGGTCTGGAGGAGTACTGAGACTCTGAATTGCGGTATGAGACCAATGCTTGGAGCACTGACTTTGAAGAAACAAACTATTGGGATCGGCACATGGCGTACCTGCCTAGAACATACCTAATGAATGCATTTACCTGAGACGGGGAGAGCTATCTATATTCGGCATGTCTAAAAATGCAATGAATGATGTATGCGCGCAATATAGGTATGTGAAATAGTAGGTATCCGATGGGATGAATGAAGTGTGGCAGATGACGTGAGATGAAGTTGATGGAACATGGAGGTTGACAACCAACGTATGTGAATGCAGATAAGATATGAGTGTGATTGTGCTGATTTAATGAGGGATGTAATGAAATGAGCAATTTTTCCTCCTTTTGTTTTTTTTTTCACTTTTCTCTTTTTCTATTGGTATATAATGAGTGCATGCAATGCAAAGTGTGAATGTGATGCAAATGCCATGCATGGTACAAAGATATGATTAGTGATGTAAAAAAAAAACTCTTTTTTTGGGGGGGGGGGGGGGCAACGATGAGACTGGTACTCGACACGTCTATCGAAGCAAAAAAGTGTTATAGGTATGCAATGTGATGAATGTGCAATGCGAAAGTAAGTGGACTACAAAAGGCCCGTGAATGATGGATGTTGAAGTTGGTCGGAAACAGAAATTGATAAGCTGGGTATGATGGAATGATTTATGCTTCGGTGGGGGTAACGGGTGCAATGTGGATGATTTTTGCCTTTGTGGTTTTCTCTTTTTTTTTCATGCATAAATGAATGAATGAATGACTGTGCACACGTAAAGCTTAGATGAAGGGTTGTGGTAGCCGCATGACTTGATGTTGTATGATGCAATGATTGGATGTTTGTTGGGATGTGGGTGATTTTTTTTGTCTTTTCGCATTATTGCCTTTTTGGTATTTGATGAATGCATGAAATGAGAATGTGAATGTGATGGATACGTAATATTTTGATGCAAACGCTATGGTGCCTAAATACATGGTGCATTGATGTGATTGATTGGTAATGATGCGACCAACATTTGACATTTTTATTGAAGCGATACATGTTATGCGTGGCTATGCATGCCCGCATACGCAATGTGTAATGCACAAGAAGCAAAATTGTGTAGGCAAAACAAGTGGAATGTGAATGCATGTACAATACTTGTATGGAAGAGTTGTGATGGGTATGATCAAATGCATGGTTTTAATTCTAGAATAATGAGGACATGTATAATGCATGATTTGTTGATAACAACACTTTTTGTTTTTGTAAGGATGCGAAAAACTTTTGATGCTGGAAACAGAGAGCTGGACATTTTGAATTGATCGTTCCTTGGAAGAAAGATTTGTGATGGCTTGGACTTGAACTCTGGTAAGCTCAAGATTGTCATCTTGAAAAGTGTGGCTTGCAGCAATGTATTGGTGCCCTTTCTAGAGATCGAGATGTGTATTTGCAGATGGGTTCTCATTTGGTTATGATGACCCATGATGGCTAAGCTTTCAAGTCTAAGATGTTAACTTAGAGGGATTGTCATTATTGTGTGTCTCTCCCTTTGAAGCATTTGCTTAATAATATGAAAAACAGTGTGAATGCAAATGAATGTGCCAGTTGACTCAGAGTTCAAGAAATGTAGGGTATAGTCAAGTGTGACACATGAGTGGAGTGGAGGATGAGGTTTATTGGCTCAAGCTTATGAAAGATAAGCTTGCCCCAAGGTAAAAATGTTTGACTGCCCCAATTTTGACTTCAAATAGTGGGGAGTGAAACAGTCTGCCTTTGTCTAGGGAGGACAATGACAACCAAGGATATAGACTGATTGAGGGATTGGGAAATATGCTGGTATTGAGGGTGACAAGTGACTAGGAATGAATGGAATGAAAGGCAAAAGGATTCTTTCGGCCCAAGGGATATGATGCCCCGGTCTATAAGAGGACAAGGTTACCCCAATCCATTAAAGATGAAAATTGCCCCATTTTGAGTGTGGTTGCGACAGGGTACGAAGTTAGAATAATGGTTTGGAAATTTGTCTGGTACGGTTATATGGGTGTAGAACGGGATGAAAGGTGAGAGTATTTTGGGGTTGTTGAAAAAAAAATTTCCTGAGTTTGAGTGGAGTGAAGGGTGGGGTTTTGCCCCATTTTGATATGATAAGTCAAGTAACTGCCTTAGTAGGGATTTGTGGTTTTCCTTGGGAAGGATTCCACAAGCTAAGACAGTCGAAAGCTTTTGGTTCGATGAAAATTCGCTTTGTTGATGATCACTGTTATCTTCTCTTGATGAGCTTCGAGCGTGCAAGCCCTTTTAAGTTTTTTCTTCTTTTTATTTTATTTTATTTTTTTTTTGTAATAATATTTTTCTCTTTGTTTTTTTTTTTGAGCAAATAAATTATTCCGATTATTTTGTCCTGGAGTATAAGCTTTGAGAAAAATGGAAGCAACCAATCACTGATCAGAATAGGCTTTTGGATTGTAATATGGCCAGTGGTTAATGATTCATGAAGGAAATGATTACTTTGCTCCTGAGAGTGTTCGGGGTTGGTTGAGACAAAGAATCTTTTATGTGCTTCATGGTAGAATGTACCTGTTTTAGGGTTGTAGCGCATTTGAGGGTTTATGGAGGATAGGATGCTTAGGCCAAAGGAAGTGTTTGAGGGTTTATTTCAGACAATGATCTTTTATATGCTCGATGATGTGAAGTGTCAGCTCACAAATTCTACCGTTTTGGTTTTCAAGATTTTTCGATCCTCTTTTTTTTTTTAATTTCACTTTTTTGTGATTTTTCTTTTTTTCTTTCGAGCTGAGCGAGAGCGAGCTGTTAGATATGTGATTGACCCTTGTCTAAGGTGTTTTTTGGCTCAAAGTGGGTAGCAAAGGGCATTTCTCTTTTTTTGGATTTTTGGATATAGGAAAATGGCCAAACTCCAATTCAAATCATGGTTGCTTATTTTCTTGAAATTGTAACTATGGGACAAAACTTCATTTTAATATATTTGCTTTTCTTTATTTATTATTTTTTTATGCCCTAATTTTTGCTCAGGCTGCTCTCGCGAGTTTTCAACCTAACGGGCTTTTCTTTTTTGGATCTCTTTTGTGTTTTTTTTTTACTCAAAGGACTTGCACGAGTGTTTAGAATGCTAGCAGAAAATCTTAGTGATCATTACTCTGCCCCAGTATGGAGCGTACAAAGTGTTATTCGTGAAATTTCGTCACTGGGGGAAAGCGAATGAAATATTCTTGTGGGGACTGGGCCTTTTATGGATGCATGGTTGGGTCTGGTTTTGGAAGTGGCGGAAAGACGGGGGTAGTATAACTGACTCAAACAACGGTAAACACACATGTCAGGTTAGTTTATTTTGCAAATGCTTCATGGAGAGTTAACACCGCTTAAGATAGAACAATTTTAATTGTCAAAACCACACAAGTTAACAAAATAGACATTTAAGCTTCTTGTCACGGGTGTGAGATATATGTTGGCTAATGCCTTGGGTGGGGTGTGCAGTGGCCAAGGGTCAAGCCTATGATATGGTCAATATTGTAGTGACCATGAAGGTGAATGAGTTATTGGTGAATTCCGTTGAATGGTTAAGTGGGTAGGCGGTTTCCATAAATGTGGTGGGTATGAGTAGGATGCATATGGAGTGAAGGGTGAAGAACTTAATGTTGGTGGATCAAGTTAGAGTATGACAACATTTTCCAAGGAAGAGGAATCAATTAAAATATATTTTCAAGAAGGCATCGTTTCTCATCAAACAGTGTGTCAAAAAAAAAAAATCTTATGAGTTTCATTTTTTCATTTTTGGAAAAAATTATTTGAATAAAGTAGAATGCATGAACATATGGATGTTGTTGTACACAGACAATGATGCAGGTGAATGAAATGCCTAATGATACCTAAAGTAAGTGTGTGATTTTTTTATTCTTTATTTTTTTACTTATTATCTTTTTTTTAAAATTTCAACTAGAGTGAGAGGCTAACAAAACAACAACAAAAAAAAAAACTATTGAATGATGAACAATGCAAGAATAGAAGAACATGAAGCAAATCCTAATTTTGTTTTAATGCATGTGAGAGGATTAACGCCCTTGAAATGGATGTGAGAGGAACAAATGACTTTTGTTTTCGTTCTTTATGACGCATGAAGGAGTTGTTTTTGAGATGCATGAGAATGAATGACTTTTGTTTTTGTTTCTTCATGATGCATGAAGAGGAGTAATGAAATAATGAATGAATGTAATTTTTTATAATATCAAGGTGATATTATTTTCTCATTTTTGGTGTGTGGCTTATGCAAGATGAAGTAAAATAAAAAAATATGATATTTTGTTATTTTCTAGATGATGAGATGCATGTTGGTACCATGATAATGAAAACGATGACCGTATTCTATTATGAATGCATGATAATTTTTTATTTTCTAGTTGAAAGACTAACTATGCTCACGCAACAAGAATAATCAAGTTAAATGTAACATCCTCAAAATAATTAATCGAATTATTTGGATGTTAGCCCAATTGAATTAATTTGGTACTTAATTGGTAAAATTATTGAGTGCTAAAAATAATTACTGGCTGTCACAGGGTCGTTAACCGAATAATACGGACCGAGGAAGTTTTGGAATCGAAATAAGGAATTAAGATCAATACGGTAATTGGACCACGCTACCACTTATTTATTAATTAAATAAGTATATGTGTGTGTGTGTTAAATGGAAAAGAATAAAAGAAGAAAAGAAAGAAGAGGAGGATACGAACAGAAGAAAAGAAAACAGAGAAAGAAAGAAGAAGAGGAAAGAAGAAGAGAAAGGAAGAAGAAGAGGAAACCCCATCATCTCAAATTTCAGCACAATCACCATCTCCCTCTTCTCATCAAAACCCATATCTTAGGTAAGCCTCTCCTCCATTTTTCCCCCTTTTATTTGACTTCGAAAATTGAAGGTTTGTGGGGAGAATTTGTTGAAATTGAGGATTAATAGGTTGTGTTGGTGATTGGGTTATGCTTAGGATCGAAGCTAGGAGCGGATTGAACGCGATTGGAAGCTCGGAACGAAGTTAGGAGCGGTTCGGTGTTGTTTGGGTTCGATTCGGTGATTTTGACACGTCGGTGATCTCGGCTCGGCAACGGCTCTCGCTTCAAAGGTGAGTTTTACTCACGCTTAGGATATTTTTGTGTCTCACTAGTTTTTACGTCAATTGGTTTCGAAAGATTTTTGGAACGAAAACCGTTATTTGAAAATATGTCGCGTTTTAATACAATTCGCTTTGATTAAGTTTTTGATTGGATTGAGTGATTTTGTGGTTTGAAATGGACTCATTTTACTGGTTGTCAAATCTGTTTTTGATCGGAACAACAATCGGAATTGAGCGGAATCGCGGTTTTTGCGCGAAACCGCCAAAATTTGCCTTAACAGACCCCCTGCTGCCATTTCGCGCCTCACCTGCGCTCCAGGCGCAACTTCAGCGCAGTTTGGCAGAACTTTCTGCCAGTTCGCGCTTAACTCGCGCTCCAGGCGCGACTTCAGCGCAGCTTGGCAGAATTTCAGCAATTAAACACTGTTTTTCGTTTCGCGATATCTTTTGATCCGGGAACCCGATTGAGGTGTTCTAAGATGCGTTGGAAAGCTTATTCAGAGGCCTAACTGAATATTCTATTTTTAAGGCAAAATGAACTGTTTCTGATACTGAAAATTGTGTCTAAAAGTGGTCAAATAGAGTGCGAGTGTGAACTTGGATTTTATAAAACATGATATTAAAGTGTTTCATTGATTGTCTGATTTGATGGACCGTGGGTTCATAGTGTTGTAGATATATATATTATATCGAGTTTGGGTGACGACCCATGTTGACATACTAGGAGGGGAAGTCATGATCCCCCACCCTAGGCTCCGATGCCAATAGTTAATCTATTATTGGTATGGGGTTCGCCGGGATTAGCAAGTGGTTTGCAGTCGGTGTTGTGTCAAAAGTTTGTGCTGCGTTCATCGGGATTAGCAAGTGGTTTGCAGTCGGTGTCCTATTAGATCGAAGCCTTATTGTATGGTACACCGGGATTAGCAAGTGGATTGCAGTCGGTGTCGTGTCAAACCTTAAAAATGTTTTAAACGGACCGAGAGTGTTAGTAGGGGTTCCGGTAGAACTCACTGAGATTGTATCTCACTGTTTAATTATTGTTGTTTTACAGATAAACAGGGACAGAAGAAACCTCAGAGGCACGAGTAGGTGGCCCCGGGAGAAGAATGATGACTTAGTTTATGTTTAAGTTTAATTTCCTTCTGTTGTTCAAGGATTACAACACTATGGCTCTGGTGTTTTGTTTATCCTTTTCCGCTTTCTTGTATGACTCTGATTACCAGTTGCTGACAGTTATGGTCTATGTACCGTATGATCTTATTTGTGTATAAGATGGTCATGTTGTATTTCAGCAAAAATTTATGTTGGTATTCAGTGTCTAAACAGGAAATTATTATCTCTGATGTTTATATTTTGACACGCTTTGGTATTTTTACAAGTTAAATATACCGGGGTGTTACATTAAACGCACCTTGTGTCCTAATGCATGAAGGAACATATGGTGAAAAATGACGAAAATGCAGATGCGAATGCATGAAATGCGTGCATGAATGATCACTTGGAAAGGTCAGTTATTCTAAATGATTTTTGGAGACAATGCGGCACGTGACCGATGCAGAGCCTCTTTTATGTATCAGAATGAAATGCTAAATATGTATCTATGAATGATGCGAAAATGATGACGTAATTTTTGAAATCATGCATGTTGAAACGGTATATAAACGATGTGTGGATGAAATGGCGTATGGATGATTTAATGAAACAACAGTTTTTGGATGAGTGAAAAGGTGCGTGAATGCTATGCATTTCATGATGTTGCAAATGATGAAATGCCTATATTATTTGATGCTGGAAATGCATGCTAAATGAGATATTCAATCACAATTTTTTTAATTGTGATCATGTTTTTTATTCTTTCTTTTTCTCGAAAAGAAAAAAAAATGCAATGTATGAATGAACGAATAATGTTGCCTGATGCAGATGCGAGGAATGTGAATGAATGATCGCTTGAAAAGATTGATTATCCGAAATGATTTTTCGGACGCAATGCAATACGATGATGAATAATGCAAGAAAGTGGCATCATTTTATTATTTTTCTTTTATTTTTCATGTCAGATGACTAATGCATTTTTATTTTTCTATGTATGAAGAGGAGTAACGAATATAGTATATTTTTGAGTATGCAAGATGATGAAAGTTAGACAACTATGTAGCGTCTTTATTTTTTGGAGGATGATATGCATGTTAGTACCATGAGAACGAGATGTATATGAAAACAATATAATGCCCATGATGACAGATATGTATGGAAAATGCGAATGCATGAAGAAATAAATGTTTGATTCTAATGCAATTATTTTCGTTTTCCGAGAGGTAGTGCAACATGTCTGCAGACTCTTATTTTTGATTTATTGGCTGACAAATGATACAATTGTAATGAAATGATTTTTTTTGTTATATTTGGGAAATGACACGTGAATATGGAATTGTTGCATTTAAACTAGGATGACCACATGAAGGAAATGATGTATGAATGTTATGTTTTTTTTTTTAAATGTAATTCAAGACTTTATGAATGATGTGGTACCTACACTGTGTGATCATGACTTTGAATGATTATGAATGAATGTCGGTGCCTATGATGCTATTGCCTTTTTTGTGTGCGAGGAAACAAAATGCATGACACTCGCAGCGACTTTTTTTTTTAATGCGTGGAAAAGAGTAATGAACATAACCTTTATATAATATGGGGGTAATATTCTTTTGGTGTACGGATATGCAAGATGAATGCAATTTTGAAAAAAATGATATCTTCGCGATGCATGATAGTGCGATAACAATGAAATGCTTATGGAAGAGTGATTTTAGTATGAATGAATGGTGATTTTTTTTGTGTTTTCTTTGAATAAAGTATAATGCATGATCATATGGACGTTTGTTGTACCTGAGCAACAATGGAGATGAATGAAATGCGGGATGGTTTATCCTTTTTTTTTATGCTTCAACTAAAATAAAAAGCTAACAAAATGCTATTGGGTGATGAATGATGCAATAATGAAGAAATTTATAATTTTTGTTTTGACGCATGTCGAAGGACTGATGCATTTGAGATGGATAGGAATAAATGACTTTTGTCCTTGTTTTTTATGATGCATGAGGATGATGCATTTAAAAATAAATTTTTATAATAGCAATGCGATGTATGAGTATGAGAGATGATGCAACTAAGATAAAATGATGCATGTATGGAGAAATTGCGCATTTGGACTATGATGATAACATGAGTGAAATGTTATTGAATGTCTCATGCAATTTGTAATAATGATGTTGCAAATGACAAGATGCCTACACTAATTGATGATTTTTTTCGATATTTATGAATTATGAATATATGATGAATGGTACGGTAGGGAAATGGCAATGTGATGCGTATGATGAAAAAAATGATCTTATTTTATGATAATTTTTTGCATGATGAATGAAAGGAATGATGTCGTCTCGTATGCATGCAAATGACGGAAGCATGAAATTTTTTTTTGAGTGATTTTAATTTTGGAGAAAAACTAACCGGATTGATAGAGAGGGTAAGTATAGTGCCACTGTGTCCTAGGTGGGTCATGTCTAAATTGGGATTTTCAACATGATCTAGGGTCACTTATGTGATCAATCTCTCAGGTGGCTCTATTCACTTCCTCACAAAGGTCCCCAGAGCTAAAATCCCCTTCATGATATGATCCACAACGATAGCGAGCTACCTGGTGTGGGATACCAAGAGAGAGCGTACTCTGGTTGAGACTTTCATGAGAGTCAGACAGATAAAATCCAGAATGACTGTCACTAATAATCTCCACTCGTCCTAGGTTATTTGCAGACCCGGGTATAGGGCCCCACTCAAATGTGTGTGATGAGAGCAAAATACCTAAACCAACCAAACTGGACAAGATGTACAACAATAATAACAAAAAAGTCGTCTACCCTAAGGTTCAATAATATAAAGAAATACTAATAAATAAATAATATAAGAATAAGGGTAAAAACAAAATATTAATAAAATTAACAAATACTTACACATTTAGTTAATTTGGCTTGACTCTCTTAATTGTCCCCAGTGAAGTCGCCAGCTATAGCGACCGAAAAATCCGGAGGAGGGGATTCTTCGAAGTTCTTGAATGAAGCCGCCACCAAAGTTTAGTTTAAGGGCAAACATTGGAAAATCCCTATTGAGTGGATAAATGGGGTCTTGCGGACCAGGTTTAGGCTCGGGAGTCGTTTATGCGTAGGGAAGGTATTAGCACCCTACGACATCCTTCCTAAGAAAGGTTACCTTTTAACTAAATGTGTAAACGTTTATTAATTCAAAAAAAATTATTTTACCCTTATAATAATAATAATAATAATAATAATAATAATAATAATAATAATAATAATAATAATAATAATAAAAGAAGACTCGATAAACAATTAGTTATTTTTGTACTTTTGGAGAAAAATGAGAGAAATGAATTAAAAGAGAAAAAAAAGGTTTTTTATTAATGTAATTGACAGAGGTCGGCCGCCCTCCGCTCCTACGTATCTCCTGGTAGAGAATCAAATCACACGTAGTTCTTGGTAGAAAATGCTTGTGTGTTGGTGTTTTTTATTTATTTTTGAAACTGGGAGAGGCATTCATAATGACCAAACAAGTAAAACTCAGAGTGGTCATTACTCATAGCTCGTTTGAAAATTAAAGCTGTTATTAACGGTCGAACAAGCTAAGCTCAGAGTGACCATTAATAGGAAAACATTTTAGTGGATAATTGTTAAGAAAACTGGTTTGGAAGTGTTATGATGTAAAAAAAAAAAACTAAGTGAGTTGTAATAGAAAGGGAAGTATAATTAACACGGGCGTTATGTTATAAAAAAAAAGACGTGAATAGCAACAGAGGTTGTATTTTTAAAAGAAAAGGGGGGCGATTAGAAACAGGGGTTGTATTAGTAAAAAGGGGGGGTGCAGATCACTAGAAGGTTGTATCATTAAACAGGGGGTGTGTTTAAGAGGATCCAATTCAGTTTTATTTTATTTGTGGGCTCCCAAACAAACTGACCCACGACATTGGGCCTTAAGCGTGGGGAGCGTATTGTTAAAAAAGGGGGGTGCAACTATGAATCTGAAATTAAAATTAAAATAAAATAAAAAAGATAAACAAGCTATTAAAGGTTAATGTGAAGAGAACGAAACCCTAAATTCTAATTTCCTACCTCTAAGCGCCGTTTCTCCATCAACAGAGAGAGGGAGAGAGAAAAATCCTGTGAGGGGGGAAGAGAAGCCGATCGAGGGAGAAAGAGAGAAGGGAGGAGAAAAACGGCCATGGCGTGAACGGCGCGACGATGATCTCCATGCGGTAGTGAGCGAACGGAGGGGGAACCAGTGGTGGTGAGGATGAGGTCGCCGCGGGGTGATTCACAGTGGCGTACGGTGGTAGAACGGAGGAGAAGATGGCGTGGGCGTTTGGTGGTTGCGAGAAGGGACCGATGATGATGCGTGGTGACCGGCGACGGTGGAAACGACGACGGTGGGGGGTGTTCGTGCTGGTACTGACGCGGTGGTAGAGGGGAGGAAACGAGAAGACGGCAGCGACTTTGATGGTTCACGGCCAACGGCCACCGTTCGCGGTGGTCGGAATCTGATGGTGAGTTCTATTATGTTTTTTTTTTTAAATCCTTTCTTCTCCTTCTGGCCCTCACAGATCTTCTGTTTCTTCTCTTTTTCAGGTTTGTGTTGTGAGTTTGTTGGTTGCAGTAGCTAGGCTGACAGTGGTGAGAGGGACATATGGTGGACAGGATCGACCAGAGGAAAGCCACCACGGGTGGTACCGCGGTGGTGCCGGTGAGTGCGAACGGAGGGGTAGCGATTACGGGGCGCGCGGTCGGTGGCGGTTGTAAGGAGAGAGGAGAGGTTGGCCACGGTGGTTTTGGGTTGCTGACGGTTTGAAGGTGAACGGTGGTGGTGATGTATGGTGGAACCCCTCTCCCTCGGTTTTCTCTCTATTTTTCATTCCATTTTTCTACTGTTTTTGTTTCTCCGAATCGTTCCCCCTTATTTTCTGTGTGTGTATGTTACTGTCTCTGTTGTTGAATCTGTGTATATCCCCCCTTCCTGATTTCTGTTCTGTTGCATTTATAGGCTAATTGTGGGGTGTAGGTGTGGATGGAAGCAGAGGATCAAAGCTCATGGGGGACAAAGCTGTTGGCAGCAGTGACACAGTGGAGCAGCAAGGATGGCAGCAGGGCTGCTGCCACTGCAGCAGTGTTTTTGCTGGAAATGGAAGAAAACCAAGGGACAAGGAGAAGGCAACCTCAGCCTCATTCTCCAAATGAGCAGTCGCTGCTGCCCTTTTTTTTGTTTCAGAAATGTACTTTTTTATTTTAATTTTTGTATTATAAAAGAGTTGACCTTTTTTTTTGTCCAATTCTGCCCTTTCTTCTTTTTTTTAATTTTTTTGTTTGTATATGTAACAAAAGGACAGCTAATAAAAAAAACTGATTTTATCTTAATACTATTATTTATTATTTTTTCTTTTATGATAATAAAAGCGGTAAAAAAAAGAAGCGTACACGACGAGAGGCGAACACGCGCGCGCAAAGAGCGTAACGACACGCACACGATTAGGAATGACACGCGTATGTGGTTAGAAATAACACGTGCACACAACAATGCAAAAACGTTAGGCTAACGCGTGTACGCGACTAAAAATAATACGTGTGCGCCATGGAACATGTTTTTGGGATTTTTCGAAAAATGAAACAAGAAACCGATTAAAATCAAATCTCTACAACATTATTATCATTCTAGAAAAACAAATCGCATTAATTTAACGGACAAAATTAGGGTATGACACTTGGTCTCACACTTCTCTTTCAAGCTAGACTACCCCTCAGTTTTTGGGATCATGCTTTTGCTACTGCCGTACACCTCATTAACAGGTTGCCAACAACATCTCTTCATGGTGGCATCCCATTTCAAGTGTTGTATGGTCAATGACCTGATTACTCTACTCTTAGAGCCTTTGGTTGCAGCTGCTTTCCTTGCCTTAGACCATATAATGCTCACAAGTTTGATTTCAGGTCCCATGAATGTGTCTTTTTGGGCTATTCCTCATCCCACAAATGATACAAATGCCTATCCCCCAATGGTCGTATCTATGTATCCAAGGATGTTGTGTTCAATGAGCAAAAATTCCCATACAAACAACTGTTTGAACCTGCTACTCCTAGCCACTCACCATCATCACAGAACACCACCCACCCTACTGCCAACATTCCTATCATACCACCCACATCTCAGAACTTACAAAACTCTCCCTCAACAACAATTCCCTCACCACCAGAGATTAACTCCCCTGCAATCATTAACCACCCACCCATCTCACCTCAACAAACACCAAACACTTCACATGCAGCACCCACTGCCAGCATCACCAGGTCTGCCACAGAAACCACTTCTCACCCCCACTCTATGGCCACAGGCAATACAACTATTGAACAGTCATCCTCACCTCCCATACACCCTCAAAACACTCACCCTATGCAAACTAGCATTACAAGAAAAACGCGCTTTTCCGGCGAAAAAATACGCCGGAAATACACCAAATCCACCGGAAAAGTGACGTTTCCGACGGATTTTTTCCGCCGGTAAAACGCTCGTAGGTAATGTTTTCCGCCGGTAATATCCAGCGGATTTTTTCCGCCGTTAATGCACATTTTCGGCAAAAAGTTTTTAAATAAAATAAATTTTTTTTTTGAAAAATCCGCCGGAAACGCGCATTACCGGCGGATTTTCCCGTCAGTAATTTCCGGCGGATTTTTTCCGCCGGTAATGGGCGTTTCTGGCGGATATTTTAAAAAAAATAAATTTTTTTTTAAAAATCCACTGAAAATGCACATTACCGGCGGATTTTTTATTTTTTTTAAAAAAAAATTAATTTTTTTAAAATTTTTTCGAATTTTAAAATTTAGTATGTAATTTAATAAGAAGTAAGACAAATGAAAATGAAGTAGAATATGAGAAAAATGATATAGAACAGAATGAGAAGCAATAAAGGAATGAGAATGAAGAAATAGGAATGAATAAGAAGGAAAAAGAGGATGAGAAGAAATAATATTGGAGAGAATAAAAATGAATCAGGAAGAAGGAGTAAGAATGAAGGAGAGTATGAGAAGTAATAATATAGGAGAGAATAAGAATGAAGAAGTAAGAAGAAATAAAAATGAAGGAGTGAGAATGAATGAGAAGGAAGAAGAAAGAGGAAATATAAAAGAGAGATATGTAGAGAAATTTATGGAGATTGGAGAGTATAAGAAAGAAGAAGAAAGATAAGATAGGAAAACTGTAGAAAAAAATGAGAAAGAAAGAAATAGTGAAATGAGAGAATGAGAAGAGTGTAAGAGAAAGTTTTATTTATAGCCATTTTCGAACGGTTCCGGCGAATTTATCGGCGGTTTTCTCCGTTGAAAATGTGCATTACCGGCGGATTTTTTTGTCAGAAATTTCATGCGAAAAAATCCGTCGGTAATGTACATTTTCGGCAGATTTTTAAAAAAATAAATAAATAACTTTTTGAAAAATCCGCCGGTAATGTACATTTCCGGCGGATTTTTAAAAATAAATAAATAAATAAATAATTTTTTGAAAAATCCGCCGAAAATGTGCATTACCGGCGGATTTTTAAATTTCCGGCGGATTTTTAAAAATAAGTAAATAAATAATTTTTTGAAAATTCCGCCGGTAATGCATAATTCCGGGGGATTTTATTTAAAAAAAAATTTAAAAATTTAAAAATCCGCCGGAAACGCGGATTACCGGCGGATTTTTCCGTCCGTAATTTCCGACGGATTTTTTCTGCTGGTAATGCACTTTTCCGGCGGATTTTAAAAAAAAATTAAATATATTCTTTTTAAAAAATCCGCCGGAAAGTCTATTTTTTCTGCAAATCCGCCGGAAATGCTCCTCGTGCTTGGTTTGACAAGCTGAAGTCTACTCTCTTACTTCTAGGGTTCACTAGCAGTAGATGTGACCCTTTTCTGTTTATTTACAAGAAAAATGGAGTTGTAATTTATCTACTTGTCTATGTGGGCGACATTATACTGACTGACAACTCCAACTCAGCCATCAAACAGGTCATTCTTCAAATGGATTCTGTTTTCTCACTTAAGCAGCTTGGAAAATTGGATTATTTCCTTGGCATAGAAGTTAAAACTCTTGAAAATGGCAATATCTTACTCACTCAAGGCAAATATATTCGTGATCTGCTCAACAAGACAAACATGGCTGAAGCTAATGGCAACTCATCCCCTATGGTTTCCAGCTGCAAGCTGTCCAAACAAGGCAATGATTATCTGCCAGATCCAGTAGCTTACAGATCAGTGGTTGGTGCTCTTCAATACACAACCATCACTCGACCAGAAATTAGCTATGCAGTCAATAAAGTCTATCAGTTTATGTCTGCCCCTTTGGAGTCTCACTGGGCAGTTGTCAAGAGGATTCTCAGGTACTTAAAAGGCACAATCAGCCATGGCCTGCTTCTCCAACCAGCAGATATATCTAAACCTTTACAGTTAAGAGTATGGTGTGATGCATACTGGGCTTCAGATGTAGATGACAGAAAGTCCACTTTTGGTGCAGTAGTGTATTTGGGTCCCAATCTCATCTCATGGTGGGCTAAGAACAAACTGTTGTTGCAAGGTCAAGTGCAGAAGCAGAATACAGAAGTCTTGCTCTCACTGCTGCTGAACTTACATGAATTCAGTCTCTCCTCACTGAATTGGGTATCAAACATACTGTACCACAGGTCCTTAATTTGTGACCATCAAAGTGCTGTAGCACTTGCTCACAACCCAATTCTTCATGCTAGGACTAAACATATGGAGCTAGACCTCTTCTTTGTCCGTGACAAGGTCCTATCCAAGCAGCTGAACATCTCTCATGTCCCTGGCACTGAGCAATGGGCTAATGTTTTCACCAAGCCACTGTCCTCCTCAAGATTCACTTTCCTCAAGTCCAAGCTCCAAGTAGTTTCTCCTCCTTTGGCTTCACACCCTCCTTGAGCTTGCAGGGGGATGTATGAATATATGTATATAAGCTGTAACTTCTGTTATTTTTGTTGTTATTCTGATTTCCATTCCTGTCACCTGCTACAGCAGGTTCCCTAGTTCTATTACCTGCTACTGCAGGTTCCCTATTGTAACCTTTGGTGTACCATATAAAGTCACCTTATTGTTCTCTTCAACACAATGAATAAACACTTTTACTTCACAAATGCTGAATTCATCTTGGCTTTCAACATTCTTCATTGGGGAAAAAAACCAGACTCAAATTTAAAGATGAAATTTTGCCCAATGACAGACTCCTTTTTCACTCCTAGGCTTATTCCTAACCCTAATTTAGGGTTCTAAGCTCTCATATAATTTTCTGTAAAAAATACTCATATAATTCAAGCAACACACAAACACATACAAGCAAACAATCATATCAACAAAACAAGTCCAGGGAGGCCCTTGTAGTTAATTTGGTTGAAATACTTCTTATACTCCTATTAATAAAACTTTTGTTTATTGAGTTCGAACCTGGTGTGAGCCGTGGTAGTAGTGTGTGTGATATTTATTTGTCATTTTGTAACTAACAAAAAAGCAAGGATCAATTTATTTTTTTTAGAAAGTTGCACCCACAAATATTTTTAAAGAGGGAAAGGGAAAGTAGCGTTAGTAATTTATAATAGAAGTTTTAAAATATAATGATTAATTTAAAAAAACTAGAATAATTCCTTAATATGAAATAAGTTAAAAAAACTGGTATTACAGTTGATTTGATAGATATTTGAGGGAAGGGTGTGCCTATTTTAAGACCATATTAAAATAGCTTTCCTACATAAATGGAAACTGTGTGGTTGTTTTATGTTCCCTTCCAAAAGCATTCATTCTCGGATCAACTAGTCTTCCGTTTTACACGTTGTCTCTCTGCTTTCTTTAGACCCACTCGAATACAAGTGAAACCATATAGAGATTGTAAGTAATAAAGATTTAGTTTAATTATCATCATTATCTACTTATAGTATAACTATAATCTTTTGCAATTTTGTTGAGGTTTCTTTCTTCCTCAAACTATTTTGTGAGACACAAGACATCAAACACTAAACAACAACAACAACAGAAGTAACAGAAAAAAGAAGAAAATGTCAAAAGATCCATTAGTGATTTCATTTGGTGAGATGCTCATTGACTTTGTTCCTGATACATCTGGTGTTTCCTTGGCTGAATCTTATGCTTTCATCAAAGCCCCTGGTGGTGCCCCTGCCAATGTGGCTTGTGCTATTTCCAAACTTGGTGGCAATGCCGCCTTCATTGGCAAGGTGGGGGATGATGAATTTGGAAGGATGTTAGTTGATATATTGAAGAAAAATGGGGTGAAAACAGATGGTGTTTGTTTTGATAAGGAAGCTAGAACTGCATTGGCATTTGTGACATTGAGGAAAGATGGAGAGAGGGAGTTTATGTTTTATAGGAATCCAAGTGCTGATATGTTGTTGAAAGAATCTGAATTGAATATGAATTTGATTAAGCAGGTTAAGATATTTCATTATGGATCTGTTAGCCTTATAGCAGAACCATGCAGATCTGCTCAGTTAGCAGCTATCAAAGCTGCTAGACAAGCTGGTGCTTTGTTGTCCTATGATCCAAATGTCAGACTGCCTTTGTGGACTTCCCCTGAGGCTGCTAGGTCTGGAATCAAGAGCGTTTGGTCTGATGCTGATTTCATTAAGGTACAATTCTTTTTTTTGACAACATTAAGGTACAATTCTTTGGTAATATAGTAAGTAGAACATGATATAAGATATGATGATCAATTTTCTGCTATTACTTGTTAGAATGCCATGCTATCTACTATCTAGCATCGACACTTTAGATTGAAGACATGCAGTGGCGAAGCCAGGATTTTTCTAGAGCCTGGGCAAGAAAATTTCCCGTCAATTTACATATGACATAATATATACATAATCATAAAGTGTGCTAAATAGGAGAGATGAAATCTAACCTGTCAATAGAGTGATAAATAAAATTGGAATAAAGAGTAGGGATTAAGAATATACCTCAAATAACTTCAAAGAGTAACATTGAATGTGTGAGTACTTTTCCCTCTTTTTAGAGCAAAAACCCTAACTCCAAAATACTACCTAAAGAGAGGAATGAGTTGGTTTTCCTTAAAATAGAGCTCAAATATAAATGATTTAAGCTTGGATTGGACTACTTGAAGTGAAAAGGAAGAAGAAAAGGAGAGAGAGAGTGTCGTGAGAGAAGAGAGGAAATTGGGGGGTGGGGTTCTGTTTGTCGTGAGAAAAGAGAGGAATATGTTGTGTTTGCTTAATTGCTTTGTTTATTTTATTTAGTTTTTTTATATATATTGGGCTTTTGGGTTTCATTTAGTTTTTGGGTTTTACTTTTTTTTACATTGGGCTGGACCATTCTTTTTTTATTTCACACCCACTGTTTTACTATTTTTGCCCCTGGTTATGACTAAAAATCAGCTATTGGGTTGGGGGCTTTACAAACAAAGTAGAAGTTGAGCCCGGACGCGTGCCCGGGCTAGCTGGGCCCTAAAATCGCCCCTAAAGACATGTCTGCTATTCGACACGTCTAGCATCAACACTTTAGAATGAAGATATGTCCGGTATTCGACACGTGTCGTATTGGACGTTGACACTTCAATTATCTCTATTTTTTCAAATTATTATTGATGTCTACGTGTCGGTGTCCGTGTCTGCATCAATGTCGTGTCCGGTATTTGTATCTGTGTCGGTGCTTCATAGTTAGCATGCAGTTTTTGCTGTACTCTCGAAAAATTGAATTATTGACGAAAATTATGAAGTTTGTCTCTAACTCTATTATTAAGTGTTAGAGATGTCAAAATTTGAGACAAATTATTTTTGTTCCGTGTCTGATTTTCATCGGTAATTAAACTTTTTTTTAGCGGCTAAAGGTGATTGTGTGAAATAACTATTGATCAATCATTGTGTATATGTATGTATAGGTGAGTGATGATGAAGTTCAATTTCTTACTCAAAAAGATTCTGAGAAAGAAGATGTGGTTATGTCCCTGTGGCATGACAAATTGACGTTGCTTCTTGTCACCGATGGAGAGAAGGGTTGCAGATATTTCACTAAGGTACTGTCCATCCATGTTTTAATGCAATTTCTGAATGTGGTTGATTTATACAACTTGATAATTTTGACTAGATATTAAGTATCCCATTTGAGAATGTTGTTGTTATCTAATTTAACATATTTATGGAGATATTGTTTTGAGTGCAGAAATTTAAAGGAAGGGTAAGCGGATTCTCAGTGAAGACAGTTGACACAACTGGTGCTGGTGATTCTTTTGTTGGAGCACTTCTCACTGCTGTAGCCAGGGACACTTCCATATTTGATGTATATTTTCTTCTACCTCTCTCTCTCTCTCTCTCTCTCTCTCTCTCTCTCTCTCTCACTATAGTTTCAAGACTAGGCTTTATTAACATATTTGCTTTATTGAATTGATTATATGAAGAACGAACCAAAATTGAGAGAGGCATTGGCGTTTGCAAATGCTTGTGGTGCAATGTGTACAACACAGAAGGGAGCAATTCCTGCACTTCCAACCGCTGAAGAGGCTCACAAATTTATTTCCAACTCTAAAGCTAAAGCCAATTAAACTTTCCAGTCCAGAAAGAGGACTACTACTTATATATTCATTTTCATTTGAGAGTATCCATTATTGATACAATGACCTAACAGTATTGTTTCTGTTATGAATTATATAATAAACAAATTATTTTTGTTTCTTATAATTGTTAGAGGAGAATATATATATTCAATAACAGAATAGTGTGAAATACTAAATGAGTATTTATTGTCAAGATTTAGGAGATTACAAAGCCTGTACTGGAGGATAGCACTGAACACACACACACACACACACTCATCATAAGCAAGCGACTCATTCCATCAAAACAACACAACCAAGATCATCATGGGTAAAACCCTTTTATTTTTCACTAATCAAACACAGAATTAAAAAGCAAATTTCTTTATGTCACTGATCATTTATTAATAGACTATGATATATATGATGATCACAAATCACATGACATCTTCACAGCTCCTGCTTACCTCCCTCATTGCTAAGCTCATTCTCGCCGGCAATGCTAACCACCCTAGGACCTTTGATCTTATCAGGTGACAACTTGTTAAGTGTCAAAGTAAGCACACCATTCTCAATCTTAGCCTTAACAGAATCCAAATCCACATTTTCTGGCAACTTGAACTGCCTCCAGAATTTTCCATAGGATCTCTCCACTCTATGCCAGTGATCTCCTTTCTTCTCCTCTTCTTTCTTCCTTTCTCCACTCACTCTCAGAACTCTATTTTCTTCCACTTCTATCTTTATCTCTTCCTTTCTTAACCCTGGCACGTCCACCATTATAACATGTCCCTCTGGAGTCTCCTTCCAGTCTACTCTAGCAGGTGATAGAGCTATGGATTGTTCAACTTTGTCTACCCCAAAGGGAATCTGTTCTAGTACACGAAATGGATCTGGAAACCGATCAGACCAGAGATCAGATAAGAGACTGTTAGGAGAATCTATGAATGGTAGTAGAGAGCCATTTGCTTTGGAAGGCAAACCAACAAGAAGAAGCAAGAGAAGTGGTATCAGGAACAAGTTGAGTAGTTGTTGTGGCCTCATTTTTTACACTAGCAAAGTGAATGTATCTTGTTTTTTTTTCTTTGGAATTGCAGTTTGTTTTCAAGGTGGTGAAAACAGAAGTTATGGTGTGTTGTATATATAGCTTGTAGTGATGAGTGATGACATGGTTCTTGAAAATTCTATTCAGTTTGGCGTGAAACAGAAGTGTTTTAGTGTAGAGAGAGGGAGAAAGTTCCAGCTTAGGATTATGATTTGCTGGTGAGAGAGAGGGTGCATGCAAGAGTTTTCCAATGTCTTCTAGAGACTTCATGAGTAACAAACATAGTGCTGCCAAGTGCCACCCTCCACACCAAAAGTATCACAATCTTACATGTTATGATCTTATTGTCAATTGTCTCATATTTCAATTAGGTACCTAACCATGCTAGCAATAGCACTGCCGTAACTTGTAGTTTTTCAAATTAATAGTTATAGTGTTCTAAAAAATTTATTATATTTTAAAGCATAAATTTAGCAATTCTCGTTATTAAGTATCCTCTATTTAGCAATGTAAATTCTCCGGCTTATGGCAGATAAGTTCATCGTAAGTGTTTGACATGATTAGCACTAGCTTAAAGTATTTTTTGAAATGCTACTTGAAGTAGTATTTGAGCTTATAACTTATGACATTTCATTTTTTCTCCCATTTTTACTCATATTATTTTAATTAAATTCCTTATTTATCTTTCATTAAATGAATTACTCTCTCATTTTTAATCATTAATTACAAATGTCCATTCATGTCATTTGATATTTATAAGCTAGTTCAACCACTAATTGTACCCAACACTTAAAACTCGATCCACTAACTTATCCGTTATTTACTTTTTTTGTCAAACAGAACCTTAATAAATAGTAAAGTGTTAAATCATGAAAACTTGCATTTATACCGAGGTTTAGCAAAATAAGATAATCTTCTTAAAAAGCTAATAAGTTGATTAAATGGATACAATAACACACGTCACAAAAAAGGTTTTTTTTTTTTCCAATTCTATTTCAAGAATATTCATATATGTACCTAAAGTTATACGCACAGGCACCACATTACTTCCATTCTTTTTTAAGTCACACATAGGGGTGGGAATAGGCCAGGCTTTGAAAGGCCTGAGTCTGGCCTACAATGAAATTTTTAGGCCTGAGCCTGGCCTGTGACCTGTCATAGGCCTGGCCTGACGTTTTTAAAAGACTGGTCTGACCTGAAATCCTATTTAAAAGCCTATATAATAGTGTAATAGTATTCATAAGCGTCAGTTGCATGCATCTCTGCTGCTAGCACCGTTTCAGTTTTGAGCATTATTAGACACTGGGCAACCTTTAATAATATGTCAACTGCATCTCTTGTATCTCTTGCTTGAACGGTTTCGTTTTCAGTCAAAAACAATAATATACGTAATAAACCAGTTGTGGTTTCAAAAAGAATTTAAAATAACATGTAATGGAGTAATATAATACTAGGATTAATAAATAGGCAAAATATTTTCCCAAGTCCCTTAACTTATTTATTTGTAACGAATGGGTCCCTTAATTCTTTTTTTTGTAATACATAGGTCCCTTAACTTTTAAAAACGTAACACCACTGCCCCTTTTAACGTTTTTTTGTTAACTCCGTTAATCTAGCTATTTGACTGTTGTTTGACTGCTGACCAGACATGTCACATGAGATAATTTCATTCTTTTATAATTATTTTTAATTAAAAATTAAAGAAAAATATGATTTGTCTTTTTTGTCCTTGTCTTCTCCTAAATTCCAACGCCCCTCCCACTCTTCAGTTTGCATCCACCGCCGTCTTCTCCTTCCTCTCTCCATCTCTTCCACCGCCACACCACCACCACAATCCATAACTCCACCATGATTTAGATGACAGTGAAATAAACAAACAGAGATAAGCTCCAAAAATTTGCAATCTCAAAATTAACCAAAAAGAAAAAAAACAAACTTTAGTAATTGCAAACCTAGAATTCAGATCCAGATTCAAAACCAATTTCAGTTCCATTTTTAGATCCAGATTCGAAAACGCAAACCCAGAAGTGGAAGAGACATGGAAATGCAAACCCAAATTCAAAACGCAAACCCAGAAGAAGAAGAAGAAGAAAAGACTTTCGAAACGCAAACCCATTTTGATTTCGTCGTTTTGTAACATTTTCGTTGTCCTGTGATTTCGTGGATGAGATGAGATTTCGTTTTTCTTCTTCCTTCTCCGCGTTAATGTCAGTTCAGGTTTCGTGGATGAGATGAGATTGCGTTTTGAGTTCCTGATTCTTTCTCTGCGTGTGATGATTCAATTTTGGGGAAGAGGGAAATGGGTTGATTTTAGGGAAGAAGACACCAGTACTCCGTGGGAAGAAGGAAATGGGTATTTTTAATTTTTAATTAAAAAATAATTACAAATAACAAGTCAGTAAATAAAATTTCCACGTAAGCATAAATAAAGGCCACATAAACAGCCCAAACAGCCACTTAGGTGTTTTTGTAATGGTGTTAACAAAAAAATGTTAAAAGGGGCAACAGTGTTACGTTTTTAAAAGTTAAGGGACCTACGCGTTACAAAAAAAAGTTAAGGGACCTATTCGTTACAAATAAATAAGTTAAGGAACTTAGGAAGATATTTTGCCTGATTAATATCAGTTGCATCTCTTTCTACTGCTGGCACTAAAAAACAATACTAAGTATCTAATAAAATAGTTGTGGTTTCAAAAAGAATTTAAAATAGTAGTGCATCATTGGAATTATAAGAGGAATGAATGGCATTGGAGTGCATCATTGGAATTTAAAATAGTTGTGGTTTCATTGGAATTGGAATTATAAGAGGAATGAACGCACAGGAGGTTAATAAATAATAAAACATAGGCATATAAGTATATATCTGTATACAGGACGGCATATCAGGCTTAATAGGCTTTTTTATAAGTCTAAGTCTGGCCTATTTAAATTAATAGGTTTTAAAAAAAAACCCGAGCCTGACCTTTTTTACTAAACAGGTCAGGCCAGGCCAGACTAAACTTTAAGTAGGCCAGGTTATAGGCCCCTGACGGACGGCCTGGCCTATTCCCACCCCTCGGACATTACTTGCAAAGAAGTTAAGTGTGTGTAACTCCAAGTTTGGGTGCATTCTATTTAAAGGGGTGGACTCGGCTAGTACTTGGGTTTGATCTCCGGCGATGAAACAAATTGGAGTCAGACTTTACTTACCTCCCGACCGAACTCCAGATTCAGGGCCCATTTCCCTTGGACACCGAAGCGGGGTCAAAGACCCCTAAACCAAAAAAAAAACGTTAAGGGCCCGTTTAGGGGTGGTTGTAAGTATTTGGTTTTGAAACTCAATTCCAAAACCAAAACATGTTTGGGTAAAATGGGGTTGAATTGGTTTTCTCCTTAATTTCAAAACAGTTTTTCATCAAAACTTAAAACCAAAAAAATAGGTTCTATAATTTGTTTTTGTTTTAAAACCAACATGTCACCACCAATGGTCGTCGACCACTACTGATCACTACTTAATCCACCTCTAATCATCAATCTGACCACCACCAACCACTGCCGACCACCACTCCAACCACCAACCACCACTCCACCCATCGCTGACCACCACTTTGACCATCACCAACCACCACTATGACAACCTCAAATCACCACTTTATCCACCTATGATATCAACTTTTGGCAAACTGGGCCCTATCGTATTCCGTCTAAGATTGTGGGTTTTGCGGCTTTTGAATTTGGCAAGCAAGCAAGAGGGCAGTGTTGAACGTCAGTTTCGCAATCGTAGAAGGAGATTGTAGATGAACTAACAAACGGAGCACTCACAACGAGTCCCACATCGGGGAAAGAAAATTAAAGTTATTCCTTATAAACAAAAAGCGACATTTCGAAGCAACCAAACCGGGCTATGAAGGGATGTGAATGGGCTTTTGCCTAAACGCTGGGCTCAGGAAAGTCCCCGGGCCATACATTGCAGAGATGCAGGCCTGGTAACAAGTATATCGTGAGAGAAGACTTGCCTCATACCCAACCTAGGTGTGAGGAGCTGAGACGCGTGTTGAGCTCTTGCAAGTCTTGCTCAAGTACATTGGCCGATTAACAGTCATTCACATGGTCTTCGGTGACTAACAGAACGGGGCTTATGTCTTCATGGTCCACCTCTTTTATAAATTTGTACTTTTACTAGAAACATAAACATTCAGTGATTTTTGGTACAATGTACAAGTTAAATTATAAAAAAATGTTATAAAAATAATTTAATTAATAGTAAATATTGTAATGCCAGCAACAAAATTAATATATATATATATATATATGAGTACTACCAAGAACCAAAAATTGGTTGCAGCTTGTGAGTATTACAGATCCTCCTATGAATTTGAAAGAGTGGCTAACCAGGGAAGCAATTTTTCATGAACTAGATCAGGCCTATCATCATGGGGACAATGTCCAACTCCTTCAAGTAAGAAGAGTTTAACATTTTCTTGTTGAGAAGGCAACGAAGAAAAATACTTGCCAACAGGTCCATCAATTGGAGTAAAAGGATCTTCATCTCCCCATAAAAGCAATATAGGCAATGATATTTTTGGCACCAATTGCACTGGATTAGGCCCCGGTGGCCCTGTTACAATAGATACAAATGCATCTAAGGCCCCTTCATCATTTGCTGGTCCTCTAATTATCTGCATATGCAAAATTCAAATACCAGTTCTTGGTAAAGCAATACAATATTACAATACAATTAAAATATCAATTTTTGGTAAACAACATAATATTACCTCCACAAGTTCTTCATCCACAGACTCCTTATTTCCATACACTGAACTCAAAATGTTCCTCAAATTCTCTCTGCATTAATTAAACCAATACAATTTTAGTTTGCCTGTTCAAAACATGGAGGGAAATTATGGCCTAACATGAAGATAATAAATACCTCTCTTTAACACGTTCAAAAATTGCTGAGGCAATTCCCTTTTGCTTCAATAAAAAATCAATGAGCCAAAGCAAAGGTAGTAGTAACTTGATCCTCCAATCATCAACAATTGCTTTGTTGTTCATTCCACCGGAACAATTTAACAACACAATTCCTCTAACAAGACTTTGACTTGAATCTAATTGGAGGCCATAATTCACAGATAAGACAAAAAAGAAGCTTCTCATTCAACTCTTTATGTTAAACTGTTTCATAGAAATTTAAGAGAGACTAACATACATGCCTGAGGCAGCAGCAATGAGACAAGCAAGACTTCCAACAGAATTTCCTATTAGTACAGTTGGCTTTTGAACAACTTCATTCAAGAAATCCAGGATCAACTGTTTTATATTGAGTAATACAAGATACAAGTTAATAAGTTTCTAATGCTAGACTAGAGGGTTAGTGTCCAAATAAAAGCTCAATAATAATTAAATACCTCAGCCCATGTTTCCATGGTATATGAAAAACCTGGGGGTTTATCTGAAGCCCCAAAACCAAGTAGATCAATAGCATAAACAGTATAATTCTGGGCCAGTATCTTGATATTCCTGACAAAAAATAATAACTAAAAAGACTTATTTAACAGTTCAATTCATTGGATAATTTATACCTCATAGTTTTCTATCATTTTTGTGTGGCTAGCAATATACCACCATATAAAAGTGATAAACAAGGATAATGATTTTTTTTTTAAAAAAAAAAACAAACAAAATGGGTGGATGAGAAAACAAGTCAACAAAACCAACAGCAGAAGATATTACACTTACCTGCGCCAGTGAGGAATGGAGGCACCAAACCCATGAACAAGTAGCAGAGGAGGTTGAGTAGAATCTGAATCAGATGAAACAAAATAGTTGATAGAATACTGACCCTTCCATTGCCATTTAAGGTATCTCTGCTTTATATTTTCCACCTCAGAAGGAAACCCATCAGCTCCAGAAGTTTCTACGGAAGTAGCAGAAGTAGCACAATAACAACCATTGCTTGTCCTTAAATGGTTTGGAAGATGAAGGTAACAAGGAAGAAGATGAGCATTCCTTTGTAGTGTGGATAAGTAGAAGGGTCCAGTTTTGATGTTTGAAGAGCGTGTTTGTAAATGCAGAAACCCAACTGAATCAACAGCACTTGTCACTACCATAACCATTACTTGCTATTTTACTATGGTTTGTGTTGTGATATTATTGTCTTCATTTCTGTTTTTGTTATCACAATGACCTTTTAAATTGGACCGGGTCGGGCTTATCGACCAACGAACTAATCCACCGGACAAATGGATCGGCGATAAATTGTGTCGGCAATGGGTTATTTTTAGTTTGCTATTTACACACCCACTTTCCTTAATACATTCCCATGGCTCTTAACATTTTTCTTCTCCCAACATACTAAATTTTTGAACTTATATTGCCTATGGGGAGTTAACTATTAGACTGTGTGTATAAATTCGATTACTAGTTGAACAAAAAAAATCGATTACTAGACCTTAATATCAATAAGACATCAATAATGCTATTCAGCCAAAAAACTTAGCCAAAATACAGCCAAAAAATACCAAATACGTATTATACAATGGAAATACGGAGGTGGGACCAGCCAAAAAATAAAAGAAATAATAATTTTTTTTTTTGCTAAAACTGATTCATTCAACCCAGTCTCACTCCGCAGCTCCCTCCTCCCTTGAAGCTCTCACTCCGCAGCTCCCTCGCTCAAGCTCTCTCTCTCTCTCTCTCTCCTCCCTTCAAGCTCTCACCTCCGCAGCTCCCTCGCTCGCGCTCTCTCCTCCCCGCAGCTCCCTCGCTCGCGCTCTCTCTCGCGCTCTCACCCCTCCCTCGCCCTCTCTCCTCCGTCGCCCTGCTCTCCCCTTCAAGCTCTCACCGCCGTGACTCTGCACGGGCCGAAGCTTCTTCACCTCTTCTCCACTGCAACCTTAGGATTACAATCAGGTAATTTATACTAATTTATACTGAAACGAAACCCTATTCTTGTTATCCAAAATTGGAATTTTACCATGATTATTAGATTAAACATTGTCCTTTACCAGATTGGTTTATGGCTTTGAAAAGTTGGTTAATTGGGGCAGTAATGTGGCTATCTGTAGTTGATATCCGAACATATTGGTTTATAGCTTTGAAAAGTTGGTTAATTGAGGCAGTAATGCGGCTATCTGTAGTTGAAAAAACAGATTGGTTTATGGCTTTGAAAAGTTGGTTAATTGGGGCAGTAATGTGGCTATGTGTAGTTGAAATACCAGATTGGTTTACTCTATAGTACATGTCACACCAAGAACATTTGAGTTATACTTAAGAAATTGGGATTTAAAAGTTGGTTAATTGGGGTTGTTTAGCTGATATGTTAAGAAATTTCGGTTTACATCTATACACTATATTAAATTTAATATAAGCTATACATAATTGGATTTTATTGTGCAGTACTGCTGTGACGCCGACATCTAAAAGTTCATGGAGGGTGGTGATACATTCGTTGAGGGTGAAAGTGCTGACGCTGAAGGTATAACAGTTGACAACCCCAACAATGACGATACATGTTGGGAGCCAACAATCGGGATGTGTTTTGCTTCATTAGATGAGGGGATATCTTATTATGGTGGGTATGCCATAAAAAAAGGATTTGGATGGAAAATTAGAACATCAGTAAAGGGAAAGGATGGGGAAATCAACTACAGAATTCTGTCATGCTCGAGAGAGGGGTCTAGCGCGCAAATGTCAAAAATTCCATGTTCATTGAAGACACTTCCGACTAGGGTGAGCAATTGTCCTGCCAAGATATGTTTCAAGTTAGAAACAGATGGAGTATGGTATATCAAAAAATTTGTAGATGAGCATTGTCACCAGTTGAGCCCCACAAAGTCAAGGTTGTTTAGGGCAAACAAGAAAATAAATCTGCATGTGAAGAGAACAATCCAAATCAACGATGAAGCGGGCGTGAGGATCAACAAAACTTTCCAATCTCTTGTTACAGATGCAGGAGGGCATGAAAATATACCATTTTGTGAAAAGGACGTGAGGAATTTTGTCAACAAGGAAAGGCGTTCAATTGGTAAAGGCGGTGATGGGAAGGCGTTGATTAGTTACTTTTATGAAATGAGGGAACAAAATTCGAATTTGTTCTATGATATTGATTTGGATGATGGTTTTCATGTCAAGAATGTCTTTTGGGCCGATGCAAGAAGTAGAGCTGCTTATGAATATTTTGGAGATGTCGTGACATTTGATACAACATATCTGACCAATAAATATGAGATGCCTTTTGCTGCGTTTGTAGGTGTGAATCACCATGGTCAATCAACATTACTTGGGTGTGGCCTAGTTTCCGGTGAAGACGAAGAGTCATTTGTGTGGCTTTTTCAATCATGGCTTTCTTGCATGCTAGGAAAGTCCCCCTTGGGTATTGTCACCGACCAATGCAAGGCTATGAAAAATGCCATTGAGACAGTCTTCCCTACTACTCGCCATAGGTGGTGTTTATGGCATATCATGAAAAAAATTCCCGAAAAACTCAGTGGCTATGGTGAATATTACAAGATAAAGGCAGTAATGAAAGAAGTAGTTTATGATACTTACACAATTGTTGATTTTGAAGATAAATGGCGTTCCTTCATAGACAAATTTCAGCTTCAAGAGAATGACTGGTTAAGTGGGTTGTATAAGGAGCGACATAGATGGGCACCGACTTTGTTAAGGAAATTTTTCTGGGCGGGCATGTCAACAACACAACGCAGTGAGAGCATACATGCTTTCTTTGATGGATATATCAATTCAACAACAAGTCTTGGTCAATTTGTAAAACAATATGGCAATGCTCTAAAAAATAAAGCAGAAAAAGAATTTGCAGCTGATTTTCAATCAATAGATACAATAATTCATTGTGGGTCCACCTCCTCTATTGAAAGGCAGTTCCAACGTGATTACACACATGCAAAATTTAAGGAAGTTCAAACTGAATTTAGAGGTAAAATGAATTGTGTCCCCTCCTTGGAGTCACTGGAGGGTTGCGTTGCTACATATAATGTGTTGGAGGAGATAATAGTTGGAGATAGACCAAAAGAGCGCTACCTTAAAGTATTGTTCAATCGTGACAACTATGATGTCAACTGTGAATGCTCGTTCTTTGAGTTTAGAGGAATTTTGTGTTGCCATGTATTATGTGTTTGTGCTAAAGAGAGGGTTGAAAAAGTTCCAGAGAAGTATGTTTTGACAAGATGGAAGAAAAATATTAAAAGGAAGCATGCATATATTAAGATCAATTATGGTGTGAAGGAATTGATGCCACAGATGGATAGGTTTGAGAAATTGTGCAAGCATTTCTACGAGGTTGCTGAAGCAGCAGCGGAGTCTGAATATGCCACAAAAGCATTCCATGAACTATTGCATCAATTTAGTTCTGATTTGCCAAGTATGGATCCCACAATGGATAATATTAAAAGCAAGGTTTTGAATGATGACTCAATCCCAGACAGTCTCCCTACTTGTCACAGTCCATTGAGGGTAAAGCGTAAAGGTCGTCCTCCTGCAAACAGAAAAATATCAACAGTTGAGAAAGTTGTTAAAAAGAGAGTGAATAAGCGAACCAAGCGAGCTAATGACAAAAACAATACAGAGGTTTGTCTTGTTTTTTAACAAATTATGTATTAAGCATTAAACTCTATATCACATGCATCTTACTGTTTTTTGTATAATGTGTAGGCCGGCAATATTGGGACGGTGGGTATGGAAGTCAACACCGACATTTGTGTGGAATCAACTATTGAGGTTACTACTGGTGGAGATGTGACGGAAGCAACTACTTTGGTTCGTGTCCATTATAAGTTTTTACTTTCAGTGTAGAGTTTCCAATTTTCAATTTGTTCACGGACTAATTTGATCCGTCAGAAAATTTCGGGAGCTATTATGTACTATTGTTGAGTTTGAGTTGTAACTTGTTGTTCATAATTTCAAGACTTATCAGGAGGTCATTGGGTTGGATTCATTTATAACTCGTGGAGAGTTGTTGGATGCAAACAATGTGGTTTAGTTTGCATCAGATGATTGTGCAAACTTCATTTAGTATGTTAACTACAACGTTAAGTTTTTTCTGTATCATTTTCATCATTCAATGAAATTAGTTATTTCGCATTTGTGGATTAGTGATTTTACATATCTTCACTTTGACCTGAAGTCAAGTTTAGTTGAACTTATTTAACAATTCCTCTATACAGTCAGGAAATGTATATATAAACAATGAAGCTGGAGTCTCAGATTTTGCGCACAACAGTTGGGCTTCTCAATGTCCAACCGTTACAGAAGCAACTTATTTAAAATTAGACAATGCAACTAACAACTTTACTTCCTCTTGTCAGGCATGTTGTTTGATTGTCTGTTATTACAGTTTTTATTTATATGTTCATGTTGTTAAACAGAATAAGTGATTATTAACAGGTAGGAGGTGAGATTCCATTCATGGAACTTTTGGCAAACATGGAAACAGACTTCACAGGATTGTCACAATTGACTACAAATCTATGACTTTAGGTTGAAGGATACCTCCCTGCATATTAATGGTCATGAGTATTTTTTGTTGTAATTAAAGATATATGTATAGGGGATGGTCATGAGAAATTGTTGTTGTAATTAGACATATATGTATCATTTGATTAGTATTGATGTAAATGTTGTAAATGACATCAGGTACTAATTTGGATACACTTTGTATAGTCAGTGTGTAAAGTTGAAGTTAACAGGTTGCTTAATGTTGTTTCACAGCCATACAATTGAGTAGGCAAGACCAATGACCAAGGTAGACAAATCAATCACCAACTTTTTTAACACAATAGCCAACCCTCCTTAGTCCAAAACTATTATGACATATCACTGTGTCTTCATATGGGACACCAAAGAAGGGTACTCTGAACCTTGGTATGTCATATTTTCGCATAGGGGTTAGGTCATGTACTTTCAATTGAGTAGGCAAGACCAATGACCAAGGTAGACAAATAAATCACCAACTTTTTTAACACAATAGCCAACCCTCCTTAGTCCAAAACTATTATGACATATCACTGTGTCTTCATATGGGACACCAAAGAAGGGTACTCTGAACCTTGGTATGACATATTTTCGCATAGGGGTTAGGTCATGTACTTTCAATTGAGTAGGCAAGACCAATGACCAAGGTAGACAAATAAATCACCAACTTTTTTAACACAATAGCCAACCCTCCTTAGTCCAAAACTATTATGACATATCACTGTGTCTTCATATGGGACACCAAAGAAGGGTACTCTGAACCTTGGTATGTCATATTTTCGCATAGGGGTTAGGTCATGTACTTTCAATTGAGTAGGCAAGACCAATGACCAAGGTAGACAAATAAATCACCAACTTTTTTAACACAATAGCCAACCCTCCTTAGTCCAAAACTATTATGACATATCACTGTGTCTTCATATGGGACACCAAAGAAGGGTACTCTGAACCTTGGTATGTCATATTTTCGCATAGGGGTTAGGTCATGTACTTTCAATTGAGTAGGCAAGACCAATGACCAAGGTAGACAAATAAATCACCAACTTTTTTAACACAATAGCCAACCCTTCTTAGTCCAAAACTATTATGACATATCACTGTGTCTTCATATGGGACACCAAAGAAGGGTACTCTGAACCTTGGTATGTCATATTTTCGCATAGGGGTTAGGTCATGTACTTTCAATTGAGTAGGCAAGACCAATGACCAAGGTAGACAAATAAATCACCAACTTTTTTAACACAATAGCCAACCCTCCTTAGTCCAAAACTATTATGACATATCACTGTGTCTTCATATGGGACACCAAAGAAGGGTACTCTGAACCTTGGTATGTCATATTTTCGCATAGGGGTTAGGTCATGTACTTTCAATTGAGTAGGCAAGACCAATGACCAAGGTAGACAAATAAATCACCAACTTTTTTAACACAATAGCCAACCCTCCTTAGTCCAAAACTATTATGACATATCACTGTGTCTTCATATGGGACACCAAAGAAGGGTACTCTGAACCTTGGTATGTCATATTTTCGCATAGGGGTTAGGTCATGTACTTTCAATTGAGTAGGCAAGACCAATGACCAAGGTCCAAGGTAGACAAATAAATCACCAACTTTTTTAACACAATAGCCAACCCTCCTTAGTCCAAAACTATTATGACATATCACTGTGTCTTCATATGGGACACCAAAGAAGGGTACTCTGAACCTTGGTATGTCATATTTTCGCATAGGGGTTAGGTCATGTACTTTCAATTGAGTAGGCAAGACCAATGACCAAGGTAGACAAATAAATCACCAACTTTTTTAACACAATAGCCAACCCTCCTTAGTCCAAAACTATTATGACATATCACTGTGTCTTCATATGGGACACCAAAGAAGGGTACTCTGAACCTTGGTATGACATATTTTCGCATAGGGGTTAGGTCATGTACTTTCAATTGAGTAGGCAAGACCAATGACCAAGGTAGACAAATAAATCACCAACTTTTTTAACACAATAGCCAACCCTCCTTAGTCCAAAACTATTATGACATATCACTGTGTCTTCATATGGGACACCAAAGAAGGGTACTCTGAACCTTGGTATGTCATATTTTCGCATAGGGGTTAGGTCATGTAGTTATTAAAACATTTTTTATATTTTTTTTCCCAACACTACAGTTTAGTATTATACTTTGTCTACAAGGTATAATATTTAAAAAAAAATTAAATTCGTGAGAAAAATGGTCCTAAACTTAGGTAAAAAACCATTTTAATACCCTTCTGATTCTCTGTTTTCTCTGTGCGAAATTTACAATTAAAAAAAAGAATGTAGAAGAAATTAGGCACCCTCCGCAGTACCTAAATGAAACTCGTTTTTACTGAAATACCCTTCTGATTCTCTGTTTTCTCTGTGCGAATTTTACAATTAAAAAAAATAATGTAATATTTGTTAATTTATTTAATAATTAACAACAGCAAAGAAACAATTAAGGTTGTCTCTCACACGCACTCCCTCCTCCCTCGCAGTCTCTCACACGCACTCCCTCCTCCCTCGCGGTCTCTCACACGCACTCCCTCCTCCCTCGCGGTGTCTCCTCCGTCGCCCTGCTCTCCCGTTCAAGCTCTCACCGCCGTACGCCGCCATTCACGAAGTTAGCCTCATTTTCTCCCTCTAATCGCGCCTCTTCTCTGCTCCATTCCTCTCCGTCGTGTCTCCGCCGTGACTACGCCGTTTCGCAGCTTCTTCACCTCTTCTCCACAACCTTCTTCCACTCAGGTAATTTATAGTGATTTATTCCTTAATTTGTCCCTAATTTGACTGATTGCAAAAACCCCAATTTAATTTGAAACGAAACCCTATGAGTAACTGGAGTAAACATTTGGTTCCCATTCAGCTTGGGCTTTGATATCCGTACAAATTATAGGTCTTTAAAAAAAAACAATGGATTTATTTATGTTTGCATATTTGTACTCAGGTTCCATTTGAATCTTAATGTTATGTGTCTGTAATGCAAATGTGATTGATTGGGATATAATGTCGGACAGGTATAATGTCGGTGCGTTTGCGACACAAGTGTACAACAAACTATATAGGCAAAGTTAATCTGAATCTTACAAAATGTCAAAAGGAAAGGATTCATGGTACCCCTTTTAAATGGTTAATGTTCTTACCGGGAAAAATAAACATATCTGGAATTCTGTTGGAAGAATTATGTAGACGTTGGGACGAAAAAAGAGGGGGGTTTAGAATACAGAATAAGATAGTTGATTTTAGTCCTTTAGATGTGTGTTATGCCGTAGGACTTGGCATAGTGGGAGAAGAAGTGGTTTTTGAGGATGACATTAGTTCATATACCCTCACTTTACTTGAAGGAACAAATATGAGTACATCCGCAATTTATGAAAAACTGATGACGCTTTCCGGGGATGAGAATGTGGATGATTTTTGTAGACTGTATATACTGCTTGCAATGGAAGAGTTTTACTTCCCCAACTCATCCACTGGTATTAGTTGTAGATGCATTAAGCTATTAGACAATCTAGATGACCTTGGGACATTTAATTGGGGTCTTGCAGTGTATAATAATTTGGTGCAGAAGTTGACAAAAGTTTTGCATACTTTGGAACAATCAAATACCTCAACAATTTTGTATCTTATGGGCTGTGTGGTTGTGCTACAGGTATTTTATTGTGTTGTCATCAAATTTGTCAATTCTTTTTCCTTGTATGTTATATCTTTTACCATCCAATATATATTACTCTATAGGTGTGGGGAATTGAACATGTCTGGCCAAACAGCAAGATGAGTCCGAAAGTTAAAATGTTGTTTCCGCATTGTTTGAAGTGGCCTGATTTTTGGCTTGATCGGAAACAAGTTTTGGCCTCATTTCAGAATAACCAGGTAATACTATTGGGAAACATATGTCAGTAACTTTGTATTTGATTTTTACATGGCAACTGTCATAAGTTGTGGCTTGACAACTCATTCTTTTCATATTGGTATATTGTTACTAGGTTTTTCAACTCTTGAATGCAACACAACAAGAGATTGAAATTGATGTTGTGAGAGAAGCATTAAAAGAGGCACCAAATGGATTTCAGAATTTGCGACAGGTGAAAATTGAATTGAAGAATCAAAATGCCCTGAATGAACAGCTAGAGGCGGAGCAGAAGCTACTTGAAGAAAGACTAGCTAAAGTTGAACGCGATTTAAGTCAGCTAAAAAGCTTACCTCAATCAGCAAGGGAAATACTTGAACGCAAAATATGTGAACTTGAACGTGAATTACAAGAAGTAAAAGAAGCAAAAGAAGCTAAACATTCACAGTGTATTGAAGAACAGTCAAGTCAACCAGCTCCTGAACCACAAAATGTTGACCACCTAAACATTGAAAGACAGTTAGTTGATGATGACCATGATGAATCAAATATGCAGACTCGACGAAGGAAGAATCCAAGAAAGATCCAAGATAGTGCAGCAATGCGAACACCATATAAGGCTTTCCACAGGGGGAAAAAGAAGTAGGCTGTGTATTCCACGATTTGTTCTAATTAAAGATATTTATGTTTTCCAGGAGTTTTTTTGAAACCTTTAGTCCATTAGACATATATGTATTCCACGAGTTGTTGTAATAGTTGTTACTACATTCTGGTTGTGGTGCATGCACAGCAAAACTTTTTAGTTATTATCCAAAGTTTTTATAATGAGCTTCTTTGGTATTTTATCCCAAGTTTTGTTTTACTTAAACTAATGCATTTGAAGAGTTTTACTTTCCCCTGTCCCCAAAAGAATGCAAAATGTAATATCTGAAGCCTGAGTTATCAAACCCAATATGAAATTGAGTATGTTCTGTATGCAGCACCTCCACAGCTTCGAACTGGGCATGCTATGGTATGAACTGGGCATGCTACTGACTTTAATGCATGTATGATATTGAATGCAATATTTATTTGATACTTACTACATACGGAAAAATAAACTAAAACGGCCTTCGTGAGGAATACAACCATAACAGGGTAAATCCTCATGCTATTATTCGTCAGATAAGTCCCCATCTGTACAATACTCCGGGTAATTTTGTAAGTCCATTTCGTCAGGAATGGTTCGTGCCCAATCATGTCTTCTACATGCAGCGTGTACAAGTTGGTGCCTGTTAATTCGAATTTGCATCTGGTTATTTTCGTGCCTAACCATGTTAACTGCCTTTTCTAGAGACTCATCGTTGTCTTCAGTGACTTCAAGTGATTTTTGCTTTGGTGCCTTAATGCAGCATTGTCGTAGCTCTTGTCTCATCCTTATAGACTCCTCAAGACGATATTCCCACTCTCTACGATACTCATTCATGTTTAATATTGAGTATCGGTCTTGGGGGCACAAACTATATTGAAACAAGCCTCGCTCTAACACCCATACTCGACCCATACTTTCTAGTATTTCGTGTGGTCTATATGTTGTTCCAATTAAATTTGAATAGAAGGAAAATTCGAAGTAATCCATGTCAGTTGCGCTTTTTTCCTACACAACAACTACATATTAGAATAACAACAACATAAATTATTGTATAAATCTGAAAAGTAAGGAGTTTACCAAGTCCCCTTACCTTAATTGAAGATATAACCAAATATAGCAGAAGACATTTATTATTTATACTACTTTGGGAGATACATTGACATAATCAGGTTCAGAGTACCATTATTAGGTGCCCCATGTGAAGACACAGTGATATGTCATAATGGTTTTTGGACTAAGGGGGGTTGGCTATTTTGTTAAAAAGGTTGGTGAATTGCGTGGACACCTTGGCCATTGGTCTTGGGTACTCAAATTAAAGGACATGACCTAACCCCTATGCGAATATATGACATAATCAGGTTCAGAGTACCATTATTAGGTGCCCCATGTGAAGACACAGTGATATGTCATAATGGTTTTTGGACTAAGGGGGGTTGGCTATTGTGTTAAAAAAGTTGGTGAATTGCGTGGACACCTTGGCCATTGGTCTTGGGTACTCAAATTAAAGGACATGACCTAACCCCTATGCGAATATATGACATAATCAGGTTCAGAGTACCATTATTAGGTCCCCCATGTGAAGACACGGTGATATGTCATAATGGTTTTTGGACTAAGGGGGGTTGGCTATTGTGTTAAAAATGTTGGTGAATTGCTTGGACACCTTGGCCATTGGTCTTGAGTACTCAAATTAAAGGACATGACCTAACCCCTATGCGAATATATGACATAATCAGGTTCGGAGTACCATTATTAGGTGCCCCATGTGAAGACACAGTGATATGTCATAATGGTTTTTGGACTAAGGGGGGTTGGCTATTGTGTTAAAAAAGTTGGTGAATTGCGTGGACACCTTGGCCATTGGTCTTGGGTACTCAAATTAAAGGACATGACCTAACCCCTATGCGAATATATGACATAATCAGGTTCAGAGTACCATTATTAGGTGCCCCATGTGAAGACACAGTGATATGTCATAATGGTTTTTGGACTAAGGGGGGTTGGCTATTGTGTTAAAAATGTTGGTGAATTGCTTGGATACCTTGGCCATTGGTCATTGGTCATTGGTCATTGTTCAATGTGGTCTTCTTTATATACAGAACTGGTGGTCTTCTTTGAACCCACAATATTTCTTTTATCAATTTGATCAAATTGCCTACATAATGAAAGATTATAGAGACCTATTACTTCAACTAGATTGGTGTTATGAGAACACAGATAATACACTCGCAGGAAAAAAGGCCATTAAAAAGGAATGGCGCCTCCGATTTCGAGAGTCTGTTTCTCTTCAATCAGACTTAAGAGAGTTGGAGGCACCAATTCCGGATTTAAAAGCGGCGGAGATGTGGCGAGATGCACAACATAAATACGTTGAAATGCAGAAAGCCTTAAATCGCCTTAGGATTGAGAATAACATTATGGCAATAAGGAGAGTACGATTTGGGATGGTCCATGTATGCAAAACATTTCTACACGCCAATAGTCATCGTATGTCTCAAGAAGAGGAAGAAAACATACTTTGCGCAGATGAGTACTTATCAAATACCGACGAAGAGTGAACTTCAACGTTAAGTGTATGTCGTCGTCCCCAACGACGTTTAAACTTCCTTTGTATTTAGTTGTACTATATCATGTTGTGCTAAGAAAATATGTTTATCCCAGTCTTAAAAGTTGGTTGTTTTTCACACTGATATAGTTAATTTAAGAAAAACTGATAATTATTGTTGACAACTTTGATATAATCCATACATAAACTTTAACACTCCTACGTTCAAAGACATCTGAAAAAAAAAAAGAAATGGCAAACTACAATACGTTTAGCATAGTAAACTAATTGTATGACCTTCACTGTGGTTCCCGGAACAACTCCATGATCTCTTCTACGGACCTCGTAACTGGTGGGTCAACCGAAGGAGCTAGTGTCGTGCGAATACACAACTCGATTGGGAAATCACTATAATTGTGTCTGCAGTGGTGCGAGATAATACTACGAACATGGTTAGTTGTTAGTACATCATACATGGACCACATACACCTTCCTTCTCGATCATATCGAGGATAACGGTACTTCATAGTACTGATCACGTGTTGTTCGAGCCTCAATTTATGGTGAATCTTTTGCTTCAACTCCTCAAAAGTTATATTGTGTTGAAGCCTAAGTGGTTCAGGTGGGTTTGAATCAAAAGCAACAAACTTGACTCCATCCCTTGCATTAACTATTCCGCACCTGTAGTATATATAAGACAGCACTGACCCTGGCGGCCAAGGAGATAACTCATTTTGACGCTCAATATCAATACGTCTAGCAAATTTAGCACTCAACTCTATTGGACCTTTAGAGCGAAAGGACATATATTGTGCTAACATATTTTGTATGCATAAATCAGTTATAATCTCCATGCTCACATACTCAACACTCCCATAAGCTGGCTCTGGACGTCGATAGAAGATTGAACGTAATATCCTTGACTCATCTCCACCCTTCTGTTGAATTATGGTTTTCAGTTCTTCAAAGCTCATGTCATCCTTGATCCTGATGGACTTCATCTTATGACTTTCAAACTTTACTCCATTAATCAAGTCTTTATGTTCCCCATCAATATAAACAACGCCCAACTTTGTGCCAATTTGGAATTGTGTTACCTGAGAAAGGGGCATCGGTCAGTCCACTTCTGCTTGTAGGTTGCATATGATTTTCAAGTTGTGTTTGTTTGCCAAGAAATAAGTGTGTTATGCTAGTATTTATATATGTCTCAATTACTCGTGCCCTCACGTGGGACCCTAAATTAGGGGAATGGGACCCTTATTAGAGAATGCATACCCCTGTGCGAATATCTGACTTATCAATGTTCATAGTACCCTACATTGGTGTCCCATGTATCGACACAGTCATATGTCATAATGGTATTGAAGTAAGGAGGGTTGGCTATTGTGTTAAAAAAGTTGGTGAATTGATTGGCTACCTTGGTCATTGGTCTTGGAAACTCAAATGAAAGGACATGACCTAACCCCCAAGCTCACATGCTCACATATCAAGGTTTAGAGTACCGTTATTTGGTGTCCCATGTATCCACACAGTGATATGTCTTAATGGTTTTCGACTAAGGAGGGTTGGCTATCGTGTTAAAAAATTTGGTGAATTGTTTGGCTACCTTGGTCATTGGTCATTGATCATTGTTCAATCTGTTTTAGCTTTCATTTTTTTCAGTACAGAGCACACACTCATAGTAAAGTCTATAATCTTAGCTACATGGAGAATTACACATTATGCATTCATAACTTTTTAGAGACATTAATAATCAAACCGAATGCACATTATGCATTCACCAACTTTTAGAGGCAGCATTGTGCAATGCTCAGTTGGGTGAAATTTTTGACCATAACAAACGAGCCTACGTCAACAGAAGTTCAGCTGCTTAATAAAATCTCATCATTCAATATCAAATTTACGAAAACATTCAAAATCAATTGATACCGAAGGAGCATTTGATACATAATCTTTGAGAAAATATCAATTACAGTTAATTAATGTACAATTCATACTTCTGCATAACAATTTATACTTCTGCCAAAATCATAATTTATATACAATTTTGCTTTCATGAAAACTTCTGCCAAAATAACAATTTATACTCTTTCCCCATTTCCACATGAGGGAAGGACCTGTCCAACCATATCAGAATTTGCTTCAACAGCTCCATAGAGGCAGTGGCCATCAGGCTTTATTTCTCTGTTCCCTGTCGACTTCTTGTTGAGCTTTTTTTGTCGCGCCTCTGTTTGCCTTTGCTGACTTTTGTATTCTCAGGTTCACTACTAACAGATACACCACTTCTGCTAATACATCAAATGTTCCGGAACATTCGCGTCTGCCAATACCTTTTCTTTAAATGTATTTCTTTCATCAAGTACCCATTTCAACACATACTCTCGACGAAATTTAAGTACATCGTCCTAAACAAATGTTTTTTTTTTGTTAATACGAAATCACTAAAAGTCTAACATTTTTAATTCAAATACAAAATAGAAAACAAATTTTCATTTACCTCCGAGTAGTAAGGCATTGTATTTTCACCATTCCACAATTCCAAGTATTTTAACACATATATTCCACAGTCATGGCTGTATCGACAAACAAGATGCATTTCAGAACATAAAAATAAAGATAATCAAAACCAACTAACAAATGAAACATTTATAGAAGAAACCAATTAAATGACTTACCAATTATGTTGTTTGGGCAAATTTTCATAGTGGATCTTCACAGCATTGTTAACAACTTCCCTTTGAACAATGATACTCAGCAACTCTTCAAAACGGGAGCACTAAAAAATCACAATTATTTAAATTGTCAATTTATTTGGAAGGCCTGAAAAGTGTTAAATGAAAATGAAAAACCTGAAAATCAAAAAGTGATATCGTAACACAATACCATTGCCAAATCAAGCAAATACCAATTCTCATCCCTTTCGTGTTCCAGTGAGTCCAACACATACATCTTCCTTTCGTGTTTGTTTAGCACGTAGCACACCCAATGCCCATTAAAGACGGCTGGTGCAAAAATCTAAAAAATATATACAACTTAATTAGGTAATTTTCATAATTTTAACATGTACAACAATGGGACCCAAAGAGCTCAAAATACACGCTTACCAAATTGGAAGACCGTAAGTGATAAATGGGTTTTCCCGGGAACTTGTGATAGTGGCAATAATCTTTCAAAGTCCAACGCTTTTGGGACCCATTTTGGAACATTGGTATATCACGAATAACTTTCTCCTACATTATAAATCACTACGCTCAGTCAAACTGTATTAACAAAATGTTCCCTAAATGAAATGCCTTAAATAAAAGAGTTTTAGATTTCCTCACAGCAAAGAATGAATTAAATACGAAACGGCTGACAACACCCGTTCTATTAATTTCTTCTTCCATCATCCAAAGCGAAGTAAATGCAAACACCTGGAAAAAATGAACACACATAAAATACTAGTTCATAAAAATAATTAAAAAATCAAATAAAATAAAATAACAACTCATATTCAATAAAGGGTGTTACTACTTACAAAGTTGTCAACCAAACTCCTGGGACTAAAGGTTGTGAGGCTAGATCTTGTAAGAATATTGCCCTTCAAGTCAACCAAAGTTCTGCATAAATTAGACGAACCATTGTCAATAAATGTACTTATTCAGAAGTCAAATTATCAAAAAGATTAACACTTACTCGTCCCGCGTTGACGTTGTCACTCGGCGGGTGCAAAATCGATACAAATCAACCAATGATTTGTTCAATTCACTCCGGTTTGCAACAATATCTTTGCTACCATCAGCTTTTGTAGCAACTTTCAATTCATCCTCAATCATTGACAGCCTCATCCCAATGTCCTTTTGTTTTTTTGATAATCTTTTCTTTTGGGATGAGCAGCCCCTTTGGACGTTTTCAATGACTTCAATGACAACTTCATTTGTACAATCTTCATCATTTAAAGGTAAATCCTCAACAACCTAATATAAAATAAATCATTATAAATCACCAGCTTTTACAACAACCATAGGAAATCATTTATTAAATAACCTTTTCTAACCTTTTCGGGATCGAATATTTTTGTAACTAAACACTTGCCGGACCCTACATCAATCCAATCTAAAAGACGGGGAAAACGCATCTTTTTTGAACTATCCCGCAATGATAGGTGGTCAACCGTCCAAATCTACATCATCACCGATTCACCATATAGTTCAATAGTCAAAATTTAATACTCAGTAATAAACACTTTAAACTAATGTAACTTTTTAGTTGTACCTGTAGTAATTCTGCACAGCCTGCAATATAGAACGAATCTTTGTTCTTCCCTTCATTTAAACGAGGAGCGACACGGTCTAGGCTAGAAACTAATACCCTATAAACTTCACCACCCCAATTGTATTTACAAAGGCTACCTAAATCATTTAATAGCCTAAATGGTAGGGTATGGACATCTGTGGTAGTTTTTGGAAAGTATAAGGTTTTGAAAGCAAGAAGAATGTACAACCTACAAAAATCCTCTACATCATTATCATCGGTCAACTCTCCCATTTTCTCAACTATGGTTGACACTGTAATCACCCCCCCCCCCCATTGAACAAATCTTTGACTCTAGATTCATTCCCATCATCAACATGAACGGGCTCTCCAACAATGCGAAGCCCCAACCCAACACAAACATCTAAGGTCGTGAAGGAAATAATCCTATTCCCAACCCGGATACCATGACTGTGTATATCCCACCTATGCACTAACTCTTTAAGTAAGACACAAGAAATCTTGTTTCTTTTCTCAAGATCAATGAGGGATTTAAAAGGTGTCATTCGAAGACATTTCTTTTGTTTTGGAGTCAAAGATGCATTCATCTTCACTAAAGATTCAGTATTCACAACGTGCCTCAGTCTTCCCATGATGTACAAGGAGCTGTATACTTGAATAAATGGACAAATTTTCACAAAACAGGAAGTCTAACACTTGAAAAAATGTTGGTGAATTATACAAACGAGAAGTCTAGCACTTGAAAAACATCATGATTTCAATTTTAGAACAGACCTACATAACACAATCAAAATAAATCCTACACTTTTTGAAACATAACCAAACAATAGAGATTCCAGGAGCTGATATGAGCTACAGCAAAACCAAGCTTAAAATCTTTATTATGTTTGTCGTATAGATTAGAATAAGAAAGATAGAAAACATCAATTATGGAAACATATATTTGCTAGACTCAATAGTATCTTCTGTGACCATGTTGATGGAATAATTCACAATTTGACTCACCTCCTTAATATAACATAACCAACAGGAAAGAAAGAATCAACAAGGGAAAACGAACATTACTCCTACTCCTACAGTAAAGCACATCCATGACAACAACGAAACAGAGAACAAACTCCACAGCTCCAAGCTATCAAATACAACTCTATCCCTCCAAAATCTAAAATATGAATTTGTTAACATCAACTTTCTTTCAAGATGAGTTTCGCTTGGTATTAGGGTTTCAAAACGATTTGCAAGAAAACATTACCAGATACAAAAGGAATAGACAGATTCAGGATTTCAGTAAACCAAGCTGGTTTTTCACAGTCTTTTCTTTGTTACCAGTAACCAGAATACAAACACAAAGTCAAATTATTATTATTTTTTTTGGCTAGATTTGAATTCTTTGGCTGAATAACATTATTGATTTACTAACATAGCTTATCAAACTGTATTTTATGCTAAAGTAATTCACTATTATTAAACCAATCAGACCAAAGAGCAGACCATAATTCATTTTTAACTAAAGTAACACAAATTATACATTACAATATACACTAAAGCATGTTAATCAAAATTGTGAAAACTTGCTTAGGGGTTACACAACTTCATCCAAATACCTTCATTGTGCCAGAGAGTATATATGCCCAGAAGAGTTGAAAATGAATATATCACAAGTTAACATGCATGATACTTGATTTCATTTAAATGCAGCAACACCCAATCCAATAACAGCAAGTTTGAGCAAATTTATCTATTATTGCAACTTTATCCCAAAAATAAACAAAACCTTTACCTGCTTGCAACTCTCCAATACTCCAATTAAATCATCAATCCTCACATGCAATGAGATAGTGACCATGTACAAATGTGTTTTGATGTTGAACCCTAAAGCTTGTGACGGATGCGGCCACTGCGAGATTGACGGAGATAGTGAAACATTGACTGTGGTGCGAGACTGGCGGAGAAGAAGAAGAATGATTTTCAACTGTAATACTATGCGAGAGAGTGCGACAATTACGGAAAGAGCGAGAGATTGACGGAGACACTGCGAGGGGTAGAAGGAGGTTGCGGCGGAGAAGAGCTCCAAACACGGTAGACAAGAGCTCCAGACGTGGCGGAGATACGCCGGCAGAGAATGACGGTGGCTGGAGTTCCAGCGGGCAAGATTAGAGGTCGAGGGAGGGAGGATAGACTGAGGGAGCGAGAGAGCTTTTTGTTTGGGGTTTAGGGTGAAATGTCTCGAGAGAGGGACTTGAATTTCGCTTTTCATTTAATTTTGTTTCTTTTTTTATTTTTTAATCAACATTTTTTAATTTTATTTAAAAACAACCTTTGGGTCCCACCACCACCGTATATTTGCAGCTATCCGTACGTATTTCTTTTTTTTTGGCTGATTTTGGCTGCCAATCTTTGGCTGAATAGCATTATTGATAAGACATAGAAATGTGTTTAACATTTTGGAAGCTAACTTCCGCCAAACATACATTTTGAAACTATCAAAAGTTATAAATAATCTGAAAATCAACTTCCAAAATGTTGGAAGAAAACTCACACACACAAGATGAACCAGATAGAATCAGAGAGAATATTGAGAGGAAATGAATGTAACCGAATTTTTATTCAACTAATAAATGTCAATTACAAATGGTATTTATACCCATCACTTACATCACTTAACTCTAGTTGACTTGCACTAATTTAACTCTCAACTGAGTTAGTTATTCAATGACTCACTTTACTAACAACTAACCACACTAGTTAGTTGCCACAATTACAAACACATTGAGTGCTAACAGCACTCCACAGCACCTAAAACACTTAACACATATGATTAACTTGCTATGAATTTCTCTTCACAATACACCCCCTTAATTCAAGCTAGTCAATCTGCACATCCCAATTCTGCTCTTCATTTCTTCAAGCTTGCTAGGCTTCAAAGCCTTAGTAAGCATATCAGCAGGCTGATCTTCTGTTCTGCAATGCTCAACAACTAAGCTTCCTTTGTTCACTTGATCACGAAGGAAATGATACTTGATCTCTATATGTTTGTTGCGTCTATGAGCAATTGGATGCTTGGCCAAGTCTATGGCAGACTTGTTGTCAATCTTCAGCTTCATAACACTGTTATTCTTCACTCCAACCTCACCCAGTAGCATCTTCAACCACTGTGCCTGGCTTGCACCAAATGCAGCAGAGATATACTCTGCCTCACAACTTGATAAGGCTACCACATTCTGTTTCTTGGAGCACCATGATATTGGTGCATTCCCATACATGAAGAGATAGCCAGAGGTACTTTTTCTGTCCTCTGTGTCACCACTCCAGTCAGCATCAGTGTAGCCTCTCACATCATCACTGGAACTGTCATCTGCTACTGGAAACAGAATTCCACAGTCCAAAGTTCCCTTCAAGTATCTGAGCACCCTCTTTGCTGCAATTAGATGAGTCTTCTTTGGCTCCTCCATATGTCTACTCACCAATCCCACATTATAGGTGATATCTGGCCTTGAATTGCACATATATCTCAGAGAACCAATCTGCTGTCTATACAGGTAGCATCAACTGTTTGGTCAGCAACATCAACTTGTTGTTTGCCATTGGGTTCAGTTGGTGTAGTGACTTGATTACAATCTAACATCTTGAATCTCTTCAAGACATCAATTATTGCGGAAAATCAGAGTACCTTATTGAAATAAATTAAAATAACATGAATAAAAAAACTTAAGATTTATATTGGATTTGACTCATTTAATTCACACTCGAGAAAAATGCACCATGTGCATCATTCATTCTTTACATCTAGAAGGACTTATAATAAATTTAGTTTAAATAAAAATACATTGAAATAAAACTCATAATCCTGACATCATACCTAGTCACCTGACACCAAATAATCACGAGGACATGAGGACTAGCGTCTCATATCCAAGAAGATCCCACTGAACTGGACTTTCGGCCAAGGCACGTACCTCGTCACAATTATCTGAAAAAGGTGGTTGCATGGTGAGAATGACATTCGAGTCATATTAAGACGATAAGATAAACATCGAGGAAGACACCAATCCTATTTTATTAAGCACAAAATTAAAGTCGGTGACTAGCATAGGTGTGAGACAACATCTAATTTAAAATACACATAGGTTACATATTCTTTTCAAGTTCAATAAACTCGCAAGTATGAAGTAGGAATGTGTAATTTAAATGATAAAATGTTGAAATTGATACACTCTTATATAAGGTAAATAAAGCATAGCATTACAAACATCAAGTTCCACACATATAATCACGAGTGGTAAATCGCCATAAATCATAAATCATCACAAGTCACAAAGGTATGATGTGTACGTCTCATACAACAAACACAAAGATGTTTCTCTATAGACTCAAGATAAAAATAAAAATGAGAACCATCTTTGTCTCACCCTAGGGCTAGATGACTCGGAGTCAATGACACGTAACCAGACATAGTATTACCTAAGCACCATATTCACCTCTCACATGCTAGGTAACTCGGACTCAATGAAACTAAGTAAGCTATAGCATCACCTGAGTACCATTTCCACCTCTTACAAGCTATGTAACTCAGATTCAAAGACACTGATCAATTATAGCACCACTTAAATACCGTTCTTGCCTCTCACATGCCAGGTAACTCAGATTCAAAGACATTGGTCGCCTCTCACAAACTAGGTAACTGAGACTCAAAGACACCGGGTCAACTATGGAATCACTTGAGTACCGATCTCACATCTCACAGGCTAGATAACTCAAACAAAAAGATACTGGGTTTGCTATAGCATACCAAGTAAGCAACAAGAATATTACTGTGAATAAGGAAATAAGGAAGTTTGTAAATAGTAGATTTATTTGTATATGTATTTGGCCCAGGCCCGTTAGGTTTTCACATAGAATAGCCTATTTAAACTCCTTAGTGTTTGTACTCAAGGACCATCGAAATACAATCAATAAAACAGAACTACAGCTGCTCTGTAGTCGCAGACGTATGCAAAGTTTGGCTGAACTGCGTGATCAATATCGTGTCTCCTGTTGTGACATGGTATCAGTAGGGTTTCGATCATACCTGTGTTTTCGTTAGGGTTTCGTTCATACTCCTAATTTCGTTCAGAACCGTGACTGCGTTAGCGACACCTCCTTTGGTCACTCTAGCCTTGGCCTTCATCGTTCCTCTTGGTTGTCAGTTCTTGGTCGCACTTGAGTGTGGTGCTTTTGCGATTTCGGTGGGTCTTATTGGTTCGTGGTTCGCTGGTTCGTGGTTCCCTGGTTCGCTGTTCGCATCTTTCATCGCGATTTCTCTCCTGGGTGCTTCGTTTCTGATAGCGAGTGGCTCTTATTGGTTCGTGGTTTCCGCTTGTGCGCCATGTTGCTGCTTGCTTCCTGTTCGTTCTCCTGCTTCAGCGTCAATTCGCAAGTTGGTTTGGAAAGGTCAGTTGGAATTTCGTGAGACCTACTCTTCTCGTTTACGTTTTCTGTTCGTTACTTCTATTGATTCGCTATTGTTCAAAACTTATCTTGCTTGTTGGCTTCAATAAGAGTGGTATTCTGATCTTGGCTTGGCGATGTGATATATTTGCGTGCTTCTCTGTGGTTTGCTTGGCTACGTGCTGGTTGTTGATTTTGTAAGTGTTGTTCTCATTATCAATTTTTTAGTAATTTTTCAATGGTTTCGGAGAAAGAAAGGGATAATTTTTGTGTTCGTTTTACCGGTAAGAATTATGCTACTTGGAAATTTCAATTCAAGATGTATGTCAAAGGCAAAGGATTATGGAATCACCTTGATGGCGTTTCTAAGGCGCCGGAAGATAATTTGCCTTAGACGCGTGGGAAGTCAAAGATGCTCAGATTATTTCTTGGATCCTCACTACTATTGATCCTCAGATGATCAATAATTTGCGATCATTTTCAACTGCTCAAGAAATGTGGAATTATTTAAAGCGTATTTACAACCAGGACAATACGGCCAAGCGTTTTCAATTGAAGTTAGAAATCGCAAATTACAAACAAGTTAATTTGTCAATTCAAGAATATTATTCTGGTTTTCTAAATTTATGGACAGAACACTCTGCCATTATCTATGCTGCTGTTCCCAAGTCGTCACTTTCGGCCGTCCAAGATGTTTACGATACTAGTAAACGGGATCAATTTCTCATGAAACTTCGTCCGGAATTTGAGGTTGTTCGAGGTGCTTTGCTGAATAGGAACCCTGTTCTTTCCTTGGATATCTGTGTTGGTGAACTGCTCTGGGAAGAACAACGTCTCCATACTCAAGGAACCATGTCTCATGATCCCGTCCTTTCTGAACCTGTGACAGTTGCATATGCTGCGCAAAATAGAGGCCCAAGCCGTGATATGCGACAAACTCAATGCTTCTCTTGTAAACAATTTGGACATGTTGCTCGTAGTTGTCCTAAGAAGTTTTGCAATTACTGCAAGCAGCAGGGTCATATCATCTCTGCATGTCCTACACGTCCTCCACAACCGACTAAGCGTCCGGTGCAGGCATTCCATGCCACTACTAGATTTATAGCTGGTCCTTCGACCACTGGTGTATCTAGCTCTGCCACTGGTCCTTCCACCACTGGTGCATCTGATGGTGGTGCTCCACAGCTTGAATTAATTCAACAAATGGTACTATCTGCTCTTTCTGCCTTGGGAATTACTGGTATGTCTTCTTTCATATTATGGTTACTTGACTCTGGTGCATCGAATCACATGACGGGTTCCTCTGAACTCTTGCACAATTTACGTTCTTATATTGGTAATCAGAAAATTCAAATTGCTGATGGCAGTACCCTTCCTATAACTAATGTTGGTGACATAAATTCTAACTTTCGAAATGTGCTGGTAGTGTAACACCCCGATTTTCGTGCGTTGCGATTAGTGTAGTAAGTGCTTGTTTTATGAATTATTTTGAATTGATAGGATTAAATTATCTTGTATTTGAGTTATTAAAATTGGTTGAAATCTTATTTAATGTATTTTTATATGTTACTAGTAATCTATGATTGTTATTGTATATTTATTTTAGTTTTAAAAATATTAGTATTCTTGATGTTATTTGTATAGAAAATTATTTTGGGCATTTTTATGTAATTGTTTACGCATATAGCCCCCTTTTACCTTTTAATCGCACCCATGCCACTAGCTCTAACCCGCTACAGCCCAGTCCACGCACAGCCCACTGGACCCTGATCTGACCCGACCCAGGATCTCTTCTCCTTCCTCACATAGCAGTTGCAGGAAAACCCTAAGAACAACTCTCTCTCCTTCGCGTTTTCCCCCTCCAGACCATGGCCACGCCTGAAACTTTGCAGAACCACTCGAAAATAGTCGCTCATTTCATTTTTGGCCTCGGTTTCCTCGATTGTTGCATCGTTTCGTCAAGAACAACCACCCCACACGGACTGGTGTCCGCCATTTACGACCACCACAACACCAAAACGCCCTCCCTCTCTCGCGAATCATCTAGGTGTTGTCACGCCTCTATGTGTTGCCCCACCTCTGTGACTCTCATGATCTCCAGCGTGCTGCTTAACCAAAACGAAACCAGGGACTTCGAACCAATACCCTTCTCTCTCTCAAGTCTCAACTACGTTCAACCCATGGTTTTGCAAACATTAAATGTTCAGATCTGTCTCAAACATGCCAAACGTATTCTTCCCTTGCACAATTCCTCCCTATAACCGAGAACACATTCGCACCACTATTTCAATGTTTGCAATTCAGCACCCTCATCGAACTCCAATCACCGTAGAATACTCAAACCTATCAGAAATGTCATACCCGACCAAATCCCTCCTTAAGTTCACGACTTCGAATCGTGGCCTCCGTGTCGTACCCTTCGGGTAGGTATGTCGAAAAACACCATTAATTCATTAACGGGGCAATTGAGTATTTTTAGTATTTTAGTGTATGACTTTTGGACCGTCTTTGTTGTTGTTGCATAATTATACTCGTTCGAGTCAATTGTCCCGTTGGAATGGAATCACGCTCAAGAACTTGTGATTGGTCATTGTCAGTTCACCTTTCAAAGACACTTCGATATCAGGTAAGGGTGGGGTTCTAACTCTATAATAGGGTACATGAAGGGCTTTATGTGGGAAAATAAGGGATCCTTTTGTTTAATCCTTGAAATCTATTGTTGTTGTTTGAAAACTATTGTTGATGTTTGAAAACTATTTGTCAATGTTTGAATATATCTGTTGATGATTGAAATCAGTTTAGGGGTTTTTGACCATAATGATGCACAAAATTTGGGTCCCTGGGCGCATAGGGCGCCGTTGCTGATGTACTGGGCGCGAAGGGCGCCATGGGCGCCGTATGTGACTGCCCTATTGTTTCCTGGGCGCGAAGGGCGCCATGGGCGCATAGGGCGCCGTTTCCTGGGCGCCGTATGTGGCTGTCCTGTTGGTTGCTGGGCGCACTGGGCGCCATGGGCGCCATGTGTTGCTGCCTGTTGCTTGTTGGCTGTTGGTTGCTGGGCGCCATGTGTGGCTGCCTCGTTCGTTTGCTGGGCGCATTGGGCGCCGTCTTGTGGGTTGTTGGGCGCTTTAGGCGCATTAGGCCCACAGTTGACTAATTGTTGGTTAAGTCGTTAATTTGTTAATCGTTAATTTGTTGGGTTGGTAACCGCTGGTTGAGTTGTTAAACCGTTAACTTGTTAAGTTGCTAAATTATTGGCTCAGTTGTTGATTTGTTGATAATGTTGCACCTAGTTGTGATTACCATTGTGTGAAGTTGGCGACGTGTATCTGGTTGGAGCTATGCTCAAAACACGATGGCCTGGACTGGCAAAGTGACGAGAAGGCTTATGCCTTGTTGATGCCTCTATTTACTGGCAGATTTTTACGACGACGACGGGAGTTCTGCTCCAATGGTATCACATGCATGTGCATAGTATTGAGTCGCATTCATATTGCATACATAAGTGATTATGTTGATGACTTGTGATTGATTGAAGTTGTTTGAGGGCTGCGAAGTGGTGAATTCATATTTTCTGATTCTAACATATTGTTTTTCATATGTCCTATTATATGGTCTGATATCTCACCCCTTCTGTTTGAATGTTACCCACCCGTTGGTAACGTGCAGGAAATCACGAATGAAGGCTGCTTACCTTCGTTAGTTCGAGTCGGTGTCGTCGCTCTGATACGTAACACTCGGGGGGGGGGGGGGGGGATGAACACTTGTTTTTCCTTATTTGCTATGTTATTTTTATTGTTGAAACTAAAAGTCGTTACTATTAAGAGTTTTTCTAAATCTGAGCTGCCTTAAGTTGGTTAAAGATGCCACGACTACTTTGAATTGAATTTTTCTTGTGAATCCGCTGCGTAGTAACGAAAGTTGACTTATTTTTAAAGACTAAACAGATTTGTTTATTGGTTCATCCAAGTTAGCGTGTTATGTATCTGATTTCACAGGCGAATTGATTATGTTGTTTTGTTTTTAGTTGAAAGTGTAGCGCTCCATTTATTTGTTGGAAATTTTTATAACTCTGATTTTCGTATTATTTTACCTGGTAGAAATGGGGTGTTACAGGTAGCACCTGGGCTTGCCTCAAATTTATTGTCTGCTGGTCAATTAGTGGATGAAGGTTGTGATGTTAATCTTACTCCGGATGGTTGTCTTGTGCAGGAGCGGGTGTCGGGGAAGGTGATTGCGAAGGGGCCTAAAGTTGGACGGGTGTTTCCATTCCAGTTTATTCCAAATCATTTATCTCTTGCTTGTACTAGTATTTTGAATGCATGTGAGGATTGGCATAGGAAATTGGGCCATCCAAACTCTGTTGTTTTGTCTCACTTATTTACGACTGGCTTGTTAGGTACTAAACTGATGGATTCTAGTGCCTCTATTTCATGTTCTGTTTGCAAATTAGCTAAAAGTAAAACACTTCCTTTTCCGTCTGGTGCTCATCGTGCTTCTACTTGTTTTGGGATGATTCATAGTGATGTTTGGGGAATCTCACCTGTCGCTTCTCATGCTCACTATAAATATTTTGTCACATTTATCGATGATTATAGCCGTTTTACTTGGATTTATTTTCTTAAATCTAAATCTGAAGTGTTTTCTATGTTTAAAAAATTTCTGATGTATGTTGAAAATCAATTTCAAACCAGTATTAAAATTCTTCGGTCTGATTCCTGTGGTGAGTATATGTCTCATGAGTTTCAGGAGTTCTTACAGCAAAAAGGTGTATTGTCTCAACGATCTTGTCCCAATACCCCTCAGCAAAATGGTGTTGCAGGACGTAAGAATCGTCACTTGTTGGATGTGACACGTACCTTACTTTTCTCCAGGCTTCTGTTCCATCCAAATTTTGGGTGGAGGCTCTTTCCACAGCTGTTTTTTTGATCAACCGTCTTCCTTCCACGGTGATTGGTTTTGATTCTCCTTACTTTCACCTTTTTAAAACTCAGCCTGATTACAGTAGTTTACATACTTTTGGGTGTGTATGTTTTGTTCATCTACCATCCACTGAAAGACATAATCTTGGAGAACAATCTGTCCAATGTGCATTTATGGGGTATAGTAATTCTCATAAGGGTTTTGTGTGTTATGATGTCTCTAACCCATCGTTTTCGCATTTCTAGGAATGTGACATTTTTTGATAATCAGTTTATGTTTCCTTGCTCTTCTCCTGGTCTGAATGATATTGCTATACTTCCCCAATTTTCTACCCCGCGTTCACCTATAGAATGTTTTACACCAGGACTCGTTCCCACTTCCCCTTCCGACGCTGATCTGCCACCTGATCCTGATCCTGTACCGCCTGAACCGCAGCGTTCTAGTAGAACGTCTCGAGCACCTGAAAAATATTCCCCAAACAGGTTTGCTTCCTCACATACTGCTTTAACTGCTTCTCTATCTGACACATCTATTCCTACTTGTTACTCGCAGGCTGTTAAAGATGTGTCTTGGGTAAATGCCATGAATGAGGAACTTCAGACCCTTCAGGACAATTTCACTTGGGATATTGTTCCTTGCCCTCCTGGTATCAAACCCATAGGCTGTAAATGGGTTTATTCTGTGAAATTGAATTCTGATGGATCTCTCAATCGATACAAGGCTCGATTGGTTGCTTTAGGCAACAAGCAGGAATATGGTATTGATTATGATGAGTCATTTGCACCAGTTGCTAAAATGACTACTGTTATAATGGTGTTCTCTATAGCTGCTTCTCATGGGTGGTCTCTCCACCAAATGAATGTGAAGAATGCATTTCTTCATGGCGACCTGACTGAAGATATTTATATAACTCCCCCTCAGGGCCTATTCTCTTCGTCTAAGTGGGTGTGCAAGCTCAAACGCTCTCTATATGGTTTGAAACAGGAGCCTACAGCATGGTATGGGAAATTCCGTTCCACTCTACTTGGGTTCTCTTTTACTCAAAGTCAGTATGATTCGTCTTTGTTCATTTACCGCACATCTACGGGCATTGTTCAACTCCTTCTTTATGTTGATGAGATGATCATTACTGGTTCTGATGCCGCATCCATATAGAAAGTTAAACAAAAGCTTCAAGCCTCATTTCAAATGAAAGACCTTGGTCTTTTACATTATTTTCTTGGACTCAAGGTTCATTCTACCTCTAAGGGTATATTTCTCCAACAGCATAAGTATGCCACTGACCTTATTGCTATGGATGGCCTCCAATCCGCTAATCCTGTGGATACTCCTCTTGAAGTTAATGTCAAATACCACCGTGACGAGGGTGAACTTTTACCTGATCCTTTATTGTATCGACAGCTCGTGGCTAGTCTTAACTACTTGACCATTGCACGACCCGACATTTCATTTGCTGTTCAGCACGTAAGTCAGTTCATGCATTCTCCTCGTCATCTTCACTTTGCAGCAGTTTGTCGCATAATTCGCTACTTGAAATGTACCTCTCAACGGGGTTTATTATTTCCTAGTGGGACCCCTCTTAAGTTGATTGCCTACAGTGATGCTGATTGGGCTGGGTGTCCTGACACTTGCTGCTCTGTCAGTGGTTGGTGCATGTTTCTTGGTTCTTCGTTGATCTCATGGAAAAGTAAGAAGCAAGCAAGAGTCTCTAAGTCCTCAACTGAATCGGAGTATCGTGCTATGTCTATGGCATGCTCCGAAATTCTGTGGCTTCGTGGTCTTTTGGGTGAACTTGGATTTCCTCAAACCGAACCGACATCTCTCTATGCTGACAATACAAGTGCCATTCAGATTGTTGCAAATCCGGTTTTTCATGAGCGTACTAAGCATATTGAAGTTGATTGTCATGCTATTCGTGAAGCCTATGATAATCATGTTATATCAATCCCTCATATCAATACTCAGTTTTAAGTTGCTGATATTTTGACCAAAGCTATTCATTGTCCACAACATAAGTTTCTTGTCAGCAAATTGATGCTCATTGATGACCCGCATCAATTTGAGGGGGGATGTGAATAAGGAAATAAGGAAGTTTGTAAATAGTAGATTTATTTGTTTATGTATTTGGCCCAGGCCCGTTAGGTTTTCACATAGAATAGCCTATTTAAACTCCTTAGTGTTTGTACTCAAGGACCATCGAAATACAATCAATAAAACAGAACTACAACTACTCTGTAGTCGCAGACGTAGGCAAAGTTTAGCCGAACTGCGTGATCAATATCGTGTGTCCTGTTGTGACAATTACCTCCACAGTTCGTCATCCACAGACTCCTTATTTCTGTACACTGAACTCAAAATGTTCCTCAAATTCTCTCTGCATTAAAGCAAGACTACAAATTTAGTTTGCGTCTTCAAAAAACATGAGGGAAATTATGGCCTAATATGAAGTTAATACCTCTCTTTAACATATACTCAAGAATTGCTGAGGCAGTTCCCTTTTGCTTCAATAAAAAATCAATGAGCCAAAGCAAAGGTAGTAGTAACTTGATCCTCCAATCATCAACAATTGCTTCGTTGTTCATTCCACCGGAACAATTTAACAACACAATTCCTCTAACAAGACTTTGACTTGAATTATTCTAATTGGAGACCATAATTTACATATAACACAAAAAATAAGCTTCTCATTCTGCTGCTATATGTTTAACTATTTCACAGAAATTTAGGACTATATCTCTAGCAAGTAGGGGATGTTATCATTAAAACTTACATGCATTCCCCTGGCTCTTAGAATTGTGTTGCTAATGGATTATTTTTGGTTTTCTATTTCCACCCCTGTTTTTCATCATACATTCCCCCTGGCTCTTAGAATTTTTTCTTTCTCGCAACATACTATATTTTTGAAATTATATTACCTTTTGGGAGTTATCTTTTAGACTCTGTGCATTAAGTCGATTACTAGAAGTTAACATCAATAAGACATATAAATGTGTTTAACATTTTGGAAGTTAACTTCTGCTACACATATTGCATACGCATCTTGGAACTTCCAAAAGTTATAAACAATCTGAAAATTAGCTTCCATGAGGTAATGACAAATGGCGTCCAGAATCTAAAATCTAAACAATTTTTTGAAAACAAGTTTGACACCCTTCTAAAATCTAAACAACAGCCATTGAACCCCCCATTGGACCCCATACCCCTAAATTGACCATGCGGACCAAAATACCCTTAAAAAAATTTTAAAAAATGAAATCATTCCTCATTCCATCATATTTCCGGAAAAAGTAAGTTTTTTTTCCTAAACATCCCGGAAATAAACGTATTTCCGGAAAGATTTCCAGAAATACCATTTTTTGAGGTATTTCTGGAAGGTTAAATTCCAGGGAATTCGGGAAATACCTCAAAAAGAGGTATTTCCGGAAGCCAATATGGAATGTTTCTATTTTTTTGAAATTTCGTTTTAATTAATTTTTTTTTTTGCTTTTTCAGTGGCAACCAGAACAGGAAACATAGAGCGAGGCGAGCATTCAGGAGCGGGAGGAGATGAGCAGAGTCCTTCTGGCAGTAGGAGTAGGTTCCGATTGAGGACTAGACAGGCCGGGCACGCGTCTGAGCGTCAGAGACGTGTCCGAGAGCGATAGCAGCAGCAGGAGGCTAAGCCAGACGCCATGCATGTAGATGACCAGGCTGAGGCTGGGGTTGCTCAGCATGATGATGAGGCTGCTGAGCAGGTTTTCTTACACCGGTTGCATGTCCACTGCGTCCAGAGACTACTACAGACGGGACAGGTAATACTTTTAATAATTTGTTTATTTTTTTAACAATTAATTACTTTTAATAATTTATTAATTACTTTTATTTTTTTACAGGACCGGGGTAAGATTAAAGTTGCTTCTCATGGGGGGAAGATACTGAAGATGAGACCTCAGCAACACCACCCACATATAGCAGGATGGTTGCAACAGGCCCATCTGTTTGAGCTGGACATCACACCTCTCGGCAACATCAACCACGAGCTCATATCAGCTTTTGTGGAGAGGTGGCATTCTGAGACCAGCTCATTCCACATGCTGTGGGGGGAGATGACAGTGGCGTTGGACGACGTGTCTGTGTTGCTCTACTTGCCGCTCACCGGCACACCGTTGGCGCATCGGCCACATTTTGACACTGCCGATGCTATTCGGGCTGGAGTTGACCTGCTGGACATTGACCACACAGCCTGCTGGGCAGAGTGTCAGTTCAACAGGGAACCAGCATTCCGATTTTCTTTCTTGATGGCCGCATACACACAGAAAATGGAGCGCGGCCATCTTGATCAGGCGGCACGGTGCTATCTACTACACTTGTTGGGCAGCACCATTTTTGCCGACAAGAGTCACACATCTGTCCCTATCAAGTGGGTGACCCTTATTTAAGACTTTGCCCTGTATGGCCAGTGGGCTTGGGGTCCGGCTGCTCTAGCTATTCTCTACGAGCAGCTGAATGATACTTGTTACTGGGAGACGTCGCAGATTGGCGGATACGCTTCTCTGCTGCAGGTAACTAATTAATTAATTAATTATTTTTATTTTTTTTAATTACTTTTATTTATATAATTACTTATTTATTTATTTTATTATTTTAGTGCTGGATATATGAGTATTTCCCCACCATCGTGGTGCGGAAAGACTTCGGTGCCAGTCAACTTCCACGTTGCAGCAGGTGGGCGAACAAGAAGTGCGATAGTATCAAGCTTCTGGAGTTTCAGCAGTTGTTGGATGACTTGCAGAGGGAGCAGGTCATATGGATCCCCTGGGACGACCACAGACAGTACCTCCGGTTTCACAACATTTCATTATTCAGAGGTTGGCTGCTGTGGGGGGATGTGGCGGTGCCTTATATGCTAGACAGGGTCCGTTGGCAGTTTGGATATGTCCAGCAGATTCCTAATCCACCTATTTCGGGCCCACGTCCATCTCCGGAGGTCATAGTACAGCAGCTGATGTTCTATCAGTCCCCAGCGTGGGCTTTCAGGGACAGCGGTCGACGGACACCCGTCCAGGGTGCTTGTGATGACGAGTACCTACCATGGTACTTCTAGGTGTCCATTCCCCGTCTGACTCCGGCTCCGCCTTCACCTCCAGCTCCGCCTTCGCCTCCAGAGGATGTTGGTCCACTTCCCTTAGAGTCCAGGATGGAGAGAGCAGCTAGGCATGTCCAGGATTTCTATGATAGTTTTTTGGCAGTCGACGGCATTCCTGGGGATGTCTATGATAGTCTGTTGGCTGCTTTACAGGTTTTGGACATTTAGTTGTATTATTTTTTGTATTTTCACTGTATTAATACTGATTATTATTGTTTATTAGTTTTACAAGTTTTGTTACATTTAATTATTTCGCATAAATTTTTTTAATTTAAAAAAAAATATTTTTTGGCTTCCTGAAATACCTCTTTTTAGGTATTTCCGGAAAACACATATTTCTGTCTTTCGGAAATTTTTAATTTTTAATTTTTTTACGAAAAACTATGAGTATTTTAGGGATTTATGGTAAAATGGGGGTATATGGTCTAATGGCGGTAAAAAAAACAGCCTTTAACAGGGGTCTTTGTTGATAATAGTTCTATTTTTAAATTGATAACAATATTATTTAATATTTATGCAAACGAATGGATACGTACAATAAGTCTATGACGTAAATTCGTATATAAAATGAACTAGACAGATATGTAATTAATGTAGGGAGTCTATGACAAAATCAATAGATTTAGGTCATTTTCGTATATAAAATGAACAAGACAGATATGTGTCCCAAGTAGATATTTTAAAGCAATTATATATTTCAAAGCAATTACATAACTCACGTCTCGTAAAATCATCGTCATGTGGATGATAATGTGCACCCTCTGGTAGGGTACTATCCAGGGGTGGACTCATGTGTTAGGAGGTTCACTTGAATTTTTTACTATATAAATTTTTTTAACCCTCCCTAAAATTTTAAATTTACACTACTATATCTAAGTTTGCACCCAATTACACTCACGACACAATTTTAAAACTCCTGATTTTAGCTCCCGGATCCACCACTAGTAATATAGTGCCCGTACCCGTGCCGGCACAAGCATGGACAATAACTTTAATATTCGTCCCCATCACCCGCAATTTAAATGTGAAAAGATAATAAATAACATCATAATTCACTAAAAAAGTATCATAGTTCAAATTAAAAAGTGATCAAATAAATTGGACCGCAAATATAAGAGGAAAAATTGGTCCATATGTGTGAACACAAAACACCAATTTTTTTTTAATATTTTGAGAATAAATTGTTTTTGATTATTTTTCTTTTATATTTTTTAATATTTTGTTTAAATTATTTTTTTAAGGACCAATTTTTATAGGTTTAGCTTGGTTTAGGGACCTTTTTTCAAATTTTTAATTAGTTTAGGGACCTATTTACGAATTATGAATGTCACATCAGTGTTGACTAACTTTAATATAATGTAAAGACCTTATTGAAAAAACTATTATAGTCCAGGGACCTGATTATAACTTTTTTTAGTTTAGGGACATTTAAAAATTTCCAAATAGTTCAGGGAAGTGCATAGTAATTAAACTTATCTATTTTGGGTTAATCATATTTGTACTTATTTAAGTTTTGATTTTTTAAATTTGTAGGTATACAGTGACTTCAAACCATTCAAACAATTACATGAGTGTTGACAATAATATACACATTATCCTTCCTCACCTAACTTCTGTTGTGTTGAGCAACTATTGCCTCATTTTGTATAGGCAACAGAAGGATTAGATCATAGCCATACAGATGGTTGCCGGTAGATCTTCTGTCTTAGGAATCCAACCTCTTTTTTTTTTCTTAACCTACTTGTTCTGAACTGGATCATAAGACCCACTCCAGCAATTGGACATGACTAAGCCCCATAAACTTTGGCCCATATCTATGATAAATCAGCCCATTTATGGCTATCATGCCTCAATGGCTCAGATCCACCTGACCAATCCGACGGCTTAAAGCTGGCACAGATCCCACATGTTTTGCCATTAAGAGGTAGATTCTCATTTATTGCTATCCTACTCTATTGTCCTCAATACTGACTTGAGCGTCGGAGTGGCTTCACAGGTACCCCACTTGGGAACGCTTTGACATCTACTCATCATCAGCAGTCCTGCTTGCCCTAGGCACGGTCACAAGCAGGCCAGGTCAAAATCAGGCCCGGTCACAAGCAGGCCAGGTCACAAGCAGCATTCCCTGGTCCTACCCACCCAAGCTCAATTGGTCCTCTATCTCCTGGTGCTATCAGAAGTTCAATCAAGTAAAGCAACCACCCTACCAACTACCTGCTCGGTACAATCCGTGGTGAGGTAAAGGTACAGAACACTACCATACTTTTTTACAATAATGTTTTATGGACATCCACTAAACACCTAGAGAGAAAAAGAACTAGTGAGAGTAATAGGGTAGATGTTATAGATGATGAATAATGTGATAAGAAGAGAGAGAGAGAGAGATAAATAAAATGAGGTGTTGAAAAAGTATTGATAATATTAGATGTACAAAAATCATGATTTTTGTACTTTGTGTTTTTAAATTAACAATTGAGCGAGATATCTATCAAAGAATATACATCCGAGGATACTCTCCACGTCACCCTTCCCGCCTCACCCCCCCTCTTTCCCTCCAATTCTTTGGCCAGTTGCTGGCCGCCATGTGTCCACCAAGTGTCCTGCCCTCCCCTTTCTTTTCTTGCATGCGCAACACGTTCCATTCCCTCATCTCTCAGAAGCTTTCCTCATCTCCTTTCTTTCTCTCTGCAGATCTTCTTCCTCTCACTCTCTCCTCGCCGCCGTCCTCCTTTCCTCCTCCCACACCATCACCGCCGTCAACCACGAACCAAGCTTTCCTCATCTCCTTTCTTTCTCTCTCGCAGATATTCTTCCTCTCACTCTCTCCTCGCCGCCGTCCTCCTTTCCTCCTCCCACACCATCACCGTCGTCAACCACGAACCTCTCTTTTCGTATCCTTCCTTCACTCTGTCTTCGCGTTTCTGTCCAACACCACTGTCCCTCCGCACGAACTCCTCCCCTGCACCGCCGCAAGCAACAGGTCACCGCCGCGACGCTGCATCCTTCTGCACCGGCGAGTTCTCCCCCACCTTCGCGAAGACTCTCTCTCTCTCTCTCTCTCTCTCTCTCTCTCTCTCTTTCGGTCTCTCTACCCATGCCTCCCTTACTTCATCCAAAACCCATACCCTCACCCTCACCGCAAAACCAAATTCATCTCCTCTCCACGCACTTCTCTCTGTCGCAATGTCTCTCTCTCTCTTTACCACCCACCACCGACGCAAGAAAGAAGAGAAGAAATCGCGAAATGGAGAGAGGAAGAAACACAAAATGGTGAGAAAGAAGAAGAAAAACCAAAAAGGGGGAAAATCGAATGTAAGTTCATTTACTCAAACAATAATGTTTGCATGTACACTTATTGTTCATTTCCCTTATTAGAGGTTTTACATTTCCATTACTTTGTTGTTGTTGTTGTTGTTGTTGTAGGTAATCTGGACTATGAAATGTGTGTGTTGGTGTTTAGGGATTTGGTAATCTCTATTTTTGTTCTGTCATCGCTTACCTTCTTCTTTGTGTTGGTGAAGCTTTCATGGCCTAAAACGTTGGTCAATAAGTGGTTCAATATCAAGAGCAAAGCTGAAAACTTTCAAGCAGATGATGTTCTTTACACAGGTTATTCCTCAATTTTCTTCTCATTTTCATGAAATTAGCTTGAGATTGAGAATCTCAGGTTTCATGTAAAAAACATTAATTAGATTTTTCTGTTAATAAACCATTTTCTCTTTAAAATCCAAAACTAACGTCCATTCTTCTTCTATTGGAACTTGTGGTCAATTGATATTACTTTTGCCTATATATCTGAACGATCCTTTTTAATGTTCTTCTGTCTGAAAATATTTTGCAGATTTGTTAGCACGGGATGGTTACTGGTTGCAACCACATTCATTCTTTGTGGAGTTTTCATGATCCTTAATAAGTAAGCCAACATTTCTAAAGAGATTTCAGGCTAACATATTCATATGAACTATATTCATTTTTTTTGCCCTCTTGGGATATTTACATACCATTGGATAGATGTTTTGCATTCATTGTATGCTGTTTTTCCCATTCTCAGCTTACTTCAATTCAAAGTTGTAACTTAATCCATAATAGAACCTGGCATGAACTGATAATGTTGAATTGAAATCCAATTATCTTCATATTGTGGAAATTTCTTCTCTCTCTTTCAAAAGCTCGCGGTAACAACCAAACCTGACATGAGTAAATTATTTCTGCTGTAGTGCAATATCTGATACCTGCATGGCTATGGGAGAATGGGTAGAAAATCCATGAAGAGAATCTGCTCTTAGTGATGTCCTGCCATGTGTTGATCAGAGAACCACAAACAAAACACTAATTCAAAGCAAACAAGTTGTCACCAATATTGTAAATGTTGTCAATCAGTTCATCTATACTATTGCAAACACAAATACACCACAAGGTACTCAGATTTTCTACAATCAGTCTGGGCCTGCAATGCGCCGCTGTGCTATCCATTTGACTCTCAGTTTCAAGATAGACAATGCACGAGTCAAGAAGTTTCTTCTGCCAATGCTTCCATGGTATTTTTTTCATCACCTAACTCGATTATTGAGCTTTGATACATACTGTTTGGGTAGAACAGAAGCTATTTAATTTTTTTTACATAAATGGACTTTTGGGACATGATTACTCATCATGTTTTGAGATGCCATTTACTTTCCTATTTTCAGTATGCATTGAGGCTTTTATGTGTTGCACTTGGAGTAGGACTTTCTGCTTTTATTGGTAAGCTATATATACTGCATAGCTCAGTTACCTTCCTTGCAAAACTCAAATGAACTAGGAAAATAAATCTAACTACTTTTCTTGCTTGATACAAATTTGATAATGGCTACTACAGAAGGACTATGTTGGACAAGAACAACAGAGAGACAGGCTTCTAGAATGAGAATGGAATACCTAAAATCATTCGTAAGACAAGAAGTTGGTTTTTTTGACACTCAAACTGCTGGTTCTTCAACCACCTACCAAGTTGTCTCACTCATTTCCTCAGATGCAAATACAATCCAAGTTGCCTTGTCTGAGAAGGTTTGCCTCCAGTTATCCCTTTCCCTCAAACTTGCTTCTCATGCAATTATAATATTCTTTGTCTTTATGCTTTTTTAATTTATTGCACACACCTTTTTGCTGAGTGTAGATACCGGACTGCATGACTTACATGTCAACATTCTTATTCTGCCACATCTTTGCATTTGTACTTTCATGGAGACTTGCATTAGCAGCAATACCACTCTACTGATATTTTAGTAGATATTTTTGATTTCTTAACCAACAAGAAGAAATTTTTGCTAAAATCATTGATCCATAAACCCCATTTCCATTAGGCCCTTCATATAGTTGTTGGGGTCCACCTGTTATAGTGTTCAATGCAAATTAGTTATAGTGTTTACTTTGCAATTTGTAGTATGTTAGTTGATTGGATTCTGATGGAAGCAAAGGGATGCAACTGGAAGGTATATGAATTTTTCAAATAAGTATAGATACTTTTGATAAATAAAGGCATTCTAATTTTTCATGGGTTAATCCTGTGGAAAATCAGTCTAAATTGTTTTCTACCTTAGTTGTTACTTCTTATCTGTTTGTTTTTTATTATTTTACTGAAAAAAATATTCAAACCTGGTTTTTCTAATACTATCGTTTTCGTCTCTTTCGTTGCCCCAATTTCTCTTTCAATTGCGGTGGTGCCATTCATTCCGAAAAGCCCTAAATTAACAGTGTCAATAATGACCACTACAGGATTTGGATGACATGAAGAAGAGGCTGAAGGAAATGGAAGATGAAGCTGCAGCTGCAGCTGCAGCTTTGCGAGAGATGCAGGCAAAGGTCGAGAAAGGGATGGGATCTGTGCAAGGTGGCTCCTATTTGCCCTGTTTTCTTTTTCTTTTGGAATTGGGATTGGGGTGTTCAATTTGTTGCAATTTTGCTACTTTTATCAATTCTGTGAATATAGAAAATACTTGAAAGTTTTCGTAACATGAGTATGCTCTTCGTGTGAAAGAATCTATGTTTTGCCATGGTAGCAATAAAGATGGTTTTTATGGATTTCCATTTTTTTCAGTCTTCTTCACTCTTTTCTGAACAACACGATCACTATAATATTAAAATTAGACTGTTTTGCTTACAGTTTAAAACTTGAAAGCATACATTTTTGAGTTTTTGAGGTTTAAGACTTGAAAATTGTTGATCTATTACCTTCTGGTGTATCTGAAATCCGACTTTCTTTTAGCACTTAGGCAAGGTAACCCCAATGATGTCTTCTTGTGTAGCCTTTAAGACTAATACACAATAATAAAATCGTGGAAAGATAGTATTTTTGGTCTCAATAATGGTTTTTTGACTGGGAATCAAAGGGGGCGTGGGTTGTGGCCACAAGTTTAAGAATCCAAGATAGGGTGAAGAAGGCCAAACCTGGTGTTATATCTGCTGTTCTTACATTATCAAATGATGCCACTGAAACCATGGTAAGATGAATTATTTCCTTTGTTTTCTCTGGCTGCATTTTTATATCATTATTATTTGGTAAATGATTAGTAGTATCAATTTCAGAGGTATCATCTTTTCTAAGAAGAAAACCTGGCCCCAAAAATGCTGTTTGTATCATATTGGGATTCAACTCTTTTATCTTACCATAAGAGCATATCATTTCTCCCTCTGGATTTTGTTACTGCAAAATTGGGTTCCTCTATCCTATTTCATTTCTATTTCTCACTGTCCATATATTTCAAGAATTAAGTGGGAGGTTGTTCCCTTATTTCCATTGTGAATATCAACATTGAATTACTCTAGGTTTTGTTTCAGTTAAAGCATACAAGAGTTTGGCTTATTTCGGGTTAGTCTCTTCTCTTCTCACACATTGTTTTTGTTTTCAGGTTCTGGTAACAACTGAAAGAGGGAACCCTAATTTTTCTGCTTCAACATCCCTAAGCGTCGTTTCTCTCATACCCGAAGAGAGAGAGTTCCAGGAGAGCTTCAGTTTTTTCAATTCATTTTTTCTATCACAAGTTTGAAGGCTTACTTCTTTTTAAAATGGCGTAGAGAAGCAAATTAAGGCAAAAATGTGAGTGGAAAAGCGCAAATGGTTTGAAGGATGCTGGAATAATCAAACTACATTGAAGGTTGTGGTACTGTAAAGATTGTTTAGCTTTCTTCAGTGTTCTTTTTTTCTCTTTTAATTTGCAGCTTAGATTGGGGGCTTTTGATTAACATTCTTAATTTTTTAGGTTGAGGGTGTTGTTCATGATGCAGCTGGTGATTTAGTTGGATGATGTTTGTGCCTCATGATCTTTACCTTCATGGGTATTTCAGTGCTTCCATTAAGTTGCCTTCTGATCACACTGTTGGAGTTGTTGTTGCCTTTTATGTGAGTCATTTCCCCTAACTATTCATTAATTAAATTTCACTTTCAGTGCTTCCATTAAGGTTTTAAATTCATGCATTTAAATTATTTTTGTGATACACGAATCAATCAGACAGTTTTCAATTTTGTTATTTGGTATCTCATGCTCACTGATGGAGATGGAAATTTAGGATTTTATACTATTTTTTTGAAGATTCAAACTCCCCTTCCTCTGTCTTTTCATTTTGTAGATAGGGCAAGAAGGAAGAAGGGAAAGCTTTTTCGGTGGGCAAGGTGTTGTGAAAGTTAATAGCATCAGAAACATTGCAGAGCAGATTGTGAATAAAGACACTTTGACTGGCCTCATTTTGATTGTGCACAATCAAATTACTAGCCAGGCTTTGAAAGCAGTTAATCTTCTCTCTTTCAAGGTTGAAATATTCCAGGTTTGTGTCTCTCTCATACCTTTGATTTGCTCAGTTGGGGGTGTTTTTTTGTGATTCTGATTCAAAATGATTTTGCTTGCATGTTGTCTCTCTCATGTTGTGTTTTTTTGCATTCATTCACTTTGGATATCTGCTTTTTACTTTTAATAAGTATGCTCCACAATTTTAAGCCTTTGGAATTTGCTTGACATGTTTTCCACTTTACATCTATGATTACTTCATTTTAACCACATTTTCTCAACTTTACTCTTCCTTTCTTATATTGCTTTTTTTTTTCCTTTTAATTATTTCACAACTTTCCATCCATCTGGTTTTCCCTTATCCTGCATTTATTCCACATTGCAGCAATAAACAATTTTTTCATGCACTTGCCTGCTGCCTCTTCATTGTTTTCTTCTTTTTGTTGTAGGGATCCCATGGCATCACGTATTAACTTCATTTCTGAAATTGTTCCTGGAAAAGTTAACTGGAGACTTGAGGTCCGTGTTATAAGACTCTGGACTCTCCCTGAATATAGGAATCCTCAGAACATAAACACTATTGAAATGATTCTGCTGGATGAAAAGGCAAGTTATCTATCTTTTACTATCATGTTCACGGTGTTCCCTTTATATCTGTCCTTTTTTTTTAATTCGTTTTTTCCTCGGCATGAAAGGATCCATTGTTCTGTCAAAAATAACCTCATTGCACCCTTCCAAGTTGTGTTGAAGGAAGTCCATTGTTATAGGATTGAGAAGCTTAATGTTGGTCTCAATGACTCAAAATTTCAAACAACTGACAACAAGTACAAGGTGGCTTTCATGACTGTTACAAACTGTCGTAGGTTGGAGAGTAGCCATATCCCTTTGCATCATTTTGTCTTCACTCCCTTTGCTGATATCTTGGCTTCTCCTAAGGAAGATATGATTATTGATTTGTCCCTTTTCCCCATTTTCCCTTTTTCCACATCATTGCCTTGGATCCTTTAGCCCCTGACTGGTTTCTTATTTTCCTCAGATGTAATAGGCCACGTGGTTGAGAAGAGTGAATTAAAAGAAAAGCAGACAAATGATGGGGTTTTTTGTTGACCAAGTGACTTCAAACACAAGAGGGGGGTGAATTGTGAAATTAAAAATAGCACTTAAAAATTAAGACTTCAAAAATAAAGTGCTTAAGAAAGTTTGAATTGCAATAACAATGATAAAACAATAAGATTAACTTGTAAAGAAAATTAAAGAGATGAAGGGAAAGAAGATGACACAAAGAGATTTATACTGGTTCGGCCAAACCACAGGCCTACGTCCAGTCCCCGAGGAATGCTCCAAGGGATTTCAACTAATCACTAGCTTTTAAAACACTTTTAGCTAGAAACCTTTACAACAAGAGAACTTACAATACCGGGATATCACCTCCCTATGTAAAACCTTTAAAACCTAGAGATATCACCTCTATAGAAAACACCAAGAGATATCACCTCTCTTGAATACCTTGGGATCTCACCCAACCAAGAGATATCACCTCTCTTGATTATCTTGGGATCACACCCAAAAATAAGAAATATAAAAGATTTGATAGCACACTCAAATGTGTGGATAAAACAAGTTGAAGCTCGAATAATACAATATCAAATTATGTGAATTATAAAGCTCTCAAAAAATAAAATATTAGCAAGTGAAAGAGTAGTATAAGAGTGATAGAGAAGAGTGTGAAATGCGTATGAATTGGTGTAAAAAAAGAGTGGTGAATGAGGTCCTATTTATAGGCTTAGGAGAGATCTAGATTTGGATCTATAAAATGAGATAATCGATTAGTGCCTTCCTAAAATAGATTGTGATAATCGATTAGTGCCTTCCTAAAATAGATTTAATCGATTATGTGCTTCAATGAAACAAGGAGGTAATCGATTAGTGGCTTTAAAAAATGAGAGAAGAGTAATCGATTATAGGTTTGAAGGAATGAAGTGTGTAATCGATTATTGGCTTTATAATGGCATGGAAAACTTCCTTATATATCAATAATCGATTATATGCATGGCATAATCGATTATAGGTTTTCTAAAAAGTTATTCTCACATCATATGTGCTTCTCCTATTTCATGAAGGATATTTTCATGCAAAAAATCATTTTTATGAAATCTTTTGTGAGTGTGTGATTTATTTTATATTTGAGAGCTTTATTTTCACTTACAATAATATCCTAAACACACACAACAATAAAATAACTCTTGGCTTGAGCTTGATTACGTTTTTCCGCTTTTTGCAGTCTTGACCTTCTTTTGTCAATCATCAAAACCAGATTATTCCTGTCAAGGCATATATTCACATTCTCCCCCTTTTTGATGATGACAAACATCTTTTAGGAGGGATTTGCTCAATGAAAGGGTTAGAATAGAAATATTTTGAAACAGTGTATATATTAGAGATAAGCGCAGATTATACTCCCCCTTTCTATATTGATGTGATCAAGAGTGCATTAAATATGTGGAAGGAAACCTACAAGGATTATTGTCATATTGGTGATATGTTTCAGAAAGTTGAAATAAAATGGAGCTCAATTTCTTGGATTTATGCAACTCCATTAATACAATATCAAGACCCCATCCACACATTTAAAGAAGATTTCTTCCTGATTCTAAGTTGAAGATGAAAGAGGGAGAGATTTTTGCAAACAATGAAGCTTATGTCGTCATCAGATAACCGATAAGGCCGTAGCCTCCTCTCCCTCTCCTCCATCCATCTTTTTCATTTCCTTCCACCCACACACCACCACCCCACCTCATTTGCATCCCTCTTTCACATACTCCCTCCATTTCTCATTCAAAGTTCAAGCATCATCACCAAGTGGGTTTGATCATCATATTTGCGTGGGTATTTCTTTGAAGAACCTTGGAGTTTTGTTGTTTTTTGTCTAGTTTCATCTTCTCATCTCACTTTCTAACTTGGAGTTAAGGTAAAATCCTTAAAACCTTGCATCATATTTGACTTCTTGCCTCAAAAATGTGAAATCATTCATCCTATCATCTTCATATCCTCATATTGTTGATTGTTGTTGGTGAGAAGTGTCATAAGCACTTTGACAAGCACTTAGGGAGGCTTGGGTGCTTATGGTGCTTCTCACCCTTGAATGATTGATGATTTGTGTTGATTTGGATCTTGACCCTTGCATTTCATGAAATAAAATGTTGTTTTATGGCATATTATGTTTCGCATACTTGTAGAAAAATAGGGTTTATGTTAGTTTTGTGCATTTCTTTGCCTAATCACATGAACCTTTACCAAAAATTGTAATCTAGCTTGTTTTCTCATATTATCTCACTTGCTTTCAAAAATAAATGGGTTCTTGGTTATGTATTTGGGTCGCATATCGTGAATAAATAGCTTTCACCTCATTTGGCAAGGGATGGACTAACTCTAGTCTTGATGCATTCTCACTTGTTAATATAAGTAATTGCAAAGGATAGGCTAGTCCCCTAGTCTTGTTGCACATGTGTTCTTATTCATTTATACTTGTTTGTGTGCTTGTTATGTGATTAAGTATTGAATTGGTGTTCACGATTTGCTTGCTTGTTTTGATGATCGCATTGACTTTGTAATCCGACTTCAAAGTTCAAAACCTTTGTTACTCGTTAGTAACATTTCACAACCATGTCGCATTCAAATTATACTACAATTTGTTACTCGTTAGTAATATTTACAATTTCAAATCTTTTTCATAACCAAGGACACTTTCAAACATCAAAAAGCCATCTCACAAACCAAAAATCAATTCGATTGCGAAAACCCTTTTGATTACCTAAAGTAAGAACCAATTATCATTAATGATCACTCGCGCCGTTGCCGTTTGGTTGTTAACGATAATTTCATTTTCAAAGGAATTAGTAGTGTGACCACTCTAAACCGTTGTTGTTTGGTCTTCATGAACACTCCAACTTAAATAAAACCAATTGTCATTAATGATCACTCGCGCCTTTGCCGTTTGGTTGTTAATGATGATTTCATTTTCAAAAGAGTTAGTAGCACAGCCACTCTAAACCGTTGTTGTTTGGTCATCGCGAACACTCGAATCAAAAGCAAAACCGATTATCATTAATGATCACTCGCGCCGTTGCCGTTTGGTTGTTAATGATGATTTCATTTTCAAAAGAGTTAGTAGTGTGACCACTCTAAACCGTTATTGCTTGGTCATCGCGAATCCTCATTCCTATTGCGAAAACTCACCTAAACAAGATAAAAGACAAAAACTTTTTTCAGGACAAACCAGAACTACGTAGCTTTGAATTCTCCATCGCACCGGGAGATACGTAGGAGCGGATACTCTCCGTCAAGCACAACAAACCAAAAACATTTTTCCTTTCAAAAACCAAACACTTCTCCAAAATAAAACATTTTTCAAAAACAAGAACTACGTAGCTTTGAATTCTCCATCGCACCGGGAGATACGTAGGAGCGAGTGGCTAACTCTCGTCAAGCGCCAAAAATAAAAATTTTCATTAAGTCTTCTCATTCCCTTTGAGGAAAATTTAAGTATTTTCCAAATCAACACTTAAAACCACACGTTTAATTAAAGGTTCCCTTTCGGTAGAAAGGAGGTGTGGGGTGCTAATACCTTCCCCATGCCTAACCGACCCCCGAACCCAAATCCTCCGGTTTTCCAAAAGGCCATCCGCTGTCCAAAAAGGTTTTTCTTCAATATTTTCCTTATAAAAAATATTGGTGGCGACTTCATTGTTTTAAAAAATTGTAAACGAAGAAAAATCCCCTTAGGGACCTTTTCGGGTGCAACAGCTGGCGACTTCACTGGGGATGTTTCCTTTTTAAGTGGGTCAAGCCTAATTAATTAAATGTGTGGTTTGTGTTATTGATTTAATTTGGATACCTTGTTTGCTTCTATCCCTTTCAGTTTCCTTTTCTTTCTTATCATGTTTTATGCATGTGCATTTGTTTTCTTTTCTTCCACGTTTGTTTTTCCTTCCTCCTCCTTGCTTATGTGCTTAGTACCCTCATGCATTTCCCCAATCCCAATCATGTTCCCTTCTTCTTTGCTTCCTTTCTTCAAGGTAAGCTCATGCATTTCTCCCCAATTCTATCACGATCCCCTCTTCTTGGCTCCCTTTCTTGAGGTAAGCAATGCACTTGATTGTTGTTGAAACCCTAGGCTAGCTTATTTGATATTAAACCCTAGGGTAGACAACATGTTATTGCTTGCTTTTGTCTGGACTATTCTGGGTTTTCATTTGCAGGTGGGGTGATATGTGTTGGGTAGTTTTAAGTGGTATGTCCTTGCCACACACACTCATACCCTTATGATTATGTGCTTTGAGAGGGGCCTAAAATCCAAGGTCTGACAAAACTTAGGAGAGTGGAAATGAGTAATGACTGTCAATTGGACCATTGTCCTTCTGACTCTCACAAAAGTTTCAGCCAGAGTATGCTCTTTTATGGTACCTCACACCAGATGGCATTCCATCGTTGTGGGTGTTATCATGAGAGAGATTTAGCTCTGGTAGCCATTGTGAGGAAGTGTTTAGAACTACATGGGAGGATCCCTTTTGAGTTGCCTTAGAGCCTAGGTTCCCCCACCTTTTGTAGGACACAAGGGCATACAAATTGTATGTTGCATTGTAGTTTAGGCATGTCTTTCCTAAAAGATAAAAGAAGAAGATTTTCAAAAGAGAAAAAGAAGAAAGAGTTGCCGTTGTAGCCTCTCTTTTGTCGGTCCGTACGAAGTGACATATGGCCCACTTTATTTTCAAAAAAGGGAGAAAGAGTTACCGCTGTAGCCTTTCTCTTACCGGTCCATATGAAATAACGTACGGCCCGCATTTTCTAAAAATTTTTGAATCACTGCCAATAAGGACTTTTCTCTAAGTTGCATAGGCATAAAACATCATCATCATTTGCATACATCCTTGGCATAAAACATACATTTTCGACAATTTTCGCATGCATCTTTGCATTTCATCATGGTTTGCTTGCTGAGGATCATAAGTAATAAGAAATCTTGTCATAGATACGACATGGAATCCAGAAGAGAAACGGTGTATACTCCAAGGTACCCAGCTGTAAGCAAGGTAGATGTGACTAGTCTGAAGAAGTGTGTTGCATTGATGGGACCGATTGAGCGGGGATCTTTTGATAGTGCCTTTGGGAATCTCTGAAAGTTGTTGTTGCTAGAGGTGAAGACTGAGGCTATTGTGGCTCTGAGTAGATTCTATGACTCTGAAATCAGGTGCTTTCTTTTCAAAAAATTTCAAATGGCTCCCACATTGGAAGAATATCAGCAGATTTTGGGGTTTACTCAGACAGAAGCTGTCCCTTACCGGTATCAAGAACAGTACTACACAGATGAGAGGTTTGCTGCATTGTTACAATTGAGTGTAAAGGATCTGAAACTCCAAAAGCAGAAGAGAAACAATGTGATAGGTTTCCCGCAGAGCTACCTTGAGGGTTTAATGGAACCCTATGCCAGAAGTAAAAATTGGGTTGTCTTCAAGGAAGTCCTAACCTTAACAATCTTCGGGGTTGTTCTCTTCCCGCAGATCGAGAAACATGTGGATGTGACTGTCATTGGCATCTTCTTAGCTTTTCAAAATGAGAAGAGCCCTATCAATCCAATTCCTGCAATCCTTGCTGACACCTATTCTGCTCTTACTCATCATTGTGACTTGAGAAGGAAGAAAATCTCTTGCTCTTCTCACCTGTTGTATGCTTGGCTTCTTATTCATGCTTTCACCAATCCAATACGAGTGGAAAAGTTGATTGACTATGCTATAACTTGTGAGGTAAAAGCTATGAGTATTCAAGAGTAGATCCAAATTTTAGGGGGCCTAGATGAGCACTCAGTCCGTTGGTATCTTCCATCATGCTGGGGGGATAGACCTGAGGTAGTCTTCCGTTGCGGTGGTTTTCAGAATGTTCCACTGATGGGCACTAAAGGATGCATCAACTACAACCCGTCTCTGACTCTGAGGCAATTGGGATATCCGATGAGGAATTCGCCTACTAAAGAGATGTTATTCCCGTTTTACATCTTTGAAGGAGTTCCAAAAGATGACAGTTTGCTTAGAAAGGTCTTGCAAGCATGGGGTACGGTGATTCGTAGGGGAAAAGTAGAGCTTGCTCAGGGGACTAGTGGTATTACCTTCACTCAGTGGCTTGGAAAAAGGATCCAGAGTGTTCAATTGCCTTACCAAAAAGCATTGCAAGTTGAGAGGGAAGACGCTAGTGTTCCTGTTGTCGAAGAGTTAGGCGAGGTCAAGTTGGCTCTGATGAAGGCAGAGGAAGAGAAGAGATCTTTGCAAGCGGAGATAGAAAAGATGGCTCTGAAGAACAAAAGATTGGAAGAAGAGAGTGCTCTCAAGTCTGCTGCTATTGAGGAGTTCAGTCAGAAACTAAAAGGGGAAGAGAAGAGTAAGTTAGAAGTTCAAAGGTATCTGCGAGGAGCCAAGGAGGAAATTAAGAGGCGAAGCTTGAAAGAGAAGAAGGCCATTGAAGAAGCCAATCAGTGGAAAGAATTATGCGATGAGGCAAAAATGGAAGGGAGAACTGCGAAAAGCTTGCTTGCCAAGTCAAAAAGAGAATCCCGCATGCTACAAGCTGAATGGGAGAGTAAGTTAGACAGTGTTGTGCAAGAGAGAGACTCATTTGAGAACATCCTCAGAGAATGTCGGCGGGCCCTGAGAGCAGAACAAGAGGATTCTGATGAGTTGAAGAGGAATCTTCGTTACATCGGCGATGCATACCGGCAAGTGAGGGATGAAATTCAGTATTGGGAACATCGCTATGTTGAGCTGCTCGGTAGGATTGAAGAGCAGGCAGTCATCATTGAGCTGAGGGATGAAGTTCAACACTGGAAGGATAGGTTCTCCAAGCTATCAGAGTTGGCCAACCAGGCTCTTGCGGATGTGCCCAAGAAATTAAGAAAAGCTGAAATTGAGATGCATCCCCTCAACACCCCGCTTGAGGTGTACAAATTTGTGGAGTACTGCAGAGCCCTAGGTGAGGAAGCCAAAGAGAAAACCAGAAGTACCTCTACCAACAACAAAAGGAAAAGGAGTGGAAATTTCAAAGCTCTTTGTATTTGAGCTTCCTTATTGTAATTTTCCATTTTTGTTTTTATTGTACTTTTCCTTTTTCAATCGTTGTATCAGAATATTGTACTTTTGGATTCAGAATTTGAAGCATTTTTACAAATGCATGGAATACACCTGTTTCGCTTCCAGATTCCAATTTCATTATGATCCGAAAAAGTAATATAATGATAAAAATAATCAAAGATCTACCTGTGTATCTATGACAAGACATAATACACTGCGATTCTCGGCCCAAAACAAATCAAACATGCATTCATTCGCATTGCATTCATTTATTCATTCTTGTGTTCATAAGCGTGTTCCGTCAACAGAAAGTCAGGCAAGCTGGTTAGTCATCGCTATTGGACGCGTCTGCAAGCAAGAAACATGGAAAACAATCAAGGCGACGCTGATCAGGGCAATCCACAGCCACATCAGAATGACGGAATTCCAGGAGGTCCGAATCCTAATGGTCAGGGTCAGCATGGTCAGAATCAAGGGAATCAAGTCATTCAAGCTGAGATGGAAGTCATAAAGGCTCAAATGGAGGAGGTCATAAGAGTGCTGGGTGCCTTAAGAGATGCTGGCCCGGCTGAAGCTACTGCTGCTGGGGCAAACAATCCTTCCCCCCCTCCTGGGTCTGGGATATCTCAAGCCCTTCAAGCTGTGCAATGGCCTCCCTATGGTCTCCCACTAGGCTATACGCCTCCTGCTGCTGATGCAAACCCTGGAGGAGATCCTTCAGGAACCGCGGGGCAAGCTCAGCCTGACATAGTTGTGAATGAAGTTGGAACGGGGACGCCTCAAGCCCAGATTCAGATCCCAATCCCTGCTACTGCTCCAGGAACTCCGGCGGGTTTCAATTCGCCAATAACGGTTCATCCACAAGTACGGGGCCCAATTCCTCAGAATGTTGCTCACCCACACATGACTCCGGCCGTGGTATCAATAAATAACCCTCACTATGGTGCGGGTGGTTTCCCACAGAATTACCATGCTGAAGCTAGAAGTCAGTATCAGAAGCTAGAAGAGAGATTAAGAGCTGTTGAAAGAGCAGGTTTCCGGGCCAGAAATGCCCATGAGCTGTGCTTGGTCCCTATTCTAGTCCTGCCTCCCAAGTTCAAAGCACCAACTTTTGACAAATACAGAGGGACGACTTGCCCAGTCAGTCATGTGACAATGTACTGCCGGAAAATGACGGCCCATGCCCGTGATGATAACCTGATGATGCATTGCTTTCAGGAAAGTTTAGCTGGAGCTCCCCTTGACTGGTACATGCAGTTGGAACCAACCAATATCCGCTGCTGGAAAGACATGGCGGATGCTTTTATTCGTCAATACCAGTACAACAATGATTTGGCTCCGGATAGGACTCAGCTACAATGCATGTCTAAGAAGGACAATGAGTCGTTCAAGGAGTACGCTCAGAGGTGGAGGAACCTCGCTGCTCAAGTAAAACCCCCTCTACTGGACAAAGAAATGGTCCACATGTTTATGGAAACCCTTCCTGCGGTGTATTATGATAGGTTGGTTGGCAGCGTAGCCTCGAATTTCTCTGAGATGGTCGTCACAGGAGAAAGAGTAGAGAACGGCATGCACAGCGGAAGAATAGCTCATGGCCCAACACCTCCTTCCAGTCAGAAAAAGCCTTTTTCTGGATCCCACAAGAAGAAAGAGGGTGAAACCAATGAAATTATCGGAGCCAGTGGTCCATCACACAGCAATCCTCCGCAAGCTATTCCGGTTCCTTCTCAGGCACCACCTGCACAGCCATTTCAGTCAAACCACCAATACCGGAACTATAGTGAAAGGAAGCCTGTTGTCTTCGATCCTATTCCCATGTCCTACACGGACTTGTTCAATTATCTCATCGCCAATAAAGTAATCAATGCTCGTCAAATGAAGCCATACCAGCCTCCCTATCCTAGAGGATATAATGCAAATGCTACCCGCGCCTTTCATTCCGGAGCAGTAGGTCATGTGGTGGAGGATTGTAAGGAATTCAAGTACGTGGTGCAAGACTTGATTGATGCGAAGAGCATATCATTTCAGCAACCCAATGTAACCACCAATCCGTTGCCAGGGCATGGAGGATCTTCTGCCAATGCCATTGACGATCAGGGTGGTCAGTGTTTGATTAGAGAGGTTGATTGCATTCAGATGCCTCTGGATGTCATCCATACTGAATTATGCCGTCTTGGTGTTATCAAAGAGGGGTGTGCTAGGAAAGACACCTGTGATAATCCTCGCTGTATTGGGACATGTGAAGGCTTTAAACCAATTCTCCAAGATCTCTTAGATAGACACCTGGTCCAAGTGGGAATTCAGGAAAATGAAGAAAGTGTATCTGACAGGAGGGAGAAATGGCTGGCCAAACTCAGAGGAAGGGCACCCAATCAGGGAAGGATGGTCATCGCTAACCTTAAGAACAACTTCCGGAGTGCCGGCATGCTGAACCCTGACCAGGTTAATGTGGTTGAAGAAGGATCAAGCTCGAGTGGCTGTGTTGTGTTCGCGCTCGTGTGTTTTATAATCGCAATATCAGTGCAAGTATACACGTCGTACAAGTAATAAAGTGGATAAAAGTAAGAGATCGTTCCCACGAGGATTGATTAACTTTCAGAGTTCAAGTCTTTAAAACACAAGTGAAACAAGTAACAAATCGGCACTAAAAGTAGGTGTTAAGACTAAGAACATAAATAAAACAAGTAAATGAGGAGTGGTTGTGAAAATGGAAAAGTATGAGTTGGATTGCTGCATGCAAGTAAATCTCCTCTAGTCAGACGTTATAACGTTTACACGTTAACACGTACAAATGCTATGTTGTATAGACGTTATAACGTTTGAACGCTGTTGCAAAAGAGCTGTGCTTTTCAGTCACAAAACGTCAGAGCTTCAAGTACTAGAATTCCTATGTCTAGGTTCTAAGTAGGCCTACTCCTGTATTTTAAGTACCCACAGCAATGTCCTATGAACTATTATCCATTCTATGTCTAGACTTAGATAAAAATGCCTAAATGTCTTTAGTGCACCTTTTCATTCACATAAATCTTTGAGTTCTTTTCATAGACCATGTCTGTACCTATGAATCTACTTGTTTTAAGTGGCCAAGTTCAAAACAAGTTTGGAAATATTAACATGCAAAGATTTAGAACGCATAAACATCAATACATCATAACATTAAACTAGAGATTCATTACATGCAAAACAACAACCCAACTACCAATGTTTAGCTCATGCTGAGCATCCTTACAGAAATAAGAGGAGTAAAAATCCAAATACCGTACATAGAGAAAAGGAGACTAAACGCAAAAGATACGCCTAAGGGGCCTTCCTTCATGCACGCTGTAAGGACGTTACAACGTCTGAGCTTTACAGTAATGGTTGCGAATGAAGATGGAAATTGGGGCCTTGAGAGAATTTAAAATGAAGAAGTCTGTGTCCAGAACTTCTTTTAGAAAACTATCTCTGAAAAATGGAGGAAGGTGGATGATGAATGGAGTCGTCCCGTTCGCATGGTGCACCCTTGCCTTTTTGTAGAGAGAGAATAGCCATGGTCAAAAGAGGGTCACATGTTGCTGATGTCATTCCCCACCTTCCAAGTTTGCTTGCGAGTTGACTCTGCCCTGAAGTGACACCGCACTGCTACAGTGCGTCAGCCGCGTCAGTGCTGAGGAGAGAGAAGATCTTCTTCATTTCCAGATCTCTGGCCATCATTACATGCGCGCCAAAATGATATATTATTTTCTTGCTCTGCTATCCTTCTTCAGACGTGATGAGAGACGCTGCCACGTTGGGATTACTGCACAAACACAAGAAGCATCAAAACGCTCACAAAGGCGCCAATTGGCACCAAAATGCCTAGAACTTGTAATTTAGCCCATTTCTAACTAAAAGCAATAAACTAACATAAACTTTACTAGAAACAACCTACTATTGCCAGAGAACTTGCATGATTTAACTTTGAATAAGTATAAATAACTCATATAAATATGAGTTATCACACCCCCAAACTTAAACCATTGCTTGTCCTCAAGCAATTGAAATACAACATATGAAAAGATGCAAGAAACTAAATGCACCAACAGTTTACACCCTGCTCATCTATTTTTGATCAAAATTTATCCTCAAGGGGCTAATTTCTTCAGACTTACACTACACACTCACGCACCAATGCACAATTACATTCTAGATTCATTACTGCCCAAAGTGAGTGTGTGATCTCTGTATCAATTCTTTTCCTAGCTAGGTTCAGAAGCTACCCTAGCCTATGAAAGAGTGGTTTCCAAATGGTGAGAGTATAACATCTTTCAAAACAAAGAGTAGGCTAACATTTTCACATAAGACATGAGGGTTATTTGAAGCACAACAAAGGTCTTATCTTGGGCGCTAGGACTAGATTAGTGCAAACTACTTTTCTGACTCACACAACGCAAAACACACACAGCTGCAACCCCTCATTACTGAGCAACTTTTCTTTTGATTTTCTTCACTTTTGGTTTGGAGTTTTTGTGATTTTCTCCTTTTTGATCCTTTGGATTTGACAATTTTGGATTGAGATATTTGGGGTACCCAGTATTTGTTTCGGGAAATTGCAGCAAACACAGAGGGCATGTGAATTTTTCCACTTATTTGAAACAACACACACTTTTTGGTCTTTTTGGAGTAGACGTTATAACGTGTATATGAGAGACGCTACAACGTTTGATAACACAGAACACAACACACAAACACACACGGCATACGTTATAACGTTACGGGTAGACGTTACAACGCTGCACTCACACTACACATGCACTAATCACCCTACAGTCTTTGCACCCAGCCTTAGTACAACCTGATATACCCCCAAACTTAGTTTCTACTGCTACTCTAAGTTTTTAATCAAGTTTTACACTCACCAAAGTCAACCAAAACTAGCTTTGCATCAAATAGTCCTTAGCTAACTAGGTTTTCCTTAAAACAGAGTTTGTGTGGAAGCAGTAATCAATTCTATTCATCTAAGCATGCATCAGCTACTCACACAAAGTCACACATAGCTATTCTTAGATTTAGCCCAAAGAGAAACATTTTTGATAATTACTTGAGTAGGGAAGGTAAACTGATTTTGCATTTGATTTTATGCATACACAAAACATAAAAATGATCCTCCCCCCCCCCCAAACAGAAAGATGAGCAGTGTCCCCACTGCTCACTGAATTTGAAAAATGAGAGAGGAACATTCACACAAAACAGAAACAAAACAACTACTGACTACTAACTCTCTAGACGTTGTAACATCTGGACAGCTATTTATTTGAACTGAAATTGCAAACTATAACTATACTACTGCTAAAAAGAGGGCTAACTTACTTGTTCAGAGCACCGGACCTGAGCCTTCCACTTTGTCTGGCTGGGATGCTTGCTTGCACAGTCTTCTTTTTCTTTTCCTTCTTCTTCTTTTCTCCTTCACCGTCACCAGCATCAACTGAGACTTCAGTTTCTTGGGGCCTCTTTACACTGCTCTCAGCAACTCTTTTCTTTGCTTCCTCCCATGCTTTCTGCTTTTCCAGCTCTGCAGGATGAATCTGCTGCTGCTCTTTGGGTTCCCCCTGGGCTTTTTCAACCTCTGGCTCTTGAGACGTTGTAACGTCTGCAGCTTTTTCTTCAGCAACAACAGCAGGAGCATTCTCTGAACCACTAGCAGCGACAAATGCTGCACTGGTGGTTGTTGCTGGCTTGTTTTTAGCAGCTTCAGATTTCTTTTTTACCTGCAACTTTTGCCTTTTGGTTGCAGGAGCATCAACTAGTTGTTCTTCTTCTTCACCATGTCTTGCTTCTTCACTTGCGGCGGCTACTTCACGCCTTTTCTTCTTGCCAAATGGACTCTGGGTGGGTACAGTCTTGAATCTTTGCCTTTTGGGTGGGGGAATGAGTTGTGGGTCTGGGTTGGTTTCAACAGCAGATGGGTTAGACGTAGTCACGTCTGCACTTGTTACTTCTGGAATGGATGGTTGTGATGACTCTTTAGTTGGTTCAGGTTGAGTGGGGGTTGGTTTTGAAATGGGTTGATCTTGAAGTTCAGATTGTGGTGTTTTGGGGATGTTTTGGTCATGGGTGGGTTGGGTTTTAGCTGAGGGTTGGGATTGTTTGTCTTTTGGTGATGGAGGTGTGGGTTGGGCTGGTTCTTTGAGTGTTTGGGTTGGTGGAGAGTCAGCCTCAATATCAGTCTTATCACTGGAACTTCCTTTCTCTTCTGAATGTGTTTCATCATCACTTAGGATTTCCCTACTCACCTTCTTTGATTCCTCTGCATCACTCTCACTGATGCTATCCATATCAGCTGATTTAAGTTCTTCTTCCTCACTACTTACCTTCTTTTGCTCTTTCTTTGCTGGGCTCTTTCTTTTTGTGGCTGGTTTTCTTATTTTCTTGACTTTTTCCTTCTTCACTTTCTTGGGGTTCATTGTTGATAGGAGTATGTTGTCTTCATCTTCCTCTTGCATCCAATCTGGAAGTGCTGGTTCTTCAATCACCATCTTGCCTTTTGTTGTTTGTGCATTCACCTTCTTTTGCCACTCAAATTGCTCCTTGACAAACTTGGCTAGGCTGTTTTGCTGGTCTACCAGACGTTGTAACGTCTGCGCATCAACTGACGTGGTAGCATCTGCAGCTCTCTGCCTAGCTTTGAACTTTGTAGAGAATGCCCCTTGGGGTTCCTCTCTTAGCTCAGATGCTTCAATCTCCACTCCAGCTTCCATGCAGAGATCAGTGATTAAACAAGGGAAGTATAGGTATCCATCCTTCCTGTTCTGCCATTTGTTTATCTCCCTGTTGATGAGCTTACCCACCTCAATCTTATCTCTTGACATAATGGCATCAATAGCAATCAGCCTCTCTTTATCAACCCAGAGGGTGTGAGAAGTGGGTATCAAGCAATGCCTAATGAAATGAAACCAAGCACTGGCCTCATCACAAAGGTATCTCTTCAAAATTTTGAATTCATTCCCATGGTCGCCTCTTCGCTCCCAAACAGCTCCTTCAACACATATCCTTTCTTTGATTTCAGTCATCTCTGCCACTCCGTAAGTCTTTTGCTTCACCTCAACTGCCTTGCCATAGTAACCTAGCCCAAAGTAGTCATTTATGACTCTTACACCAAATTTGACTTCTTCTCCTCGAACGATGGAGGTGCTTGAAAGTTCTTCATCGGTTCTTTCAACGATTCCTTTGTAAAAGTCATGCACCAGAGTTGCAATGTATTCCTTTCTGTGAACTACAAATTTCTGCCATCCCAATGCTGTCACTGTTGCGAGAAAGTCAGGATTTGGGTTTTCCAAGTTGAAGCCCCTTTCTGGCAGCAGGGCTTTCTTCTTTGAAGGAATGGGGATTTCTGGATTTGGAACAGAGGAAGAACTTGGGTTGACATTCTTTCCTTTACCAGATGATTTTACTGCAGCTTGCTTGGTTTTAGTCATGGTGATTGTATGAGTTTTCTGGAGAGTGGGGGATTTGAGATTTGAGATTTGGGATTTGGGATTTGGGATTTGGGAGAAGGGATAAGATTGCGGTTTCTGAAAGTGTATGAAGGTGGTTTTGATGATTGTAACTGGTGTGTGTTTATTGGGGAGGTTTTATGGGAAGTTGAGAAGTAGGTGGTGGCGTGGGTTTGGGAAAAAGGGGTAACCGTTGGAAGTGACGTCATGGTCACTTTGGCAGTCACGTCTAAAAAAATCATTAAAAATTGTTTCATTTGAAAACTACTTGACTCATTTTCTTTTCTTTTTCATTTAAAACTTTACCCAGGCAGCGAACGTGACAACATCCTAGACACGCAGAGACGTTATAACGTTTATACTACTTCAGCTCCCATTCCTGCACAAAACAAAAATTTAAAGACACAAAATTGCTGGTTAGTTAAAACCATTGGGTTGCCTCCCAAGAGCGCTTGCTTTAAGAGTCTTCAGCCAGACTATCCCCTTTTTTTTTTTTTGAATTCAGGGGTTGTTGAGAGCCACTGTGGTCTTGTCCCTAACCACATGTTCTCCATAGTAATGCTTCACTCTTTGGCCATTGACTTTGAAAATGGAATTAGTTTTCTCATCAAACAGGTCCACAGCACCATGAGGATAGACTTTTACCAGCTTGAAAGGTCCTGACCATCTTGATTTTAACTTCCCAGGGAACAACTTTAACCTTGAATTAAACAACAAAACTGATTGTCCTTCTACTAGCTCTCTTCTTTGAATTTTCTGATCGTGCCACTTCTTGGTTTTCTCTTTATACATTTTTGAATTCTCATAGGCAGTGTGCCTGAATTCATCTAGCTCATTTAGTTGAAGGAGCCTTGCTTCTCCAGCCTTTGAATGATCTAAGTTCAGTTGCTTCAGTGCCCAGTGAGCTTTGTGTTGGAGTTCAATGGGCAGGTGGCAAGCTTTTCCGAAGACTAACTTGTATGGTGACATGCCCAGTGGTGTCTTAAATTCTGTCCTGTACGCCCACAATGCATCATCAAGGTGCAGGGACCAATCCTTCCTGTTTGGACCAACCATCTTCTTAAGTATCCTTTTAATCTCTCTGTTGGAAATTTCTACTTGACCACTTGTCTGTGAGTGATAAGCTGTAGCAATTTTGTGCTTCACTCCATACTTAGCCAATAGGTTTTCAATCAGCTTGTTACAGAAGTGAGAGCCTTCATCACTGATTATAGCTCTTGGAGTACCAAATCTTGTGAAGATGTTTTGCTTCAGGAATTTGCTGACTGATTTGGCCTCATTATTGGGCAATGCAATGGCTTCCACCCATTTTGACACATAATCCACAGCTACCAAAATGTATAAATTTCCATGAGACATAGGAAATGGCCCCATGAAGTCCATTCCCCAAACATCAAACAGTTCCACTTCAAGGATATTTGTCAATGGCATTTCTTGCTTGTTGGAGATGTTTCCAGTTCTTTGGCATTTATCACAGCTTTTCACTAATTCATGAGCATCTTTGAAGAGTGTTGGCCAATAGTATCCTGACTGTAACACCTTTGCTGCAGTTCTGGTTCCTCCAAAATGTCCTCCATAAGGTGATGCATGACATTGTTGTAATACATGAAGTTGTTCCTCTTCAGCCAGGCATCTCCTAAGCAACTGATCTTGACACATCTTATACAAATAGGGTTCATCCCAAAAATAGTGCTTCACGGTGTGGAAGAATTTTTTTCTTTGCTGATGGTTGAAATCCACAGGCACAATCTTGCTGACTAGGAAGTTAACTATATCAGCATACCAGGGAGCAGTAGCGTCAGACGTTATAACGTTTGAAGAAATTGTCATAGACGTGGTAACGTCTTCAGCTACTGTGGCTACTGTCAGCAGTTTTTCATCAGGGAAATTTTCTTTTATCTCTTCTGCACCTGTACCTGCATCAACATTCTCAAGCCTAGAAAGATGATCAGCAACTTGGTTCTCCACCCCCTTTTTATCATGAATTTCCAAGTCAAATTCTTGGAGGAGGAGAACCCATCTAATGAGTCGTGGCTTTGCATCTTTTTTAGAAATCAAATACTTGATGGCTGAGTGATCAGTAAAAACAATAACTTTTGCACCCACCAAGTATGATCGAAATTTGTCAAAAGCAAATACAACAGCCAGTAACTCTTTCTCAGTTACAGTATAATTTAATTGGGCATCATCTAAAGTTTTACTAGCATAATAGATAGAGTGAAAAATTTTGCCATACCTTTGACCCAATACGGCCCCCACAGCGTAGTCACTCGCATCACACATTAATTCAAATGGTTTGGACCAGTCAGGAGTGACTATCACAGGAGCTGTTACAAGGGCAGTCTTCAATTTCTGGAAGGCTTCATGACAATGCTCATCAAAGTTGAAGACGTTATCACGTTGCAGCAGCAGACACAAAGGTTTGGAAATTTTTGAGAAATCCTTGATAAACCTTCTGTAAAAACCAGCATGTCCTAAGAAACTTCTAATACCTTTGACAGTGGTGGGTGGAGGTAATTTGTCAATAACATCAATTTTTGCTTTATCAACCTCCAACCCTTTCTTTGAAATCTTGTGCCCTAAAACAATTCCCTCTTGAACCATAAAGTGACATTTCTCCCAGTTGAGTACTAAGTTGGTTTCTTCACACCTTATTAAGACTCCTTCTAAGTTATCCAAGCATGCCTTGTATGAGTCTCCATAGACTGAAAAGTCATCCATGAAAACTTCCATGGATTTTTCAATAAAATCTGAGAATAAAGCCATCATACACCTCTGAAATGTTGCAGGTGCATTACACAATCCGAATGGCATCCTTCTGAAGGCAAAGGTACCATAAGGACAAGTGAATGTGGTCTTCTCTTGGTCCTCAGGCACAATAGCTATCTGGTTATATCCTGAGTAACCATCAAGGAAACAATAGAATTCTTTGCCTGCAAGTCTATCCAACATCTGGTCAATAAATGGCAGAGGAAAATGGTCCTTCTTGGTTGCTTTGTTCAGCTTCCTGTAGTCCATACATATCCTCCATCCAGTCACTGTTCTTGTTGGAATCAACTCATTTTTGTCATTGGTCACCACAGTAACTCCACCCTTTTTTGGTACACATTGAACTGGGCTCACCCATGAGCTATCACTAATTGGATAAATGATTCCTGCATCTAACCATTTGATGATTTCCTTCTTGACCACCTCTTTCATTATCGGGTTCAATCGCCTTTGTCCTTCAATGCTGTTCTTAGCATTCTCTTCTAAGACAATTCTGTGCATACAGATTGTGGGACTGATACCCTTGATATCTGCCATTTGCCAACCAATGGCTTTCTTGTGCCTTTTCAAGGTGCTAATGAGATCACTTTCCTGCTCTTGTGAGAGGTTAGAAGAAATGATCACTGGTAAAGAATCATTTTCCCCTAAAAAGGCATACTTCAGGTGATCAGGCAACACTTTCAATTCCAGAGTGGGTGGTTCTTCAATGGATGGTACTATCTTCTTGAGATTGGAGTCTTCTTGCCCCAAAGATTCATACTTCTTTGTCCACGCCCTGGGTACATGGGAGTCAGACGTGACAACGTCTGTGGTTGACGTTGTAACGTTTAACGGATCAACTTCTTCTGATAACAACTCTTGAATCTCATCATTGCCCAGAATCTTCTCCAAGTGGTCATTATCTTTATTGAATTGCTTTTGAACCACATGGTCAAGGGCAACCACAAAGGAACATTCCTCTGTGTTAGGTTCTGGATACTTGAGTGCGTTGAGGACGTTGAACTTGACTTCTTGGTCATTGACCCTCATGATTAATTCTCCCTTCTGCACATCAATGAGTGTCCTTCCAGTGGCTAGAAATGGTCGCCCCAAGATGATAGGAACTTCCTTATCTGCATCAAAATCCAAAATAACAAAGTCCACTGGAAAAACGAATTTGTCAACTTTAATCAAAACATCTTCTAATATGCCTTCAGGATAAACTCTACTTTTATCAGCTAATGTAAGACTTAAAGAAGTAGGTCTGGCAGTTCCTATACCAAGTTTTTCATAAATGGACTTGGGCATCAAGTTAATACTTGCCCCCAAGTCGCATAAAGCTTTGCCAAGGTAAAAATCTCCAATGGAGCATGGTATAGTAAAACTGCCAGGATCTTTCAGTTTTCTAGGGAGTTTATTCTGCATGATTAAGCTACATTCTTCAGTTAACGCAATAGTTTCAAACTCCCCTAGCCTTCTTCTTTTGGTGATGATATCCTTTAGGAACTTGGCATAGTTTGGCATCTGCTGTAGAGCTTCAACTAAGGGAAGGTTTATGTGTAGCTGTTTTAGCATCTCCATGAACTTGCTGAATTGCTTGTCTTCATGAGCTTTCTTTAGTCTTTGAGGGTAGGGTGGAGGAGGATATTCAGGTACAAGCTTTGGAACAGTCTTGATTCCTGGTTCAGAACTAGACGTTGTAACGTCTGGCTTAGACATCACAATATCTGGAATATTCTTCTCTTTTTCTCCACCTTTGTTTTTCTCTTTTTCCTTGTCTGGCACCTCAGATTCCTTAGGCATAGATGGTTCTGGATACTCAGTGCCACTTCTTAATGAGATAGCATTTACCTGTGCATTCACCACATCTTTACCATTTGACTTTGATGAAGATGGTGTTTCAGTTGTGGATGGAAGAGATCCATTCTGTCTTTGAGTAAGAGCTGAGGCTATCTGTCCAATTTGGTTCTCCAAAGTTTTGATTGAAGACTCATGGGTCTGTAAGGTTGCCCTACAATCACTTATGAAAGTTTTCATCAAGGCTTCCAAATTGCTGTTGTTGTTATTCTGCGTATACTGCTTTTGTTGTTGAGGGGGAAATCCTGGGGGTATTGCAGGAGCAGCATTGCTAGCATTCAAAGAATTGTTGTTCTTCCAACTAAAATTTGGGTGATTTCTCCAATTTGAATTGTACAAGTTGGAGAAGGGACTGTTACCTTTGTTATGTGATACAAAGTTTACAGACTGGGGGTTATGGGGACACTCTTCGTAGACATGCCCTCCTTCACAATATACACACACTACTCCCCCAGATGGTGTTGGCTCAATAGCTGCAGCAGTCTGTGTTTCAGACGTTGCCACGTTTGGAGTGCTCAAGTTCTTAATCATGTTGGTCAGAGAAGCAACCTGAGCAGAAAGGGCAGTTACTTCACTTATCTCATGGACACCAGCCTTCTTTCCAGGAGTGAATCTATCAGAAGGCCAATGGGCATTGTGAGTGGCTATGTCTTCAATAAGTCTGCATGCCTCAGAGAAAGACATGTTTAATATGACACCGCCTGATGAAGCATCAAGTATAAGCCTGGTAGGTTGATCTAGACCATTATAAAAAGTCTCCATTTGAATAACTACGGGAATGCCATGGTGTGGGCACATTTTTAGTAATTCCTTCCATCTTTCCCAAGCCTCAAATAATGATTCCCCTTCTCTTTGTTTGAAGGAAGTGATGTCATTTCTTAACTTGGCATTTTTGTTGGGAGGGAAGTATTTTCCAAGAAATTTCTCAGCTAGCTCATCCCAAGTATGAATTGAATTTGGCTCTAAGGAGTTCAACCAATTCTTGGCCTTATCCTTAAGAGAATATGGAAATAGCTTCAGTCGGAAGGCATCTTCTGAGACTCCAGGGATGACAAAGTTGCTACACACATCCAAAAATTGCCTTAGATGTGCATAAGGATCTTCTTGAGGAAAACCCCCAAATTGCCCTGCAGTCTGCAGCATTTGGAACATCATTGGCTTGAATTCAAAGTGACCAGTATGAATAGGTGGTCTTGCAATGCCTGTTTGTAAATGTGCAGGATTGAGCACGGCATAATCACGCATAGGCCTGTCCCTGTCATTGACCATGTCTTGTGGCCCTGCATTGATGAGTTGCTGTCTCTGCCAGTGTTCATCATCAACATAGGTTTCTGTATGAGTTTGTGGTCCACGACCACGTCCTCCAGCATCTGAGTGCCTTCCTCCTCTTGGAGTGCGTCCACCTCTAGAGCTTCTACCACCAGTACCATGTTCAGACATGATTGGTGGCTGAAATTGCTGTTGTTGTTGCTGCCTTCTTAACCTTTGTTGTCTCCTTAGTCGCCTGAAGGTTCTTTCAGGTTCTGGATAGAATTCAGGCTCAGATCAACTCCCTGGTTCTGTTGAACTAGAGCTTGAACTGGAACTAAGCATACGCTGTAACGTTTACCTGTTCACTCACAAAAACAACAAACAACACAGCAGAATTCTTTCACCTAGTGTTTTAATTCTTGTTGAACAATAAAAGTTAAATACAATCCCCGGCAACGGCGCCAAAAACTTGTTCGCGCTCGTGTGTTTTATAATCGCAATATCAGTGCAAGTATACACGTCGTACAAGTAATAAAGTGGATAAAAGTAAGAGATCGTTCCCACGAGGATTGATTAACTTTCAGAGTTCAAGTCTTTAAAACACAAGTGAAACAAGTAACAAATCGGCACTAAAAGTAGGTGTTAAGACTAAGAACATAAATAAAACAAGTAAATGAGGAGTGGTTGTGAAAATGGAAAAGTATGAGTTGGATTGCTGCATGCAAGTAAATCTCCTCTAGTCAGACGTTATAACGTTTACACGTTAACACGTACAAATGCTATGTTGTATAGACGTTATAACGTTTGAACGCTGTTGCAAAAGAGCTGTGCTTTTCAGTCACAAAACGTCAGAGCTTCAAGTACTAGAATTCCTATGTCTAGGTTCTAAGTAGGCCTACTCCTGTATTTTAAGTACCCACAGCAATGTCCTATGAACTATTATCCATTCTATGTCTAGACTTAGATAAAAATGCCTAAATGTCTTTAGTGCACCTTTTCATTCACATAAATCTTTGAGTTCTTTTCATAGACCATGTCTGTACCTATGAATCTACTTGTTTTAAGTGGCCAAGTTCAAAACAAGTTTGGAAATATTAACATGCAAAGATTTAGAACGCATAAACATCAATACATCATAACATTAAACTAGAGATTCATTACATGCAAAACAACAACCCAACTACCAATGTTTAGCTCATGCTGAGCATCCTTACAGAAATAAGAGGAGTAAAAATCCAAATACCGTACATAGAGAAAAGGAGACTAAACGCAAAAGATACGCCTAAGGGGCCTTCCTTCATGCACGCTGTAAGGACGTTACAACGTCTGAGCTTTACAGTAATGGTTGCGAATGAAGATGGAAATTGGGGCCTTGAGAGAATTTAAAATGAAGAAGTCTGTGTCCAGAACTTCTTTTAGAAAACTATCTCTGAAAAATGGAGGAAGGTGGATGATGAATGGAGTCGTCCCGTTCGCATGGTGCACCCTTGCCTTTTTGTAGAGAGAGAATAGCCATGGTCAAAAGAGGGTCACATGTTGCTGATGTCATTCCCCACCTTCCAAGTTTGCTTGCGAGTTGACTCTGCCCTGAAGTGACACCGCACTGCTACAGTGCGTCAGCCGCGTCAGTGCTGAGGAGAGAGAAGATCTTCTTCATTTCCAGATCTCTGGCCATCATTACATGCGCGCCAAAATGATACATTATTTTCTTGCTCTGCTATCCTTCTTCAGACGTGATGAGAGACGCTGCCACGTTGGGATTACTGCACAAACACAAGAAGCATCAAAACGCTCACAAAGGCGCCAATTGGCACCAAAATGCCTAGAACTTGTAATTTAGCCCCTTTCTAACTAAAAGCAATAAACTAACATAAACTTTACTAGAAACAACCTACTATTGCCAGAGAACTTGCATGATTTAACTTTGAATAAGTATAAATAACTCATATAAATATGAGTTATCATGTTGTCAGCATGGTGCGCTGCTGTGCTGCTGGAGAGAAGCCGCAAAACTGGGAGATCATGGATTTCCCCGTATTTTTCAATTTAAAGTAATTATCGTTGTAATATAGATCCCCCGGCTCTTCCCAAGGCCTTGGAATATTTCATTCGGGCACGCATGTTTTCGTCAAAACTCATCAATCAATAAAGTGTTATTTTGAATTTTCATTAAAATTTCTGTCTTCATCTCTTATTTGTGTGCCTTTTCTTTGTTTTTATTCGCCGCTCCATTTTAATGCAGATCAAAAATAGTCTCTGAAAGTAATAATTCCCATAACTCATACTGTGACTTTGATTACCCGGTTAATCAAGCCGGGGAAGATGTTGATGATGATTGGGATACTCCTCCGGAAATCATGAGAATGGTAGAACAAGAAGAAAAGGTCATTGAGCCCCATGGAGAGTCTACAGAAATGGTCAATTTGGGTACTAAGGAAGACAGAAAACAGGTCAAGAGAACACTCAGGAGGCTATCAGCGGGTTTCTTCTTGAGTGGAGACGTCCTTTACAAGAGAAACCATGACTTGGTACTCCTCAGGTGTGTAACAAGAGAAGAATCAGTAAAGATTATGCGAGATGTTCATGAGGGCTCATTTGGGGTTCATTCTAGCGGGCACGCAATGGCTAGAAAAATCCTGAGAGCTGGTTACTACTGGTTGCAGATGGAATCAGACTGTTACAATTTTGTGAGAAGATGCCATAAATGTCAAATCTATGCAGATCACACTCATGTACCTCCAACTTCTCTGAATGTCTTGAGTGCACCAAGGCCATTCTCAATGTGGGGCATGGACATTATTGGTCCCATTGAACCCAAAGCTTCAAATGGCCACTGTTTCATTCTGGTTGCTATTGACTACTTCACTAAGTGGGTGGAGGCTGCTTCTTATCCCAATGTAACGAGCTCAGTGATTGCTAAGTTCATCAAGAAAGATTTGGTTTGCCGCTACGGCCTTCCAAACAAGATTATCACAGACAATGGCAGTAATTTGAACAGCAGAATGATGAAGGACTTGTGTAAAGACTTCAAGATACAGCATCACAACTCTTCTCCCTACCACCCAAAGATGAATGGGGCAGTTGAGGCAGCTAACAAGAATGTCAAGCAGATAATACAAAAGATGGTTGTGACCTATAATGACTGGCATGAGATGCTCCCCTTTGCCTTGCATGGTTACAGAACCTCAGTGCGCACCTCAACAGGGGCAACCCCCTACTCACTGGTTTATGGGTCAGAGGCAATCCTCCCCATTGAAGTTGAAATACCATCCCTGCGGGTGTTAATGGAGACAAAACTTGATAAAGCGGAATGGGTTCGGTCCCGTCTTGACCAGTTGAACCTCGTTGACGAAAAACGGGTAGCCACAATGTGTCATGGACAGTTGTACCAACAGAGGATGATAAGGGCTTTTGACAAGAGAGTCCGTCCTCGTGAATTCCAAGAGGGAGATTTTGTGCTCAAGCAGATCTTGCCGATCCAGACGGACCCCAGGGGAAAATGGGCTCCCAAATATGAAGGACCTTATGTGGTGAAGAAGGCGTTCTCAGGAGGAGCTTTAATTCTGGCGAACATGGACGGAGATGAGATTCCAAATCCAGTGAACTCAGATGTGGTCAAGAAGTATTATGCCTAAAAAAATAGACAAAAAAAGAGAAAGATAAGCCAAGGAAAAATCAGCTCGCTAGGTTGAAAACCCGCAAAGGGCGGCCTAGGCAAAATCAGAGCAACCCGGTGGATTGAAAACCCGCAAAGGGCGATCCAGGCAAAAATTAGGGTCAGAAAACTTGGACTTGAGAAAAGAAAAGGCAATCAGCACTCCCAAAGGTTCGGATAAGGGGGTGATCAGGGTTATGAGTATGGACGGTGGGCACCGTTACTTCAGAGATGAAATCACGAGATCTGTTCCTTTTTCTTGTATTTCTTAGTTTAAAAGAAAGATTGCAATGCACTTTCAATTGGCGTGACTTTCTGCACGCCCAATTTTTATATCAATAAAAGTCCAACTTTTCTTTCATATGTGTGCTTTTCGTGTCTCTGCTTTCGTCTATTCAGTTTCTTTCAAAATAATAACTTTTATGATTGATGAAATTGAATTGCAAAATGTGCACATTCAGAGCATTACAGGATAATTGCGAAATCTTTGAAAAATACAGAAAGAAATGATTTCCCAAGTGAATAAAATTGTGAAAAAAACAGTCGTGACGAACCAGTGCGCAATCCTCGCGTGATCATCGTCCTAGAACAGCCTCCGTCCGGCAGATCGATTTAATCAGCAAAAAAGAGTGCCGAAAGAAAAAAAACAAATAAGCAGAAAAAAGAAAGCTGCTTAAAGAAAACAAACAAAAGAGAAGAAAATCACAGAAGATGGAACATAAAAGAACACAACATCTTCATATCATTCATCATTCTCATATCGTCCATGCCATTCGTCACTCCATGGCATCAAACAATAGTGCATTACACTTTCAAGTTCGCATCTCAGAAGAGCGAAAGAATAACAAAAGAAAAAGAAGAGAATGAAGAATCAAACAGAAAAAGCATCCCACCAAAATCAATCATTGCATTCAGATGCACCCAAATACCCAAGTGCATGCATTTCACGCACCATCCAAGAGAAAAGTTACTTTGGACCAGAGAGTCCCAAAAATCTCATTTTTAGAAAATCACCATGACACTGAGTTAGTAAACTCCCTCAACCCCGAGTTAGTAAACTCCATCAGCACAGAGTTAGTGAACTCCCACTGAGTTAGTAAACTCCATCAACCCCGAGTTAGTAAACTCCATCAGCACAGAGTTAGTGAACTCCCACCGAGTTAGTGAACTCCTTCCATAGATCACAACATCGTGTACGAGCGGATAGCGTAAATCCATTGATCGAATCAGTTCCGGACCTGATGTTGATCGTCCGCTCGAAAAGGCCACCCCCAGAGCTCGGACTCGGCAAGAGTCCGTTAGAAGGTTTTAGGCAACCTCTGAATTCTCAATTTACCGCTTTTCCCAATTTACTGCTTTCCCGTTAATGCGACAAGTGTTAACCCCCTTTCTCAAAAGGAAAATAACAAAAAAGAAAATTTGAACTTTTCCGAAGCGGACAAAATTAGTATTATTTCTATATCTTTATTTCTATTTCACCAACAAATATGAAAAGGCCAATTCATATTTCTTAGGGAAATGTAAAATAAAGAGGGGCAGCTGTAATACCCCAATTTTGTCCGCCCAAGTCAAAAAAAAACATTTTTCAGAAAAATGGAAGCAATAAAGTAATTCATAATGTGTGGAAAACAGTGGATTGGTGCATTTATGTGTGTTCGTCCCCTATTTCGCATTTTTATTTGAATTACGCGCACGCGCCAGTCGTAACTGCGTGAGCTTCCCTTTTGCCCTTGCCATTTGGCATGCATTTTAATCTTCAAAAAGGCCATTTATTGATCATTATTAATTTTTGGCACCCAAAAACATTTTTCTGAATTTTTAGGAATTTTAGGAAATAAAATAGTGCATATTTTTGCATTTTTGGGCATTTAAATAAAAGCGAATTAATTATTTTTGGACCAAGACCAGGTCAAGGACGTGGCATACATGTTACTCTACCAAGGGTAATTTTTGTATAATTTTTGGAAAGAAAGTCCTAGTCCAAAATAATTAAAAATGCATTTTCCCCATTTTTAGTGCATAAAAAACCCAAAAAAGACCATTAAATATTCCCCAATTACTAAATGGCAATTTTTATTGCCTAGAATAATTAGAGGGAATATTTTATGGTGCTCAAATATATATGACACTTTTTAATAGGTGCACCTTCACTTGCATGCCCAAAAATTCAAAATTCAAATAAAAAGAAGGAAGTGTCCTCAATAAGACAAAAGACCAAAAACAAGTTTTTTTTTCCTCCTCTCCCTCCACAATTTCGAATTCCCTCTCTCTCTCTCTCCACAATTTCTTCCACACTCTTCTATTCCTTATTCTTTTAGAATATGCTTTGTACTATCCTTAACTTTTCCCTTTTTGGTGACCATCACTCACTCCCACATAGATTTATGCCCTCTTTTGTAAATTACCACACCCATTTATACTCACCTCTTCACAAGAAAATACAAAATTACTTCTTTGGTAACATTCCATCTCAATTATACCCTTAACCCTATTTTTACCTCACATCACATATGAGCCTCCATTCCCAAAATAGGACAAGTTTTTTGCACAAAACCTCTCCTTTCTCCTCTCTTGGGCGAACACTTCCTCTCTCCCTCACTCTCATTTTTGTGTTTTCTCACTACCCACAATCCAAGTGATCTCTAATCCTAGCCCTTCATTCAAATTTAAAACCCAATCCTAGGGCACCTAGTAAAGAACAATGACCTAATTACCCCTAGACCTAAAACAACTCTATAAATACCCTCTCATTTCCACACATGAGCATCTTTTGCTTCTCATTTTTCCTACACTAAAACCCTAGCACACAAAAATCTCTCCCTCTTTCCTCTCAAGGCCGTAGCCTCCTCTCCCTCTCCTCCATCCATCTTTTTCATTTCCTTCCACCCACACACCACCACCCCACCTCATTTGCATCCCCCTTTCACATACTCCCTCCATTTCTCATTCAAAGTTCAAGCATCATCACCAAGTGGGTTTGATCATCATATTTGCGTGGGCATTTCTTTGAAGAACCTTGGAGTTTTGTTGTTTTTTGTCTAGTTTCATCTTCTCATCTCACTTTCTAACTTGGAGTTAAGGTAAAATCCTTAAAACATTGCATCATATTTGAGTTCTTGCCTCAAAAATGTGAAATCATTCATCCTATCATCTTCATATCCTCATATTGTTGATTGTTGTTGGTGAGAAGTGTCATAAGCACTTTGACAAGCACTTAGGGAGGCTTGGGTGCTTATGGTGCTTCTCACCCTTGAATGATTGATGATTTGTGTTGATTTGGATCTTGACCCTTGCATTTCATGAAATAAAATGTTGTTTTATGGCATATTATGTTTCGCATACTTGTAGAAAAATAGGGTTTATGTTAGTTTTGTGCATTTCTTTGCCTAATCACATGAACCTTTACCAAAAATTGTAATCTAGCTTGTTTTCTCATATTATCTCACTTGCTTTCAAAAATAAATGGGTTCTTGGTTATGTATTTGGGTCGCATATCGTGAATAAATAGCTTTCACCTCATTTGGCAAGGGATGGACTAACTCTAGTCTTGATGCATTCTCACTTGTTAATATAAGTAATTGCAAAGGATAGGCTAGCCCCCTAGTCTTGATGCACATGTGTTCTTAATCATTTATACTTGTTTGTGTGCTTGTTATGTGATTAAGTATTGAATTGGTGTTCACGATTTGCTTGCTTGTTTTGATGATCGCATTGACTTTGTAATCCGACTTCAAAGTTCAAAACCTTTGTTACTCGTTAGTAACACCTCAAAACCATGTCGCATTCAAATTATACTACAATTTGTTACTCGTTAGTAACATTTACAATTTCAAATCTTTTTCATAACCAAGGACACTTTCAAACATCAAAAAGCCATCTCACAAACCAAAAATCAATTCGATTGCGAAAACCCTTTTGATTACCTAAAGTAAGAACCAATTATCATTAATGATCACTCGCGCCGTTGCCGTTTGGTTGTTAACGATAATTTCATTTTCAAAGGAATTAGTAGTGTGACCACTCTAAACCGTTGTTGTTTGGTCTTCATGAACACTCCAACTTAAATAAAACCAATTGTCATTAATGATCACTCGCGCCGTTGCCGTTTGGTTGTTAACGATAATTTCATTTTCAAAGGAATTAGTAGTGTGACCACTCTAAACCGTTGTTGTTTGGTCTTCATGAACACTCCAACTTAAATAAAACCAATTGTCATTAATGATCACTCGCGCCGTTGCCGTTTGGTTGTTAATGATGATTTCATTTTCAAAAGAGTTAGTAGCGCGGCCACTCTAAACCGTTGTTGTTTGGTCATCGCGAACACTCGAATCAAAAGCAAAACTGATTATCATTAATGATCACTCGCGTCGTTGCCGTTTGGTTGTTAATGATGATTTCATTTTCAAAAGAGTTAGTAGTGTGACCACTCTAAACCGTTGTTGCTTGGTCATCGCGAATCCTCATTCCTATTGCGAAAACTCACCTAAACAAGATAAAAGACAAAAACCTTTTTCAGGACAAACCAGAACTACGTAGCTTTGAATTCTCCATCGTACCGGGAAATACGTAGGAGTGGATACTCTCCGTCAAGCACAACAAACAAAAAACATTTTTCCTTTCAAAAACCAAACACTTTTCCAAAATAAAACATTTTTCAAAAACAAGAGCTACGTAGCTTTGAATTCTCCATCGCACCGGGAGATACGTAGGAGCGAGCGGCTAACTCTCGTCAAGCGCCAAAAATAAAAATTTTCATTAAGTCTTCTCATTCCCTTTGAGGCAAATTTAAGTATTTTCCAAATCAACACTTAAAACCACACGTTTAATTAAAGGTTCCCTTTCGGTAGAAAGATGGTGTGGGGTGCTAATACCTTCCCCATGCCTAACCGACCCCCGAACCCAAATCCTCCGGTTTTCCAAAAGGCCATCCACTGTCCAAAAAGGTTTTTCTTCAATATTTTCTTTATAAAAAATATTGGTGGCGACTTCATTGTTTTAAAAAGTGGTAAACGAAGAAAAATCCCCTCAGGGACCTTTTCGGGTGCAACAGGTACCCAAATCATCTTGGGTCCTTTTGGGTTAGTATTGGGAATTGTGCCCTTTGGAATCCACTTCCATTTGTCCTTCATATCAATATTCTTTCTTGCATTACAAATAGAAGATGTATGACCTTTTCTACCACAATAATACCATTTTGTAAAGGGGCTACTAGAAGTTTTGTTTGGGCAAAAAAACTTTTTGAAAGGTTTTTCATGATTCTTTGGTTGATAGCCCAACCCAGCTTTATCATATGTTCCCCTTTGATTTCCTAAAATAATATTTAGATTATCTCTTCCCCTGGTGAATTTCGCAAGAGTGTTGTGCAAGTCATCAACTTTCTTTTTCAAAACGTTGCACTCTTCACATTTGAGAGTACTCTCCTTTTTATTTTCATAAGAGTTGCAAGAGGAGACCTCACTTACAAAAATTTGTTTTTCTTTAAGAATGTCTATTTCCTTGTTTAAAATTTCGATTTTAGAGTGAAGAGTGGAAATAATCTTTCTAAGTTTGGTTGATTCATTATTTAGTTCTTCACAATTACTGAGCAGTTCATTATAAGTTAAATCATACTCAGTTTCAACAGAGTTTACCTCATCTTCCTCATGCTCTGCCATGAGACATAGTTTTGCTTCCTCTTCTTCAGATTCATCGGATGACTCCATGTCATTTTCTTCCCAAGCGATATACGCCCTTTTTCCTTTTGATTTCTTTCGAAGATCTCTATGTTTTTGACTTTGAGGACAATCCAGCTTTATGTGCCCCCTTCTTACCACATTTATAACATGTTGGATTGAAGGAAGTTCCTTCCTCATTTTTGCTTTGAGGATTTGGTTTACCTTTATACCTCATGAACTTTTTGAACATTTGAACCATTTCACTCATGTCTTCATCACTTTCATTGTAACTATCATAACCTTCCGTGTCACTTCCTTTGATACATGCTTTTAGAGCAAGTCTTTTATTTTTCTTTTCACCTTCCTCACTTTCAATGAGTCGATTTAATTCGAGCTCATGTTCCTGCAATTTACCAAACAGAGTAGTTAAGTCCATAGAGGATATGTCTCTTGATTCCGAGATAGCCGTCACTTTGGGTTGCCAATTTCTATTTAGGCATCGTAGCACTTTATTGGTCAAATCCGCATTTTCGAAGGATTTTCCAAGACCTCTGAGATGGTTAACTATGTGGATGAAACGTTTGTTTAGTTCTTGGATGGTTTCACCCTGTTTCATCTTAAATAGTTCATACTCATGAGTTAATGTGTTCATTCTAGCCCTTTTGACCTCGGTAGTACCTTCATGGGTCACTTGAAGGGCGTCCCACATTTCCTTGGCGGTTTTACAATTTGATACGCGATAGAACTCATCGATGCTTAAAGCAGTTGTGATGATGTTCTTAGATTTCAAATTGTATTGAACCTTTTCTTTTTCCTCTTTGGTCCAAAGAGATCTAGGTTTGTTCACCATTTCATCATTAACGAGATGAGTGGGAACAAATGGACCATTTATGACAGCATCCCAAATATCACAATCTACTCCCTCAATGAAAATTTTCATTCTTGTTTTCCAATAATCATACCCTTCACCATTGAAAGATGGGGGTCTGTTTAACGTGTCATTTGAAGTCATCTTGCCTCTTGAGACAGTTAGTCTTGACCAAGAGTCTAGCTCTGATACCACTTGTTGACCAAGTGACTTCAAACACAAGAGGGGGGGGTGAATTGTGAAATTAAAAATAGCACTTAAAAATTAAGACTTCAAAAATAAAGTGCTTAAGAAAGTTTGAATTGCAATAACAATGATAAAACAATAAGATTAACTTGTAAAGAAAATTAAAGAGATGAAGGGAAAGAAGATGACACAAAGAGATTTATACTGGTTCGGCCAAACCACAGGCCTACGTCCAGTCCCCGAGGAATGCTCCAAGGGATTTCAACTAATCACTAGCTTTTAAAACAGGTTCAGCTAGAAACCTTTACAACAAGAGAACTTACAATACCGGGATATCACCTCCCTATGTAAAACCTTTAAAACCTAGAGATATCACCTCTATAGAAAACACCAAGAGATATCACCTCTCTTGAATACCTTGGGATCTCACCCAACCAAGAGATATCACCTCTCTTGATTATCTTGGGATCACACCCAAAAATAAGAAATATAAAAGATTTGATAGCACACTCAAATGTGTGGATAAAACAAGTTGAAGCTCGAATAATACAATATCAAACTATGTGAATTATAAAGCTCTCAAAAAATAAAATATTAGCAAGTGAAAGAGTAGTATAAGAGTGTGAAATGCGTATGAATTGGTGTAAAAAAAGAGTGGTGAATGAGGTCCTATTTATAGGCTTAGGAGAGATCTAGATTTGGATCTATATAAAATGAGATAATCGATTATCTCTTGAAAGGTTTTGGATGTGATAATCGATTAGTGCCTTCCTAAAATAGATTTAATCAATTATGTGCTTCAATGAAACAAGGAGGTAATCGATTAGTGGCTTTAAAAAATGAGAGAAGAGTAATCGATTATAGGTTTGAAGGAATGAAGTGTGTAATCGATTATTGACTTCCTAATAGCATGGAAAACTTCCTTATATATCAATAATCGATTATATGCATGGCATAATCGATTATAGGTTTTCTAAAAAGTTATTTTCACATCATATGTGCTTCTCCTATTTCATGAAGGATATTTTCATGCAAAAAATCATTTTTATGAAATCTTTTGTGAGTGTGTGATTTATTTTATATTTGAGAGTTTTATTTTCACTTACAATAATATCCTAAACACACACAACAATAAAATAACTCTTGGCTTGAGCTTGATTACATTTTTCCGCTTTTTGCAGTCTTGACCTTTTTGACCTTCTTTTGTCAATCATCAAAACCAGATTATTTCCGTCAAGGCATATATTCACATTTTTAAGCTGGTTAATTTGGTGCTCGAAGAGTTGGAATAAGTTCCATTATTTATTATATCCTCTCATCTTTTATGATGCATTCCTTTAATCTCCAGCTAATCAATTTTAGCCAATTTTCACTTTTAGGTTCAACAGGGTTCACTGTACTCTCTGGAGTGAATTTGCTGAGTTGATTACTGCTAATATCAATGATACATCTTCTTCATCATCTCCAGTCATTGTTCTTCAACTTTTCAAGTTGAAAAAATACCAAGGTTCATTTTCCCCCCCTCTACATCCATCTGTTAAATTCCATCTTCTTATATCTCTATGCTTTATTTTTTGGATTTTTCCTGAGGCAGGGGTTATGGGGATCTCCAATGATTTTTATGGAACCAAACTTTTCATCAATAGTGATCTCCAAGAAATCATGGATTACAAGTCCAAGTATATTTGCTGTTTCTTTTAAATTCTTTGTTAGAGTGTTGGTACTTTTATTTCTCATTTTTAGTTTTCCCGTTCTTTCACATAACATTTCTTTTATTCTGCATTAGAATGGAAACCTCAGCTTTATCTTTGACTCAGTCGATCAGCCAACTTACCACCCCTCCTGTTGTATCTATCTTTGACAATTTTATGCAAACCCCCTACAAGACTATATCTGAACTGTTGGAGGCTACCAGCGTAAGACCATTCTACCTGGTTTTAAAGTGGTTTTTCTGTATCTGTGTCTTCCTTGCTTTTGCTAAATATCACTGATTCACTTTACGTGGGTTCTGCTGTTGTGCTTGCACAAGTGATTGATATTGAAACTGCTCATGGTTGGTTTTACACTTCATGCCAGAAGTGCTATCGAAAAGTTGTTCATGTTGGTTCTAAGTTTTTCTGTAAGGAGTGCAAAAGGAAGGTCACTGGTGTCCCCAGGTAGTAATGGAATTCTTTCCCAGCAGACTATTATTGCAATCTAACAATGTACTATGCGTATATCATTGCTATGTCTTTCTCTTTTGCTGTATGTTTTGTATGATTAGGTACAAAATTGAGCTCAGTGTTATCGATGGAACCAGTTCAACAAGCTTTATGGCTTTCGATTGTGTTGTTAATAATTTCCTTGGGATGTCAGCATAGGATTTGATTGGTCCTCCTGATTAGGCTGTAAATCCCACTAGGATTCCTACTGTTTCGTTCTTTTTATGAAAAGAACCTGCTATTCAAAATTGAAGTTACTGATTACAACATCACTCAAGGCTAGAATAATTACACTGTTAGAAGGTTGACTGCTGATCCTGATATTATGAAGCAATTCATGGAATTGCATTCAATCAAGGTTGGTTCATACTTATTTTTTTGTGTTGGCCCTTTTTGTAATGAATGTTTGATTGTTTCTCTAATACCATATGTGTTCATCTTAATTTGTAGACCGTCAATATTGAGGAAGAACTTCATTTCAAAGATTTCTCTGAACATGTCATTCACAATTCATTGGCATATTAATTATTTTTCAAACTTACATTAATGTTTGGTGACATCCCACTTCCTTAGTTATCTTATATTTGGTTTTATCGTTTTTATTGTTCAGCTTAATGTGGATGATGTTGTCTCCAATGATTCAACTGATGCTGCTGCCTTACAAGTGTCCAGTACCCCATCCAGCAAACTTGCTTACAACATTACTGCATCTTCATCTAAGGCTTTTTCCCTTGGTAGTGAAGCTACCTTTGCCTGTGTTTCTGATGCTTTAGAGATTGAACTTGTTGAGACCTCACCTCCTTCACGTGGTTCCAAGAGATCTGCAGCCTCACTTGAGCATACTTGAGAGACTGAGTCGGATTCTCCTCATACTTCTGCTGCTAAAATGTCAAACATGAAAGCCATGAAGACCAGGGCAATGAACTAAGTTGGTCCAAAAACTTATGCGTTCCTTTTGTTAATGTCATTATGTATTATGTAGCTGGCTCTCCACTTTATAGTTAATTGTGGAGTAAATAAAAGTAATTAGGTCACTATTTCACTATCATGTTAGTTATTGGATTGTTTCCCTGAGAACTTGGTTGTTAATGTCATTATGCACTACCTAGATGTGTCTCCACTTTATGCTTAATTGTGGAGTAAATAAAAGTAGTTAGGATCCTGTCTTCGTGTTCTGTTAGTTCTTGGTTTGTTTCTCAGAACTTGAATGTACTGCCTTTTGAATTAATGTAATGAATCAGTTTATGTTTTTTCTCTTTGCTATTAACCGTGATGTCTTTAACTTATTATTGGATTACAAAGGCTTAACTCATATTCTTCCTAACTCATCATTCATTTGCCACTTCAAATCCTTAACTTTTCTTTTTTAGAGCCAACTATTTTTGAATTACAAAGGCTGTATCATTTTCTTAACTAACTCCTCTTTTTCCTAACTCATTGTTAATTTACCAATTACCAATTCAATAGTCATGTATATCAAATGATCCAGAACAAGTTTTGTAATTAGAATATCTTTCCCTATCTTTCTTTAAACTGTCATCTGGGATGAAATGTAACCTATGTCAGCAAATCACATGATGCAAGTCTCAGACACTTTCCATCTGATGACCTCATCAAAGATTGCATAGCTTTTATAACTCATTCTCTATTTCCCGTTTTCCCCACCATTCACATCTAAAGGAAGAGTGAGTTTTTGAACTGAGCTCCATGTATTCTATTATATTATTGGCTTTTACTTGGGATCTTTAAGTTCCTAATGCTTGGTCTTTGTGACCATAGTTATCAAAATCGAGATTCTACGCAAGATCGTAAGCAGATTAGCAAAATCGGAAATCGTAAAATCGCAAGTAGAATCGTAAGATTCTACCCAAAAAAAAAGTATCAAAAACTAGAATCGGAAGGGGTTAAACAAAATCGTAACTCGTAAAATCGCAAGTAAAATCGTAAGATTTTACTAAAATGCAGATATTACTCAAAGTCTTAGACATAAACCAACAACCATCATAAAGCCTAAAAATCAAATCATTCAAAGTCTTAGACATAAACCAACAACCATCATAAAGCCTAGACGACATTGTCATACTATTATTGAAATGCAGCAGCAGCAAGACGACATTGTCATACTATTATTGAAGATGAACTTGAATAAAATAATGAACTTGAACAAACAGAGAGTAACTAAAATAAACAGAGTAACTGAAACAAACAGAGTGTAACTGAAACAGTTACCTCAATATTGAAGATGAACTTGAACAGCAGCAGAAGCAGAGAGCTTGCGAATCCAAACGTTGAACTTGAACAGCAGCAGAAGCAAGACGCACAGAAGCGAGAGAGCTTGCGAATCGAATCGTCGAACTTGAACAGCAGCAGAAGCAAGACGCACAGAAGCTAGTGAGCTTGCGAATCGAATCCCAGAACTTGAACAGCAGCAGAAGCAAGACGCACAGAAGCGAGAGAGACAAACCGGAGAGCGACGCACAGAGAGAGACGCACAGAGCTTGCGAAGTGGAGAGAGACGAACTGTGAGGGAGAAGTGAGAGAGACAAGCGAGAGAGAGAGAGAGAGACGAACGAGAGAGAAGTGAGAAAATTAGGGTTGGCATCGTAGATTTGCGTAAAAACGCAAACCGGGTCGCAACCCGGCCCGTTTTCTGCGCTTCCCCCAAATCACCATTTCTGTGCGATTTTACTCGTGGAATCGCATCTAAATCGTAGAATCGTGCGATTCCACCAAAACTCGCACGATTTAGCTGCTTTTTCGTTTCTGAATCAAAATCGAATCGTTGGGGGTCGGTAGAATCGCAAAATCGTGCGATTTCGCGATTAATATCGCAATTTTGATAACTATGTTTGTGACATTATTGTTTGGTTGTTTGTGTTCAATAAGAGGTATGTAAATCAGTTGCATGTGTATTGATAAGAGATTTCTTTTTTTTTTTGGTGACTTCTTCTCATATATATTTTTACAAATTTTGATATGATGATTTGCTGCAATTTCCTATGTTTAGAATTAGTTTTATCATAGCTTCTCTTGATACCTTCTCCTCTTTATATTGTATGTTTTTCCTTCGTATTTTAGTCTTTTTGATCCGCTCCTTCGTATTTTAGTTTGAAGCAACCTTTGAGTTGTTGCTCTTCTTTTTTTAATTTGCATAACTAAAATTGATTTTTGTCTGATATAGGTTACTAAATTATATTTTGGTTTGGTTTGGTTTAGTTTTATTTTAACAATTGATTTTTTATCTGTGGTTTTCCTTATGTCCTGTGCAATGGCATAACTTTACCTCTATACACTTTTGGTTCTTTAATGTGTTTACTTGATTTGCTCTTTATGAAAATACTTCTAACCTTTGCCTATGCTCTTTTTTTAAAACATACCAGTTAAATTGTATCTGAACTATTAATATTGCCTATGCTTTTTTAGTATTTCTTCATACATTCAGTTGAACTTTCATTTCTCTCATGCAACCTACAACTTATGTATCTCAACTTTTTGGGTTCATTATCTTACTGATTTACCATTTGTTCAATTAGAACTTTTTCCAGATTCAGTAATATTAGGATCCATTTGGCTGATGTCATTTGAATTTATGTTTATTATTGCAATATCTATTAGCTTTTCGTCTTCAATCTGCATATCACTACCATTAGTCATTGACATTGCTGTTTTTCCATTTGTTGGACATGAATTTGTCACTTTATTCTAATGAAATTTATAAGTTTTTACTCTTCTCCCCTTAGCTATTCATAAGTGATGATATATGGTTGTGTTGGATTTGAGTAGATATATTAGGTCTTACTTGCTGTTTATGAAAAATCTGGTCTACTTTGCCTATCAATTTTTTGTTTAAAACCTATTAAGCTATAACAAACCAACTTGGATTCCTTATTTTTGAGACTGTACGTTGGCTTTTTCCTAAAGTGATTGTAAATTTGCCTCATAATTGGTTGTTTTTGATTTCAGCAAATGTCTTGGGCCATATTTCCAGAACTGGGTGACATTTTTTACTGAGTTTTAGTACCTACTTGATCTTTTATTTGTTTCATGCAAGTAATATAGTAAGGTTTATGTTTTTGTTTTGGATCCTGATTTACTATAATTACCCTAATCTATTCTTTTATCTTGATTGTGGTGCTCTTCCTTTGGTTAGCTGAGTTGCCTGGATGTTGTTGGTAATGACCCATATTTTGCAGAGTTCCCCTATCTCTCCATTTAAATAACTAATTTTTATCTGTGTTATGTTCCTAATTGTGTTCCCCACTTTTCTCAGTCTATGCAGCCACTACCGGTTCTTTTTTTGGCAGACTTCTATAATGATATGCCAACCATTGTTCGCCTCTTGGATCCCTTGGGGAATGTTTTTGTCATCTCCATCAAACATCGCCTAAGCAGTGTGTACTTAAATCATGGTTCTACTCGCATTGGGGAGGTTTACAATTTGTTTAGTGGTGGTTGGATTACTCTTAAATTTATGCAAGGTATCACCTTCAAAATGTCTGTACATTTCCTCCTCAGAAGTTTGGTCTTGGAGAACCTGACCTCCCAATGAGTATTATTGATGAGGAGAAGGATGAATTTCTTTTCATTGATACTGTCCATTTTTACCACTCTTTGATGAAAGATCTTCTTCTATTAAGGAAATTAATCCCCTTAGATCTGATGTTTTGGCAGCTTTTAGTCATTGCCTCTTGATCTATTTACTAATTGTTTTTCCTTAATTCTCTTTGCCGTTAGGGCTTAAGTTCGTTTTTTCTTTGGTTTCTATCCTTTTGAATCTACTAAGCACATTTTAATTGTTAGAATTTGTCGTTCATTTGTATTAAGCTAATTTTAGTATTATAATGATTATGCGGTCTTTAAAGCTTTGTCCCCGTGCATCGCACGGGTCATTCCACTAGTTGTTTATGAATCTCTATATCCTAAGCGCGCGGCTTGTCACTGCCGCGCGGGAAAGCGACTTTTTTTTCTATTTTTGTTTCACTTTTTTTTTGTTTTTTCCTTTAGTTTTATTTTTGTTTTTTTTCTCTTCTTCCTTTTCTGCTTCAGTTTTTTTTCTTCAGTTTTTTTTTCGTATTTTTTGTTTTTTTCCTTATTTTATATTTTAATGTTTTGATTTTTCCTTTTTTATATTTTAACAGGGACTTTACCGTTTCGAACATTTTTAGATGTTTAAATATGCAAGTTTTGTTCTTCAATAATCGATTCAATTAAAAAAATTTAATTTCATGACAAAATACGTAAATTGAGATACTAAACAGTGTGCACTTGATGGTGAAAAAATTCATTTTGTAACAAAATGCGTAAAGTAAAATGTTAACCAATGTGTTTTGGGGTATTTTAGGATTCAGAAAATTTTTTAACTCTTCAAATACCAGAAGTTTCTTCGTAAATAACCGGTTTGGTAAAAAATAATAATAAGTTTGTGACATGATACGTAAAGTGCGATACCGATAGTGTATTTTGGGGTACTTTAGGGTCCCAAAAAAAATTATATGTTCAAATACGTGAACTTCGTTAATCAATAACCTATTTGACGAAAACCAAAAAAAAATTGTGACAAAATACGTAAAATGTGAGGCTAGACAGTGTGTTTTGGGGTACTTTAGGGTCCAGAAAATATTTTACATGTCCAAATTGGTGTTTTCTTCTTTATTTTTATAATTTCGCACCAACGAGTATTAGAAGCATACTTAAATTGGTGTTTAGTTATAAATCGAACTCTGCATGATACCTACGCACGTGTTTCACTTTCTAATTTTGTTGTCTTCTTTTCTCTTTAATTACGTGTTACGTTTTTATATTTACATTTTATGAATATATATATATATATATATATAACATTATCAAAAAAATTAGACTTTTTCTTATTATTATCTGTGGATGTTCAATTCCAATGTCTTTGTTAAAGTTTATTTTTAATTTTATAATATTGTTATTTAATTTATGGTTATAATTTAACTTTTTTCGTGGAAACTTCGGCCTCATTTACAATAAAACTCCCCAAAAAAATTTCAACTTGTATAGGTCCTTTTAATTTATTGGTGTTTTTTATTCAACCCTGGATGATGTACTCCCTCCGGACTTAATTATAAACAAATATAACTACCTTTTACACATATTAAGGATAATAGTTTTATACATTTAATTTTATTGGATTCATGAAAAAATAAATAAATTTATTAAACAATCCTTAATTAATAGTCACCTACTCACAACATTAATGAGTTTTTTTTTCCGGTAAGCACAATATTAACGAGTTGATTTAATGTATTTACATGCATCGACACTACTTCACCCCATGCACGGGTAATGAGGCTAGTGTTATATAATGCTATGATATTTTAATAGTCAAATTTGTTTTTGTTATGCTAACGTGCAATCTCCGTCAAATCCACGAAGAAAGAGCACTTGGAAATCGGTGGTGGATATGATGAAGAAGCGACTTTCATCATGGCGAGATCGTCTTCTATCTATTGGAGGTAGAGTTACTTTTATTAATTCAGTGTTGAGTAGTATTCCTCTATATTTTTTCTCTTTTTACAAAGCACCGAATGGTGTGTTACAATATGTGATAAAAAATTAAGAGGAATTTTTTATGGGGAGGTGTAGCATATAGTAAAAAAAAGTAAAAAAAAAAAACTATGTTGGGTGCTTGGGATAAGGTGTGTCTATCTAAGAAAGAAGGAGGGTTAGGGGTAAAAAATTTGAAAGTTTTTAATTTGTCTCTTTTGGCTAAGTGGAAATGGAGACGCCATTATGACCCATCGGCCATTTGGAGAGAGCTTCTGGTATATAGGTATGGTCCTTTGTGGAAGAAAGTTCTTTGTGGTGTCGGCAGAACGTGGGGAGTAAAAGGTTCTTTCTAGTGAAGGGATATTATATTTTTGTGTGTGCGTGTGGGGGGGGGGGGGGGGGGGGGCGTCATTGAAAATCCTGATTTTTTTAGCAATAATATTAGGAACGTGTTAGGTGACTGGACCGAGATTTTGTTTTGGAGACATAAATGGTTTGGGAATGACCTATTAAAGGATGTGTTTCCTGACTTGTATGCGCTTGCTGATGACTCTTGCATAACTATATCAGATTCAAGAGTCTGGTTGGATGGTGGTTGTGTGTGGCGTTTTGGTTGGATGCGTGATTGATCTGATTCAGAATCCAAAAGTTGTGAGTTGTTGGAGAATTATTGAAGGGGAGTACACCTAGTTATGAATAGTAAAGATAGGTGGAATTGGTGCATTGAAAAGGACCGTATCTTCTCTGTCAACTCATGTTAAAATGAAAGGACCGTATCTTCTCTGTCAACTCATGTTATAATTTCATTTTGTCTACTTTTCAACATGCAAGTTGTAATTGTGTTTTACAAGCTATGTGGAATCTGTCTATTCCTACCATGGTTTAGAAAAGCGATTGAACAAGTCGGATCAATCGGTTGGATCGGGAATCGATCAGGTTCATTGGAAAAACCAGATTATGTCGGAATTGGCCAAGAATCGGTCAACAATCGGCCAAACCGGCTCAGAACCGGTCAGCTTTAAAAAAAATTAAAATTTCAGTTTTAAAGTCAAAAAACTTATTTTTTTAGTTAAATAAAAGGTCAATGTCAAGTTATAAAATTACATATACATATTTTTTTTATTATTTATCATTTTGATTAATATTTAGTCATATGAAATATATATAATTATTATTGATCTTAGTTTATAATTTAGTTATATCAAAATTTTATCACTTTTTGTCAAAAAAAAAATTATAACTTAATATACCATATAATCAGTGCCTTCACTGGTTTAATAATTGGTTCCATTCAAGCACGATTGAACCTTTGAACCAGTGTTTTCACCGATTCAATGACCAGTTCTGTTTTCAAAACATTGGTTCCTACTAATGTAGGAGATTTTTGATGGAGGCTTTTTTGGGTAGACTCCTTCCAACAAGGGACGCTCTTTCCGCTAGAAGAATTTTACATGTCAACCATGACTCAGCTTGTCTCTTTTGTTTTGAGCGGGATAAAACTTGATCCCATTTGTTTTTCAATATTCCTATTTCTCTTTGTGATTGGCGGGATAGCAATCTTTTGGTGGGAACCCCAAATATTGGGTTGCTAGATTGTGTTTCTCATTTTAATAGGTACGTGTTATTTGTAAAAGGGAAAAAATCAAAGAGGGTGGATAACTTGGTGTGGGTAGCAGTGGTGTGATGTATATATGGTTTACCAGAAAATTTGTATTGTTTAAAACGGTTGTTGTTTAGTGTCTCTATTGTAGTGAACTATATCGAGTGTCTCTCATGGGATGATTTACTAGTATTCTGTACCGTATCTCTGGACCTGTATCCGATCTTAGATATAAGGTCCGATCCGAAATACACTACAAGAAGAGAAGCCATTAGCGACGGAAATTAGCGAGGGACTAATGGTCCCTCGCAAAAATTGGGATTAGCGACGGAATTTGCGAGGGAATAGGGGCTGTCGTATTTTTGAGAATTAGCGACGGAAATTTAGACATTAGCGACGGAAATTCCCTCACTAATGGCTTAGGCGGGAAAATTAGCGACGGAATTTCAATCCCTCGCTAATTCCCTCGCTAATTTCTGACAGTTTTCAGATGATGGGACTCAGTGCAGGGGTTGGTAAATGTGCAGCAATTAGCAACGGACAGTTCCGTCGCTAATTCCCTCGCAATTTTTTTTACTTTTTTCCCTTAAATCCGTTTACACCCTCACTCTTCTTTCTCACTCACAACACTCTCACTCTTCTTCTCTCCTCTTCACCCTTCCTCTTCCCTTACTCTTCTTCTCACTCACACCACCACCACACCACCACCACGCCACCACCACACCACCACCACACCACCCTTCCTCTTCCCTCACTCTTCTTCTCTCCTCTTCTTCTCACTCACACCACCACCACACCACCACCACGCCACCACCACCGCCGCCACCACTCCCACTCCTCTCTCTCTCTCTCTCTCTCTCTCTCTCTCTCTCTCTCTCTCTCTCTCTCTCTCTCTCTCTCTCTCTCTCTCTCTCTCTCTCTCTCTCTCTCTCTCTCTTTCTCCCTTACTCTTCTCCTTCTCTCTACCATCCACACATCACCACCACCACCACCATGCCGCCACCACACTCACTCCTCTCTCTCTCTCTCTCTCTCTCTCTCTCTCTCTCTCTCTCTCTCTCTCTCTCTCTTTTTCTCCCTTACTCTTCTCCTTCTCTCTCTCTACCATCCACACATCACCACCACACCACCTTCACCACCACCACCACCACCATGCCACCACCACGTCACCACCACTCTCACTCCTCTCTCTCTCTCTCTCTCTCTCTCTCTCTTTGGAAATAATAATAATAATAATAATAATTAAAATAATATAATAATAAATATAAAAAAAAAGCAGATTTAAAAAAAACAGAAACAGTCAGACTTAGCGAGGGAATTAGCGACGGCATATCCCCTCGCTAATTAGCGAGGGATTCAAATTCCCTCGCTAATCCCATTAGCGAGGGAATTAGTCCCTCGCTAATTCCCTCGCAAATGACCATTAGCGACGGATTTAGGTCATTTTGCGAGGGAAATGTCCGTCGCCAATGACCAATTTTTTTTGTAGTGATAGTTGGTAGGGGTTGTTCTTGATCAACCGAGCTCCGCTTCTGATCCGGGGCAGGTGGTACCTGTGAGGACACTCCGACGCTCAAGTCAGCTAGGGAACTGATTAGAAGTAAAGAGTAGGAAAAAGTGTGTACCTTGAGCATTGCAAAGAATTCCTATTTATAGAGTAAAAGTGTGTTGTCCTAATGAATCAGAGCCGTCCGATCTAGGGCCTAGATCTTAGTCGTTGGCAAATGGATCTGCTTTTGCTTATGGGCCTCACTATTGTGAATTGGGCCAATCCGTAACATTATCTAATCTAATAAATTTGACTAAAACTATTGTCTTTAATAATCACACTGCTTGTTACTACGGGTACTGCAAAGTGAATCTTTTTCAACTATGAGTATAATCATGATTATTTTATGTATATATATATATATATATATATATATATATATATATATATATATATATATAAAGAGTAAATAGAAATATACTACCCTTCACCCCTGATTGATCCAAACCAATTAATACCACTAAGCCACTTGCATATTTGTGAACCAAATTCCAACAATAAATATATATTACATAATTAGTTATCATTTTGAACAAATTTTCATCTTCATCCTCAAGCGCTTCAGCAATCGTGAGTTCATCAACACAAACAGATTTTTGTTTCTAAAATCAACAACAACATTAACAAATCAGATTCTCAAATTTAACAACAAAAACGTTAACGAAGGTTTTCTCAGATTTACGTTTTCAATTTCCAGATCTTGTTTTACCTTTTGAATTTCGTTTTTGGATTTCCGTTTACGTTTTTGATGATTTTGGATTTACGTTTTGATGGTTCTGGATTTACGAATTTTTTTATGATTCGAATTTGGAAACGATAATGGAAACAAAAATCATCATAGATGCAAACGAAAATTGAAACGAAAATCATCACAGAATTAAATAGTTTTTGTTTATGGGGTTAATTTCGTTTCCAATCCCATTTTCCATTGGTTAAATCGTTGTTGTTGAATATTAAATTAGGGGTTTTTGAAATTAGGGGTTTTCAATTGAAACGTTGTTGAAGATCTGATTCGTTGATGTTGTTGAAAATCTGAAGAGATGATGATGAATGTGAAGGGAAGAGAAGGAAGATGATACCCAGAATTTTGTTTTTCCAGAGCTGTTTCCGTTTCTTTTTATCAAAGTTAATAATAATTTACATAATATATATCTATTCTTGGCTTAGAATACTCAAGTAATTGTATTGGCTTAGTGGTATTTGTTGTTGTATGCTAAGTGGGGATTGAACCCACGACCTAGTTGTAGCATACAACAACATTAATTGAAGTGGTAACATATATTTAATAATAAGTCTTTTTATTTTAATGTGTTAATTTATTGAACCCACGACCTAGTTGTAGCATTTATTCATTAATTGAAGTGGTAACATATATTTAAGCCTTTTTTATTTTATTGTGTTAATTTATGTTTTCTGTTCTTAAAATTTTAAAAAGATAAATGCTAATGTGTAAATTGATTTAGAATTAAAAAATACATTTATTTACCACTTCAATTAATGAATGACGTGTCATACATGACACTTAAGACGTCACGTCAGTAGTTAACTGCCAGCGTGGCGTCTGTTAACTTAAATTGACGGTAGGGACCAAAATGAAATGAAATTGAAAGATGAGGGACCGAAGCAGATCAGAAAAAAGATAAAGGACCAAAATAAAAACTAGAGCAAAGATAAAAGACCAAAAGTGCTATTTAGACTCATAAATGACATTTAGGTAATAAAGACAATAATTCTATAAAGTATATGACAATAATTGTAAAACTAGTCTAAATAATTCTATAAACTATATGACAATAATTGTACCAATATAGTATAGCATAAGTGGTAGATACTTGGACTTCTAAATAATTCACGAATTTATTTTTTAAAATTTGTTGCCTGAACCAAACAACTATAAATTGGTTCAGGTTTGGCCCAAACACGAAAATGTCCAAACTAAAGATATCACTTTGAATTGGATTATGAATTCTTATATTTTTTGTTGATTATGAATTGATTTGGATTTACCCATAGTTATCAGAACCGGACCGGACCGGCCGGTCCGACCGGGACCCGGTGCCCTTCCCGGGCCGGACAGTGTGCAGAACCGGATATGCAGTTGGACCGGATGACCCGGCCGGGTCGATGATAAACCCGGTGGTCCGACCGGTCACATGACCCGGGCCGGGTTGCATGTTCGCTGATTTTAGTTTTTTTTTTTTGGTTGGAACCTCCCATTTTCGCAGAATTTAGTTTTTTTTTTAAGCTTCTAGTTTAGAAATGAAACAAAACTTTTTTTATTACTTAAAAATCTCCAAAGTGGGAATCGAACTTGAGACTTGTAGGTGAGTTGTTGATAAAGATTTGCTTTTATATTATATATACAATGCGCTAAAAATATCTGCACTTAATATTTGTTTGCTTATATTTTTTTATTGCTTCATCGTCTTTGGCTTGCTTATATATTAATATTATGCATTACCAATGCTTCTTTATTTTTAATACAATAGCCGGTTTAAATAACAATAATAGTTATGTTTAATATTTAACTACTATTAGTCCAATAGTTGTTTTTTTTACAATAGTTGTTGGTCGTCGGAAATAAAATATCTATATTTATAATTATAATTATAAATACAAATTATAATAAAATTTCTATATTAATAAATGTATACAAGACAATATATTTATAATTATAAATACAAATACTTTCTTAGTATATATTATAATTTTTTAAATTTATTTAATATAGACCGGGTCATGCGGTCCGACTAGAGACCCGCCGGTCCGACCCCGGGCCCAGTGACCCAGTGCCTTGACCGGGTCGATGGCCGGTCCGGGTCTGATAACACTGGATTTACCCGAACCGTTGAAGATCTCTATCGTGACTCGTGAGTTCGTTTCATGTTTAGTTTTGTAATCATGAATTACGTACGGTGCGGCCCCCTCATCAATCAATTAACCAATTCTATATTCAAAGTAGTCAATTCCCCAACACACCTAACAACGCATTAAGATGAGGACATTTTGAGGATAAGAAGGAATTGCAATAATCTAATAGAAAAAATCAAATACAAGATCCAATCTTGATCTTAGCTAAACAATAAGACAAACTTTTGCATAACTTAAATTTAAAAAAATAGAGGTGTTTTTTAAATTACGTAATCATTCACAAGAAATTCTAAAAGGAAAGTTAAAAACTGATTGTTTTAAAATTCTGATTTAAAAAATCTAAACTCCTCAAAATTATTTGCTAAAAAAAAGCTAAATTTTTTTGTCTCTGTTATTCATTGGTTTAATTAGATTGTCGTGCAACTTGTGCAAATTAAATCAAGAGAATTACCTAATATATATAGTACGAAACGAATGACAAAAAAATAACTTGGAAAAACTCTAAATACTATTCATTTGCAGCTGCCGTGCATGTTTGGTTGGGTGGTGGAAGGCCAAAAACGCACGTCTACAATGTAAGAAGCGCTTATTTTATGTTTGGGTGATTTCCAACAGGGTTTCAAACGTGCGGCAACTCCAAATAAACCACGGCAAGTCTGAAGCTCTAATTTGTAGTTTCCACGTCAAATCTGAAGCGCTTCCTTTTTGTCTCACATGTAATTTCTTTGTTTTGCCCTTCTTTGTTTAGCTCCATTATCTTCATCTCATCAGACTTTTCAACTCCTCCATCTCCAATTTCTGAAGAAGGCACGTAATCTGGAACTTTTTTATTCTCAGTTTGTAAATCAAACACTCAATTTGTTGACTTGGGGTAACGGTTTGAAATGGGTGTGTTTTTTTTTATGTTTCAGGCATTTGTTTTCTCAATCGCTGTCCATTTGGTTTGACTTGGGGTAATCACCGTCCATTTGTTTTCTCAATCGCTGTCCATTTTTTTGGTTTCATTAATAAATAATAATAATAATGTTAGATTAGAACTTTTCTAATTTATTAGACATTTATATTGTAATTATGTCCTATTTTATCAAATTTAATATTTCTAATTTAATTTTAGGTTGATAACTATTTGGTAATTCTACAGCCAAAAGCACTTTTGATCTTATCTATCCAAACAACAATGATCGATGAAACTCACTTTTCAGTAAATGTATCCAAACAAAAATCACGTTACATTCAATTCACTTTTAACTAAACGTCACTTCTGCAAACTCAATTTTGCTCACCGTGCAACCAAACATACACTCCGTGTTTTGTTATAAAGATGGGAGTGATATTGTTACGTTTCTTCAAAAAGAATTCGTACTAATAAATCAACAATTTACGGCCATGTTTGGGGGGTTTTGAAAATCAAATTTGAAAATGAGGTTGAAGTGGTTTTCAGTTGACGAAAAAATAACTAATAAAAAATCAAACATTATAAAAAGACCAACCACTGCAACTCATGTTAACAAAGCCAGCAACTGAGTTGTAACATTTCACATAGCTATGGGCTCAAGGTATGTCCAAAAAGCAAATGACCTTTTTGAAGGCCAAACTCTCTTGTACGCACAAATTTTTGGTTACCTAAAAACTGTGTGTCTTAAGTGGGCTGTCCAACTAGGTATTCCAGACATAATAAAAAATCATGGAGAATCCATTACCCTTCCTGAGTTACTATCAAAGCTGAAAGTTCCGCCATCTAAAACAAGTTGTGTTCCACGGTTAATGCGCTTTTTGGCACACAATAGAATCTTTGATATCCACGTTAACCAAAAAGGTCATCTATCATATTCTCTTACTCCTGCATCAGAACTTTTGGTGAGTAGCAGTGACCATTGTTTATCTCCCGTGGTTACTATGTTCACTAATCAAGTTCTGATGGGTGTTAACCATCACTTGGGAGAATGGGTTTGTGGGGAAGTTCCAACGCTATTTGAAGTAGCTTTAGGAACATCCTTTTGGGAGCTTGTTAAGGACAAACCTTCATATATGAATCTATTTAATGAGGGAATGGCAAGTGATTCTAAAATGGTTGACCTGGCTTTGAAAAATTATAGTTCTATATTTGAAGGGATTGATTCTATCGTGGATGTTGGTGGTGGAACTGGAACCACGGCAAAAATTATGTCTGCAAAATTTTCTAACCTCAAATGTATTGTCTTTGACCTTCCACATGTTGTCGCTAACTTGCTGGGAAGTGACAATTTGAGTTATGTTGGTGGGGACATGTTCATATCTATCCCCAAAGCTGATGCAGTTCTACTAAAGGTACACATATATATATATGAATGGCTAATCAACTTGTTGAGTAGACTCAAAATTGTTTCCTTTCTCTAGAATAAAATAATATTTAGTTATAGTTCTTAATTAGATTAAAACTAACGGTTTAGAATATATGTCATTTGTTATGAATCTCATATAATTGTTTTCTTTTTAATTAAAGATCACATGAGACTTTGTAACTAATGTTCTAATCAAAACCATTAATGTTAATCTAGTGGTTACTTCATGGAAAGATATTCACATTTTCTATTCTTTGGTTGTTGAGAGGATCACTATCCTTTTATTTTATTTTATTTTTCAGTGGATTTTACATGATTGGGCCGATGAGAAATGCATAGAGATTTTGGAAAAGTGTAAATATTCAGTTTCAAGCAAAGAAAGTAAAGGAAAAGTGATCATCATAGATACCGTAATAATTGAAAAGGAAGACGATCAATATATGGCTGACACAAAACTTAGTATGGATATCTTTATGTTGGGTCTCAAAGGGAAAGAGCGAACTGAAAAAGAATGGAAACAACTCTTTATTGAAGCAGGATTTAAACACTACAAAATATTTCCCATCTTTGGTTTTAGATCTCTTATTGAGGTTTATCCGTAGACAATATCTATGACAGCTTGCCACGTCCTTATTATGTTAACCATTGTTGTGATGTATTTAATGCAATTAGCATATATGTTTTGAGCTGAATAAAGTTTTCAAGGGACATACTTCTTGTGGAGTTACCTCACCTTCTCCCCATATATTGTTCAAAGGCTTAAATATGTTTTAGGCCCTTGCAAATATAACGTGTTTTGGTCTGTAATATAACGTGTTTTGGTCTGCAATATAACGTGTTTTGGTCTGCAATTTTTTTTTTAGAAAAAACTCCCTGCATAATATTCATTTTTATTTATTTTAAATCCTTATTTAATATGCCAAGTCATTATTTGTAATTTTTCATTAAAAAAAATTAGTCCAAAATAGAAGGAGGAAACAAAATGAAGTGTTGTTCATCTTTCCGGGTTTGGAATCAAGGATTGGAAATGAAGGAGAAAACAGAATAAAAGAAGTGGTGTTCATCCATTGATTCCCACCATTCCAATTTCTTCTTCTTCCCCTTCTTCTTCTCATGTTTCCCCATCTTCCCTCCCTCTAAATCTTCACTCTTTGGTCTTTCACTCTTCAGCAACTCTCGCTCTCTCTCTTCGTTTCCCCATTTTTATTTCCCCCCTCTCTCTCCTCGTTTTTTCCCCATCATCCACAACCACCACTGTAACATCCCCAATTTACTAAATTCGATGAATTGCTTGTGTGAATTATTCGATTAAAATGAATAAGTGTTGATTGTTAGAATAAATTAAATTAGGCAATGTAGGAGTAATGGGAGAGTGTGTTTAGCTTTGGGGAATTTTAGTCATTTCTCCTAGCCCTTATTCTTCCCTCAGCTGAACCCCTCAATGCTACACTCAATCACACACTCACTTTAATAAAACACTCACACACTCTAACACACACACTCACTGATTTTAAGAAACAGAAATTAGAGAAAAGAGAAAGAAACTTGGAGAGAGAGAGAGTAGGGCGTGAGAGAAGAGAGAAGAGGGAGACCACATCCTTTGATGCATGTTTAATCTCTCTTCACCATTACAATCCTTGCCTTCTCCTCTACATTTTGATGTCAGTATCACCACCAAAGAACCCCTCATCCTCTTTCCACCATTTTCGCACCCCAAGCTCCATTTGAGAAGAAATTGAGTTTGTTCCTTCTATTCTGAAATTCTGGGCATTTGGTCACTTATTTGGGGATTAGTTGCTGTTTGAGGGAGATTGGGGAAGCCATTTGTGAAGGTTTTGGTTTGTGGGTTGCTGTTGGTGACACTAGGAAATCGGTGTTGGTGATATTTCGTGTTTTGAGCGTGTTTTGATTTCGTTTCAAACTCCTCTTCGGTATTGTGGTGAGTTCTAGCTCTGCTTAGTTTTTTCATTTCCCAAATTATGAAATTTGAACTGAACTTAGAGTTGTACTTGATGTTGGGTTGCTGAAATTTGGTAAATTGAGGTGTATTCTTTGATTTGAGTGGCTTGCAAGTTGATTGGTCTTGATGTGGCTTGATTGGGTGATTAAATGCTTGAAATTGGTTGTTTTAAACGATCAATGTTGCCGTTAGTAACACTACAAAAAAATTGGTTATTAGCGACCGAAATTTCCCTCGCAAAATGACGAAATTCCGTCGCTAATGACCGTTAGCGAGGGAATTAGCGAGGGACGAGTTGCGTCGCTAAACTGCTCATCGCTAATGGGATTAGCGAGGGAACCTGAGTCCGTCGCTAATTAGCGACGGTATATTCGGTTGCTAGTTCCCTCACTAATGGCAGCCACGTGGGAAAATTCAGACAGCCACGCGTCCACTTTCCCTCGCTAATTCCCTCGCTAATGCCTAGCCGCGCGTCCACTTTCCCTCGCTAATGCCTAGCCACGCGTCCAGTTTCCCTCGCTAATGCTTAGCCACGCGTCCACTTTCCCTCGCTAAGTCCCTCGCTAATGCCTAGCCACGCGTCCAGTTTCCCTCGCTAATTCCCTCGCTAATGCTTAGCCACGCGTCCAATTTCCCTCGCTAAAGCCCATCTGATTGTATTTTTTTTTAATAATCTGCTTTTATACCTGTTTATTTTATTAATAAATAATAAAATCTAAACTTTATAAAACAGTTAAATTTTGAAATGTTATAACAAAAACGTTAATCAACAACACTTCAATAAATAAAAATTACGATAATGAAATTTTAATCCACAACACTTAATCTGAAATGTTATAGCAAAAACGTTAATCAACAACACTAAAAGCTGCCACCATCAGACTCCTCAGCTTGCTCCTCATCTTGCTCCTCATCATCTTCCTCCTCATCTTCCTCCTCATCTTGCTGCTGATTTTGCTGCATGTTCTTAAAATACTTTAACATCATCGCCTGCCTACGGCTCACCTTCTCAAAGTTTTGCTGCATCTTTTTCACCGCCTCAGAAGAGGTCCTGACCTCCTGTCGAGTATCGTGCAGCTCATGTCGAGTATCGTGCAGCTCTTGTCGAGTATCGTGCAGCTCCTGTCGAGTAGACTGCAGCTCCCGCTCCATCTGCCTCACATGCTCTGTATCTGCAGGAGCAGAAGCTGGTCGACTGCGTCTTCTGCTGCTCCCGGCCCCAGACTGGCCCATACATGGAGCCAAGGGCCCCGTACCATACAGGCGACCCTTAGACCAACCAACTGTCTTCTCCCAATGTTGATTTGCCAGATCTATCATCTCAGGAGTAAGTTGGCTAAGTGCTTCAGGGTCCCAGCTCCCCTGAGTTAGCTGAGTCATGAACTCATTTACTTGCTCCTGTTTTGAATAACCACAAATTAGCGCTCAATGCTGACAAAGCAACATTATATATAATACAAATCAATTTGTATATTAACCTGAGTCATCTTGGAGCGCTCATCAACATACTCGCCAGTGCCTTTCCTCACATGGGTGGCTCTATGCAGCTCAGGAGCAGTGATAGGGCATCCTGCCTTTTTACTCTGTAAAATGAAACACATTGTCAAAAATTGCTAACTAATTAAATAATGTAAATGATACACACAGATTTGTAAAATAATTTACCAATCTAGCAGCATGCTGAGCCTAGTTGATGGACCCGCCGCAGTGAAGCGAGCCACCCTTTTCTGAGTTTCTATTGTTTTTGGCGCTTGCAGCATTTTTCTTGAAAGTCTCAGTAGCCCAATGGCTCTTGAAGGCATTCCAAATATCATCACCCATGAAGTCAGGCTTTTTATCTTTACAGCGGAGCTTATAAAGCAAATCTGAAATTTGAGCGCACATCCTTTTGAAAAAAAGTCTCCACACATTGTCATCTTCTTCTATGTCCCAAGTTACCTTGGTCTGTATTAAGTAAAATGAAAATATCTATTAGTAATTATATTAAACGTTATTAAACATAAAATTTAAACAAACAATATAAGTAATGACAAAATAATTGACACTTACCCTAAAGAAGTCAAGCAGATCCTTCCTGTCATCTTCTTCGACTTTGCTCCACTTTTTATGGAACTTTTGAAAATATTTTTTCCGGATGACATACGTGATGCTTGATGAAGCTACCTTTGCAGGAAGAAGCCTGCATAATGAAAGATATATCGAACAATCAAATATATATAAGTCGTTGCATAATTAACTTTAAAAAAACAAACAATATAATACTTACGCGTTACCACGGCTATAAATGACTTTGAGTCTAATACCATTAATAACAACCACCTCCACTCTCTCGTCATCGGTGGATGAATCACCTTCAACATTACCAACACCAACATCATGCTGAATATCATCCTGGGGCTCTGGTACTGTAGGCATAGATAACCCAGCTGAGGGGCCCATATGTCCAGCTGATGGGCCCATATGTCCAGCTGATGGGCCCATATGTCCAGATGATGAGCCTATATGCCCAACTGGTGTGCCATACCCAGCTGGTGGGCCCATATGTCCAGCTGGTGTGCCATACCCAGCTGGTGGGCCATACCCAGCTGGTGGGCCATACCCTGCATACGCATCTGCTGGGCCCATATAATGCCCATGTGATGGTAAATGATACCATCCGGGGCCAGATGGAGGCGGAGGTTGTGGGGCGGTAGCTGGTGGGCCCATAAAGTTTATTCCCCTCATATTCCCAATATTAAGTTCCACCTCACGAGTACGCCTTCTCCTAGGAGGTTCATCGGTCATAGTCTTCTTCCCTTTATTATTACGTCTCGGTGGGTCAGAACCTCGTCCTGGATCCATATCTATGAAAAACTAGAAACGAAATGTGATACTAACAACATTAATTATATATATTTATAAATAATTTAAATAAATTAAATTAACAAGAACAATATTGATATATTAATGATTCTAATAAATTTAAAGACAACATAAGGAGTCAATCGGTTCAAATTAAATAAAGTAAATTAACAAGAACAATATTTATATAAGATTAATCAAATACAACATTCTCTTCTTCATCTTCATTCTGTTCTTCATCTTCATTCTCTTCTTCATCTTCATTGTGTTCTTCATCTTCATCAACTTCTTCAACTAGTCGTCGATCATCACATAATGAGTCAATCGGTTCAAATTCAATTACCTCATCTACTCCTGAAATTTCATCCACCTGATAAGGAACCTCATCCTCCGCATCAATGGCTTCAATGCGACCCCGTGGTTTTGTCTTAATTGCAACACACCATCCTCTCTGAGTTGATGGATATGGAACATAATACACCTGCCTCATATTTTCTGCCATGACAAAAGGATCATAAAGTTTATACCTTCCATTCATTCGAATGTCCACGGTATTACATTTTGGATTCCATTTCATTCCTCTAACCGATGGATCAAACCATCTACAAAAAAACAAAACTATTCTCTTTTCGTAGTCTAACGGTGGGTATTCAAGTTCATATATGTGTTCGATCACACCGTAGTAGTCATTTTCACCTCCTCCTGTTTCACCTTTAACATATACCCCACTATTAATTGTTTTTTTCCCTCACTCCATGATTGGGTGTCAAATTTGTAACCGTTAACTAGGTACGTGTGCCACTCGGTCACCTCAAGAAAAGGACCATCGGCTAAGTTCCTCAAGTGTCGGATTTGGGGAGTTGGTTCTGCTTCATACACCTAAGTAAACAACATATGGAAAAATAAGTCATGTCTCATATCTACTTTAAAGAATTATTCAGCGCCTTGGGGATTTGGTTACTTACTCTAGTCTTAAACCAGGATGGAAAACTTTCATGTATACGAATAGAAGATTCTTCAGCGCCTATACCCTCAATTCGTAAGAATGCACTGAAAAAGATTGAAAGTTGATCAAAATCTGATTTAACATCATACAGTATAGATTAACAACTGAATTGGAGCATACTTACTCAAGATATGGTTTAATTTCAGTGCAATTGATCAAGACATGAACATGTGCTGATTTATGCTCTTTATCTGATAAGTAGTTGGTTGACTTCTTTCCCGAAGGGCGACCAGGTTTGATAAACACAGATAAAGTGAGCGGGTGTCTTTCTTCTTCAATCTCCATTTCATTTCTATTATTTGTTGACAACATAAAGTTGTTGAAATAATGTGAACAAAAATAAATTGTTTCACGGTGTAGATAAGCTGTGCAGATCGATCCTTCAACTCTAGCTTTATTTTTCACCGATCGTTTATAATCACCCATTAATCTATTTGTTGAACGAAAAATACTTCATTAAACTAATTAAGATATTTTTAATAAAATGTTGAAATAGATAATTACCTCTCAAATGGATACATCCACCTATAATGAACTGGTCCACCAAGCCTTGCTTCATACGCAAGGTGAACCGGTAGATGCTCCATGGAATCAAAGAAACCGGGAGGAAATATTCTCTCCAACTTACAAATAATGAAAGGAATATTCTGCTCCATCTTAATAAGATCATCCCTTCTCAATGTGGAAGAGCACATATTTTTAAAATATTGACTCACTTCAATAAGTGGTTCCAAAACACACTTTGGTAATGAATTAAAAGCAATTGGAAGCAAACACTCCATGAATACATGACAATCATGACTTTTCATCGCATACATCTTCCCGGTGTTCACATCAGCACATCTTGCAAGGTTAGAAGAATAACCATCTGGCATCCTCAATTCTTTCAACCATCGACAAACATCTTTCGCTTCATCTGGTGTTAGGCAGTATTTGGCTTTGGGTTTTAACATCTTCCCATTAGGCATTTCCACCAAATTCAAATCAGATCGATGTTTGCTACAATAAAGAGCAGATTCCAATCTAGCCTTATTATTGTCTTTGGTTTTATCTTTCACATTCATCACAGTGAAAAATATGTTGTCAAAGAAATTCTTCTCGATGTGCATAACATCAAGATTGCGCCTCAACAAATTATCTTTCCAATATGGGAGATTCCAAAATATGCTTTTTTTGTCCAATTGTGCACCTGTCCATAACCATCCAGGCGGGTGAGCTCCCCTACCCCTGTGGCTTGTGGAAAATCGATAACTCTGCTCCAGATTTCACCTGATGTCAACAAAGGCGGTGGTCCATCTGTTTCAACTGCCCCTTTCTTGAAGGCCTTCTTGTTCTTTCTAAATTTATGATCTTGCGGTAAGAATCTGTGATGCGAGTCAAACCAAGAACTCTTGCCCCCGTACTTTAGCGTAAACGCCTTTGTGTGTTCCATACAGTGGGGACATGCCAATTTACCGTGAGTCCCCCAACCAGACAACATACCATAAGCAGGAAAGTCGTTAATTGTCCACATCAATGCCGCTCTCATCATAAAAATTTTCTTTCATGCTGCATCATATGTCAAAACACCCCCCCACAATCTCTTAAGATCATCAATCAGAGGTTCCAAAAAGATGTCAATGTTAGCTTTTGGATTGGATGGACCAGGTATCAGACAAGTCAAAAACATATACGGTTTAGTCATGCACATCTCAGGAGGAAGATTGTAAGGGGTAACAATGACTAGCCAATAAGAGTAGGGTGACGCCGATGCTTGGATATATGGAGTAAACCCATCAGAGCACAAGCCAAGCCGAACATTCCGTGGGTCTGAGGCAAAATCTGAATGCACTTGATCAAAGTGCTTCCACGCTTCACCGTCGGATGGGTGGCGTAAAATGTCATCTGAGGTACGCCTATTGTCATAATGCCAAGTCATTTTCTGCACAATTTCGGTCGATGCAAACATTCTTTGCAACCTTGGAACTATAGGCAAATACAACATCGACTTTACAGGAATGAGTTTATAATTACGTTTTGCCCCTTTACGATCATGATACCTTGGCTTTCCACAGAATTTGCATTCAAGTAGCTCACCATCATTTTTACCAAATTCGTTGTTGTAAAACAACATGTGCCCTTTCTCACAACAATCAATCTTCTTAAATTTCAATCCCAGCTTCGAAACTAACTTCTTTGCTTCATAATAACTTTTTGGCAAATTATCCTTATTAGGTGTCGCTTCCAACATAATTTCAGTCACATAGTCTAAACCCACCTCAGAAATATTACTCATGGACTTGAGAGCTAAAAGTTTCACACACATAGATAATTTTGACTGTGGCGAGCCTTCAAACAACGGTTTGTTTGAATCTCTTAACAAATTATAAAATTTTTGTGCTTCTTCATTTGGAAGTTCATCATGATCGTCATATTGAGGCTCATCAAATGGCACATTCACCCTGAGACCATCACAAATCATGTTTTCCATCGACTCAAAAATTTCATTACGTGGAACACCAACACCAAAACTGCTTGAAGCCCCTACCTCAAAATTTTGACGTCGTTGTTCTCCATGGTCCACCCAAATCCAATAATTAGGCCTAAACCCCCATTGATACAAGTGCTCCCTGATTTCATTATCGGTCCTAATAGGTACACCGTCGCATTTTAAGCATGGACATCTAACCCCCTTTTCCCGTTTAGCCAATTCATGTCGCCACACTACCACAAGAAACTGTTCAACCCCAATTACAAAAGATTCCTTCAAACCCGCTCTTCTCGGATATAACCGATCATACACCCATTCACGACTAAATTCATACAAATTCATCTACACACATTTAAAAAAACGTGTTAACATTCCCAATAATCTATCAAGTTAGTGGCATCGATATGATCTCAGTGGAGATGATTCCGAGCCGAGTATGGGGGTCAAGGACAGCACAAAACCCTTTTCCATCAAAGTAGTGAAGGAAGTTATTTCGTATAACTCCCAACCTTACTGTTGTTAGTATCGCCTCGCATTATCTCAATGGAGATGATTTCGAGCAAAATATGGGGGTGAGGGACGGCATCACCTCACCCTTTTCCATCAACAACACACAGTCATCTAACCAAGGGTTCATGAAAACAACAATTAATTTATTTTGGAAACTAACCGTTATGAGATTGAGGTCCGGTGCGGTACGTGGTTCGGTGACGGTGCGCACTCCGGTGCGGTTGTGAGACTTCAAACACCAACAATTTCAATCCTAAACAATTTCAACTTTAATTTCAATAACTAACTTCAATTTCAACTATTAATTTCAACAACAACTTCAATATCAACTTCAATTTCAACTATTAATTTCAATTTCAAGCAAAAAACATAAATCAATTCACTATTAATTTCAGTTTCAATAAAACAACTTATTCAATTTCAACAAACAATTTTTATCCTACACAATTTCTATAAATCCTAAACTTAATCCTAAAACCTAAAACACAATTTCAATTTCTACCCAATTTCAATTTCTAATCCTAAACACAATTTCACTAAAACAATATCAAAAATTAATTTTACAATATCACAAAACTAAATTCACTAAAATTACCAAACAACAATATCACAAAATTTAATTTAGGCTAAATTATAGTTTTGGTCCCCCTATTTTCAAAAATTCAGACATTTGGTCCCCCTATTTTAAAACTCAGACATTTAGTCCCCCAATTTTAAAAAATCAAAGACATTTAGTCCCAAGAGGAATTTTCAGTTTTTTATGGCTAATAATCAAAGACATTTGGTCCCTCAATTTTAAAAAATCAAAGACATTTGGTCCCCCAATTTTTAAAAATCAAAGACATTTGGTCCCTCTTTGGACTAAATGTATTTGATTTTTTAAAATTGAGGGACCAAATGTCTGAGTTTTAAAATAGGGGGACCAAATGTCTGAATTTTTGAAAATAGGGGGACCAAAACTATAATTTAGCCTTTAATTTACAAATCCTAACAAAACAATATCAAATAAAATCAGTTGGTAAAAAAAATTAAAATCAGTAAAAAAAAACCTCCAAAGTAGAGCTCCGGTGGTGAGGAGGGCGAGCTCCGGTGGTGGCGAAAACGGAGAGCTCCGTTGAGAGAAGTGTTCGCGTAGGAGAGAGAGAGGAGAGAGAGCGACGTCGCGTAGGAGAGAGAGAGAGGAACGACGGTTGAGCGGCGGTGTGGTGGTGGTCGTGCGGTGGTGCGGTGGTCGTGGTGTGGTGAGCGGCGGTGCGGTGGGGTTGGGGGGTCGTGAGAGAAGAGTGAGGGAGTGAGAGGAAACAGAAGAGGAATGGAAACAGAAGAGGAAACAGAGAGAGGAAAAGGGATCTGATTCTAATTTTAATTGGGGTTAGCGACGGAATTTGCGAGGGACTATTCCGTCGCTAATCCCTTCACGCTAACCAAGGTGGAACGGTCAAAAAACATTAGCGAGGGACTACTAATTCCGTCGCTAATCGCTTCGGTTTCCGTGCGGTTTAGATTTCAATTTCCCTCCAAACAATTAGCGACGGACAGTTCCGTCGCTAATTCACTAACTTCCGTCGCTAATTTTCAAAAATCCGAAAACCCTTATTCCCTCGCAAATTCCCTCGCTAATGTCAATTTTAGCGAGGGAAACACATTCCGTCGCTAATGGCCGTCGCAAATAACGTTTTTTTTTGTAGTGTAAGTTTTGTTGAGTTAGGAATTAAGTGTGATAGGCATTGGAATCGAAGGAGTAGTCAAGATATGCGAAAAACAGAGCTTTAGAGCAACAATTGTGCAGGATTTAGGATTTTGGCTGTCTGCAGAAAACATGGCCATGTTTTAGGCTGTTTCTGCACAAATTTTTTAAAATGCAGAAACATGGTTATGTTTTAAAACATGGGCACCAGTGTTTTAAAATGCTGCCAGGCAGCCGTGTTTTCTGCTGTTTCCAGGGTTACTCCTTTTGACTTCAATCATTCCCCAATTCTTTTCCCAACCTTAAGTAATGATAAAATAACCGAAATCTAATTAAATTAATTATGTTTGGATTGAATTGTGAGAATTCCCTAAGTTACAAGTTATGTGAAATGGATGGGTTAAATTAAAGTAAATAAGTGATGATTTCTGTTATAAATTGGTTAAAACATTGCTTGCTCATGGTTCATTAATTTCGCTTGAGTTTGACATGACTGCTGGAAATATATTGGCATATATATATTGCTACAAACCGTAATTCGTGGAAAAATGTGTATGTATGATTAATGAATTGTGAATGTAATGGACTTATTGTTCGTTAAGGTTTTGGTAATCATATGATGTAATGAAAAATGAAATGACTTGATGTTAATCAAGGTATGATAGTCATTGGACTAATGAAATCAATTGAGGTGACGACCTCTATGAGTAGCATACTAGGGGAGAGAAGTCATGAGCTCATAACCTAGGCCCCATCTATGTTTGCCACTAATCAGATATTAGTGGATTGGGTTCACCGGGGAACCGCGTAGTGGTTGTCGGTGTTGTGCTAATGCCATGTTACACGTAGCTATCCAGACTCGGGCTACGATTTAAATGATGCATAATGAACCGCGAGTGTGTAGTAAGGGGTCTCGATAGAACTCACTGAGGTGTTTATCTCACCCTTTATATGTTGTGGTTTTACAGAGACACAGAGAAAAGCAAAAGTGAAGAAGCATGGCTAGATGGTACATCTTATGGAGAGTTTGAAGACTTAGTTATATTGCTTATGTAGTTCCCTTTGTTTGTGTATTTTGATATTATGACTTGTAATTGTATCAGAAGTTGTAAATCGTTTCCGCTCTTTCTGTAATGAATATTGGACATTAGGACGTGGGAAGGATATTAAAATATAGTTTTTATGTTAAGTATGTACTTCTTTTTGAAGTTAAGAAATCTGAGTGATCGCTTGATGAGTTTTTATCAAGTTTTAGTTTCGTTTAATATCGAAAGACAGGAATTTTACTCTGATGTATGCTTTAAGGTGTATTCTAATATTTCTTCTACGGTTGAAATATAAGGGTATTACAACCACCATCAAAAAATTATCCCTAAACCCAAACAGTAATTCGTTCCTTCTTTCTCATTGAAGTTTCTGGGTTTGTGCTTTTATGTTCTGGGTTTAATTTAGGGTTTCTGAAATCAATTTTGGAGAATGAAATTTTGGGGTTTTTGAAATTGATTTTGGGTTGATTTGGGGATTACACTTTCATTTTCTGGGTTGTGGTTGAGTTATGATTCAAGAGGTTGAAGGAATTTGAGGATTTAGGGATTAAAGGTTGAAGGTTGAAGAAGATGAAAAATAAAAGAAAATGATTTTTTTTTTTATAATTTAATACATGACTGGCAACTCAATATAAAAAAATTAGAAAAAAAAAATACCTGTGGCAGAAACATTGGCAATTTTTGTAACAAAAGTCTAACAGAAGGGCCTAATGGTGTTGACGACAAGGGTCTCTTTTGAAAGTATTTATCCATTTCTAACACTATAAATTGAGAGCAAATAAACTAGTTACACATAAGATATAGAATAACAAATAATGGTGTAAAAAACACTAAACTAGTTAAAGCAAATAAACTAAAATGAGAGCAAATAAACTAGTTAAAGCAAAAACACTAAACGAGAGAGAGGAGTACACCTTGCAATAAAAAACATCCCAAGTAGGTAGCTCAGTTGGCGAGCTAAGGATATCGAAGGAGTGCACCAAAAAAGTGCAAGAAGGAGGTCCCGATTCAAACCCCGAAAACTAACATTTCCCCATCTCCACTAACATTGTTTATAAAAAAAAAAAGTTGCAATAAAATACACTAAACTAGAATAATAAAGTAGTCAAAGCAGTAAGTGACAAACTGAAATGAAAAGGGAATAAAGCAAAACAAATAAACAACTGCTATTGCTAAAATGTTAAAATAAGAATAGAATATAGAATTGGAAACAAACCTTTTGAATTGATTGCAGAGAAAGGAATGAGAAGACAAATTGCAGAGAAAAGGAACGAGAAGACGGAGAAGGAACGAACGTGATAGACAAAACAAATTTTAATTTGGGATTTAGGGTAATTAAAAGATTTGGGCAAATGATAGTGAAAATAAATATTTGTATTAGTAACTAGGTGGTAGTGTTGGATAGTTAAGGGAGGCAATTACACAAATAAGAAGTTACATTGATTGAGGGTAGATTTAGCTCCCAAGAAAAAAGTCTTGTGAGATCACAACATATTTAGGCGCTGTTGCACCCGAAAAAGTCTCCGAGGGAGAACCTTCCTCGTTTACAACTTTTCTAGAAAACAATGAAGCCGTCACCAATACTTATTTAAGGAAAGTATTAGAAAAACCCTTTTTTAGAAAGCGATTGGTCTTTGAAAACTGAGAGTTTTGGGTTCGGTGGTCGGTTACGCGCGGGGAAGGTATTAGCACCCCACACGTCCTCTCTACTGAGAGGGAACCTTTAATTAAATGTGTGGTTTTAAGTGTTGATTTGAAAAATATCTAATTTACCCTTTTTATTTCTTATTGGGAATGAATTAGAGAACTTAATAAAAATTTTTATTTTTGGCGCTTGACAAGAGTTAGCCTCTCGCTCCTACGTATCTCCCGGTGCGATGGAGAATTCAAAGCTACGTAGTTCTTGTTTGGAAAACGGTTTTTGTTTTTTATCTTGTTTAATTGCGAAAATCGAGCTTTCATGATGATCAATTGAGCAAGGGCTCCAAGTGATCACTACTAGCACTCCATTGTTAATAATCATGCAAGCGGAGGCTTCGCAAGACCACAAACAAAGCTTTTTTTTTTTGATTTAATGAAAGTCTTTAGAAAAACTTAGGCATTCATGATGATCAATTGAGCAAAGGCTCCAAGTGATCACCACTAGTACCTCGTTGTTAATAATCATGTAAGCAAAGGCTTCACAAGACTATTAACAAAGTTTTTTTTGATTTATCAGAAACTATTTTGTCTTGAAGAGGATTAAATTAAATTAAAAACGAGAAAGGGGGTGAAATGGTAAAGTGGGGTGCAAATTACAGGAGGGTTGTATTATTAAAACTGGGGTGCAGTTAACGAGCCCAGTTCGTTTTTTTGTAAACTGGCCTGTCTTTGAAAATAGGCTTGCGAAGGGAGGTGCATAATGAAACTGGGGGTGTGCGAATAGTAATCTGTTGTTTTTTTTTTTAAAATTTTCTCTTTATTTATATTTTTAAAAACAGAGAAAAAGATGGGAGAGGTATAAAAGGGGAAATTAGGGTTTTTCTTCTAAACCTAATTTCATTTCCTTCCTCTTGCTGCGCCGCAGCATGTGCCTCGAGAGAGAGAGATTTGCGAAAGTTTCGCATGAGAGGGAGGGCGAAGTTTCCGGCGAGAGAGAGGGCGAAGTTTCCGGCGAGAGAGAGGGCTAAGTTTCCGGTGAGAGAGAGGGCGAGGGTTCGAGAGAGAAGGCTTCGTGGAAAATGAGAGGGAGAACGAAAATAGGAGGAAGAGAAAAGACGGTGGAACTCGCGCCGTTTCCGGTGACGATACGCAAGGGGGAGACGGCGTGCCCGGTGATGGTGGCGACGAAAATAGAGACTTCGGCGGAAGTGTTGGTGACGAAAACGCACAGGCTTCGACTGAAGGAGCTTTCGGTGATGATGGAGAGATCCTGACGGAGGAGGACGAGGAGACGGTGAGAGCTATGGGGAGGTTCGTGACGGTTTACGGCCCACGACCACCGTTTACGGTGGTCGAACTCTAAGGGGTGAGTTTCGCTTTTTTTTTTGTTTTTTACGGTTCTCTTCTTCTTCTCTCTGATTCTGATCTTTTTATTTTTTTATGTTTGGTTTTTGCTCCTGCTGACGGAAGACGATGGCTGATGGCTGGCGGCGTTCTATTTGGAACCAACGGTGACAGTGTTTGAACAACAGCGACAGGGCGCTTTGGGGGAGACGACCACTTTCTACGGTGGTCGGAATTGGTACGGTTCCGATCCGTTTTTTTTTTGTTTCGGTTCTGATTTTTATTTATCTTTGGTTTCTGATCCCTAAATCCTAAATTCTTTACAACTAAACCTATTCGATTTTCCCCCTAATCCTAATCTCTTTTTGAAACTTAATTTTGTTACTGAGCCTATTTTAATATCCAGTTAATCATAATCGTAATTTATTTTGTATTTTAAGAAAAAAAACTAGGCCAAAAACCTAATGTATCAAACTTAAAGCAAAACTATATCTGTTCACAGCTACCAATAAACAGAATCTAAATTTTTTTGGGTTCCTATATACAATTTGGTTATGATAAAGTTACTGTTCTTAAAAGCCTAAATTGACAGAGTATAGTGATAGCCAACCTTTTTTTTCAGCCTCAGAAATTCTCCCTTTGCTTGCTGCTTCTGCTTCCTGCTACGGCTGCTGCTTATTGTTGCTGCTCCTGTTTTCCTTGTTTTTTAGAAATTTTGATGCTTTGTGACTAGGGTTTCCGTATAAAACCCTAATCTTTGGTTCTCAATTTCAGTGTATATTTCTGTGTGTGTGAATTGCTGGGTGTCTCTGTGTCTGTCCCCTCTGACTGTCCTTAGCTGCTCATTTATAGTAAAAACTAGGTTACGACACTAATTACCTTTGACCTATTTTTTCAGGTTTGGATCCAAGCCCATCAGCAGCTGTAGCAGCTTGGAGTGCTGCTAGGAAACCCTAATCTGCTCTTTAGATGCTCATTTTCGGATCTGGCCATTTTTGGCCCTTTTGATGTAATTTTTTTGGACATTTGGACTCCTAAACACTATTAAATTGTAAATAAAAATAAATAGAATTTTTTTTTTGACATTTTTAGACTATATATATTACTCAAAATAAATGAATAGGCAAAGTAAAAATAATAAAAGAAATCGGGGCAAATACAAAAACGATATCGGACCCAACTAGACAAGTGTGTGAGAACGAGGCCCAAATAGAATAAATAAGCCCGTTGACCACTAAACGCTAATATTATCTCAGAATCGCGTTCTTAAGCCCAAATTGAAACGACAAGCCCAATCGCGAGGAAAATGACTTTGTTAGTCCCAATTAGGTTCGACTAAATCCAAATACGAAGATTAAATTGAAGAACGCACGAAGAGATCGATCATTCGCGTGTATGCCTAATTTAAAACAACGGTATTTCGATTTAGTTGAACAGGGTAATTGAAATTGGCCAGGGTTAGTAACTGAGACGCCGTACTGATAATTCTCGTAACCACGCGACTTCAAAACACGATTTAAGTAACATAAACGACTAAAACTAGAAAAGGAAGACGGACAAAATTGGGGTATAACAGCTGCCCCTCTTTATTTGGATTTTGACAAGGAATATGAATTGGCCGAAACATATTCCGAGGCAAAATAGAAATAAAGAATTCAGAAATTATACCAATTTTGTCTACCTAGAGAAACCTGAGGCAAAAAAAGGTAAAACGGGCACTTGGCGTGCAGAAAGCGGTAAATGGGCACTTGGCGTGCAGAAAGCGGTAAATGGGCACTTGGCGTGCAGAAAGCGGTAAATGGGCACTTGGCGTGCAGAAAGCGGTAAATTTCCCAGGCTGCCTAAAACCTGTAAACGGACTCTTGATGAATCCGAGTTTGCACGTGGCTTTGAGGAGCACGCTTCCCATTGGCCTTTTCGAGCGACCGGGGGGATCGTTATCAGTTCCGGAGCTGATATACTGATCAATGCATGGCGTCCACTGTATCTTAGGCTGATACAACTATTCCGTTGAACCTCACATGGGGCTGCGGTCCATCGCGTTGCTCGTACGCGACGTGAGACCTGGACAGAAGGGAGCGTTGAACTCTGACGAGAGCGATTTTGAACTCCAAACTGCAATGCACGCTTGAGCGCTGAACTGAAAAGCATTTGAACTCCAAACTAAGGGAGCATTTTCTGGGAACTGAGGGCGAGGATTAACACCGAAGTATTTATCCGTCCTTGTATCTGCAAGTGATATGAACAAATGCATGCAATGCGAATGCCATGATTGCTTTTTGATGAGATGAATGTGATGTGATGCAGGAGCTTCTTCTTGCTTGCATGAATTTTTTTGTCTATGTTTGATGAATGCAATGTATGAGTTTTATTCGTTTCATTGCTCTTTTGCTCTCCTCTTTTTTTAATCCCTTTTTCATTGTTTTTCTTTTCTTCTTATTTTTGTTGCTCTTTTGCTCTTTTTGGCTTTTCTTTCGCCGGTTCAACCAAATCGTAGGACTTGCGCTACGAGGCACGAGGATCGCCCATAATGGTGTGAGGGTCATACTTCAGCCTTTTGTGAATTATTTTGACGCAATCAGTGCTTTTGTTTGACTTTTGTAAATTTACCTGATTGAGAGATCATTTCTTTTCTCATGATTTTCAAAAGTTTCGCAATGAGTTTAATGCTCTGATTTATGCACATTTTCATAATTCATTTATCATCTACTATAAAACATCATTTTAAAGCACAAATGAAAAGGAAGCAATGACAAAACAATAAGCAGACGGAGTGAGGAGTTTGGACTTTTATTCATATGGAAATCGAACGCGCAAAAGGTCACGCCGACTGAAAAGAGTACATTGAGAACTTTGAAACTAAGAAAAAGCAAGAAAAATGGACGCAACAGATCTTATGAGCGTTTTTCGTCTTTGGAGTGTCGATGCCAATCACCCATACTTATATCCTTGATCACCCTTTTACCCAAGCTTTTGGAGACGCTGCTTGCCTCTTTTACTTTTTTTCAGTCCAACCTTTCTGACCCTAATTTTTGCCTGGACCGCTCTTTGCGAGTTTTCAGTCCACCGGGTCGCTCTTTTTTGCCTAGGCCGCCCTTTCGGGTTTTCAACCTAGCGAGCTAATTCTTGCTTGGCTCATTTTTCTCTTTTTCCTTTTTATTTTTCTCAGGCGTAATATTTCTTGACTGAATCTGAATTGACTGGGTTTCTGAGTTCTTCACCATCCATGTTGGTGAGTATCAATGCTCCTCCAGAAAAGGCTTTCTTTACCACATATGGTCCATCATAGCTAGGAGTCCATTTCCCACGGGGGTCACTCTGGATAGGCAGAATCTTCTTGAGCACAAGGTCTCCCTCGCTGAATTCTCGGGGACGAACCTTCTTATCGAAAGCTGTCTTCATCCTTTGTTGATACAACTGGCCATGACACAGGGCAGCAATTCTTTTCTCCTCAATGAGATTCAGCTGATCCAGACGAGCTTGGACCCATTCTGCCTCTTCCAACTTGGTTTCCATCAGTACCCGCAGAGAGGGTATCTCAACTTCAATGGGGAGGACTGCTTCCGACCCATACACCAAAGAGAAAGGGGTTGCCCCGGTTGAAGTACGCACTGAGGTGCGATACCCATGCAAGGCGAAAGGAAGCATCTTGTGCCAATCTTTATAGGTTACTACCATCTTTTGCACAATCCTCTTGATATTCTTGTTGGCCGCTTCAACTGCCCCATTCATCTTGGGACGGTATGGAGAAGAATTATGATGTTGGATTTTGAAGTCCTCGCATAACTCTTTCATCATCTTACTGTTCAAGTTGCTGCCATTATCTGTGATAATCTTATCCGGAAGCCCATAGCGGCAAATCAAATCTTTCTTTACAAACTTAACAACCACGGAGCTGGTAATGCTGGAATATGAAGCAGCTTCAACCCACTTGGTGAAGTAATCAATAGCGACCAGGATGAAGCGATGCCCATTTGATTCCTTAGGCTCGATAGGACCTATGACGTCCATGCCCCACATTGAGAATGGCCAAGAGGCGGTCAAGACATTTAGGGAAGCAGGTGGTACATGAATATGATCAGCGTAGATCTGACACTTGTGACATCTTCTTACGAAACTATAGCAATCTGATTCCATTTGCAACCAATAATAGCCAGCTCTTAATATTTTCCTTGCCATGGTGTGCCCACTGGAATGAGCCCCAAATGAGCCTTCATGGACTTCTCTCATGATTTTTGTTGCCTCTTCTTCTGTTACACACCTTAAAAGGACCATATCATAATTTCTCTTGTATAGAACTTCACCGCTCAAAAAGAAATTCCTTGACAATCTTCTGAGGGTTCTCTTGTCATTCTCTGACGCTCCAGGAGGGTATTCTCTGTTCAAGATGTACTGCTTGATGTCATAATACCAGGGCTTGTTATCAGACTCTTCCTCGATGACCATGCAATAATGATGTGCTGGCAAATCTCGATGCTGAATCCCGATGTGAGTCAAGCTTTTGTCGCAACTGATATTAAACATTGAAGACAAAGTGGCTAGTGCATCAGCCAACTGATTCTCATTGCGAGGAAGGTGCTGGAATGTGATTTCCTCAAAAAGCTCAACCAGCTTTAGAACGTAATCTCGGTAAGGGATCAACTTGGAGTCCCTGGCCTCCCAATCACCGTTCACTTGGTGAATTACTAGGGCTGAAGCTCCATACACATCAAGTCTCTTAACTTTCCAATCAATGGCTGCCTGGATACCAAGAATACATGCCTCATACGCTGCAATATTATTAGTGACGTAGAAGCTTAGTCTGGAAGTGAATGGGATGAAGCGATTATCGGGGGAAATCAGCACTGCCCCGGCTCCGTGCCCGTATATATTGGAGGCACCATCGAACACCATTCTCCATCTTTCACCTTCTGGGGATTTCCCTTCTTCAAACAAAGCCATGATATCTTCATCAGGAAAGTCATACTGCATAGGTTGATAATCTTCAACAGGCTGGTGTGCCAGGTACTCAGCCAGCGCACTACCTTTAATTGCTTTCTGAGTGACATATAGGAGATCATATTCTGATAACTGCATTTGCCAACGGGCAAGTCTCCCTGTAAGCGCGGGCTTCTCGAAGATATACTTGATAGGATCCATTTTAGATACCAACCAAGTAGTGTGACTTAGCATGTACTGCCTCAAACGATGAGCAGCCCAAGCTAAAGCACAACAAGTCTTTTCTAGCAGCGAGTACCTTGTCTCACAGTCAGTGAATTTCTTGCTCAAATAGTAAATGGCATGCTCTTTCTTCCTAGATTCATCATGTTGCCCTAACATGCAACCCATTGAGCTGTCTAGCACGGTTAGGTACAGGATCAGAGGTCTGCCGGGTACACGAGGCGTCAAGATAGGTGGATTCTGAAGATATTTTTTGATCTTTTCAAATGCTTCTTGACAATCATCATTCCATTTGGTCTCTTGATTCTTGCACAAAAGTTTGAAGATTGGTTCACACGTGGCAGTCAACTGGAATATGAACCTAGAGATGTAGTTCAGTCTTCCGAGAAAACCCCGAATCTCTTTTTCTGTTTTAGGGACTGGCATCTCAAGAATCGCACGCACCTTGTCTGGATCGACCTCTATCCCCTTTTGGCTGACGATGAACCCCAACAGCTTTCCTGATCGCACGCCAAAGGTACACTTGGCAGGATTTAATCTGAGCTTGAATTTTCTCAATCGCTCGAAGAGCTTTTGCAAATTGACAATGTGTTCCTCATCAGTTTTAGACTTTGCGATCATATCATCCACGTAGACCTCTATCTCTTTGTGCATCATGTCATGAAACAATGTTACCATAGCCCTTTGATAGGTAGCACCGGCGTTCTTCAACCCGAATGGCATGACTCTATAACAGAATGTTCCCCAAAGAGTTATGAAAGTCGTCTTCTCCATATCCTCAGGAGCCATCTTGATCTGGTTATACCCTGAATACCCATCCATGAAGGAGAACAGTGAATGTTGCGCCGTACTATCCACTAAGACATCAATATGGGGCAGGGGAAAATCATCTTTGGGACTAACACGGTTCAGATCTCTGTAATCAACGCACATTCTAACTTTCCCGTCCTTTTTCGGAACTGGCACGATGTTGGCAACCCATTGCGGATACTTGGCTACCACTAGGAACCCAGCGTCAAACTGCTTTTTCACTTCATCTCTGATCTTTAAGGACATTTCTGGCTTCATTCTTCTCAGTTTCTGCTTTACCGGAGGACATTCTGGCTTGACTGGCAACTTATGCACCACTATGTCGGTATCTAAACCTGGCATATCTTGATAAGTCCATGCAAAGATATCAACATACTCATGTAGGAGTTCAATTAGTTTCTTGCGCTCACCTTCCTTCATTGAAATACCCACCTTTACTTCCTTCTTGCTGTCCTCTGTGCCTAGGTTAATTATCTCAACGGACTTCCCATGTGCCTGAATAACCTTTTCCTCTTGTTCAACCATTCTCATCAACTCTGGAGGAGTTTCCCAGTCATCCTCAACATCCTCCTCAGCTTGGTTAACGGGGTGATCAAAATTAACATATGAATCGTTGGCATCGTTATTCTCAAAGATATTCATTTTAGATCTGCATTTGCGGGAATAGAAAGAAATGAACAGGCAAAAAATAGAAACACAAGATGGAGACGTATGATAATGAAAAGAAAATTTATTCATTTGAGAATCCAAAACAACATTTTATTGATAGATGATATTTGAAGGAAAAACGTGCATGCCCTTATGAAATATCCTAAGGCCTTGGGCAGAGCCAAAGAATTTGCATTACAAAATCATTACTTTGGAATGAAAATAACAGGGAAATCAATGATCTTCCAATTATCAAGCTCTTCATCTACTGCACTGCGACGCACCAAGTCCATGCCTTTGTCTTCTACAACTGATTCTTCCTCAATGACGGCCACCTGATTGGGGTCCAGCATACCCGCGCTCCTGAAGCTCTGGGAGAGATCATAGATAGGAACCTTCTTCAAGCTTGGTTCCCGCCCCTGAAGCTTGGCTAGCCTCCTTTCTCGCTTTTCCTCAACCATTCTCTTCTTATCAGCTTGAGTGGGCCGATATCCTAACCCACGCCTATCCTTGTACTCTTGCAGCTGAACCGGCGTCAGAACTCCTTGCTCGGACTTTCCCAACCCTTTTCCGATCTGGAAACCATTTTGCAGCATGACTTTGGCTACCATGATAGCAGCGTTAGATATCTTTGGTACGGGCAACGGGGCTTCTTCCCCCACAGAAGCAGCATTTGCAATTTCTAGTGATTGAAAGGCAGATTCAAGTGATTCTTCTGCAGCCTCAATGTATTTAGAGGGATGGGGCTTGCTAACGATGAACTCTTCTTCTCAAAAAACGACTATCAGCTTGTCGTCGACTACAAACTTAAGCCTTTGGTGGAGGGATGAAGGAACAGCACCGGCAGCATGAATCCAGGGTCTCCCCAGGAGACAACTGTAGGATGATGCAATGTCCATGATCTGAAAATTCACATAAAATACTTCTGGCCCTATCTGCATCTGGAACTCCATTTCTCCCATAACTTCCTTCTTGGATCCGTCAAATTCCCTAACTAGTGTTGAGCTAGGCTTCATATATGAACAGTCTACATTTAATCTGCTCATAGTAGATTTGGGCATGACATTCAAAGAGGATCCATTGTCGATGAGGACCCTGGAGAGTGTATATTCACCACATCTAACTGAAATGTGCAGTGCCTGATTATGCCCCTTTCCCTCAGGGGTGAGCTCATCATCGGTAAAAGTAATATAATTGGATGCAACAATATTCCCTACAATGCCATTGAGCTGGTCAACAGTGATGTTTTGAGCTACATGGGCTTCATTCAATACTTTCATTAGGGCTGCACGGTGAACCTCAGAATTGAGCAGTAGGGACATGATAGAGATCTTTGCAGGAGTGTGGTGCAGCTGGTCCACCACTTTGTAATCACTCTGACGCATGATCTTCAGAAATTCAGTGGCTTCTTGTTCTGACAATTTCCTACTTTCCTTGGGTTCTTGCGCTTTGCCTTTGCGAATTCTTTCCTCTTCCTCCTTTGAAGGACCTTCTTTCAGGACTTCAGGGACATAAACACGACCGCTTCTAGTGACTCTGCTGCTTCCCGCAATGTTGGTGACATCGGGAACAACTTGAGGCTTCTGAATTGGAACTGACACCCCATAGCTCCATGGAACAGCATTGTTCTTTTGATGAGGAGCTGGGACAGGAATCACAATGGTCTTAAGTCTCTCCTCGATCGGCTTTCGGCTATACGGGACCTCAATGGGTTTCTGAACATTTATATTCCTATTTGATTGGAAAGTCAGCACATCCTCCTCTTTCTCTTGCACACCTATTTGGATTACATGACGATCCAATAGGTCCTGCAAAACTGTCCTGAAAGCCTCACATGCCCCATCACAATTAACATCAACACAGACTTCTCTCTGAGTACATCCTCTCTCAATGACCCCAAACTTGCATAGCTTTGCATGAATGACCTCTAAGGGTGTTTGGATACACTCCACAGTTCTGATGAAGGATTGACTTCCCGTATCATGGATGGCATTGGTTGCATGTTTCTGATGACCAGGCAGCGGATTAGTTGTGATACTCGGGTCCTCTTGTTTGAAGGTTATCCCTTTGGCATCAATAAGATCTTGCACTACAATTTTGAATGCCTTGCAGTCCTCAACAGCGTGTCCTACTGCCCCTTCATGAAATGCACAGGTAACATTGGGATTGTAGCCTCGGAAGTAGGGTGGTTGAACTGGTCTCATGGGTCTGGTATTGATGAGTTTGTTTGTAAAAAGATAGTTGAATAGGTCAGTATAGGACATGGGGATGGGATCAAAGGTGGTCTGTTTTTTGTCTGGGTAGCTTTTGTGGTAGTTATTTTGTGGTGGAAGGGTTGGTCATGTTTGAGTGGGGACAGGGATGTTTTGTGGTTGATAAGGTGGGCTTATGGTGATGACGTTGGTCTCTCCTTCTTTCTTCTTTGAAAATCCGGAGAATGGCTTTTTCTGGGTGGTTATACTTGTGGAACCATGGGCAATCTTGCCGCTTCTCATCCCGTTTTCTAGTCTTTCACCGATGATTACCATGTCTGAGAAATTGGAAGACACGCTACCAATCAACCGATCGTAGTATAACGGTGGCAGGGTTTCCATGAACATGAAGACCAGTTCTTTCTCCAACAAAGGAGGTGTCACTTGTGCAAAAGAGAAGCTTCAGCGGGATAGTTCTGAGGAAAACCAGTTCTAACATATGATACCTGTCTCTAGCTTGAGGAGCTTCAGCAGGATAGTTCTGAGGAAAACCATTCACACCGTAGTGAGGATTACTCATCGACACTACGGCTGGGTTCACGTGTGGGTCACGTGAGTGAGTGATATTCCCAGGAATTGGTCCCTGAATTGGGGGATGGACCGTTACTGGTGAATGAAAGTCAAACGGGGTTCCCGGCGGAATAGGAATCTGAATTTGGCCTTGAGGCGCTCCCGCTCCTCCACTGTTTGTGGCTGAGATGGGTCGGATTTGTTCTGCAACCCTAAGGGGATCACTTCCCGCATTAGCCTCGGCTCCTGGAGGTGCGTATCCGGATGGGAGTCCCCAAGGCATCCCATGCATAACTGGTTGGCCCTGGTTGTTGGTTCCTGAAGTATGAGCAAAGGTGTTAGTCTCGAGACTCGGAGGGGGAAGAGTGACAGCAACTCCGGTAGTGACGGCGAGACTTTCAGCGGCAGTTCCGTTCCTCAAAGTTTGTAGTATGCCCATCATTTCCGTCATCTGTGCTTCCATTGCCCCGATTTTCGTTCTCAACTCCCGATTCTCTTGAGCCAATTGCTCTGGATTGGGAACCTCAGCAGAGGTGTTACCATGGTCTGATTCCCCAGTTCCTAAGTCTTCAATAATAGGACGGCCCCGGTCATTCTGGTCAGTTGCCATGAGCCTTGCTTGTAGACGAGTCAGGTATCGATGTTGGCGAACCAGCTTGCCTTTTTCTATTGAGGGAATACACTTTATGAGCACGAGATTTAAATAAATGAATGCAAATGCAATGCAATATGCATGATTTTATGTTTGTTTGGGTGCCGGGAATCGCGGTGTAATTCGTCTTGTCATAGGCGTGTAGGTCTAAAGCTCTAACATTTTTATTTTTATATATATTTTTTTATTTTTATATTTTTTTTATTTTTTGCTATATATTTTTTGCAACGAAGTTGGAAGCAATAGGCAAAACGAACACACTTTATTCAAAAGGAAAGAATACTTCAAACTCGAGGGAAAAGCAAAGTACAATATTCTGAGGACAAAGTACAATATCCAAAGAAAATTACAACTTTTTAGAGAAAATTACAGTTTCCTAAGAATTATTGCAATGATCTAAAGTGAACTTCAGAGGCATATAGCCTTCAATTTCTCCCTTCCTCTTTCTCTTCTTGCTTTCGGCTGCTCCCTTGGCCTTCTCCATGAGTTCTTCTGTCAGGATCTTACAATACTCGACAAACTCACGCACCTTGGCCAGAGCGTTGCAAGGGTTTAATTCTGCTTCAGCTCTTCTTAGCTTCTTGGGAACATTTCTCACAGCTTGATTAGCTAGCCCTGCTAGCTTTGAAAATTTGCTCCTCCAAAGCTGAATCTCATCCCTTAGCTCCTTGATGACTTCTTGGTCTTCTATTCTGCCAATTAATGCCATGAAGCGTTCCTCCCAGTACTGGCTTTCTGTTTGCATTTGCCCATAAGATTCCCTTAGGTATTGGAGGTTCCTCTTCAATTCATCCGACCTTCCTTGTTCAAACTCCAAAGCTTGTTGATATTCTTTCAAGATCCCTATGATAGACTCTCTATCTCGCCTGATGTTTTCCACTTGGTTCTCCATTTCAAACTTCATCCTTTGGAATCCCTCTTTTGACTCAGCTAGCGCCTCTCTAACCATTTTCTCTTCCCTCCTTGACTTGGCATATGATTTCTTCCAGTCCCTTGCTTCCGCCACAGCCTCATTCATCTTTGAGGCGCACCTCTTTACTTCTTCTTTAGCTCCCTCCAAATGTTTCTGAATTCCCCTCTTGCTCTCTCCTTCTATTTCAAGCTTCCTATTGGTTGCTTCAATAGCGGCGGCTTGAAGAGCATTTTCATTTTCTAGCTTTCGCTTGTCTTGCATCACCTTTCCCAATCTGTTTTGCAAAGCTCTTTTCTCTTCTTCCGCTCTTGATAAGGCCAACTTAACCTCTTCTAGTTCTTCAATTAGGGGAACGTGGGGTTCTGGTATTTTCTCTTCAAGTGATGGCATTCCCTGGTTGGACGATCGAGTTTCCTTAATCCTCTTTTCTAGCCATTGAGTGAAGGAGATAGCAGTGGTCCTTTTAGATAACTCGCCCTTGTTTTTCCGCACTACGGTTTCCCAAGCTTGCAAGACTCGCCGAAGTAAGTCCTCGTCTTTAGGGATCCCGTCATGGAGGTAAAAACGGAACAACATAGCTTCGGAGGGTGAGTCCCGCATAGGGTACCCGAGTTGTCTCAAGGCCAAAGACGGGTTATAGTTGATGCATCCTTGTGTTCCCATGAGAGGAACGTTCTGGAAACTGCCACATTGGAATATCACTGAGGGTCTATCTTCCCAAAACTTGTGCAAGTACCACCGAATTTGAAGCGCATCAATGTTCTTAAGAGTATCCTTCCACTCCTGAGGGCTCATAGTTTTCGGATTGCAACCCAAGGTGTAGGAAAGCAGGTCCCCAACTTCACTTTTGTTAATACACACATGACTGATCAACCAAGCGTATAGCACAGGGAAGGAACAACACATCTTATCCTTTCGGAACTCATGATGGCGGGTGAAGGCACGATAGGTCTCGGCGAGAATAGCGGGAACCGGGTTGATGAGACTTTTTGCACTCTTGAAAGCTAGGAACACACCAACAGCGGTTTCATCTATATGTTTCTCAATCTGAGGGAAAAGAACAATGCCGAAGATGGTCAAAGCTAGTACTTGCTTGAAAGAAACCCAATCATTTGATGCTACATAACTAGTCATCAAACTCTCAAAGTACTCCTGAGGAAACCCAAATATCTTGTTACGCTTAACTTTGTGGGACCGCACTTCTTCTACACTGATTTGTAACAAGGAAGCAAACTTCTCATCTGAATAATACTGCCTCTGATACTGGTAAGGTCTAGCCTCTGAGCGATCAAAACCCAGAATCTTCTCATACTCCTCTAGGGTAGGTGCCATTTGGAAGTTCTTGAAAAGAAAACATCTAATCTCAGAGTCGTAGAACCAACATAGGGCGGCGATGGCGCTCTCTTGTACTTCTAACTGTAATAACTTGCGGATGTTCCCATAAGTCTTGTCGAAGGACCGAAGCTCAATAGGACCTAATAGGGAAGCATACTTCTTCAAACTAGTTACATCAATCATCTTTACAATGGGGAACCTCGAATTGAATGCGGTTTTGCCTTTGGATTCCATGTTGCTTCTTACACGCCTATGACAAGATTCGATGTTATGTTGCGATCTCCGGCAAACAAACTTTAATGCATGGAGAATGCCAATGATGAAAGTTTTTTTTTTTTTTCAAAATTTTGTTAGATGCAAATGCAATGGTGCGAAATGATGTGAATGCGAAATGATGTGAATGCGAAATGATGTGGATGCGAAATGATGTGTCATTTACATAAAATAGGGTAAGAAAATAAGGATATTATTTTCTACGATTTCTGAAATAGAGTTTAAGAAAAAGGAATGCCTAAACTAATGCAACAAACAAAGGCGTGCTGAAACACCCCTTTTTCTACCCAACGGTTTATAAAAAAAATATCAGAGTTTTTCGCGCCAAAAGAGTGTCACATTTTTCGAACCGGAAAACCACTTCGCAAACAGAGTACTTTAATTATAACTAACTTCTTTTCAAAAACATGCAGCGGAAATAAAAAGGTTTAACTTGGCAATCATACTTCAAAAGGTTTACAACTTAGAAAGGCATATACATAACACATAAGGAAAGACACAAGGACAACCCTCCCGAGTGCTACGTATCAGAGCCGACTCGACCATACTAGAAGAAGAATCTCTAGCCACCTTCAGTCACCGTCACCTGCAGGTTGCCGACATACGAGGCAACACGACGCAGTAGGGTGAGTCTCACTACATAGATAATAATAGATAAAACAAGAAACACAGTATAATAGGCACACCAGGGATACCATCAATTTACTACACCAATAATACAGTTACACCAAATCCAGTTACGCCGAATACTGTTACACCAAAGTACCGTCACACCAAATACAGTTACACCCGGAATACAGTTACACCATTAGTTTAAGAAGACGCAATCAAACACAGGTAGTGTATGCAATGTATGAAATGCAACCCAAAACTCCACTGGGCATATGCATGTGGATCCATTCACCAAAATTGCCTTGAGGGCATTCACCAAACACCAAAATATTTTAGGAGGCCGAGGCCTATTCACCAGAAATGCATATGATTATGCGACACCATGACTATGCACCATGACACCAAACACCGAATGATGTATTTATATTGCTCACCCATAATTTATATACTCACCAATCACCAAGATATATTCACCATTAATATGCATCATAAACATCACAATCACCTCACGACATCGTCATAAACGTATTTATATTGCTCACCAATAATTTATATACTCACCAATCACCAAGATATATTCACCATTAATATGCATCATAAACATCACAATCACATCACGACATCGTCATAAACATCACCTTTACATTATTAGCCAGTTAGTACAGTTTTTAGAAACAACCCGAATGGTTCCCAGACTGGACAGATTCTGTCCTTCCACTTCAAATCACTCTAAACTGACTTACACTTGACCAAATGGAACAAAACCTTAGCCTTAACAAAAGCAATTTGAGTATAGTTTCTAATGGAAAAAGAATCGTTCAAATCAGAGTTCAACTGAAGACACAAGACCTGAAACACTGAACCTATACCTAGTTTAAGTCCAGAAATTTGACCTGACTTGGGACGCTCATAACTCAAGCTACACTACTCCAAATTTAACCAAACCAGTGCCAAAGTGACCAAAATTAAGTCTGTTTTCTAACAAAAAAGGTCCCATAATTTTTTGACGAACAGAAAGTTCCCAGTTTTAAAAATACCGAACCTATGTCCAGAATGCTTCCAGAATATTACCCTAACTTGTGGAATTCATAACTCGATCTTCACAGCTCCAAACGCAACCAAACCAGCGTCAAATTAACAAGCATTCAATCAAGTTTTCGAAATGACAAACCACGTAATTTTTCAATTTGTAAAACGTTCTCAGTCACTGAAATACTAAACCTATGTCAGAACATCTCAAAACAGTGAATTCAACAACACAAACAACCATCACACTTCAGCCACATATAGATATTATAAACATCAACAGCAATTTAAACAACTACTCCTAACACCTAGTACCCATGATTTCGTGGTTTATAAATTATTAACTATGAACGAGAGCCCCCTTACCTCATAATTGAAGAACTCGAATCCTTAGGCTTAGAAACCTTGAGAAACCTAGCTTTTCTTCTCTCTCCTCTTTTCTTTCTTGGTCACGAACTCGTCTCTTTCTTTTTCTCTATGGAAGCCACGAAATTCCTCTCCTTTTCCTTGCCTTGGCCGCCACTCCTTAGCTCTCACTCTCTCAAAAAATCTAATTTTCTCAACTAATGAAACCCTAACTTAAAAACTCCTTATTTATAGGCTCACTTAACCAATCATGGGCTTTCTTAGTTTATGACTTAATCATGGGCCTCCACTAACACCTCTAATTCGCCACCACCTACCCACATATACTAACAACTAATTATTTCTAATATTCTATCACATAAAATCCCTAAATAATTATTCCTATCATTTTATTTTATTTTTCTCAAACACAAACCCTAGATAATTAATTAAATAAATTAACTAATTATTTTGGGCTGTTACAACTCTCCCCCACTTAAAAGAATTTCGTCCTCGAAATTCATAAGCTAAACATAAAACAACAAATACAACACACAAGCAAAGCACAGAGTTCACCCAAGAAAAAAAAAAAAACATAACAAGCAATACAATACTAGTAGGAGCATCTCCCCCACTAGTTCTCTTACCATTGGCAACTTTTGATGTACCTGCAACGCAAACATTGGTTAGCACTAAAAAGACAACAGTTGGTCGCTAACCGACACAACGACTCGATGACTTGGCCGGACGGACCAACCATTGCTCTGATACCACTAATGAAACACCCCTTTTTCTACCCAACGGTTTATAAAAAAAATATCAGAGTTTTTCGCGCCAAAAGAGTGTCACATTTTTCGAACCGGAAAACCACTTCGCAAACAGAGTACTTTAATTATAACTAACTTCTTTTCAAAAACATGCAGCGGAAATAAAAAGGTTTAACTTGGCAATCATACTTCAAAAGGTTTACAACTTAGAAAGGCATATACATAACACATAAGGAAAGACACAAGGACAACCCTCCCGAGTGCTACGTATCAGAGCCGACTCGACCATACTAGAAGAAGAATCTCTAGCCACCTTCAGTCACCGTCACCTGCAGGTTGCCGACATACGAGGCAACACGACGCAGTAGGGTGAGTCTCACTACATAGATAATAATAGATAAAACAAGAAACACAGTATAATAGGCACACCAGGGATACCATCAATTTACTACACCAATAATACAGTTACACCAAATCCAGTTACGCCGAATACTGTTACACCAAAGTACCGTCACACCAAATACAGTTACACCCGGAATACAGTTACACCATTAGTTTAAGAAGACGCAATCAAACACAGGTAGTGTATGCAATGTATGAAATGCAACCCAAAACTCCACTGGGCATATGCATGTGGATCCATTCACCAAAATTTCCTTGAGGGCATTCACCAAACACCAAAATATATTTTAGGAGGCCGAGGCCTATTCACCAGAAATGCATATGATTATGCGACACCATGACTATGCACCATGACACCAAACACCGAATGATGTATTTATATTGCTCACCCATAATTTATATACTCACCAATCACCAAGATATATTCACCATTAATATGCATCATAAACATCACAATCACCTCACGACATCGTCATAAACGTATTTATATTGCTCACCAATAATTTATATACTCACCAATCACCAAGATATATTCACCATTAATATGCATCATAAACATCACAATCACATCACGACATCGTCATAAACATCACCTTTACATTATTAGCCAGTTAGTACAGTTTTTAGAAACAACCCGAATGGTTCCCAGACTGGACAGATTCTGTCCTTCCACTTCAAATCACTCTAAACTGACTTACACTTGACCAAATGGAACAAAACCTTAGCCTTAACAAAAGAAATTTGAGTATAGTTTCTAATGGAAAAAGAATCGTTCAAATCAGAGTTCAACTGAAGACACAAGACCTGAAACACTGAACCTATACCTAGTTTAAGTCCAGAAATTTGACCTGACTTGGGACGCTCATAACTCAAGCTACACTACTCCAAATTTAACCAAACCAGTGCCAAAGTGACCAAAATTAAGTCTGTTTTCTAACAAAAAAGGTCGCATAATTTTTTGACGAACAGAAAGTTCCCAGTTTTAAAAATACCGAACCTATGTCCAGAATGCTTCCAGAATATTACCCTAACTTGTGGAATTCATAACTCGATCTTCACAGCTCCAAACGCAACCAAACCAGCGTCAAATTAACAAGCATTCAATCAAGTTTTCTAAATGACAAACCACATAATTTTTCAATTAGTAAAACGTTCTCAGTCACTGAAATACTAAACCTATGTCAGAACATCTCAAAACAGTGAATTCAACAACACAAACAACCATCACACTTCAGCCACATATAGATATTATAAACATCAACAGCAATTTAAACAACTACTCCTAACACCTAGTACCCATGATTTCGTGGTTTATAAATTATTAACTATGAACGAGAGCCCCCTTACCTCATAATTGAAGAACTCGAATCCTTAGGCTTAGAAACCTTGAGAAACCTAGCTTTTCTTCTCTCTCCTCTTTTCTTTCTTGGTCACGAACTCGTCTCTTTCTTTTTCTCTATGGAAGCCACGAAATTCCTCTCCTTTTCCTTGCCTTGGCCGCCACTCCTTAGCTCTCACTCTCTCAAAAAATCTAATTTTCTCAACTAATGAAACCCTAACTTAAAAACTCCTTATTTATAGGCTCACTTAACCAATCATGGGCTTTCTTAGTTTATGACTTAATCATGGGCCTCCACTAACACCTCTAATTCGCCACCACCTACCCACATATACTAACAACTAATTATTTCTAATATTCTATCACATAAAATCCCTAAATAATTATTCCTATCATTTTATTTTATTTTTCTCAAACACAAACCCTAGATAATTAATTAAATAAATTAACTAATTATTTTGGGCTGTTACACGGTGCCCCCGTGTCCTACAAAGGGTGGGAATCCTAGGGTCTAAAGTCGACGAAAGAGGTAATCCTCCCATGTAGGTTCTAATCACTTCCTTACAGTGGCAACCAAGAGCTAAAGTCCCTCTCATGATGGCACCCACAATCGTAGAAAGCTACCGAGTGTGAGGTATCATGACAAAGCGTACTCTTGGGCGGAACTTTCATGAGAGCCATACAGACAAAGGTATACGAATGGCAGTCACTAATCGTTCCCACTCTCCTAGGTTTTTGTTCAGACCTTGGGTTTTAGGCCCCACTCAATGTTCACAAGCATAGGATGTGAAGTGTGTGTCGAGGGCACAACACCTAGGAATAACTACCCTTCCCCACCTGCAAATGAAAATCCAGAGCAGTCCAGACAAATAGTATGTTGTTTATCCTAGGGTTCAATATCGATCCAATATAAACTAATCTAGGGTGCCAATAACAATGCACTGCTTACCTCAAGAAAGGGAGCAAAGAAGAAGGGGACATGATAAGAAAGGGGAAGAAATACAAGAGGGAACTAAGCAAAGAAATAACTATCTATTGCTTTAAACAAAAGCAAACATAGAAGAAGAATGCACATGGGCGCAACATGCTTATGAAAAAGAAGAAGAATAGAGGCAAAGCAAGATATTCAAATCAATCATATAAACCACACATTTAATTAATTAGGCTTGACCCACTTTTAAAAAAAATGTTTTTTTTAATGTCCCCAGTGAAGTCACCAGCTGTTGCACCCGAAAAAGTCCCCGAGGGAGAACCTTCCTCGTTTACAACTTTTCTAGAAAACAATGAAGCCGCCACCAATACTTATTTAAGGAAAGTATTAGAAAAACCCTTTTTTAGAAAGCGATTGGTCTTTGAAAATTGAGAGTTTTGGGTTCGGGGGTCGGTTACGCGCGGGGAAGGTATTAGCACCCCACACGTCCTCTCTACTGAGAGGGAACCTTTAATTAAATGTGTGGTTTTAAGTGTTGATTTGAAAAATATCTAATTTACCCTTTTTATTTCTTATTGGGAATGAATTAGAGAACTTAATAAAATTTTTTATTTTTGGCGCTTGACAAGAGTTAGCCTCTCGCTCCTACGTATCTCCCGGTGCGATGGAGAATTCAAAGCTACGTAGTTCTTGTTTGGAAAACGGTTTTTGTTTTTTATCTTGTTTAATTGCGAAAATCGAGCTTTCATGATGATCAATTGAGCAAGGGCTCCAAGTGATCACTACTAGCACTCCATTGTTAATAATCATGCAAGCGGAGGCTTCGCAAGACCACAAACAAAGCTTTTTTTTTTGATTTAATGAAAGTCTTTAGGAAAACTTAGGCATTCATGATGATCAATTGAGCAAAGGCTCCAAGTGATCACCACTAGTACCTCGTTGTTAATAATCATGTAAGCAAAGGCTTCACAAGACTATTAACAAAGTTTTTTTTGATTTATCAGAAACTACTTTGTCTTGAAGAGGATTAAATTAAATTAAAAACGAGAAAGGGGGTGAAATGGTAAAGTGGGGTGGAAATTACAGGAGGGTTGTATTATTAAAACTGGGGTGCAGTTAACGAGCCCAGTTCGTTTTTTTGTAAACTGGCCTGTCTTTGAAAATAGGCTTGCGAAGGGAGGTGCATAATGAAACTGGGGGTGTGCGAATAGTAATCTGTTGCTTTTTTTTTTAAAATTTTCTCTTTATTTATATTTTTAAAAACAGAGAAAAAGATGGGAGAGGTATAAAAGGGGAAATTAGGGTTTTTCTTCTAAACCTAATTTCATTTCCTTCCTCTTGCTGCGCCGCAGCACGTGCCTCGAGAGAGAGAGATTTGCGAAAGTTTCGCATGAGAGAGAGGGCGAAGTTTCCGGCGAGAGAGAGGGCGAAGTTTCCGGCGAGAGAGAGGGCGAGGGTTGTGTTGACTCCCAGTCATATGATATAAGTTAGGCATTTTTAGGACCAATTGTGCAGGGTTTTTATTGTATAACAGTCATTATCTGGGATTTAGTTCAGTTTTAGATCATTGTAGTAGGAAGTTCAATTGTAAGTTATTCCTTCACTTTTGGAGCTAAATGGACTTGAAGACCTCTTAATTGGTTGTGGCATCTTTCGGCGAACCAGACACTTGCCCGGAAATGCAGCAATCTAGAGGAATTTTGGTAAATCAGAACTTTCTGTCATTCTTCGCGTCGCGACCAGGAGGGTTCGCGACGCGATGTGGAGGAGTCTTTACAAGCCAAAACTTTCTGTCATTTCTCGCGTCGCGACCAGGAGGGATTCGCGACGCGACCTGGAGCAGTTTTGCGAGACCTGAAGTTTCTGTCATTTGTCGCGACGCGACGGCCACGGGCCGCGTCGCGATGGTGCGTAAAAATTAGGGTTTTTAAAGCTGTTTCAGGAATTTTGCAAGACACTTCGTTTTTGGGGATTGGAGCTACGATTTGGAGCAGCTGGAGGTGCGAATTTGGAGCCTTCTCACCACTTGGGAACAAGGGATTGAAGGTTCTAAATGTCTTCCTTTATGTTTGTTTTCTATTCTATGTTGGTTTCCACCCTTAGGATGATTTGTAACTAATTCTTTAGATTAGGGAGAGATGAATCTCCCAAACCTATCATGTGAACCATTGATTTAGTTAATTCAGTTGTTATTCGATTTGCTTGTCTAATTACCTATGTTCTTAACGCTTTTTAATTACATATGATAATTGCGATGATCCAGGCTAGTGATTGCATAGGGATATGAATTAGTAGCTGGAAATTGGGTATTTAGATCACATGCTAGTAATCACCATAGGAATATGTGATAGCTTATGTGAATTCTTATTAATTCTTAATCTTAATGCGTTACCCTCTGGCATGACTCACCTAAGGAATTAGGGTAACTCTTAGGGTAATAGGGGTCTTGAGACAAGGAATTGCCCTTGACCTAAATTGGTGAATTGAATCTAGAAATTGAATAATTAACTTGAATTGGCTGAGGTTCATGTGATAGGCGAGGTGAGAGGATTCGATCCCTAGTCGTTTTTCTTGCATTATTAATTCACGTTCGTATTCTGTTACCAAATACTCGACTAATCACCTATCTACAATCTACGAATTTACAAATTTGCTATTGTTGTCAACGCGCAATCCCTGTGGATCGACGGGTTCTTACCGATAAATTGTATTACTTGCGACAATTGGTACACTTGCCAAATTGTTAACAGGTTCGAGAGAGAAGGCTTCGTGGAAAATGAGAGGGAGAACGAAAATAGGAGGAAGAGAAAAGACGGTGGAACTCGCGCCGTTTCCGGTGACGATACGCAAGGGGGAGACGGCGTGCCCGGTGATGGTGGCGACGAAAACAGAGACTTCGGCGGAAGTGTTGGTGACGAAAACGCACAGGCTTCGACTGAAGGAGCTTTCGGTGATGATGGAGAGATCCTGACGGAGGAGGACGAGGAGACGGTGAGAGCTATGGGGAGGTTCGTGACGGTTTACGGCCCACGACCACCGTTTACGGTGGTCGAACTCTAAGGGGTGAGTTTCGGTTTTTTTTTTTTTTTTGTTTTTTACGGTTCTCTTCTTCTTCTCTCTGATTCTGATCTTTTTATTTTTTTATGTTTGGTTTTTGCTCCTGCTGACGGAAGACGATGGCTGATGGCTGGCGGCGTTCTATTTGGAACCAACGGTGACAGTGTTTGAACAACAGCGACAGGGCGCTTTGGGGGAGACGACCACTTTCTACGGTGGTCGGAATTGGTACGGTTCCGATTCGTTTTTTTTTGTTTCGGTTCTGATTTTTATTTATCTTTGGTTTCTGATCCCTAAATCCTAAATTCTTTACAACTAAACCTATTCGATTTTCCCCCTAATCCTAATCTCTTTTTGAAACTTAATTTTGTTACTGAGCCTATTTTAATATCCAGTTAATCATAATCGTAATTTATTTTGTATTTTAAGAAAAAAAACTAGGCCAAAAACCTAATGTATCAAACTTAAAGCAAAACTATATCTGTTCACAGCTACCAATAAACAGAATCTAAATTTTTTTGGGTTCCTATATACAATTTGGTTATGATAAAGTTACTGTTCTTAAAAGCCTAAATTGACAGAGTATAGTGATAGCCAACCTTTTTTTTCAGCCTCAGAAATTCTCCCTTTGCTTGCTGCTTCTGTTTCCTGCTACGGCTGCTGCTTATTGTTGCTGCTCCTGTTTTCCTTTTGTTTTTTAGAAATTTTGATGCTTTGTGACTAGGGTTTCCGTATAAAACCCTAATCTTTGGTTCTCAATTTCAGTGTATATTTCTGTGTGTGTGAATTGCTGGGTGTCTCTGTGTCTGTCCCCTCTGACTGTCCTTAGCTGCTCATTTATAGTAAAAACTAGGTTACGACACTAATTACCTTTGACCTATTTTTTCAGGTTTGGATCCAAGCCCATCAGCAGCTGTAGCAGCTTGGAGTGCTGCTAGGAAACCCTAATCTGCTCTTTAGATGCTCATTTTCGGATCTGGCCATTTTTGGCCCTTTTGATGTAATTTTTTGTATTTTTTTGGACATTTGGACTCCTAAACACTATTAAATTGTAAATAAAAATAAATAGAATTTTTTTTTGACATTTTTAGACTATATATATTACTCAAAATAAATGAATAGGCAAAGTAAAAATAATAAAAGAAATCGGGGCAAATACAAAAACGATATCGGACCCAACTAGACAAGTGTGTGAGAACGAGGCCCAAATAGAATAAATAAGCCCGTTGACCACTAAACGCTAAAATTATCTCAGAATCGCGTTCTTAAGCCCAAATTGAAACGACAAGCCCAATCGCGAGGAAAATGACTTTGTTAGTCCCAATTAGGTTCGACTAAATCCAAATACGAAGATTAAATTGAAGAACGCACGAAGAGATCGATCATTCGCGTGTATGCCTAATTTAAAACAACGGTATTTCGATTTAGTTGAACAGGGTAATTGAAATTGGCCAGGGTTAGTAACTGAGACGCCGTACTGATAATTCTCGTAACCACGCGACTTCAAAACACGATTTAAGTAACATAAACGACTAAAACTAGAAAAGGAAGACGGACAAAGTTGGGGTATAACAGGCGCGCACACATAATTAAGAAGAGAGAAAATGTAACATCCCCGATTCAGATAATTTCATTTATTGAAATTAGCAAGAGGTCAAGATAATTAATTAGTATAATTGACTAAGTGAATTATGTTGTACTGGTGTGCTAAAATATATTAGTAGTTGAATTGTTGATTGATTGGTGAGCTAATTGGGATTTTAAGCAAAAATACTAGGATAAGGGTATTTTCGTCTTTTCCACCCATTAATGAGTTCCAGCTGAACCACCTTCCACAAAACACCCACATATGCATTAATTAATTGTTGTATAAAGTATTGTTTGATTATGTGACTAGAAATGAATTAAGAAGGGTTTGTGGAGTAAATGGTGAACTAGGGGTATTATGGTCTTTTCCACCTCATTAAAGGAAACCATCAGCTGGGGAATCACACACATATGCTGGACATTTTCAGAATTCTAACAAACAGAAAATAGAAAGGGTTTGATAGAGGAGAGAGGAGAGAGCTAGAGGAGGAAGAAGATGAAGGGTTCTCCTCAAATTCTCATGCATGTCCCATTTTATTGCACCATTCTTCTACATTTTTCATCCTCTACTCATAGATACCAAAATTATAAGCTGATTCCCTCTTCACTTCCATTCACCATTTTCGAATGCTAGCAAGCTTGGCCATCAATGGAGTTCTCATCTTGCATGTTGATGTCAAAGCACCAAAAGTGAAGTCTTAAGCCTTGCATGTGAGTTTGATGCAACACTAGTGTGCATTACCACCCACATTTCGAAATTTCTAGAGAGTATGTGTAGTTTGGTTCTGTTTTGAGTGTTTGGAATCCATTTTGGAGCTCAAATTCGTGGTTATTAATGGTTGAGGTTGAAGATACAAGCTCAACTGAAAATCTGCAAGAAACCCGTTTGAATCATCTTCGGTGTTTACCTTATATCTCTCTGTACACAACTCATCTGAACGTGATTTTTGCTTATTCAGAAACTAGACACAAAATGCTTCAACATAGACACAAGAATCATCTGATGTCATTAGGTATGGAGGGAGATATCGTGTCCACAACTTTCGTTTCTAAATCAGTCACAGTTTTGACCCAGTCCCCTCGTTTTAGCCATAACTCTCTCAATACTGGTTGAAACCATTTGAAACCTTAACCCTCAAAAACTAGACAAAATTCCCTACACATTAGGCACTGGTTTGGATAGTTTTAGTTAAGAATTGACTACGTTATGCGCACTCCAAAATTGCTCCCAGATGCTGTCCAGAAATGGTTCAAATTGAAGCGAGAGTTCGAGTACGGGGATCGTTTGAGTGTTACTTTGTCGGTGTCTTCATACGAAATATCGATTGTTTGAGGATTCGACACTTCGGTGAGTGCTATACTCGCTTAGAGATGTTTGTCATTACTGAGTTTATATGTTTCGAAGTCCATATGTCGCGTTCTATTTCAAAATCGGATCGAGTCAAAAACCGCTTTTAACGAAATCACTTTTAACGATAATTTATACGATTGATTGATTGGCATGATAATTGTTTGAATTGATTGATGTATTGATTGTTGCCTGGACTGGAATACTATTTGTTGTATTAGGATATCGATCGGAATGAAATTTGGAATCAAAACGGAATGGAAAAGTACACGAAAACAACAATTTCTGGGTTACTGATGAACACGCACGGATTGTGCGCCCCCAGTGGCACGGATCGTGCGTCTTGTTCGCAGGTGGCCTGTAAGGTTTTAAAAACATAGCACGGACTGTGCGCGTTAGGGCACGGATCGTACGTACCAGACGCATGTGTTTTTTCAAAAACTTTGAAAACACGCACGGGTCGTGCGCCTCCAGGGCACGGACCGTGCGTGAGCTTCTGTCACCCATTTTCAAAATACACCTTAGTCCATTCCAAATGATTCCAAGTTCCTTTTAATCATTTCCCCAAGGTTGTACAATGATTGTAATGTAAAAATACCATGAAATTGAGTGTGTTTGAGATAAAATTCTTAAGCTTTGAAAGTCATGAAAAACCGTACATTAGCAAACGCGAGCGTACACAAGACAAGATAAGATAAAGGACTATAGTCCAAACAAGCCATGTTAAGATAATTGATTGTAAGTTTATACAAGTTATATATAAACTCTCAATCCATGTAAAGACAAGTCAAGTTACTTTCCAAAATGAAAGGAAGAATTACTTTCTCTAAAAAGAAAGGTAGAATGGCATACATATAATAATATATGTATATCAAGGGTGACGACCCTAAGGATTAGCATACTAGGGGAGAGGAAGTCATGAGCCCCAAAACCTAGGCCCCATGAGGTTTGCCCGCTAATTAGTGGTTAGTGGATTGGGTTCACCAAAAGCCAAAGAATAACCGGATAAGATAGGCTCGAGGTGTTGTGCTAAGTTAAAGAAAGGATAAGACATGAATTGTAGTCGCTTATTAGGGCTACAAGAAGAAATAAAGAAACATAACGTGTAGTCGCTTATTAGGGCTACGGGTTAGAGGAAAATATGTCCACATAGTCACTTATTTGGGCTATGAGTTCAAAGAATAAAAGCATAAAGGACCGCTAGAGTTAGTAAGGGGTCTCGATAGGACTCACCGAGATAATGTTTATCTCACCCTTTATTATTGTGGTTTTTACAGAGAAACAGGGGAAAGCAAAGGCCAAGAAGCACGGTTAGCTGAGATGACTCACGGAGTTATCGGAGAAAGCAGTTTTAAGATTTTGCCTTTTCCCTATTGTTGTATTTGTATTACCGATTATATAACTATTACTTGCTAACAGTTGTAAATCGTTTCAGCTACTTATGTTTTGGGTATCGAACACCAGGATTGTATAAGTTTTAAGTCATGAGACTTAAGTACTTGGTTAAGTTTAACGAGGTTCATGGAATCATTTGATAATTATTTATCGAAAGTTTTTAGTTGTGTTCAATATTCAATAACTAGAAGTTACTCTGATATATGCCAAGTGGTGCACTTTGGTATTTCTACAAGCTAGAAATATCTGGGTGTTACAGAAAAGATGAAATAATTAAATGATGTGTATTTTTTTATGTATGTGTACCTAAATATCTACCTGTTGTGACGATATAGGTATTTTTCCTTTCCATTGAGGTGCGGGGAGATGAGGAACAAACATAGGGAACATACCATAAAAGAAAGAAATACTGGACTAGGTGTTTTTTTTGATAAGCAATGTTAGTGGGGGTGTGGGGATGTTAGTTTCTGGGGTTTGAACTCGGGACCTCCTTCTTGTACTCATTTGGTGCACTTCTTCAGTATCCCTTAGCTCGTCAATTGAGCTACCTACTTGGGATAAATACTGGACTAGGTGTATTCGTGAAAGGAAAAAGATCAATGTTGTTTGTTTTGACCCTGAGGATGTTCACTGCCACCAACATGGATCCTTGTTGTCAGTGGAGTGCCGGAGGGTGTGCTGGGAGTGCGATTGCATAGGGTCTCAAAATTTACGGGGCACCAAAAAAATATTTTGAGACTACTGTTAGTATCAAATTGTGATTGAAATGGAGATTGAGTATCTGTTCAAAAGCATCAAAATTCGTAGAAAGAAACACTATAATGAAAGTCTATTTGAATGCACACAATTAAACCCCAAGTCTGGCTAATGAGTCTTTTAAGATTCATTATTTTTTATACATGGATCGGGTAAAGTGCTCACTGTAGCGACCGAAAAATCCGGGTGAGGATTCCTCGAAAGGTTCAAAAATGAAGCCGCCACCAAAATTTAGTTTAAGGGCAAACATTGGAAAATCCCTTTTGGAATGGATAAGGGTCCTTGAGACCAGATAAGGGTTCGGGAGTCGGTTATGCGTGGGGAAGGTATTAGCACCCCACGACATCCTTCCTAAGGAAGGTTACCTGCTAACTAGTTGTAGGAAAGAATATTAATTTTGAAAATGTTTATTTTACCCTTTTATTGTGAAAAAAAGAAAGAAGAAAATTGATATTTTATTTGAATTTAAGAAAGGGATTATTTAGGAAAAGACTAAAAAAGGTTTTTTTATTAGTGCAATTGACAGATGTGGGCCCCCATCTGCTCCTACGTATCTCTTGGTAGAGAATCAAATCACACGTAGTTCTTGGTAGAAAAATGTTTGTTGGTTGGTATTTTTTTATATAGGGATCTTAGGACTCCTGAGTGATCAGTTCATTTGTCCTAAAACGATGACTAACCTGACTGTACAGTCGGCTTAGTCCCCTACTTTGTGAAAATAGAGTTTTTGGAGTTTGGAAAATGGTTTGAAGTGTGTTTGTTTGATTTTATTGGAATAGGGGTTTTAGGATTCCTGAGCCGTACGGCTCATTTATCCTAGAACGCTGACCAACCCGTCTGTACAGTCGACTTAGTCCCCTAATTTGAGAATTTGATTTGTGGGAAGAAACGTGTTTGTGTTTATTTTAATTTAGAAATTTGTTTGTTTTAAATAGGGATTTTAGGCCATGATCCGTAACGGTTCATTAGTGACCTAAAAAGCAGACTAACCCGACTGTACAGTCGACTTAGTCCCCTATTTATATTTTTTGAAAATGAAATATTCATCTATTTATTTTTTATATATTTTTTTGTAAAAGAAATTGTTTTGAAAAGAAATAAATAAGAAAACGAAAAGGGGCTGCATTAATAAAACAGGGGTGCAGTTTGCAGACGGGAGTTGTATTATTAAAACTTGGTGTGAAAAGCAGAGCCCAACTCGTTTCTTTTGTGGTCTGGTCCACGAGTTCATGGGCTCCCAGGGGGATGTATGGAGTAAAACGTAGGATGCCATTAGTAATCAGAAATAAAAAAATTTAAAAAACAAATAATAGCCCAACACACTATAAAAGGGAAACCAATTTCTGAAACCCTAATTTCTCTCCTCTTCACATCCAGCTGCACCGTTTACGAAAATAGGGAGAGAGAGTGATGCGCGAAATTTGCGGTGGAGAGAGGGCGTGACTTCCGGCGACGAATATGGAGGGAGAGGGTTATGGAGACGGTGAGAGAAACGCGAAAGGAGGAAGAGAAGGGCGTGGTGACCGGCGGAGATGGGGATGACGACGGGCGGTGGTCGTGGTGTTTGCGGCGGCGGTGATGGACGGTGTTGACAGTGTTCAACGACGGCGACGGAAACACGGAGACTTCGACGGAAGTGGTGGTGATGAGGACGCGAAGGCTTCGACGGATGGGGGGCTTTCGGTGGTGATGGGTAGAGTCTGGCGGAGAAGTGGGAGGAAACGGAGAGAGCTGCGGGGATACTCGCGGTGGTTTACGGCCAACGACCACCGTCTACGGTGGTCGGACTCTAAAGGGGGTGAGTTTCGTTACTTTTGTTTTTTACGGTTCTCCTCTTCTTCTTTTTGATTCTGATCTTCTTATTTCTGACGTTGTTTTTTTTTGTTTCTCTGGGAGGACAAGGACTGATGGGAGGACGAAGGCTGACGGCGGTGGCCTTCGGTGATGATGGAGCATTAACGGTGGCTCGCGACAGTTTGAGGCAGAACGGCCACCGTCTATGGCGGCCGGATCTAACAGGTAAGGTTTCGGTTCTTATTTCTTTTTATATTTTTTCCTTTTCCTAATCTGTTCCTTCACATGCCTCTGTTTTTCTTGTTTTTTGATTTATTTATCAAAAGGAACTCTAAACCCTAATTTATTACCACTAGCAAATATTTCTATTAATTGCTAATTTTGTTTTCTAAAAACTAATTCTGGAACCCTACGTTTTCTGACACTTATTTTCCCTAATCCTAATTTATTTACGGCATCAACGAAACCTAAGCTGAAGCGTTTGATTATTTTTAATCGTATATACTGTTTGGACCTATTGTTGATTACAGTTTATTAGAAAAACTTATTTACAAATTAGACTCTATAAAATCCCAAATGAACTAACCTCTTGTCCAGCTTCTGATTATTCTCTATTGTCTGCTCTGCTACTGCTTTGCCTCTGCTGCTGCATCTCAAACCGCTACTGTTTCTGTTTTAGGACTTTGTGATTAGGGTTCCAGTGTGGAACCCTAACTTTTTTGCTCTGATTTTCTCTGTATTTCCGTCTGCCTTTTCTCTTTGATTCAAGCTTGTTTTTATAGGCAAATTTCAGGTTTAGGAAATTAATTTCTGGTTCTAATTTGATTTGTTTTCCTATTTCAGGTATTGGACTCTTGGGCAACAAGAATTAGCCCATGGATCTGTTGCTGTTGCCATTTTTTGTGTTTTCGTTTTTTTCTGATTTTTTTGTATTTTCGTTTTTCTATTTTTTTGTGTTTTTTAGAATTTGTTTTGTAATTTTGGATTATTGTAAATTAAATTTTAATTCGGATTTTATTATATTTTGGGTTTTAAACTGCTATTTTGGACAGATTTATTGTTTTTTGGCAAAGATGGAAGAGAATAATTAAGTTGGGCCAAGCCCAATCAAAACTAAACATAGGCCCAATTAGAACAAATTTTTAAGATCAGGTCCAATCTAGCCACATAGGTCCATTTAGGCAAACATTAGACATAAGCCCATTTTTTAAAAAAAACTGGTTCAAAACGCTAAGCGTAAGCCCAATTAGGCAAGCTAACGAAGATAGACCCAAATGGTTGAACATAGGTCCAATTGGACAATTTGGTCCGACTTTAAACAAAACAGCGTTTGAAATGTCATGGGCTTGTGACACGGGGCTAAAGCGATTATGATAAAAAGACCGGGCAAAATTAGGATATAACACTCACATAATAAAATATTTGAGCAATATAGCACATATGAGGAGATATTGAGATTTTTGTTTAGTATGGAAAGACGTAGGTGATTCTCTGAAGAGAACTTGAAATTATCTTGCATAAATCTTGAAACTTATTTGGAACATGGTAATTATTTTTGATATTGATGGTGAAACTTTATTTGAAGAATTAAGAGTCGTCGGAGAGGTTTTAACACAATTGAGTCAATATCAAGTTTTATGATATTGAGTTCTCTTAAGAGATTTTGTTGTTTTCCTAATGCATTCTTAACTTATAGAATAATATTAACCATCTCTGTTACTATTGCATATGCAGAGAGGAGTTTTCAAAATTAAAATTGTTGAAAGGCTAAATTATAGTTTTTGTCTCCCTATTTTCAAAAATTCAGATATTTGGTCCCCCTATTTTAAAATTCTAACATTTAGTCCCATTGTTTTAAAAAACTTAGAACATTTAGTCCAATGAGGGATTTTTTTTTGCTAAGTTGGCCTTCTGTCAAAAAAAAATGTTCACGAGGGTTTTAAATAAATTACGTGGAAGTTGACTTAGCTTGCGCACATTATTTAATGATACCACATAATCAATCCACATAAGATTAATATATTTATAATAATTAAATTAATTAAATAAACTATATTATTACTATTAATTAACACATCTATCTAATCCAATCTAATCTATCTAATATCTTTAAACAATATGCAAATGAATTTTTTTGACATTTTTCTAGGCCGTCACGTGTCCATTTTTTGGACATTTTAGATATTTCGCCACTAAAAGACAAAACGACACAGTTTTTTGCAGCATAAAAAGTCAGAAAAAAAACTATAAAAAGTAGGGGGGAAAAGCTGCAAAACGCAGCCTGACAGAATTTTTTAAAAAATATATTTTTTCTCTTTTTTTAAATCATTTTGTGTCAAAAATCAATATTTAAATAAACTTATTTAAATAGAATTTACGATAATATGCTCAAACTACTAAAACTAATTAACTTAACCACTACCAATTGTCAAAAAAAATTCTCCCGCTAGCAAAAATTAATCATTGCATTAAATTTATGAAGTTAATATTAAATGATGTAGAATTTACTATTTACTATAATCTACTCAAACTACTAAAACCAATTAATTTAACCACTAACAATTGTAAAAAAAAACGATACCGCTACCAAAAATTCTAAATTAATTTTTCCTAAAAAAAATCAATAATTAAATCTCATTTGCTTTTTTTGTGAGCCGCATGAGAGCGGCAACGAGAGCAGCAACGGGAGTGCCAACGGAAGCGCCAACGAGAGCGGCAACGAGAGAGGCAACGGGAGCGCCAACAAGGCTGCATATTTTATATTAAAAATCAAGAATCTACTCTCTTTTTTAACTTATTTTTAGTAAAAAATCAATAAACTACATAAAATTTAGTAAATTTATATTAAATTATGTAGAATTTACTATTTACTATAATGTACTCAAACTACTAAAACCAGTTAATTTAACCACTACCAATTGTCAAAAAAAAAGTAATACTACTAACAAAAATTTCAAAATAATTTTTCCTAAAAAAGCAAAAAATCAAATCTCATTTGTTTTTTTGTGAGCCGCACGGGAGCGACAATTAAAGCAGCAAAGTTCTTCTTCTTCCAACAACAAGAACCCTAAAACAAATTTCAGAATCGTAACTCATAAATATCCAGAACTCTTAAGAGTATCCCTCAAACAAACACTCAAGGTTCGGAAATTGAATTCCTACTCACAACTCCCAAGATTATCTCTGGGATTTGTTTTGGTTTTGTTTAGTTCAGGTTAAAGTTTTAGTGTATTTAATTTGTTTTTGGTTTTAATTTTTTACTAAATAAATAATGACATGGCATGCTCATGTGGCTCATTAAATGACATGGCAACCAAGTGTGATGCTTACATCAGGCGCCACATGATTTAATGACAGTCACATCAGCATTTTTTTGGCAGAAGGCCAACTCAGCAAAAAAAATGAAAAATTGCTCTTTAGACTAAATGTTCTAAGTTTTTAAAATTGGGGGACCAAGTGTCTGATTTTTAAAATAAGGGACCAAATGTCTTAAATTTTGAAAATATGGGGACTAAAATTATAATTTAGCCTTGTTAAATCGTATTGCATTCTATAGTGTCGCAAAGCAGATTAAATTGGACACCAAATTCAAATTTCGCGCAAAATACTCAAAATTTCAGTTGTGACAAATGTTGGAGAGGGGCAGAGAAGAGGAATCAATACTAAGAAGTGAGATAATCAGAGGAAGAGGGATATCATGCCAATTTTTTTTCCAAAAATCTCTAAACTCTTCCAAACTACAGGAAGTTTGAGAAAAGGAGAGACAAAAATAATGAGATGAACAACATTTTAATTTTCTAAGGGGAATCGTAAATCAAAAGTGTTATGTGTGATAAGGATCATAATGGATCGCACAAACTAGAACCCCCATTTCTCTCACTCTTTCACCTTCGCTGTTATTGTTGTTGTTCGAAACCCAAAATCGCAAAAACTAGAAGGAAAAAAACTAGAAGAAGAAGAAGAAGAAGAAGAAGAAGAAGAAGAAGAAGAAGAAGAAGAAGAAGAAGAAGAAGAAGAAGAAGAAGAAGAAGAAGAAGAAGAAGAAGAAGAAGGTGTTATTGTGTTCAAGATGATGGGTTGAAGATGATGACTGAGAGATTTTTTTTTAAGTTTCTAGGTTTCTGTATCGGATGAAAGGGAAGAAGATGAAAGTGTTCTTGTTATGTTTAAAATTTTAAAAACTTAATTGTTTATGTGTAAAATGATTTAGAATTAAATAAAACATTTTATTTGTCACGTCATTTAATGAATGACACGTCACATTGGACACTTAAGGCGCTACGACAGCAGTTAACTGACAGCATGACGCCTGTTAGCTTCAATTGACGGCAGAGACCAAAATGAAACGAACATTAAAGATGAGCGACCAAATAGGATAAAAAAAAGATAAAAGACCAAAATAAAACCTAGTGCAAAGATAAAAGATCAAAAGTGCTATTTAACATTCCCAACTCTTTTCATAGACATACCATCGTCGAATACAGTTGTATTTTTTTTTTGCTTAAAAGTTCTTTTCAAGTTGTAAACATAGAGAATTTTGTTTTTCATTCTAACAACTTTTTTTGTATTTTCTTAACTATAATTTTGGTTTTTGTAATTTCAGCAGTTTTTTAATTTTGTCTTTATAATATATATATATATATATATATATATATATATATATATATATATATAGTGGTGGATTCAGAAACTTTTTTAGGGTTGGCAAAAATTAATCTAATATTTTTTTAAAAATATTATAAGAAATTTACAAAATATATAATCTCACGATAAAAAGAAACCAAATTTGGTATTTGAGAAAAAATACATACTTATTTAGTTTGTGACAAATGAAAAATATCAATTTGGTTCTCAAATATCGATCAAATTAGTCCAATTACAATAATTTTAGTGGCATTTTACCCTTTATTAGAGACTAACTTGACTAATATTTAAACTTTTTATTGGCCAAAATAATACTTTTAATTCTTAGAGAGTAATTAGGTTTCTGTATTTTTGTGTAAAAAGACATTTTTGGTATTTACTCCTAAAAACTCCAGCAAAACAGTTCCACGTATATGCTTTGTGTCTTTAGAAGATACCAAAAAAATAAACTATTCTCTTTAAGAAAATGCATTTTTGACTAATTTTTTAGAAGATACCAAAATAATAAAAATTAAAAGAAATAAAAAAAATTAATATCTACTATAGGGGGCAAAATATTTTGTTAAATCATATGTTAGAAATTATTTACATAAGAGCGCTCAGACACTACAAGAAAAATTGGACTTTTCGGCGTGCAAAATCTGCCGAAAAAGCCAAAAATCCGCCGAAAATGTGGACTTTCTGGCGCCGGTAGCCAGCTTGCGGCAAACGCTTTCCGGCGGATTTAGTGGCGCCGAAAAATCCCCCGGAAATTTTCGGCGGATAATCCGCCGGAAAATCCAAAAAAAATTCCCATGAGTTTATCCGCCGGAAAGTCCACAAATCCGCCGTTATCCGCCGGAAATTTCCTGCGGATTATCCGCCGTAAAGTCCACATATCCGCCGGAAAAACCGTTTTTTTTTAAAAGTTAATTATTTTTAAAAAATAAATATTTTTTTTTTAAAAAATCGTTTTATTTAAAAAATTAATATTATTTTATTAGAAACTTTAATTAATTATTTTAATAAAAACTTTAATTATTGATAAAAAATAAAATTTAATAATTAATTAATTTAGTATTTAAAAAATTAAAAATTAGGAATGAAAATTAATAATTAATTTAAATAAATATCCACACAACAACAAAAATATCCATACAATAAAAAAATATTCATACAACAAAATAAAATAATCCAAAGCTACTTGGGTGGCTGCTGGTCTATGTCATCACCATGATAATAGGTATCATCAGCTGCAAGAAAAGCACTAATCGCATCGATATTAAGATCGATGTGGGGCTGCTGGGGTGACCGTCGCTGAGGTGCTGGTTTGACCGGTGGGGTGACTGCTGCTGGGGCTCCTGGTATGGCTGGTAATGCACCGCCGTAATGCTGCTGTGACTGCTGCGGCAGGTAGGATGGCATATGTGATGAGGATGGCCTCGATTGTTGAGACATCAGCTGATCCTGCAAAAATTTAAAGCGCTCCTCATTTAGCCTAGCCTGCTTCGCAGCTAGCCTAGTCTGCTCCGCAGCTACCCTAGCCAACTCCTCCATGCGCTCCTCAGCTATCCTGGCTTTCTCCCGAAGCGCCTGCACTTCCCGGTCATTTTGCTCCTGCCGCTCGGCAAACTGACGCTGGGCCTCGCTCAGTTGCTGCGTCAATTGCGTAACAGCATTCAACTCACCAGCATTGGGAACATAAGAGCGACCAGTACTCGAGGATCCAGAATGTGAAGCTGATAGACTCAGAATAATGCTTGTTCGAAAAGCAGCCGGTCCAATACCACCTGATCCTACCATACGATTACTCTTTTGGGGACCAACTGCTCTCTCCCAAATATCACGAGCTACTCTAGCCTCCTCCACTGGATCGATATCAGCTGTCCCACTGCTCTATTGTGACTGATGGTACTCAGCCAGCCCACCCTGGAAGCTCTCCTGAGAAAAATAACCCAACAAATAAATAACTATAGCAAAAAAGTAGTTTTAGTATAATATTCCTCGCCCGATATAAAGATTAATATAAATAATAAACATTAATATATAATTGTAAAAGTAGTTTTACTTGAATATTCCTCGTCCGATCTGTAGCAAACTCACCAGTGTCCTCCCGCATATGCATGTAGCGATGCAACTCAGGCAAAGTGATTGTCCTTTGTTCCCTCGCCTCCTATATATACATATTATTAATTAATACACATGAAAATGACTAGTTAATTATAAATAATTAATTAATCAAGTAATTAAGTAATAAATTTACCAAACGCTTGTGATGCGTTGCAGTATTAACACTCCCCCCTGTGTGTGTGCAACCACCTTTTTCAGAAGCACGGTTCTTCTTGGCTTTCTCACAGTAATTCCTAAATTCTGGTGTCTGCCAGTACTCCTTTAACCCAGCCCAAGTTGAGTCTCCCATATAAGATGGCTTCGCATTCTTACCGCGCGCCTCCCACAGTAATTCAGAATAGCGATGGGAACATCTCTTATGGAACACTCTCTCAACTTCTCTTTGCTGCTCTGGTAACCATGTACATTTTTCATATTTAAGAAATTTACAATAATGTTGTTAATTATAAGACAAATTATTTAATCAAGTCAATAAGATAATACACCAAATTAATTATTTCGTAGAACAACTTACCAAAAATGATTTTAACATCCTCCCAATTGCCTCTTCATCTTTTCTAACAGCCGTCCAATTTTTCCAGCTGCTGGTGATATTCTCCTTGATTGTTTTTGTGATGGCGGTAGCAGTAGCCTTCGAAGGAAGAAACCTGCATTAAAAAAAGATGAATTTTATTACACCAAATTATATAAGTTATATAAAAGGCAACAAAAATAAATTAATAAATAATAATATATATACTTACGAATCGCCAGCAGTCTCTAATATGATACGCCCATCAGTTGTATACCTCACCACCTCACGGTCAACAGTGAATGTGCGTATCCCATCAGCATCAACATCTGTCGAGGCTAAGCCTTCAGTAGCAGCAGGAATCACTGGGTCCCCTGCAGTACAAGTACTAGAACCCTCAGACCCAGGTGGTGGCAAATATCTGCCACCAGAAACAACAACACGAACAGGCTGAACACGATGCCCTAGGCGAGTAGAAGTCTTTCGCCTGCTAGTGCTGGCGGCATCACCCGTGACAGGTGGAGGAACATATGTCTCGTCATCGGATCCTGAGTGAGATGCCATGACCGTATCTAGACATATACATTTAAACAAACATTCACTAAACAAGGTTAATATAAACATACTAAACAAAAATATATAAACATACTAATTAAACAAACATAAATTACATCCTTGATTAAAAATAGGTTAACATATATTGTTGAAACATAAATAACTAATTGGAATCCAATTCATTCTCAAAATCATCATCATCAGAGGAATGAATTCTTGATACACCAATGTAGTCTGTTGCATCTTCATCAGCATCTTCTTCGTCATCAACTTCATCGCCGGTGTTTGGCTCATCACATAAACGAGTAATGGGTTCAACTTTAATCACTTCATTTACATTAGACATCTCTTCCATTTGATATGGCACATCTTCCACCGTGTCATCATTTGTCTCAATGCGACCTCTTGGTTGTTTTAATTGCGACACACCAACCACGGCTATCAGTCCGCGTTGATGAATAAGGGACATAATAGACTTGTCTCACATTTTGTCAATGACGAACGGATCATACAGTCGATATCTACCATTCATTTTAATGTCCACTGTATTTGACTTTGGATTCACCTTTGTTCCTCGAGCAGACGGATCAAACCAATTACAATAAAAAAACCACTACCTTCTGACTAAAATCTAGATGGGGGTACGAAAGTTCATATATGTGTTGAACCACACCATAAAAATCATCTTCACCTCCTCCAGTGACACCCTTCATGCACACTCCACTATTGACTGTCTCTCTGCCCTGTGTCCATTCATTGGTGTGAAATTTGTATCCATTGACAAAGTATGTGTGCCATTCTTTAACACATCTTTGAGGACCGTCTGATAAGTTCCTCAAGTGTTGGTTGGTAGGAGTTGGTGGGAGGTCATAAACATGTTGCCTAAACCACGTTGGAAAATGTGCATTTATATGAGCAGAAGATTGTTGCTCACTTATGTCCTCTGATGACAAGAATTCCCTAAAAAGAAATAATTAATTGTTACACATTTTTCTACTTTATATTAACTAATTAAGATCGATAGTTAATGTTGAGGAACATACTCAATAAATGGTTGCACCTCAGTACAGTTTATCAACACATGAACATGTGCTGAACTTAACTCTTCATCTGTTAGCCAATGAATTGACTCCTTCCCAGATGGACGACCGGGTAGACAAAAGACAGACAAAGCTAAATGATGTCTAGGCCATTCAGTATCCATTTCATTTCGACTGCTTCCATGAGCAAACTCATTCTTGAAATAATAAGAATAAAAATGTGTTGTTTCACGGTGTAAGTAAGAAGAACATATCGATCCTTCAACTCTAGCTTTGTTTTTCACCGATCTTTTTGAATCACCCATGAACCTAGAGAAAATGATATTAGTTAACATAATAATCATATATTTTAAACTTGTTTCTTATATTATAAAAATGGCTAAATAGCACTTTTGGTCCTTTATGTTTGCTCCAGATTTCACTTTGGTCCTTTATCTTTTTTTTTTGGTCCTTTTTGGTCCCTCATGTTTCGTTTTTGTTTCATTTTGGTCCCTCACGTTAGTTTTGACTAACAGACGTCACGCTGGCAGTTAACTGCTGACGTGGCGTCCGTTATTCATTAAATTACGTGGCAATTCATTAAACACATCAGCATTTATATTTTTTTAAATTTTAGAAACACAATTAACAAATAACTAAAAATATTAAAACTAAAACTAAATCCATTTCCTCTCATCTCCTCCTTCATCACTGCTTCTTCGTTCTCTCTTCGTCTCCCACCAGCTTCATCTCTCTGACGTTTGGTTTATTTTTTCATTTCCCCCTTGTTTCTTCGTTTACACTGTACGCAATAACATCACAACTCTCCTCTTTCTTCTTCCCCCCTGTTTCGGTATCTATTTTCCTGTTTAGAAGACCAGAGAGAAAGAGAGAGATGGTGAATTAATATCCTCAATCCCCATCATCAGAGAGACATCCTCATATTCTTTTCCCCAATTTCAAATCTTCTTAGATTCATCCAAATCGATTCCAGATCTTCTACGATTTCAGATCTTCTACGAAAATACCCAGAAACGAAAAAAACAGATCTGGAAACGTTTTCGTTTCCTTAGATTCATGTTCAACCAAATCGTTTTCGTTTCATCTTCAACGTTTTCGTTTCATGTTCAACCAGATCTGGAAACATTTTCGTTTTCAACGTTTTGTGTTTCCTTAGATCCATCTTCAACCATATTGTTTTCTGTTTCATCTTGAAAAACAGAATTGGAAACGTTTTTGTTTCCTTAGATTCACGTTTCGTTTTCTGTTTTCAATGTTTTGTTTCATCTTCAACCATATTGTTTTGTTTTGTTTCCTTAGATCCATCTTCAACCATATTGTCTTCTGTTACAACATCAGAAATTCTGGGATTTTTAAGTTCTGGGATTTAATTTGTTGATTTTGTTTGTTTTTAAGTTTCCAACATCAGAAGATCTGGGATTTTGTTTGTTTTTAAGTTTTGTTAATTTGTTGATTTTGATTTTACAGTTTATGTTTTATGTTTTTATTTTTTATGCTTTATTTAAATTAAAAAATGAAATTGCTGATGTGGAGATGAGTATGCCTTATTTCTGCCATGTCATTTAATGAATAACGGACGCCACGTCAGCAGTTAACTGCCAGCATGGCGTCCATTAGTCAAAACTAACGTGAGGGACTAAAATGAAACAAAAACGAAACATGAGGGACCAAAACGGACCAAAAAAAAGATAAAGGACCAAAGCGAAATCTGGAGCAAACATAAAGGACCAAAAGTGCTATTTAGCCTATAAAAATTAACTGACCTTTCAAACGGATACATCCATCTGTATTGGACAGGTCCGCCAAGTTTAGCTTCATATGCGAGATGCACCAGTAGATGCTCCATAGAATCAAAGAAACCAGGCGGAAATACTCTCTCCAATTTGCATAAGATAAGTGGGATGTCTTGTTCCATTTTTGAAAGATCATCAGCTTTTAGCGTTGCAGAACACAAATTCTTAAAGTATTGACTTATTTCAATGAGTGGATTCAAAACGTGTGTTGGCAACGAACTAAAAACGATAGGAAGTAAGCACTCCATGAATGCATGACAATCATGGCTCTTCATCCCATGCAACCTCCCATTATCCACATCCACACGTCAGGCATTTTCAACTCTTTTATCCACTGGTAAACTGCTTTCGCTTGTACGGTAGATAAAGTATAATTGGCTTTGGGTTTCAAAGTCCTAGTACTTTGCTCAACCAACAACAAATCCTTTCGTCTACAGTAATGATCTATATCCTTCCTAGCTTTCTCATTGTCTTTCGTTTTGCCTTTCACGTTCATGACAGTGTTAAATATGTTGTCAAAAAAATTCTTCTCTATATGCATGACATCGAGATTGTGTCTCAATAGATTATCTTTCCAATAGGGAAGTTCCCAAAAAATACTTTTTTTTGTCCAATTGTGCCATTGTCCATAGCCATCTGGACGAGAAACAACACCCGCTACGACTTCCACGGGAGGGATATCCCTAAAACTATTCCAAACTTCCTCTGGTGTCAACTTACGAGGAGTCCAGTTGTTTCAACATTTCCCTTGATGAACGCATATTTCTGCTTTCTAAATGGGTGATCCATAGGTAAGAACCTACAGTGCGAGTCAAACCATGAAATTTTTCCTCCGTATTTAAGAATAAAAGCCTTTGTGTCAACCATGCAAATCGGACACGCCATCTTACCATGTGTCCCCCATCCAGACAACATTCCATAGGCAGGGAAGTCATTAATGGTCCACATCAAAGCCGCCCTCATCACAAAATTTTGTTTGCGTGCTGCATCATAAGTTAAAATACCATTCCACAACCTTTTTAGGTCATCAATCAAAGGTTGCAAATATATGTCAATACCAGCTGTTGGATTACTTGGCCCTGGAATAATAGAATTTAAAAACATGTATGGTTTAGACATACACATTTCTGGAGGAAGGTTGTATGGGGTAACAATAACTGGCCAACATGAATACGGTGTTGCCGAGGCTTGAATATATGGTGTGAAACCATCAGAGCATAAACCAAGCCGAACATTGTGTGGATCACTGGCAAAATCTGGATGAACACGATCAAAATGCTTCCAAGCTTCACCATCAGATGGGTGACGTAATTCACCAGAATTATTTCTATTTTAATGGTGCCACGTCATTTTACCCGCGGTCTCCATTGAAGTAAACATCTTCTGTAGCCTTGGTATAAGCGGCAGATAGAACATTGATTCTCGTGGAATCGGTTTGCCTCTGCTCATCCCTTTGACACGATAGCGTGGCTCTCCACACAACTTGCATTCCGACAACTCTCCATCATTTATGCCAAAATCATTGTTATAATAGAGCATGCAACCAGACACACAACAATCAATTCTTTTAGATTTTAAGCCAAGCTTCGATACCAGTCTTTTAGCTTCATAATAACTTTGCGGCAAAAGCCCTCTAATGGGGGTTGCATCTAACATCATTTTGGTCATATATTCCTTGCACAACTCAGCAACATTAAATTGAGACTTAAGACCCAACAACCGAACACACATTGATAATTTTGAGTCATTAGATCCTTCAAATAATGGTTTATTTGTCTCACTCAAATACATGTAAAACCTTTGAGCTTCCTCATTTGGGACTTCTTCAGCATCATATTCTGGTTCTTCAAAATCCAAATTTACTCCAACAGCGTCAGATATCATTCCCTGATAAACATCTAACGGTTGTATAATTTGGCCTTCAGATGTCGTAGTCGCTGGATAACTACTTGATGTGGGAGCTACTACTTCAACCGAAACATTAACCGCAGGAACTGCAGCTACCCCTGGTCCTACTTCCCCGTGACGACTCCATATCCAATAATTTGGCCTAAACCCATTATTGTACAAATCAAGTCTAACTTCTTCTTCATTTTTTAAATCGAAAGGAACATTTCAAGAACAGACATCTAATACCGTCTTGTCGCGCAAATTCTTCATGACACTTAGCACAAAAAATAAACTCTTCTACTCCTTCTACAAAACGTCGCTTTAAACCGGATCTTCCGGGAAACAATCGATCATACATCCAACTACGATCCATAATTTCAAGATCTATGTACTACACTACAATGTAAATACAATAAACTATCAAATAAAATTACTTTATATTTTGATATATATTGATATATTAATTACTTTATTTTGATATATCAATAAACTATCAAGTACCAGCAACACAATGAATTTTTAGATAATGTTATATATTAATAATTTAAACATTATAAATAATAATTGCAAATTTAATTTTAAATTTCAATTTTTATAAGACAATATCTGATAATAAAATTTATAAGTGAACTTAATAAATAAGTTTTTTCAATATAAATTATTTTGTATTATTATTGCAAACAAAATTTTACCATAAATAGTGAAGTAATTAATATTTTATTAATTTTAATATTGAACCAAAAATGTGATTTGAGAAAACCAACTTCTAAGACACGACAATGAGACACAGGAACATGTATTCAAATCATCGACAATAAGCGTTATTAAAAGTCACCAAGGACTAAAAGAAAAAATCCAAATTTTACGGTGACCAAAAGTTGGTAAAATTTTTTTAGACACTAAAAACAAAAAATCCACATATATATATATATATATATATACATATATATATATATATTGATTTATTAATTACTTTACTTTGATAACTAACCGTAGTGAAGAGAAGGCTCTGACTTGAAGCGTATACCCAACTCAAACAAAGAGGAAAAAAGAGGAACGCAAACTCAAACAGTACCTAAACAAACAACACCACAATTAGTAACAAACTCATATTATAAAATAATTCAAAAACTAAAACTATTAACTCATGTTACAAACATACCTTAGATCGAAGAAATTTGCCAAATAGAGGAAGAGATTTAGTAGAGAGAAGAAGAGAATTCGTAGGGAGGAAGAGAGGAATTTCAAGAAGAGATTTAGTAGAGAGAAGGAGAGTATTGGTAGAGGTGTGAAGAAGAAGAAGTGGAGAATGGAGAAGGGATTTATCTAAAAGAAACGAAGTCAAATGGTCAAAAGGAAGAATCCGCCGGAAATGTCATTTACTGGCGGATTTAGGGGATTTCCGGCGGATTTTCGAAAATCAAATCCCCCGCTTTTTTCTAAAAAAATCCGCCGGAAATGACGTTTCCGGCGGATTTTAGTCGGGTTGTCATTTCTGGCGGATTTTCGAAATTCAAAATTGGCGGTTCTTTTAACTATCCGCCGGAAATGACCTTACCGGCGAATTTTTTTAAAAAAAATTCGTAGGCCCAAATCCGCCGGAAACACCTAAAAATCCGCCGGTAAGTTCTGAAACCGCCGGAAAATTTTTGGCGGATAAAAATCCGCCTGAAAGTCCTGGCCGGAAAAATCAGTTTTTCTTGTAGTGTATGAGTAATGAAGTTAAATGATTAAACTGAAATTCTAAACTGTATGTTTTGAAAATTTTGAGTTTTCAATAAAGCAAGTGATAGGTGTTGATTCGCGAGAATCCTTATGTACCAAATGAAAATGGGTTTTCAAGTCGATCATTTTGTTTTCTCAAATCAAGACCCTTCGGAAGAATGTCAGTCCGCGATTAGTAATTATTAAAACTTGATCAATTTTGAGGACAAATTTTTTCAAGTTCGGGTGTATTGTAACATCCCCAATCTGGCTAATTTCAATAATTGAAATTAGCAAGTGCTTTTATTTAATTAATGAATAATTAAATTGATTGAGTATACTCGATTATTTGATAGCGAATTAAAATGCTAAATGAAGTGAATTGATTGTGTGCTTGGTTGCTAACTGAAATAAATTAACTTGGGCAATGTAGGAGAAATGGGAGAGTGTGTTTAGCTTTGGGGCATTATAGTATTTTTACTAGCCTTTATTTTCCCTCAGCTGAACCCTTAAAGTCACACTCACTCACACACAACACAAGAAACACAAAAATCAGCATTTAGAGAGAGAAGAGAGGGAAGGGAGCCGAGAGAGAGGAAAAGAGAGAAAGGAGGAGAAATTCTTCAACATCTTCCCCATTTGAACTCAAATCAGTACTTCATCTTCATTAATTTCGAATTCCTCTTCATTGTGAGGCTAGAAACAACTCCAATATCATTTATTCCTTCCAAGTCTTCTTCCTCTTCATCCCTTGAAGTTTTGGGTGCATGTTAAGGAAAATGATTCTAGAAGCAAAATCAGTGGTTGCATGTCCAATTAGGGGCAAGATTAGAGCATTTTAATACCAACATTGTAGGTTGAAGTAGCAAGAAGGGGTTTTAGTTGCTGAAATTCGAATTTAGAGGGGGTTGGAGAAGAACAGAGGTTGCTGGAAAAGTTTTGCAGCAAGGAAATAAGGGTTTTCTTCCTCTTAAGAGCTTGCATGTTCTATCTAGGAGTGGAATTGGAACCTGGGAGCTTAAGGTAATATAAAGGAAGGTTTATAATTGAAGCTTAAAGTTAGAGTTAGCATTTTGGAGCTCCATTTCGTGGCCCTTGGTGATAGAAGTTGAAGTTTCAAAATTCACAGCAAACTCTGATTATAAAACAGTTTGACCACCTATGGTAAATCCTTCGTAACTCCCTCCACTGTCATCCGTTGAATGTAGTTTTTGTTTCTTTAGAAACTAGACTTAAAACCTTTCACTTTTCTCACAAGAACGACCTGATTTGACTGAGTATTGAGAAAGAAAAATTATTTACAAGTTTCACTTTTGCAACAGTAATGATTTTGAATCAGTCACCGTATGGTAGCCATAACTCCCTGAGTACTCGTGATATCAGTCTGGATCTTGAACTATAGGAAAATAGACAAAATTTTATACAAATTAGGCACTGGTTTGGATGGTTTTGGTTACGAATTGAATAAGTTATGATCATTCCAAAACTGCTCACAGATACTGTCCAAAATACACTTTGATTTGGGGTAGAGCTTGATCGTGTCTTCCGTTTATTCGTATTGTTCGTCACCCCGGGTGAATTTTAATCCGTTTAGGAATTTCGTTTTCTAAAATGTTTTGGCATGTTACTGTTTCGTGATGTTTGGTGTCGTTGCGTGAATTTTAGAGTCGAAAACCGTAAATTTTTGAAAACTTCGCATTAATGTATCTCGGAACGAATTATCGATTGATTTATTGCTTGATGGTTGAATTGTTTGGATGTTTGTAATTGCTCCAAAACATGTCTAACTTGTAGTTGAGAATCTGTTTTTATGTTGGAAATGAAATGGGATAGGTTTGGGTACCAAAGACATTAAAAAAGGAATATTTAAATTCACTTACAGCAGGTAAAAACGCCCCAGACGCATCACCGTGCGCCCAAGCGCACGAGGGACAGAACCAAACTGTCCAGAAGCGCCCCAGACGCACCACCATGCGTCCAAGCGCATGAGTGACAGAACCAAACTGTCCAATAGCGCTTCAAGCGTACGGCCATGCGCCCAAGCGCATCTAACAGTTTTAAAACTTATTTTCTCACTCTTTTGGGTACCAATGGTGTTCCAAATCTCCCAATTCTATTCCCAACCTTCCCAAGGGTAAAAAGGACTTTAAATACTCCAAATTGATTATGTTTCATTGATATTTGGTGAATTCTACGTGTTAGGCGAATTCTTCTTGCTGTATGAATAAAGTTAGTACTCACGAGTGCGAAGACGTAACAACGTGATAAAGAATGAACTATATGTTCAAGAATTTTAAGTTAATATTTAAATGGATAAGAATGACAAGTCACAAAAGCCTTAAGAGGGTGACGACTCAAGAAAATTAGCATACTAGGGTAGGGAAGTCATAAGCCCGAACCCTAGGTCCCGTTAATGTTTGCCCGCTAGCGCAAGTGTAACAGCCCAACCCTTTTGCATACTCATTTTCGGCTTATGAAATTGGCTGTCACTCATGACCTTCTCCACCCCCTGTGGAGTTTATGCCTTCCGTGAGAATCGAACCTTATACCCGGGGTTAAGTACAAGCTCAATGCATTCCCACTACCAATTGAATCAATCAAGGGAGTGTTGCTGAGCGACTCTTAGTGATGCCACACTGATTTCTAATGGTAGCACGACATCCTGCCCATAGACTAAACGATAGGGAGTCACCCCCGTGGCCGTGGACGTAGAATTTTTCATGGCCCAAAGGACCTCGTTAAGGGTCTCGTGCCACCGTCGAGGCTTATCCTCTATGTTCTTCTTGATGAGCTCAATGATGATCTTGTTGGTAGCCTATGCTTGTCCATTACCTTGAGCATAATAAGGATACGAGTGTCTCATCTTGATTCCGTATTCTTGAGCAAAGTGTAACACCCGGATATTTCTAACATGTAGATATACCGTAATGCACAATTATAGCAATAATCAGAGGACACAATTCCTGCTTAAGTATTGAACGTACAAACTTTTTCCGAATTAAAACATAACACTTCGGACTAAGCCGTCTTAATTCCATATATACACGAATCCAAGATCCAAAAAGGAATACAACTCCGTGTTCAATACTTAATAAACAGAATTCAAAAGGGGTTCATACAACTCATAACAACTACAAGTTATATAACCATACAGAGACAACAGAATAGGAAATAAACATCAAGACTATCAATCCTTGACATCTCCACGAGCACGTCACCTATCCGTGCCGGCTACTCTTCCTCTTGCCCTGCTTCTCTATAAAAAAAACAACAACAATGATTGGGTGAGACAACATGTCTCAGTGAGTTCTATCATGCCCCCTCACTATCTCTCGGTTTAGTTTAAAACCGTTGCAACATAGTATGTTTATCACTATTTGCGTCAACATATATAACTAGTCCAATTACCGACCGTGCATACAAACCAACAATTTCGGTAATGAAGTACTATTATATATTATTAAGCTTCATAGATTAATTTATAACCATTCGCTTACCAAACGAAACCCGGCCGTGCATACAAGCCACAATCTCGGAGAATCGTGTTCTTAACTTAGCATAAATCGGCCGTGGAAACTAGCCACAATCCCGAAAACCCACGAATTGACCACGCCAAAACGTATCCAGGGCCTAGGTAAGGGATCATGACTTCCCTCCCTAGTATGCTACTTGTCGGGTCGTCACCCAACGCGATATATAATAAAATATACATCATGTCCGCATTGGACCGTCTCTTAAGTTCTATATAATCAATATCTAATGATGATCTATAACTCATTTTGATGAATTCAAATTTAGACATCCGGCATTATAATCATATCACAAATTTGACATATAGTCCAGTTGGTTATCCGTTTTGTTATTTGAAAACATATGCTCACACGCGGTCTACAATTCGGTTTTGAAAACAGCTTTGACCTTCAAAAACAGTGTATTTTCCAAAACAAATTTTATAATTATAGATAGGTCTTTGAATAAGCTTTCCAGCGCACCTGAGAACACCTCAATCGGGTTCCCGGATCAAAAGTTATTGCGAAAACAAAATCAGTGTGTTTTGCTGAAAAACTGCAAAGCGTCGCGACGCGAACAGGTACCGTCGCGACGCGAAAAGTGACAAAAACTTTTGCGTCACAAAAAGCACTATGGTCGCGATGCGATGGACCACGGGTCACGACGACCCTTGACAGATAGGTTGGAAACAGTTTTTCTAAAACCCCGTTTTTCCCCAATTCGCTCCCAAGTTGTCACCGAGACATTTCATGACTTCCGAAGCTTAAAAACATATGTTTAGCAACATAATTCAGACCATATTCCAGTACACAACCAGCATATAGATATATATAATTTTGTAAAAACCGTAAAATTTCATTTTTCGACGAAAACGGTTTTCGACTCGGTGAAACGCCTCGGACCCAAAACTTTGTCGTGAGACCAAAACACCATTTGTCCAGAACAACATTATATCCCTAATCGTGAGTAGAACTCACCTAGTCGACGAAGTCCCGAGAGTTGAACCGAGAACGAAGTTGTTGGACCGAAAACACACGAACGATCCCCGCTAGAGCTCCACCGCTTCAAGACCGCAATCACACTTCTGTCCACTTCGAATCCGTAGCACTAGCACTTCCAAAATCTTCTCTGAGGACAATGTAGGTTCTGGTTTGACTCCCTTTAAGCTCCAGATGAACATACAAGCTCTCTTGAGTTCAATACTCCTTTCTTTCTCCTTGGAGCTTCAAGAGACCAAAAATGGTAAGTTCAGTTTGGAGTGGAATGGAAAGCTGAAAGTGGGCTCATTGAGTAGAGCTCGAAAAATGGAAGACAAAGATGGGAAGAGTACTCACATTCAAGAGGAGATGATGGTGGTGGTAGCCTCTCCCTCTCCTTCTCCCTTCGCCTCTCTCTTCTTTCTCCCTTCTCTAATTCTGATTTCTTCTCTTTGTTTTCAGCTGAAAGTTCAAATGAGTGTAGATGGGAGTTGTTTTGTTTCAGTTGGGGCTGAGGGTGTTATGGTTAGGAAAAGACCATAATGCCCTTAGCTCATTTAGTCAAGGTTTTTAGGCCAAGACCCCACTAACTCTACGGTTATTTATTCGGCATAAAAATTTCTCGACTCGCCCGGTTCCGAATTGCGAATTATTAATTCCTTCAACTAGCGATTATATAAAATCCTACTTCAAATGTTATTTAAAAAATTAGGGATGTTACACAAAGGCCACCACCTGTTCCCCGGTGAACATTGTGCCTTGATCAGCCGTGTTGGTTTCAGGAATGCCAAATCTATATATGATTTGGTTTTCTATGAATTTAATCACCGCAGCCTGATTGACATTCCCTAAAGGTGCAGCTTCCATCCACTTGGTGAAGTAATCGGTGGCTACAATGATGAAATTATGGCCCTTTGAGCTCGGAGGGTATATCTTACCGATTAGATCCATGGCCCACCCTCTGAATGGCCAAGGTTTGACAATGGGATGGAGCTCGTCTGCAGGTACTCTCTGAATTGGTCCATGCAGGTGGCAAGCCTCACATCCCTTTGCAAACTGGAAGCAATCGGCTGTGATCGTCGGCCAATAGTATCCATGTCTGTAGATCAGCCATTTCATGATGGGGCCAGACCTATGTGCACCACAAATCCCTGCATGGATTTGTGCCATCACCATATAAGCATCCTTTCTTTTGAGGCATCGCAACAACACCCCATTGGCGCTTCTCTTATACAGGTCTTCCCCTATCAAGATATACTTCAGTGCCTTCTGCTTGGTTTTGAAGTCTGTGTCAGCCGTTGGATTACGGAGGTACTCTGTCGACATTCCCATCCACGCATTAGCAGGATCCTCTTCGGCCGGGACCAGGGCATCTTGTTGCAATACTTCGACCACCAACTCCTTGTAACCCGAAGCTTGTTGGGCCAAGTCATTTGCCTCTTGGTTCTCTCTTTTGGGACATACATGATAACTGCATCGGCGAACAACTTCAACAAGTTATACATCGAAGCTCGCAACTGTCTAACTTGTGTGTTGTAACACTTGTATTCCCCAGTAATCTGATTAATCACCAGCTGTGAATCCCCCTTTATTTCTACGTATTGGGCTTTCATGGCGGCCATGATATCAAGTCCGATGATCAAGGCCTCGTACTCGACCTGATTATTGGAATCCTGATCCCCTATCCTGCACATGAACCTCCAAGTTTGACCGCAAGGACTGGTAATGACTACTCCAATGCCTGCCCTTGTTTGGCTGCTTGATCCATCAAACATGAGGACCCAAGGATTTAGGCCCAAGTAGTTAATAGACTCGGCTGGAGTGTTCTGTATCTCTACACAAGGATGTTGAGCCAAGAAATCGGCCAAAGCTTGTCCTTTGACTGCTCTCAGAGGCATATGAGTCAGGGCAAACACATTTAACTTAATGGCCCACTTAACCAATCTTTCCGGTAAGACGGGACTATTAAGGAGATACCTGATAATATCCACTTTGCACACAACCAAAACTTCTTTAGGTAAAAGATAATATTCAAGTTTAGTACAAGCATTAAACAAAGATAGACACACCTTCTCAATAGGAGAATATCTAGTCTCAACATCATTGAGAATCCTGCTAAGATAATATATATAGCGCGCTCGGCGGCATTATCATCATCTTGGGCTAACAAGCAGTCGATAGCTTGGTCTTCGGCCGCAATATATAGCTTCAAAGGCTTCCCAGGCTGCAGAGGCACCAAGACAGGGGGATTAGTTAAGGCATTCTTGATCTGGTCAAAGGCTTCCTGTTGTTTGGGTCCCCATATCATCTCCTCAGTATTCTTTATCCTCAACAAGGGTGAGAAAGCTTTCATCTTTCTGACCGAGTTGGCGATGAATCTCCTTAGGAAATTGATCTTGCCTAGTAAACTCTGCAGCTCCTTCTTAGTTCTGGGGGGTCTTGCCTCTTGAATAGCTCGAGCTTTGTTCTTGTCTACTTCAATGCCCTGGTTGTGCACTAAGAAACCTAGAAAATTGCCTGCAGATACGCCAAAAGCACAGTTAGCAGGGTTCATCTTGAGAATGTGCAGCCTCATCCGTTTTAGAGCTTGTTCAAGCTCCACTAGGTGGACTTCGAAACTCTTGGATTTGACCACCACATCATTAATGTATACCTCCATTCTTTTACCAATGAGGTCATGGAAAATAGCATTCATGGCCTTTTGGTATGTGGCTCCTGCATTTTTTAGGCCAAAAGGCATTACCAACCACTCAGATGCCTAAGGCGCCAGGGAACCTAAAGGCAGTCTTACGGGTGTCAGCCTAGGCCACGTATATCTGGTTATAACCAGAATAGCCGTCCATAAAAGTCAAGATGGCATTGTTAGCCGCGATATCGATAAGCATATCGGCCACAGGTATACCGTACTCATCCTTTGGAGTGGCCAAGTTCAGATCTCTGTAATCAATAAAAACCCTGACCTGGCCATTCTTTTTTATCACAGGGACTATATTAGACAGCCATTCTACGTACCTTGCAGTTCTTATGAATCCTTCCTTGAGCAATCTCTCCACCTCTGCTTTGATTTATGGCATTAGCTGCGGGCTGAACCTCCTTGGTGGCTGCTTATGGGGCTTGCAACCTTCCTTGATGGGTAACCTATGCTCTACCAAGGCTCTATCAAGGCCTGGCATTTCATGGTAGTCCCATGCAAAGCAGTCACGGTAGTCCTTTATCAAAGTAACCACCTAATCTCGCTGCCGGGGTTGTAGCTTGCTATGGATATCTTGTGTTGCAGGTTAAGTTTTGATGATGAAGTGGTTAATACCTAGTGATGATGAAGTGATCAAAGTCAAAGTGACAAATGGACCGAAGTCAAAATGACAAGCAGGTTAGGTTTTGATGATGTGTTAAAAGCGGAAAATGGCAAAGCGGAATCCAAGGCAAACAAGACTCAAGAAGTAAAGGTAGCCTCTAGGGTTTGGGTCATGTCTTAGGATATTGTGTAAGCCGCTTCTGAGGGTCAGCTCATCTCACAACACTCACATATCTAAACCAATCTCATGCATGCATAATTAAATAGGACAGGCACATAACATAAGAAAATGATTTTAGAAACAATACAATCGATTATGACAAAAGTACAATTGATTGTGGACTTGATTTTAAAGCACATAATCGATTTTGACAAGAGCATAATCGATTCATAGCCTACCTTTTTGAAAGAAGATAATCGATTTCATGCTTCCTTCTTTGAAACAAAAACAATCGATTATTTACTTCCTTATTAAAACTCATAATCGATTTCCAACTCTTCTCAAAAGATCATAATCGATTTCCTTCCTTTTTAAAGAAGCATAATCGATTTCCTTTCTCTTTTAAAGAAGCACATAATCGATTCTTCTATTCATACATGTAAGCATATAATCGATTTTACACCTTATATAAAGAGGTACATAATCGATTTCAAAGCACATAATCGATTTACATTTCTAAACTCTTTTAAGCACATAATCGATTATTTTCATTTAGTGTTAGATCTCATTCAACGGTCATGTTTTCCTAAGCCTATAAATAAAGGCTTATCATTTCACATTTTAAGACAACCCACTCTTACGATAAATCTCAAACGAAAAATAACCTCTGCACTTACACTGTTGCTCTTCACGCATTCTTCATTTGTCAGAGCTGATCTTTCTTAAGGGTTAGTGGGTTGGAAAACTTCAAGTTGTTGGATCTGCCTATATAGAGGTATTTTGGTATTTACATTGTAATTTGTTTTATCATTGTAACTTATACTAGGGAGTGGGGTATCTCTCTAGGGTAGCTGTTTGTACTAGGAAGTGGGGTATCTTTCTGGGGCAGCTGGTTGTAACAGGGGTGGGGTATCTCTTGTTATTGTTGTAATATATCTGAGGGCTCTTCATAGGTGGGGTATCCTAGGAGAAGAGCGCCTGAGTCTGTAAAGGTTTCCAAGGCACCCGTAAGCCTTGTTGTGTTAGTGGAAAATCTCACAAGGGTGTGAGGACTGGACGTAGGTCACTAGGAGGTGACCGAACCAGTATAAATCTGCTGTGTGCTTTACTGCTTTCATATTCTTTCTCGTTCATTCCATAAACCTGCGCGAAATTAATCCAAGTCGTTAAAAAGGGGAATCTCAATTCACCCCCCCTCTTGAGACTGAAGCCACTTGGTAACACTTGCCACTAACCTTAGTTATCCTCGGCTCACTTTCACTCCCTAGGTTCACTTCCAACAGAGGATCTTGACCTTCAAACGTGGGTATCTTCCTCTGGGTGGGCTCTATGTAGGGAGGTTCGGCCAGCGTCCCATCAACGGGGTCATCTGAAGCCTTTCGACAGAGGTGTTCTGAGTGTTCGTGCTCTTCATTCACTGCATCAAACATAGCCTCCTCAATGCTGGATTCGATTTGGAATAGGTGCAGCCGATCCAGCAGGCTCTGTACTTCTGTTGGGAGATTAATCATCATCCTTATTGTCAGGCCATGGGTCGGCCAACATTTTGAATTCAAAATCTCTTAGTCCAGTCACATGATTCTATGCCTCCTTCCTCATAATTTCCTGGGATGGAAATAGGATGCAAGTGAGGGGAGTAGAAAACAGCCTCAAACATTTTCACCTCTGTAGGGAATGGATTAGGATCTGCCTCCACTATTTCCACATTATCTCCTATCCATATCATTAGCTTCTGATGCAGAGTAGAGGGAACACACTCACTGGTATGGATCCAATCCATCCCCAAGATCACAACATATGAGGGCTTTCCTTCTATGACGAAGAAGGCCGAGCGAGTTACCTTGGTCCCACTGTTACATCGGCCACCAACACTCCCAAAGCGTGGGATGGGTGGCCCATGAAACTAGTCATGGTCATGGTGGTTGCGATGAGGTCCTCGGCATTCTTCCCCAACTTCTTCATGGTGGCTAATGGCATAATGTTCAGCACAGCACCACCATCTACGAAGACCCGATTAAACAGCTTCCCATTCAGATAAGCTTTGATGTACAATGGCTTCAAGTGTCTAGTCATTTCTGCTGTGGGTTTCTCAAACAACATCCCTTCCGTAACTTCCCCATCGGGCTTTGTTAAGGCAGCTCATTCGGCTTCCTCAGCAAAGACATCTCCCTCGAGAGCTTTTGGATGATCCTTATTTCCCAATAATTCTGGTGGGAGAAGGCTCGCCACTATGTCAGCATAATATTCCCCATTGGCCCCGTCCATGATGTCATCAAGGATTGACCCTGTCAAGGAGTCCCCGTCAAAATCCAATGGGCCAAAGGGGTTCTCCTCATCTTCCCCCAAGAGGTCGTCCTTTGCAAGTTCTTCCTCTATCATAGTTCCTTCAACCTGGGGTACACTGACTGGTTGTGGTGGTTTGGGGCTGTTGGGCCCATACAGACACTCTATCACTGCATCAGTGAGCGGGCTATGGGTCACATCCATCATCTCTATCATGATGTTGGGCTCTTCCTCCTTCTCAGTGGGTGCACTAGGGCCAGCTACTTCGAGGGTTTGCTGCTCCGAAGCTATGTCCTCGGCCGGTTTTAGGAAGGCTTGTTTCAACTCCGTAGCAACAGTGGCTGCGGGGATGGTCTGGGTGTTCCCTTTATGGGCGGAAGTGAGCATCTGAAGCGTCTCCCTCATTCTGTTAAAAGCTCTCCCCCTTTGTTGCCTCCTTTTCTGTGAGGCTGATTTGGAGGCCACCCTAGATGTTGGTGCTTCCACTGCTGTCTGCGTCATCCACTGATTCTGTGGCACCTCTGAAGGTGGTGGCTTCACAGTTTTTATAGCCCTTAATTCACGGTCATTAAAAACAGTAATGTCCACCGATGTTGAACCTTGAGCCCCAGTGACCTGCGCTACCCTTCTTTCCTCTCTGGGATGAGATTCTTTCCCTGAGTTTGGCATGGTGGTTTGTCCAATTGGATCATCGGCAGGCCGACCATGCCCCCAGGTGAGACATGTTGAAGTCTTTCTCTCAAGTCTCTGGACCGAGGGATGTGCCTCTCTGGGTTGAGCTTGGATAAGTGTAATTCTCTGAGATCATGGACAAGCTTCCTTGGCTTTCAGAGCTTCTTTTGGGTTCCTTGAGGTTGGCTCGGTCCTCCCAACTGCAACTTTTCCTGCAAGAGAGCCATGCGGTCTGCCACAGTAGATCCTTTAGGGGGTGTCCCCAAGTCGAAGACATACACCTTCCTTTCTGGCGGGGCCTCCTGCTTGGGAACCCACACATACTTCTTCTTTCATTTCCCCAGTCGCTCCCTGAAAAGGAGACCATATTGATATTCATGTTGGGGAAAGGGTCTGTATCAATACTCATCTCCGGTGTCCCCTTGTCGCCTTTTTGAACCTTCCTTTCCATATGGCTTCTTGGATAGCTCGACAGAAGATAATGCAATTGGAAGTAGCATGATTGAATGAATTATGCCACTTACAATATTTCTTCCCCTTTATCTCTTCTAGAGGGGGTATCTTATGGCCATCGAGGAGTTTAATCTGCTTATCTTTGAGGAGGTAGTCAAATATTTGGTCGGCCTTAGATATGTCAAAAGGAGTATTCAACTTTACTCTCCGCCTCGTCCTTCTCCTTTCCTTTGGCAGGTTTAAGGGCAGGACAGAGGTAGGCCTTCCCTTTAACTATATCGGCCACCAAGATGTCTGCCGTGTAATCGACTGATTCATCATAATCTAAGTCCTCGGTTGCATCAACTACTGACACCAACTGAGGCCCTCGACCCCTTGTAGCTCTCTTCCTTTCTCTCTCCTGTAAGAACTGCTCAATCTGAACTGCCCTAGAAGCCAAGCCATTGAGGTCACTGCAAGCTTGTCCCACAAGCTTCTCCTTCAATTGAGGGTGCATTCCAGAGATGGCCATGGAAGTAAGTTGAGATTCTGGAAAAGGTACTGAGTACTTTCCGGCCATCTTTCTGAATCTTTCAATGAAGTCTGTCACAGCCTCATCCACCTTCTGCCGTAGATTCATGAGATTGGCTGCGGTAACTTCAGGTTGTGGCCAATAAAATCTGTCACGGAAGCACCTTTCCATGTTTGCCCAGGTCTGTATAGAATCAGGTGGGAGAGAAGAATACCATGAGAAGGCAGTTCCTGTCAAAGACAAAGGGAACAGCTGCAACTTATGGAACTCATTCTGGTTTCCTTCCCCACATTGGGTCGTGAATCGCCCGATGTGCTCCACAGTGGACTTGTCATCATCCCTGGAGAATGTGGCAAAGTCAAGGTTTTGAATCCTCTGCGCAGAGGCACCAATCTGTCCACCCATTCAGGGTAAGGCTTCCTGTACACTGGCCTGTCGAGCAGTTTCAACTGAACACCAAAGAACTTCTTGATGGTATCAGCTATCAAATTAGGGTCCAGGAGTTGGGCCCCCGATGGTCTTTTAGGCGGAGGCGTTGGTCGCCACATTGTATTTGGGGGACCTTACGCCCCTGGCAATGGTGGTACCTGAGGTGGAGCGTCTGTCCATGGCTGCCCAGGCACTACTTGGGCCAGGTTAACAAGGCTAGTTCCTGGTACAGATGCCTGAGTGCCTCGGTGAGGTGGAAGTTGATTCCATGGCTTCTCCACATGTTGAACATTCACCTGTGTCTGTAAATAGGAACCCGTCAGGTAGGTATTGAATGCTCCAGAGTACGGTTGACTAGGAGATAGGTTTGTCGAGACAGGTGGGCTCTGGACCCATGGCTGCTGACTCGGGCAATGCCCATTTATCCTGCCATTCCCTGATTCCGGGGCGAAGGCTTGCCCCCCTGCGTAAGCCGGGTAGTTAGCGCGACAGAACATCCATAGGATGGTCCTTGCGGCAGACCCACCAAGCCTGCTACCTCGGGCGGCCTTCTAGCCAATTGCACTTGTCCCTGCTGAAGAGAAGTCGTATTAGTGATATTCGCCATAGACGGGTTGGATTATTCTACTGGCCTAATGCATGAAAATAAATATAAAGTGCGATAAAGAAGATAAATTGAAATAACGTAGAGTTTGATGTTACCAAGTGGCTTCAGTCTCAAGAGATTTTAAAATTTTTTTCCCCTTTAACGACTTTAGATTAATGTTTCGTGCAGTTTATGGAACGAAGGAAAAAGAAAATAAGAACAGTAAAGAACACAGCAAATTTTATACTGGTTCAGTCACCTCCCAATGACGTACGTCCAGTCCTCACACCCTGTGAGATTTTCCACTAACAAAATAAAGCTTAACCGGATGCTTTAAAACCCTTACAGACTCAGGCACTCTTCACCTAGGATACCCCACCTATGGAAGAGCCCTCAAATCAAATACAACAACGAGAGATACCCCACCCTTGTTACAACCAACAGCCCTAGATAGATACCCCACTCCCTAGTACAAACAGCACCCCTAGAGAGATACCCCACTCCCTAGTACAAACAAGAACCCTAGAGAGATACCCCACTCTCTAGTACAAATTACAACGTTAAAAACAAACTACAAAGTAAATAACAAAATACCTCTATGAAGGCAGATACAACAACTTGAAGATTCCCAACCCAATCTAACCCTTGAGAGAGATCAGCTCTGACAGCACTAGTGCAAAAAAGGGATTTAAAGTCAGGCGAAAATGGGATTTAAAGTCAGGCGCCCGCTTGACTTTTATTAAGTCGACTTTGTATGTAAGGAGTTTTAAAGTCAAGCGATAGCCTGACTTCGTAAGTTTGATTTAAAGTCAAGCATTTATTTCGCCTGACTTCGTAAGTCATTTTTAAAGTCAAGCATTTATTTCGCCTGACTTCGTAAGTCAGTTTTAAAGCCAAGCATTTATTTCGCCTGACTTCGTAAGTCAGTTTTAAAGTCAAGCATTTATTATTGTCTGACTTCGTAAGTATGATTTAAAGTCAAGCATTTATTATTGCCTGACTTCGTAAGTATGATTTAAAGTCAAGCATTTATTATTGCCTGACTTCGTAAGTCTGTTTTAAAGTCAAGCATTATTGGGCCTGACTTTAAAAGTTTTTTTTTCTTTCAAATTTTGGTTTAATCTCCTTACACCCTGGTTATACGAATTTTGGTCATTCATCACATTCTACTTTATACATTCAAAAGACACAAGCATTCACACACACAATACAAGCAGCACAGAAGGAGGACAAAAGCATATAAACAAAAGAATATCATAAATTTGTTTAAAAAAATCTGATAAGTGACATCTGATATATCATAAAACTAAACAACTGTTAGACAGTACAGAAGGAAGCTAATCTAACACAACTAGTGATTGCTTGGTAATCAGTCTCCCAAGGGTTCATAGAGGCTTCGTCAAACTCCATGTCACTGAATACAAACACCCTTTTAATCATCTGATCCGCCTTTAGATTCCCATCGACAGCCACCTCCAATATGCGATCAAAAACCACAGCTGGAGAACAGCTACAGGGAGAATATAAAAGTAAGCATTATATTCAAACTAAGCATTATATTCAAAGCTGGAGAACAGCTACAGGGCGAATATAAAAGTAAATGTAAATATATACCTTGTTTAGCAAAAATACGGCATAACTTGTTGTGTCTTGACCTTCTAAAAACAGGGGGAACTCTACATGCTTGGCATTTGTGAAAGACATTGCACTTGATGATGCTTCAGAAGATGTTAGCTCTATTGAAGGTGCATTGTCAATAATGTATGAATGAGAGGCACCCAACCGTAACCGCAAAGTAACTTGCAAGTATGAGGCTATAAGTGAAACAGCCTGCAAAAACACCAGTCTAGTATAAGAACATCTCTTATTTACTGCATATATAAGAGAGCTGTAAGCCTGTAATGCATATACATTATTAACTATAGTAAAGAACATCTACTAGAAAAAGAAACTTAACAAGAAAAATAAATCAAATTGACACTCCAATCAACATTCAAATAATGAATCAGAATATCTATTTCCGAATCGTGATTTCCAAATTGACATATTTCCAAATTGACATAATGCAATGAATCAGAACATCCAAATTGGAAATATGTCAATTTGGATGTTCTGATTCATTGCATTATGTCAATTTCCAAATTGCCAAATGCATTTGCATACTAACATAGTATCTATCTACAAGACAATAACTGAAACCTAACGCCTCTGCAGAAATGTGTCGATGATAAATACAATAGAATTATACCAGTTATGGAAGGAAGTGTTGCACTTTTTCCACGGACATTTAAATGACGTCGAGATTTCAATTCTCCACCATCAATAACTTGACAGCTAACCAAGTCTTTTGTCTTTGACTTAACAACAAGAGACATCATTCCTCCTAAAATAATAATCAGAAAAGCCAGAGGTTAAAATCTTCTGTACAAATAATCAAACTTGGTGGTTATAATATGCAACAATATTTAATAAATCCCTAAAGGTCATTAAGATTATAAACTAGAAATATAAATAGCAGAAGTATCTAACTTGAGAAATAAAATTACTCTATTAAGAGAATGACAAAAATTCTGAAATTTCAGCACATCCAAAAGATTACCATACTCACCATCAATGAGCAGTACGTCTGGAGCCTAATCACCGAACATTCTGAGGCATATTTTCCCTTTTTTCACAAAGGAAAGGGAAATTAAATGATCGTGCAAAGTGGATAGAACTATAAAAACAGTGGAAATGAATTCAATTCATATAGCCATACTTTATGATCAACAATCTTTTCATAAGAAAAATGGGACAAATGATACCAGAATAATGTTCACAACATGTATCTAACTACGAACATATTTATTTACCAATAGAACTTTGAACTAAAATAGTGCAGCCTTCACTCTCCAAAGCTCCTCTATTTTGGCAGATAGCTCATCTCTATTTTTCTGCAGATTAACGATTCTAATTAACAAAGGCAACCGAGATGCACATATCAGCCAAGATAAATGAAATCAGAAAAGTACCTTGAAAAGCAAATAACGCGAAGTGAACCCTAATGTATACCCAAGCCCTACAACCTCCAATAACTTGGGAAACTGCCATAAGAATGAATCAAAAAATGTTAGATTTACATAAACTGTTTTTTGGATAGAAATCCAATTAAGGTTTGATACACACCACTGGAATAGAATCAGTAGCACCAATAACAGTTGATATTAACCATAGGGTCACTAGGGCACCACCACCATACAAGGCAATAGAACCAGTGTCATTTGTGTCAAACTGCAAAAAAGGAAAAAGAATGATAGATTGAATCAGTAATGGTACACAAACATAACGGCAGACAAAAGAGAGAAGAATGGAAAACTGTCATTAGATAAATCGAACAGTCTTAATAATTAAAGGGGAAAACAGGACCACAACTAAAAATTCTAAGCAAGCCAATTTAGATAGGGGTAGGCACATTTTGGTAATTTGGGGCAAACCAACCCTAACTCATTTGAACAGGAAAATCATGTTCAAAGAATTAAACCAAATAAACCAAATCTGTTATATTCATAAGAGGGGACCTCAAGCTACATATGATTTACATAGCAATCTGTAGAATAAAATATTGTAATAACGATTTTAAACATGGGGAGACAACAAATATTCAGACAATACAGAGTTGCTCAGGTAACCGCTCAGGTTCGACATGATTGTCGAAGTATCATGAAGCATTCTACGGAAACCATCAATAAACTGAAGTTTCATCACAGCAACTCAAAATGAAACTACAATAATACAAGAACAGCTGGGAAAAAACCAGTATATAATAAGCATTTAAAGCACATAAATGTTTTAGATGTTCTGAGTTCCTCAAATATTCAAATGTTATGAGAATCACAACTTACATATCTCCTCCTTCACAATTGCCAATGACAATACATACAAAACAACCCTGAAAGTGAAGGTAATAGTTCTCAAATTCAGAATTACAAACTAATCAAGAACTATAACCCCAAATATCATTTTACAAAAGGAGCTCCCACCATCAGTAGCTTCTTTAGTATGATAAAAAACAAGCATTTGTAAAGTAGCAAGTGAATAACAAATCATTTAATATTACAAGTCCAGAATATGTCACTTTTTTCTCAACATAAGCAAAAATTTAGACTCTTGGAAATCTAGCAGACAAGAACACAACAGAAAAAGAGAAAGCAATAAAACAAATTCTTACCACAATAGCTCCAAGTAACAAGCAGCTCAACACTAAAGGGATTTTGAACTTTAGAGATAAGCTCCATCTGCAAAACAAGGAGTCAACAAAGCATTTTAGAATACAAAGAACCAAACCATATGCACTAACTAAGCTATGGGATTTCACCAATTTCAATTTTCAAACAAAGTTGGAAAAAAAAATTGTACCTCCAGATTGGATCAGCAATAGGCTGTGCATAAGAGTCTGATGCTAATACTATACGATTTATATCATCATTGGCAGTTACTTGAGAGATTTGAATAGGTCTGAGACCTCCATTGGAATTAGGTAGATCTCTTGGAACTGGTCCACTCTCGTTTTTAGATTTGTTTTCTTGTTCACGGCTGATGCTACATTGAGGATGCTCAGGCTCAGGCGAACTGCAACTGTCAGTTAACGCGACCTTTGTTTTAGCAATTAAGCCAGAGTTGTTGACTCTCTTCTGCTTCCCTTCAGCCTTCTTTTGTTGCTGTATTTTGCTTTTCTTCAATCTATTTATGCAATTTTTGAGTTTTCCTTTGGAATGGATTGCAATGTTTGCCAAAGTTACAGAGTCTATTGTTTTAGATGAGGAAAGTGTAGATTGCTCAGGCGAAGATGGTACTATTTCCTTTGGTTCACAGTCCTCACAAAACCATGTAACATCATCATACAAAACCACAGGGCCATCTAAACAGTACCTGAAAAAAATAAGAGCTAAGAATTCAGAGTCATTAAGGACTTAAAGAACATAATAAAATTGCAACTTTATAAAATGCAAATTTTCTAATTTATAAAACAATGGGAAAAGTATCAGATTCAATTTATTGTCTAAGGTGTTAACAAAGTTGTGTGGGTTGTCTATTCAGTAATCCTTTTGGTTTACCCAATCACAAACCTCACCTTCAGTAGCTATTGAAATTTTATGAACGTCAATATGGCAGTAAAAAGAGAGGCATCAACATTCTACAGCAATTACTGATGACAGTAACCTGCTGCAGAAGTACATCATAATTCTAAAAGCACTTATAATAAAATCCAAAACCATATAAAAAAACTACTTGTTATGTGAAAACCGGTGGTCAGGGTAATACTACCAAGCAGCAAGTAAGTATCGCTCCAATTCTTCTTTGGATTGTCCAACTATAGAGAGTACACTTCCACCTCTAGTCCTCTCTGTTATACCCTAATTTTGTCCGACTTTTTTTTTTAAAAAAAATTATTTTTCTTTTAGAAAATAAAAATACAAATTTACTCTCATGTTATACATTGCTTCCTATCTAGTTACCATAAGTCTTGGTATATAAAAGAAAAAAAAACAAAAAAGCAAGAAAAAAAGGAAATAGGTAGCAATAAGCAAAAATGGAAGTGTGAGCAGTGTTTTATTTTATTTTATGTTGTAACTGACTTTGGGCCATTGGAAGCCCACGCATTTGGCCTGACCCGGTTGCTATGTTTCCCATCTAAACCTATTTGCTGTATCAGAACCCTAAACTAACTATCCCCTCCACGTTCTGAATTCTGGAAAAAAGCTAAATCACGATCTCTCCAATCAAGAGACCTTAGCCGCCATGCCTGCACACGTTTTCCCCATCCACACGCATCCATAGCAGTAACACGCAACTTCCATGCGAAAACCTACGGTCTCTCAAAGAATTCGTGGTCTACATGCTTTTCATCTCTGTTTTTTCGCGGAACTCTTCGTTCTCCAAGCAAACACGCAATGGCCCTCACAGACATGCGGCCTGGGCGCAAGGCTCAACGGAAAAAAACGAAGGGGAAATCGCATAACCGCAAGTCCGGTTTCCAATATAAATACGGGTTTAAAGAGGGGAGGATTCGGGGAGAGAAAAGTTGGAAATAGGAGTTTGTATGCAAGAGGTTCAGAGAAGTAAAAGGAGCAGTTCTTAGAGAGAGTTCTTCATTGTTTTTCCTTTTACTAAATTGTTCACAAAGTCTTATTTTTCTTTTTTTTGTGAGATCTGAGAGAGGACTCATCCTTCAAGGCTTTGTGGTAATTTTCTTTTAGTCTTTTAGTTTGTTTTATGATATGTGGAATTGATTGTGTCCTTCACTGCATATTCTGGGCAATTTTAATTTGCTGGTTATGAATTTATCCTTGTAGTTATGTCCATGTATGTATACGATTCCTAGATGAATGATGGGTGTTGTTGTTTGTTTTGCTGCACTATACATAAACGCCTATATTTGATTGCCAATCAATTCTTTCCTTTGAATGCCATGATTTTCCCTAATGTATTGATTAAAATAAAGTTTGCCATCAGACTGCTATTCACACCTACATTTGTTAATGGCGTAGCCCCCCATACCATTGGGCTGCACAGCTCTGGCCCAGTTCTACGAACTGGGTTGTGCTCTTCATACCCCACCTTTTTTTGTGCAATTCCCCCCTTTTAACACCAGCCCAATCGCAAGTCCATACCCAGGAACCAAAACTGGTTTGTGCTTTTCACACCTCCATTTTTTAAAAAAAAAAGGACAACCACTTTTTCTAACACAACCCCCTATTTATTAATTACACCCCCTTTTTGTTTTTTACTTCTTCTCAAGAAACAACTTCTTTTATATGAAAAAGGACTAATAACTTACAGATAAATAAGTATTTTCTTTCAAGGAATATAAATAGGGGATTAAGTCAACCGCACGGTCGGGTTAGTCGTCGTTTTAGGACGAAGGAACCGCACGACTCTAGAGTCCTAAAATCCCTATTACAAAATCAAACCACCTCACGTCAAACCATTTTATTTCAAAATTCAAAAAAAAAAAAACAAATTTCCACAAATAGGGAATTAAGTCGGTCGTACGATCGAATTAGTCAGCGTTCTCGGACGAATGAACTGTACGGATCAATAGTCCTAAAACCCCTATATTAAAAAACACCAACCCACAAACATTTTCTACCCAAGAACTACGTAGCTTTGATTTCTCCATCGCACCTGGAGATACGTAGGAGCGGGGGCCCACTCCTGTCAAGCACAAAAAACTAAAATTTTTATTAGGTCTTTTTCTTTCAATAAAAGGGTAATAATTAACATTTTCAAAATTAACATTTTTTCTTACGACTAATTAGCAGGTAACCTTCCTTAGGAAGGATGTCGTGGGGTGCTAACACCTTCCCCATGCATAACCGGCTCCCGAACCCTAATCTGGTCTCAAGGACCCTTATCCATTCCAAAAGGAATTTTCCAATATTTGCCCTTAAACTAAACTTTGGTGGCGGCTTCATTTTTTGAACCTTCGAGGAATCCTCATCCGGATTTTTCGGTCGCTACAGCTGGCGACTTCACTGGGGACTTTTTTTTAGAGGGTCAAACCTAGTCTAATTAGTTGTAGGAATAGTTGTTAATTTAATGCTTTATTTTTACCCTACTTTGTCTTTTATTTTTTTATCGCATATTATATTCTCTTTGATGTGATACGTAAACATTAGGATAGAAGACCACTTTTTGTATATGTGTTTGCTTGTTTTGCAGCTTGGGGATATATCTGTCATTTTGCTCCTACACACACTGCACTACTACACATTTGAACACACGTGAGAATAGTCCTATACCCGGACTGGAGCATAAACTAAGTTAGAACGAGACCGCGTAGTAATGGCCCTCTGGATGTACGTCCAGTTCGGTGGTTACGAAAGTCTCACTTAGAGTTTGGTCACTTCGAGGGTGCTATCACTTCTAATAGCTTGCCTATTGTTGTGGCTAGCGTTCTCGAACGGGGTCGTTGGCTCTAGGAACCTTATTTAGGACTCTCTAGAGACTATCCCTTGGAAGGTTCACTTAATAGAACAGCTTTAGAACATCTCTCAAGGAGCCTCTTTAGGACACAAAGGAGCATCATAACCCTTGCATTCAAACAAACCTAATACTTTTCTTTTTTCAAAAATTTCTCAAAAAAAAAAACAAGAGAAAACGCTTTTAAAATTTATCTCAAGAAAATGCTTCATGCGTTCCTTTTTTTTTTCTTTTTTTCGCATGACACAAAAAATATATGCATCAACATCTCATTTCACATGCATTTTTATGTCCGCCAGGGAATTGTAGGACCTTTTCGGCAAGGAAAGATGGATCGGGCCATAAAATTAAAAGGAACCATGCATTTGAAAGTCAAACAACCAAACGTGAGAAATTTGCGGGACCTTGGCAATGAAATGCCAGCATGGCGTCGTGACTTATTCACTGTCAAGTATGGGAATCTCCTGAGCCTCCTGGACATTGAGGTACCAGCTGAAGCTATCACTGCATTGGGCCAGTATTTTGATCCACCGTTACGGTGTTTCACTTTCCAAGATTATCAGCTGGCTCCAACGTTGGAAGAGTTTGAAAATATTTTGCGTTTCCCTCCCGAGAATAAGAAGCCTTATCGGTACGTAGAGCATTATCTCCTACCTGAAAATCTATCCAAGATATTGAAGGTTCCAACATCAGAATTAGCTACAAAGATAGTGGAAATAGGTGGCAAAAAGGGTTTGACCAGAAAGTACCTAGAGAAGGAAGCTTCACTCTTGGCCAAAAAGAAAGATTGGGCTACTTTCATGGATGTCTTTGCTCTCCTCATCTATGGGATTGTTCTTTTCCCAAATGACAAAGATTTTGTTGAAGACACCGCAATTGATGTCTTTCTGGCCTTCAAGCTCCGAGGACAAAACCCTGCCTCAGTCGTTCTGGCTGATGTTTATTTTTCTCTTTGGGAACGTCATGAGAAAAGAGCAGGTGTGATATGGTGTTGTTTGCCTGTGTTGTACCGTTGGCTAACCTCTCATATATTCAAAAGAAGTCATCATATGGAAGTTAGAGGTAAGACTGAGTGGGCCCAGTACCTCGCCGGCCTAACGGGGAGCGACATCTCGTGGTATTCTCGAGATCAAAACATTGATGAATTTGTTTATCAGTGTGGAGACTTTCCAAATGTCCCCCTCATAGGAACGAAAGGTTGCATCAGTTACAATCCAGCCATTGCTCTAAGGCAATTCGGTTACCCCATGATGAATCCACCTCCAGAAGAATCCCTGTCTACATTTGAGCTAGAGTACAGAGGCTCTAAAAATCTTGACATGTTAAGAAGGGTTAGCCGAGCTTGGGACAGAATAGTCAAGAAAGGACGTGAACTAGGTCCTAGAGCTATTAATGCTGGGGAAAACTATCTTCAATGGGTTGCACTTAGAGTCCGGGAGGTCGGGCTACCTTTTCGCCTCGCACTTCCCGCCGGCCATGAAATTCCTGAACCAGTTCCCGTCCTCAATGAAGAAGTGGAAGAAGTCAAAGTCGCCTTAACCAAATCTGAACAAGAAACGATTGAGCTGCAAGCCCAGCTGGAAAGAGCACTTCAAGAAAACACAGACCTGAGGCGAGAAAATATCGCCAAAGGTAAACGCATTGCAGAGTGCGAAGAAAGGTTAGAGGTCGGGAAGGCTAAGTTTCTTCGTGTGCAAGAAAGCCTTAGAGGTGCCAATGAAGAGCTCCAAGTACGTAACAGAGACCGAGACAGAGCCATTGACAATGCTTATGTATGGAAGAGTCAGTTGACAGAAACTGTGGAGAAGGAAAAGGATCTTCAAACTCAGCTCCAAAGTTTGAGGGCGCAATTGAAAGAAAAGGTTGATGAGTATGAGGGTAGGCTTGCGACCGAAAGAAGCCAGAGGGGTGATACTGGGAAGACTCGAAGAATGTCAAGCAGCACTCCAAAAGGAGTTCAGAAATGCGAACGAATTGAAGGAATTCGCTGATTACCAGAAGAACCTCTATGAAACAACCGAGAAAGAGCACGCATATCTAAAAGAGGAATACATGAAACTGAATAATCATTGTCATTACCTCCAGGACAGGTTCTCAAATCTAGCTAAACTATGCAATGAAGCCATCACAGATGTCCCAGATCATTTGAAGGATGCTGATATCGTCATGTCCAGGGAGAATACCCCAGTCGAAGTCTTCAAATTTGTTCAGTATATGAAAGAGGTTATTGCCTTCTTAAAGATTAAGGCAAAGTGGCCCGGTGTGAAAAAGAGAAATATGGCTTGGATGGCGTAGTTGTTTGAGTTTAAACTGCTGTAGTTTCCGTTGTAATCCCTGAAGAACTCGTTTGGTTGTACTTTCTTTTATCAATGAAGAACTCGTTTGGTTTAAATCTCGATCCTAGTTTATCCTTCACTTGTCGAATGGGTGGTTTACAATTCCACAGGCTCGATGCGAAAAACATGCATATGCATCTCATGCACATTCATTCATTCATTCATTCATTCACGAACTTATGTTAAGAATTTTGAAAAAAAAAACAGAACGAAAAGGCAAGTTGGTTCGTCAACACCGCTACCGTACTCGCTTGCAAGCCAGGAAAATGACTGAGAGTCAAGACAACCAAGCGTTGAGAGATGATATCGAGCAGCTGAAGGAGAATATGAACGAGACGATGGCTATGAAGGAGCAGATGGCCGATATTATGAAGCTTCTTGAAAAGAGAGTTGCAGACGAAAACATCTCGGTAGGAAATACCGGAAATATTGCTACAAGCCTTCCTCCGCCGCACAACCCTGGGTTTGATGGTCAGGGCCACTACTGGCCCCCTTATGGGCTTCCTGCCGGCTACACACCTCCTACGATGGACGCCACTTTAGAGGGTGGCCCTACGGGGGTCGTGAATCCGAATCACAATATGCCTCAAGGATTGAATGAAACACCGCAAGTCCAGATCCCTACGACTATGCCTCAGGCTGCGTTACAGAATTACACTCCGCCGTTAGTGATGAGTCATCAGATTCCTGTGCAAAATACCGGGAACTCCTCCCACTCATATATCCCACATGTGAGCTCAGTTGCTGTTCCAATGGTCCATCCTTATAACTACCCAACGTGGGACCCTCAATCCAGGGACAGGTATCAAATGCTCGAAGAACGGTTAAGGGCCATAGAGGGAACTAATATTGGGGCAAGAAATGCACATGATTTATGTCTCGTTCCCAACGTGGTTATTCCCCCTAAGTTTAAGGTGCCAGATTTTGATAAGTACAGAGGAGCAACATGTCCGGCAAGCCACCTAACTATGTACTGCAGGAAAATGGCTGCATTCGCAAATGACGATAAGCTGCTTATCCACTACTTCCAAGACAGCTTAGCTGGGGCAGCTTCAAGTTGGTATATGCAGTTGACACCCACTCATATCCGGTGTTGGAAGGATCTCGCTGATGCTTTCCTTAAGCAGTATAAGTACAACACTGATATGGCTCCTGATAGGACTCAGCTACAAAACATGGCTAAAAGAGATAATGAGTCCTTCAAGGAATATGCTCAGCGTTGGAGAGGACTAGCAGCACAGGTAGCACCACCTCTGTTTGAAAAGGAAATGGTATCTATGTTCATGGAAACTCTTCCTTCACCCTTCTATGAAAAATTGATTGGGAGTGTATCGTCGAGTTTCTCGGACGTGGTCGTTATTGGGGAGAGGCTGGAGAACGGAATGAGGAATGGAAGAATCGCTTATACTCCTCCCGGAAACACTAACCAGAAAAAGCCCTTCTCCGGATTTCCTAAAAAGAAGGAAGGAGAAGCCAACGCCATCACAGGAACCGGAAAAATTTCCTACTCCAATCCCTCTCACACCAATCCGTTCTCAGTACAAACACTATCTACCCCACCTGCCCAAAACAACCAAGGCCATAAACCACAAAACTACTCAGACAGAAAGTTCGTCCAGTTTGATCCAATCCCTATGTCATACTCCGACCTATTTCGCCACCTGCTCAGCCATAATTTAATCACCACCCACCCAATGAGACAGATCCAGCCCCCTTTTCCTAGAGGCTTCGACCCAAACGCCACATGTGAATTTCATTCAGGAACGGTCGGCCATTCCATAGAAAACTGTAAGGCATTGAAGTATGTTGTCCAAGATCTAATCGCCTTGGGCTGGTTGAGTTTCAAGGAAAATGGTCCTAATGTGGCTACCAACCCATTACCAGGACATGGGATGCCCTCAACTAATGCAATTGAGGATTCTGCAGAGCAGTCCCTAATCAGGAGGGTAGAATGCATCCAGACACCCCTGGAAGCAATTCATGCTAACTTGTGTTACTTTGGGATCATCAAGAGAGAATGCACTGAAAAAAATCCATGCAATGACCATCGCTGCATTGGAAACTGTGAGGCGTTCAAACAAGTGCTGCAGGACCTGTTGGACCGGCACATAATACAAGTAGGCTCTATAAAGAAAGAAGGAGACGTATCAACCATCCAGTCAAACAGTGGCAGGAATACAGATACTCGACGGCCGCTAGAAATTCTCTATGGCAAAGACTCACGGATGGCCCTTGCCGCACCAAAGGCAATAACCATCCAGGTACCGACTTCGTTCCCTTTCAAAGATGCGAATGCAGTCCCGTGGAATTACAGTGTGAAAGTTCAGAGCAATCCTGATGTCACCAACATCTCGGGAAGCAGCGGAATGACTCGGAGTGGACGCGTCTATGCCCCTGAAGGACCCGGGGGAAGAAAATCAAATGATAAAGGAAAAAACATAGAGGGAGAGCCATCTGACAAAAATACAGGTAAGAAAACACTATCTGAGCAAGAAGCCGGTGAGTTTCTAAAAATTATGAGGCAGAGTGAGTACAAGGTAGTAGATCAGCTGAATCCGACCCCTGCTAAGATATCCCTGCTATCACTATTACTCAATTCTGAAGCCCACCGCGCAACACTAATGAAGGTGCTGAGTGAAGCTCATGTCACTCACGACATCACAGTTGGTCAGTTCGATGGGATCGTCGGAAATATCGTTGCAAACAACTACCTCACCTTCACAGATGACGAGATCCCAGTTGAGGGAAGAGGGCACAACAAAGCTTTGCATATCTCCGTGAAATGTGGAGAATACTCTATAGCTCGGGTACTTATCGATAACGGATCGTCCCTGAATGTACTACCCAAATCAACCATGAACAAGCTAGACGTAGATTGTTCATACATGAAACCCAGTTCTACACTGGTCAGGGTATTCGATGGGTCTAAAAGAGAGGTCATCGGAGAGATGGAGTTACCCGTACAGGTAGGCCCAGAGGTCTTCATAGTGAGTTTCCAAGTAATGGACATCAATCTGTCTTACAGTTGTCTTCTGGGAAGACCTTGGATCCATTCTGCAGGGGCTGTGCCCTCTTCTCTACATCAAAAACTCAAGTTCATAGTCAACAACAAGTTGGTGGTCGTTTCGGGAGAAGAAGAGTTGCTAGTTAATAAACCGTTTCCTATCCGCTATGTTGAGGCTGCAGAGGAATCTTTCGAGACCGCCTTCCAAGCACTAGAAATTGCAAATGCTATCTTTGTGGGGGACGGGGTCCCATCGCTAAAACCAAAGCTGTCCAAAGCTGCATTGATGATCGCTAAAGTCATGACAAGCAAGGGTTATCAAGCTGGAAGTGGTTTAGGGAAGGCTGAACAAGGGATCTTAATGCCCATACAGCTGCATGAAAACAAAGACAGACGTGGGATAGGGTACCGGCCTAGTCGTGCTGACAAGGGAAGGATCGCCGCGGAAAAGAAGGAGCGGAGGTTGGCCAAACTTGAGGGTCGGCAGCCAGATATGAAGAAGATTTTCATCTGCGACATCAAGCAAAGCTTTCAGAGCGCAGGAATACTAGATCCTAACCAGGTTGCAGCTATTGAAGATGATTCAAGTACTGAAGATGGCGGTGTCAGTCTTGTGCGTCGTTGTCCTGCAAACGAAAAGCTCAAAAATTGGGAGATTGTTGATTTTCCTGTAGTTTTTAGTTCAAAGTAATTTTCTGTAATGAAATCCTATGGCTCTGCCCAAGGCCTTAGGATATTTCATAAGGGCACGCATGTTCCGTTTCAATATCAGTATCAATAAAATAGCATTTTGAATTCTCTAATAAACGTCATTTCACCCTGTTCTTTCTCTTTTATTTGTTTTCATTCCGTCAATTTTCGCTAATGCAGATCTAAAAATATCATCTTTGAAAATAACAACGCCAGTAATTCATACTATGACTTTGATCACCCCATTAATCAAACCGAGGAGGATGTTGAAGATCATTGGGAAGCCCCTCCAGAGTTAATGAGAATGATGGAACAAGAGGAAAAGGCAATCCAACCTCATGAGGAATCTACTGAAACGTTTAACTTGGGCACAGAAGAAGATACGAAGGAAGTTAAAGTGGGCACCACAATGAAGGAGAGTGAGCGGGAGAAATTGATTCAACTCTTATTCGACTATGTCGACATCTTTGCATGGACATACCAAGACATGCCAGGGCTAGACACAAACATAGTTGAACACAAGTTACCAGTAAAACCTGAATGCCCGTCAGTGAAGCAGAAGCTAAGAAGGATGAAGCCAGACATGTCACTGAAAATCCGAGATGAGGTTAAAAAGCAGTTTGATGCCGGATTCTTAGCAGTAGCAAAGTATCCTCAATGGGTAGCCAACATTGTCCCGGTTCCAAAGAAGGATGGGAAGGTCAGAATGTGCGTCGATTATCGAGACCTGAACAGAGCAAGTCCTAAAGATGATTTCCCTTTGCCCCACATTGATGTCCTGGTGGATAGCACGGCGCAACACTCTTTATTTTCCTTCATGGATGGATATTCCGGATATAATCAAATCAAGATGGCCCCCGAGGATATGGAGAAAACCACCTTCATCACCCTCTGGGGAACCTTCTGTTACAAAGTAATGCCATTCGGATTGAAGAACGCTGGTGCAACATACCAAAGGGTGATGGTAGCTTTATTCCATGATATGATGCATAAAGAAATAGAGGTATACGTGGATGATATGATTGCCAAGTCAAAGACTGACGAAGAGCATATTGTTAATCTGCGGAAACTCTTTGAACGTCTAAGGAAATTCAAACTCAGATTAAACCCTGCTAAATGCACCTTCGGCGTAAGATCAGGGAAGCTGTTGGGGTTCGTAGTCAGTCAGAAGGGAATAGAGGTAGATCCAGACAAGGTACGAGCAATTCTTGAAATGTCGGCGCCTAATACTGAAAGAGAAGTCCGTGGGTTTCTAGGAAGATTGAATTACATCTCTAGGTTCATATCCCAATTAACGTCTACCTGTGAGCCTATCTTCAAATTGCTGTGCAAGAATCAAGAAACCAAGTGGAACGATAACTGCCAAGAAGCTTTCGAAAAGATCAAGTGGTACCTCCGAAACCCTCCGATTCTGATGCCGCCTGTATCAGGCAGACCTCTCATCCTGTACTTAACAGTGCTAGACAAACCGATGGGTTGTGTGCTGGGGCAACATGACGAATCCGGAAGGAAAGAACATGCCATCTATTACTTAAGTAAGAAGTTCACTGAGTGCGAGACAAGATACTCATTGTTAGAAAGAACATGTTGCGCTCTAGCCTGGGCTGCGCATCGTCTAAGGCAGTATATGCTAAGCCACACGACTTGGTTGGTATCTAAAATGGATCCGATAAAGTATATCTTTGAAAAACCCGCACTCACAGGAAGAATCGCTCGATGGCAGATGCTACTGTCCGAATACGATCTCTTATATGTTACGCAGAAAGCAATCAAAGGTAGCGCATTGACTGAATACTTAGCACACCAACCAGTCGAGGATTACCAATCAATGCAATACGACTTCCCAGATGAAGATATAATGGCTCTATTCGAAGAAGGAAAGTCTCAAGATGATGAAAGATGGAGGATGTTATTTGATGGCGCTTCCAATGTGTGGGGGCACGGGGTCGGAGCTATATTAATCTCCCCAGATAACCGCTTCATACCGTTTACCGCTAGATTGAGCTTCTATTGCACCAACAACATCGCAGAATATGAAGCATGCATTCTAGGCATCAAAGCGGCACTTGAATGGAAAGTTAAAAGACTCGATGTATATGGAGACTCAGCCTTGGTCATCCACCAAATTAAGGGTGACTGGGAAGCTAGAGACTCCAAATTGATCCCTTATCGCGATCACATCCAAAAGATGATCAAGCCATTCGACGAAATCACTATCCATCACCTCTCTCGTGAAGAAAACCAGTTGGCCGATGCCTTAGCAACTCTGTCCTCAATGTTCAATATCAACTGCGACAAGAATCTGACATTCATCAGGATCCAACACCGGGAATTACCAGCGCACCTTTGTATGGCAATTGAAGAAGAGCCTGACAGTAAACCTTGGTATTATGATATCAGGCATTATATCACAAGCAGAGAATACCCTCCTGGTGCTTCAGAGAATGACAAGAGAACACTTAGAAGGTTGTCGATGGGTTTCTTCTTAAATGGGGAAGTGCTTTACAAAAGAAATCATGATATGGTCCTCCTCAGATGTATAGCAAAAGAGAAAGTAGAAAGAATTATGAAAGATATCCATGAATGCTCGTTCGGAACTCATTCCAATGGGAATACCATGGCAAGAAAAATCCTAAGGGCGGGCTACTACTGGTTGACAATGGAGGCTGATTGCTTTAACTATGTGAGGAAGTGTCACAAATGTCAAGTTTATGCTGACAACATTCATGTGCCACCAACCTCCTTGAATGTCCTAATAGCACCGTGGCCGTTCTCAATGTGGGGGATAGATGTCATTGGTCCCATCGAACCTAAGGCGTCAAATGGGCATCGCTTCATTTTGGTTGCTATTGATTATTTCACCAAATGGGTCGAAGCTGCTTCCTATCCCAGTGTGACAAGATCTGTGGTTGTCAAGTTCATAAAAAGAGATTTGGTCTGCCGTTATGGCCTTCCAAATAAGATCATCACTGATAATGGGAGTAACTTGAATAACAAAATGATGAAAGAGCTGTGTGAAGACTTCAAAATTCAGCACCATAACTCTTCCCCATATCGTCCAAAAATGAACGGGGCAGTTGAAGCGGCAAACAAGAATATAAAGAAGATTGTGCAAAAGATGGTGGTGACCTTCAAAGACTGGCATGAAATGCTCCCTTTTGCCTTGCATGGGTATCGGACCTCGGTTCGCACGTCAACAGGGGCAACTCCGTTCTCACTAGTATATGGGATGGAAGCAGTTCTTCCCATCGAAGTTGAAATACCCTCTCTACGGGTGCTAATGGAAACGAAATTAGACGAGGCAGAATGGGTTCGAACTCGTCTTGATCAATTGAACCTCATAGAGGAAAAAAGGGTGGTTGTGTTGTGTCACGGGCAGCTGTACCAACAAAGAATGAAGAAGGCTTATGATAAGAAGGTTCGCCCTCGACAGTTTCAAGAAGGAGACCTCGTGCTCAAGAAAATTTTACCTATCCAAAAAGATTCCCGGGGAAAATGGACCCCAAACTACGAAGGACCTTATGTGATAAAGAAAGCATTCTCTGGAGGAGCTTTAATTCTCACAAAAATGGATGGTGAAAATCTCCCACTCCCGGTAAATTCAGATGCAGTTAAAAAGTATTATGCCTAAAGAAATATATGAAAAAAAGAAAAAGATGAGCCAAGCAAAACGAGTTCGCTAGGTTGAAAACCCGAAAGGGCGGCCTAGGCAAAAGTTAGAGCGACCCGGTGGATCGAAAATTCTAAAGAGCGGTCCAGACAAAAATTAGGGTCAAAAAGTTGGACTTGGAAGAAATAAAAAGGCAGCCAACACTCCCAAAGTTGGATGGTGGGCGGTCAAAACTATGCGTATGAGTGATTGGCACCGTCATTTCAAAAATACAAACAATCAATAGATCTGTTCTTTCCTTTTTCTCGTTTTTTTAGTTTAAACTCTCAATGTAATTTTCAATCGGCGTGACCTTCTGTACGTTCGCTTTCCATATTAAACACTTTTCTTCTCCTACTTGTTTTTCTTCCTTTACTTTAAAGTGATGTTTTATGATAAATGATACTGAATTGTGGAACATGTGCATGAACTAAGGGGCATTACAATCTTTGCGAAATTCCTAAAAATCACAGAATTAAGATGATCTCTCATAAACAAATTTGCGATGAGGACCAGTATATGCATGATCACTTCAAACAAACAAATCACAATGAGTCTGCGCTGAATCTAGCAATACTGCTGCTCTGGACTACCCTCATGCCCCACGACTGAAACCTCGCGAGTTGATCGATCCACTAAAAAGAAGCCAAAAGAGCAAAAGAGCAAAACTAGAAAAAAAAGAGCTAGAAGAGGGCAAAAGAACAAAGCAAAAAGCTAAAGTACAAAAGAAACAAAAATCATCCAGCATTTCATTCATCGTCTCACTCAAAATTAATCACCGCAGATGCATACATCGCATACATGTCATATACATATCATATGTGGTTTTTCGTATCGACTCCCCGTGTCGACACGTATCTGCATCCAATTCTTAAGCCAACGCGATTAGTGTTGAATCCTATATCGCGCGTTAGATCGCAGTGTTAGCAAAGTCTAGCATAGATCCTTCAGACCAAATCGGTCCTTCAGTTCAGTTTGAATTAGCTCGTCAAACGCTACTTCGAGCTGCACCTTCAGATCATAACGTCGCCACAGAGCGCGATAGATCCTTCAGACCCCCGGTGGTCCTTCAGATTAGCTGCGTCTGCCTAAGGCATAGCGTAAATCCTTCGTGGTCAACATATCAGTTCCGGATCTGATCTTGACCCTCACGACCGCCCCGACGTAGGTCACCCTCCGATTGCTTTACTAGTACCATTGCAAGTTTGCGCTCCATCAGACCCATTGGTCCGTCAGGCTTAGGCATGCCCTTCAGACCCCGTCTGTCCTTCAGTTTAACTCCAATCAATGCGCCAAGCATCGACCGCGAATTAGACCATCAGAGCCCCAGTGCTCCTTCAGATCCCCATTTACTTTTATTCCACGTAAACCCAGTTTTTCTCGCGAATTTCTCAAAAAGGTTTTGACAAAATTAGTGTCGTCTTATCTTTATTTCTATTTTACTCGAGAAATTTGGAAGCCCTCTATATCTCCTAGTAAAATATAAATAAAGAGGGGCAGCTGTTATACCCTAATTTTGTCCGACTTTTTTTTTTTTTTAAAAAAATTATTTTTCTTTTAGAAAATAAAAATACAAATTTACTCTCATGTTATACACTGCTTCCTATCTAGTTACCATAAGTCTTGGTATATAAAAGAAAAAAACAAAAAAGCAAGAAAAAAAGGAAATAGGTAGCAATAAGCAAAAATGGAAGTGTGAGCAGTGTTTTATTTTATTTTATGTTGTAACTGACTTTGGGCCATTGGAAGCCCACGCATTTGGCCTGACCCGGTTGCTATGTTTCCCATCTAAACCTATTTGCTGCATCAGAACCCTAAACTAACTATCCCCTCCACGTTCTGAATTCTGGAAAAAAGCTAAATCACGATCTCTCCAATCAAGAGACCTTAGCCGCCATGCCTGCACACGTTTTCCCCATCCACACGCATCCATAGCAGTAACACGCAACTTCCATGTGAAAACCTACGGTCTCTCCAAGAATTCGTGGTCTACATGCTTTTCATCTCTGTTTTTTCGCGGAACTCTTCGTTCTCCAAGCAAACACGCAATGGCCCTCACAGACATGCAGCCTGGGCGCAAGGCTCAACGAAAAAAAACGAAGGGGAAATCGCATAACCGCAAGTCCGGTTTCCAATATAAATACGGGTTTAAAGAGGGGAGGATTCGGGGAGAGAAAAGTTGGAAATAGGAGTTTGTATGCAAGAGGTTCAGAGAAGTAAAAGGACCAGTTCTTAGAGAGAGTTCTTCATTGTTTTTCCTTTTACTAAATTGTTCACAAAGTCTTATTTTTCTTTTTTTTGTGAGATCTGAGAGAGGACTCATCCTTCAAGGCTTTGTGGTAATTTTCTTTTAGTCTTTTAGTTTGTTTTATGATATGTGGAATTGATTGTGTCCTTCACTGCATATTCTGGGCAATTTTAATTTGCTGGTTATGAATTTATCCTTGTAGTTATGTCCATGTATGTATACGATTCCTAGATGAATGCTGGGTGTTGTTGTTTGTTTTGCTGCACTATACATAAACGCCTATATTTGATTGCCAATCAATTCTTTCCTTTGAATGCCATGATTTTCCCTTTTGGAAATGCCCTGATTTATAAAATGTATTGATTAAAATAAAGTTTGCTATCAGGACCATAATAATTTAAACCAAGTTTTCCTTTTAAAAATTATTTAATCAAATGTTATGAAAAAGGGGTCAATGAGTCAATCTGATGCTTTTTAAGCTAGTAGCTCTTCTCAGATTAAAAGCTTTTTACCCTAGGCGTTGAATTAGTGCATCAAAATCATATGTGTTGAAATAAGTTAGTAAACCATGTGGGCTTTTCAAATCTGATGTTTTTTTGACCATGCTCCTTTTTTGTTAAAACATCAGACTGCTATTCACACCTACATTTGTTAATGGCGTAGCCCCCCATACCATTGGGCTGCACAGCTCTGGCCCAGTTCTACGAACTGGGTTGTGCTCTTCATACCCCACCTTTTTTTTCGCAATTCCCCCCTTTTAACACCAGCCCAATCGCAAGTCCATACCCAGGAACCAAAACTGGTTTGTGCTTTTCACACCTCCATTTTTTTAAAAAAAAGAGGACAACCACTTTTTCTAACACAACCCCCTATTTATTAATTACACCCCCTTTTCGTTTTTTATTTCTTCTCAAGAAACAACTTCTTTTATATGAAAAAGGACTAATAACTTACAGATAAATAAGTATTTTCTTTCAAGGAATATAAATAGGGGATTAAGTCAACCGCACGGTCGGGTTAGTCGTCGTTTTAGGACGAAGGAACCGCACGGCTCTAGAGTCCTAAAATCCCTATTACAAAATCAAACCACCTCACGTCAAACCATTTTATTTCAAAATTAAAAAAAAAAAACAAATTTCCACAAATAGGGAATTAAGTCGGTCGTACGATCGAATTAGTCAGCGTTCTCGGACGAATGAACTGTACGGATCAATAGTCCTAAAACCCCTATATTAAAAAACACCAACCCACAAACATTTTCTACCCAAGAACTACGTAGCTTTGATTTCTCCATCGCACCTGGAGATACGTAGGAGCGGGGGCCCACTCCTGTCAAGCACAAAAAACTAAAATTTTTATTAGGTCTTTTTCTTTCAATAAAAGGGTAATAATTAACATTTTCAAAATTAACATTTTTTCTTACGACTAATTAGCAGGTAACCTTCCTTAGGAAGGATGTCGTGGGGTGCTAACACCTTCCCCATGCATAACCGACTCCCGAACCCTAATCTGGTCTCAAGGACCCTTATCCATTCCAAAAGGGATTTTCCAATATTTGCCCTTAAACTAAACTTTGGTGGCGGCTTCATTTTTTGAACCTTCGAGGAATCCTCATCCGGATTTTTCGGTCGCTACACTCTCAAATAGTAATTTTAAAAATCCCTAAGTGGCATAAGTAGCTAAGTATGATGACAAAAGCTTGCTATAAGTGTATGAAATAATGCAGATTAAAGGAGTTAACAATAAGTACCTATGCAAGCCATAAGCTTCACATTTGTTGCAAAAAACTAAGGCCTCTGGAAAACCTATATCGCCACACTTGAGGCAAACAGATTCCTACAACATGTATACAGAACTTCAATAAAATGGTCCATAACTTGTAAGAGTAAAAGTGGAGTTCCAAACAGATACACTTTTATAAATAGGGCTTTAAAAAGTTTCATTGATGGAAGAAGAAAGAAACGTGTAGGTTGTAGCTTACCAAGGGGTTAATTTTGTTAGAACCATCACCTAGCTTGTTCCTTGCATCTTGCATACAGGCAAGGTCAACTACAGTAGGCACCCCAGTAATATCCTGGTATTGACATTCAACGCACATTGAATACATCCAACATTCAAAAACAATGTCATAGAAGCAATATCACTAAGGAAGTGCATCTGCAGAAACAAACAAAGATTTCACCATCAATTCATACACAAATCATTAGGCAACGAAAACATAAACAAATCATTAGGCAACGAAAACCCTAAAAATGAAATAAGAAAATCATACGGATGGTAGATAGTGATGTATTCACCCATCTCTGTTCGTTGACAGTGATGTATCCACCTTCACGACGACCACCTCCATAACCCCCGCCGCCGCCGCTACCACGGCTCTGAGCTTCGTTGACAGTGATGTTACGGCCGTCAATATCCTGGCCGTTCATTCCCTCAATGGCATCTCTCATGGATTTCTCGTCAGTGAAGGTCACAAATCCGAAACCTCTTGGTCGTCCAGTCTCACGATCGTTAATAACCTGAACAGAAAAGCAACAAAAATCATCAGATCTAAGGAGAGGAAAAAACTACAACATCTGATGCAGCATAAGGAGAGAAGGCAACAACTACACAAGAGGAAGGGAAGGTAGGAAAGGCAGAAATTGTAGAGCCCAACTCAGAAGCAAACCCTAGAAATTAAAAAAAGGGTACCTGAAGAAATGTGAACCAGGGCGACGGTGAGGAAACGACGACGGTGACAGAGAGGAAAGGGTGACGACGGTGACAGAGAGGAAAGGGCGACGACGGTGATTGCGGATTGCGAAGAGGAACAGATTGCGAAGAGTGGGAGGAAAGGGCGAACATGTACAGATTGCAAAGAGTGAGAGAGACGACGGAGAGGAAAGGCAGCGACGGAGAGGAAAGGCGGCGGCAACGGAGAGGAAAGCAACAGCGGCGACGGAGAGGAAAGCAACGCCTTGCGCGTTACTGAGAGTGCGTTTTTGCGAATGGAAGAGGAAAGAGTGACTTGCACGAATAGAAGAAAAAAAGAGGGATAAAAACGTGAATAGAAGAAAAAAATTAAGATATTTTAGTACTTTAGAAGTCAGGCGTGTATTCGCTTGACTTTAAAACTTTACCTCTTAATTACAATTTTGCTACCGTGTATACTTATATAGTCACGCGTCTAATAGCATGACTTTAAAAGTCTAATTTTTTTCCTATTTTTTCACTTTAGAAGTCAGGCGTGTATTCGCTTGACTTTAAAACTCGCGAGTTTTGCCTCTTAATTACAAGTTTGCCACCGCGTCAACATATAAAGTCAGGCATCTAAGCGCCTGATTTTAAATGTCTAATTCTTTTCCTAATTTTGCACTAGTGCAGATTGAAAAACGTGAAGAGCAAAAGTGTGTGCTAGGGTTTTTGCGTTTCAGTTTATGAGTGAATGGGTTGTACGTTCTGTGCATCCCTATGTCTCTATTTATAGATTTCGGAAAAATATGACCATTGAGACAATTTTCAACAAGTGAAAAATCGATTGTTCGCTTAAAAACACTTAGTATAATAATCTATCATTTGCTTTAAAATGAGAACACTTCATAAGTGAATGATCGATTGTTTGCTTCTAAAACCAAGTGAGAAAATCGAGTATGTTCTTAAAATACATAAGAGGGAAATCGATTGTTGCCTTATAAAAATAGTTTGAAATCGATTATGTGCTTTAAGGGAATAGGCTATGAATCGATTGTTTGCTTACAAAGAGAAGCTTAAAATCGATTTTGTGCTTTACATAACTAAGACAAGAATCGATTGTTTTCTTCCCAAAATATGTTCTTTTAAAAACAAGTAATCAATCGATTCTTTTCTTTAAAAAGGAAGCCATGAATCGATTTTTCACTTCTTATAACACATATCCAAAAATCGATTCTTTGCTTTAAAAACACAAAGTCATCAATCAATTGTTTTCTTTCAAAACCAAGTTCTTTTAAAAACCTAATCGATTGTGTTGGCTTTAAGGAACAAGTCCACAATCGATTTTGTTTGTTATAATTTGTGCCTAACCTATTTAGTATGCATACGTTTGGTTAATTATGTGAGTGCTGTGAGATGAGTGACTTGAGCCGATCCTTAAAAGCGGTTTACAAATTATTCCTAAGACACGACCCAACTTCCTAGTGACTACCCTTGACACGGACTTACTTCTTGAGTTGGTTGTGTCTCGGAGTTCCATTTGTCACATTGTCTTAGTTTACATCATCATCAAAACTCAACCTGCAACTTAAGATATCCACATTCTCCCCCTTTTTGATGATGACAAAACTTTGATCCATCTTAGGTGGGAGGTTAGTTCATCAAGCAAAACAAACAGTGCATTATTCATGATATGTATCTAGACTCCCCCTTACTTGATGCTCCCCCTGACTAAATGTAAAATGCAAACTGACAATCATATATGCCTCATATAACAATCTATATTTCTCCCCCTTTTTGTCATGATCAAAAGGGTCGACGTGAGACAAAGTTTGCGAACCGAAACAGCATATATTTCATTCAAATAGATGAGGAATCAATGATTTCAAGTTCTCTTTGAATGAAAAAGAAGCTTTCTATTGGTAAAGGTTTTGTGAAAATATCAGCTAGCTGTCTTGGAGATTCAACAAATTCAATCACACAATCGCCTTTTTGGACATGATCTCTAAGAAAATGATGTCTAATCTCTATATTCTTGGTCCTAGAGTGTTGAACGGGGCTCTTTGTAAGATTGATTGCGCTTGTGTTGTTGCACTTTATCGGAATATGATCTAACTCTATGTAACACCCCGATTTTCGTGTGTTGTGGTTCTCTTAGTGTGTGCTTGTTCTATGAATTATTTTGTTATTGATAAGATCGAATTATTTTAATTTATTGTGTGTTTGTGTCAATAAAATTGGTTGAAAATCACATTTAGATATATTTTTATATGCTATTAGTAATATATGGTTGTTATTATATATTTATTTTATTTTTATAAATATTATTATTTTTGATGTTATGTGTTTTAAAAATTATTTTGGGCTACCGAGGTGTTAAAATAGTAGTTGTAGTTAAATTGGGCTTTAAAATGAATTAAAATGGATTTTGGGTGTCTTTTAAACACAACCATGTTTTTTTAATTATCCAGCACCCTGTTTCTACTTCCTGCACCCCCTGTCACTTACTCTAACAGTCCATACGAACCAAACCAGTCCAGCACTCTGCCCACGAGCCCAAGCCCAAAACCCCAACCCGACCCGGTTCCATCTTCTTCTCCTTCCCTCAGCTGCGTTAAATCAGAAAACCTAGGCAGCCTTCCATTCTTTCACATGTTCCTCCTCCCTACACCACGGCAAGACCCCAAAACTCGTCCCCAACTCGAAATCCACCACTGATTCCGAATATGGCCTCGGTTTCTTCGATTGTGGTCGCGTTTTTAGTCCGCCATTTTTGGCTATACCGAAACACCACCGGGAGTTTCCCTCTCTCCATCGCAAGCACTATTCTGTTCAATATTACTTTTCCTCAATACGCCAAACTTGATCGAGCTTCTATGCCCACACCGTTGCCCACGCACGCTCTGTTGCTATGTTCAAAGATGTCAGCTTAAGTTTTTCAATTCGGTGAGCATATATATTAAAGGCTATTATATATCATTGTTTCATTGATATAATTGCAATTATGCTTTTAAGACTTTTCAATAAAATAATGCTTTTGGGTCTGTTTCAAAATTAATGTATTGTTATTGTTATTATGATTAAGGCACTTACTTTTGCAATCGTTCAATGCATAGATGGAGTAGATGTTTTATGGTTATGCTTGAAAAGAAATTATATTTGAAGAAAATAAATGTATTTTGTTTTACATATATATTTACATGTATATTTATATTATATATAACTACATTTGAAGAAACATATAAGTCTCGGAAGCTACGTTTTATGGTTCTCACACACACACATAAATATATATTTAATTAGATAAGTTTTATACAATTTAATATTTTTAGTATATGATTCTTGGATTGTCGTTGTTGTTGATACATATCGGTACGCGTTTCAGTCAAACATTGTTCCATGGGAATTAAGTCGCGCTCGGGAACTCGTGTTTTGTCCTCATCGATTCGCTATAGGAAGACACTTCGAGATCAGGTACGGGGGAAAGTGTTTCTATTCTATATGGGGAATAGGGGATAGAACTAAAATAGTATCGATTGCCGCTACTCCTATTTTACTGTATTTGTTTATTTACTTATTTAGTTATCAATTATTACTTATTCGATTTATTCAATTTGGATGACTATAAATGATTTGGATGACTGTAATTAAATGATTTGGACGACCGTAATTAAATGATTTGGATGACTGTAGTTAATATACCGAGTTTAGGGAATGAATCATAGTCAATTTTATGTCAACTGATGTTCTTTGATTTGAATGACTCGTATGTTACTAAGATGAAGGTTACATGTATGTGTCAATGCTATGCCTATAGACTGTTGTTTTGTGATTGCCGTTGTTGTTATAATTGTTGTTGATGATGATAAGGGACCAACTCAATGTGATTGAATCTCGTCGTTAAGGCCTAAGGCCTAACCTCCCTAGAAGACATATGATTGTTAGTGTTGGTGTAATAGGGTAGTTATGATTGATGAACTCTAGGGTGTCATATCCTAATTTTGTCCGGCTAATCGAAGTAAATCAAAAAAAAAATTATCCTCGTATCGTTTTAAGCGTGTGTGTCTCTGGCGCTCTCGTGCAACGATTTGTTTGATGCTCGTTTTATTTCATTTTGCTATTTTTATTTATTTAGCTATCATTATTGGTACAAAAAATATACAAGAAAAAAAACATAATTGAAAACCAAATAAACATCAAGCTGAATAGTCAAAATCCTTTTATTACATAACCAAGTCCTTTTGCACATATGGACAAAAATTAAAAAAGCAAACAGTACAAAATTGAAAATAAAATTCAAAAAAAGCAAGGAAGAGGGCTGCTGGTCCTTTTTGATGTTGTCCTTCCTCGTCCTTTCTTTTGACTGTCCTTCCCAGCACCCTAATCGCCTCCACCCAGATGCTGTCCTTGGCCGGCTGCTGTCCTTGGTCCTTATCCAATCGATGTCCTTGCGTCCAAAATTATTAGCCAGCTGCTGTCATTTGTCCTTTTTTCCCTCTCAAATTGTTGTCCTTTTGGTTCTCAGCACCACACCAACCTGCTTATAAATCACACAGCAAAATACGCAAACAGGGGAGATACACACAGTAACAACAAAAACGAAAAATCAAAAAAGGAGGAGAGGGAAAAGAACACAGGCAGCCACACAGAGGAGGGGAAAGAGGATAAGCAACCACCAAAAACCACTGCGAACCACCACTGCTCCGCCCCATCGCCGCCGTGAACCGCCGTAAACACCACCCACAACGCCACAACCATCGCAAATCACCCCACAACCACCTCCCTCACTCTCTCTCCCTTCGTTTACCCTCGGCCTTCCTCTCACCGTGAACGCTTCACTCTCTCCACCGTACTTCCCTCACACCACCGCCACCAACCAAGCGCCCCGTAATTGCTTCCCCTCCGTTCATATTCACCGGCACCACCGCGGTACCACCCGTGGTGGCTTTCCTCCGGTCGATCCCGTTCACCATATGTCCCTCTCACCGCCGTCAAACCCTCTCATCGCCACCCCGTCACCACCATGACCGTCCCCTTACCACTGTGCGCCTTTCTCTCTCCACCACAAACCGCCTCCGATAACCCCTCTCCCTCCCGTCGCAAGACCGTCGTCGTATCCACCATCGTCACCGCCACAACCATCGCGAGCTCCTCGCCGGAGCTTTCCCCTTCTTAACACTCGGTCCATCCTCTTTCTCTCATCTCCATGAGTCTCTCTCTCCTCCCTTGTCTGTGCGGCTGGGTTAGCTTTTAGGAATTAGGTTTTTTTTAGTCTGTGTCACTTACTTCTCTTTCTCGTCATCAGTTAGTGGTATTATCTCAAGTCTCTATTAAGCCCAACCCAATGACCCATTTAACTTTTGTTTCTGTTCATTTTTTGCCACTATAGATATGCGTATCATCCCTTTGTGCTGTTATCATGTTATTTTACTTTTTTTAGTTGTAGATTTTAAATAACTATTATTCCATTTCCAAATGCACCCCTTGTCGTGCATGTGTCACCCCTACCCCTTTTCCTATTTTTATTACTTTCTTTTTCTCCATATAGACCCACTCTATTTTTACTTTCACTAAAACAACGAGTCCAATGCATCTTCACACAGTCTCTACCTTTTTTTGAAGTCACGTTTCCAAGCAAACATTTTCAAATGATCAAACACTCAATTATAAATCGGTTATTGGCAATGATCACTCTGAGTTTAACTCGCTTGAATATTGTGAAAGCCTTTAATTTTCAAACAGGCTATTAGCAGTGACCACTCTGGATTTATTTGTTTGGTCATTACGAACGCTCTCCGGTCTCAAAAATATTCAAATAATAAAAGACACCAACACACAAACATTTTCTACCAAGAACTACGTGCGATTTGATTCTCTACCAGGAGATACGTAGGACCAGAGGGCGGCCGACCTCTGTCAATTGCATTAATAAAAAACCTTTTTTTTTCTCTTTTAATTCATTTCTCTCATTTTTCTCCAAAAGTACAAAAAATAACTAATTGTTTATCGAGTCTTCTTTTTTATTATTATTATAAGGGTAAAATTATTATTTTTGAATTAATAAACGTTTACACATGTTTACACATTTAGTTAAAAGGTAACCTTCCTTAGGAAGGATGTCGTAGGGTGCTAATACCTTCCCTACGCATAAACGACTCCCGAGCCTAAACCTGGTTTGCAAACCCCTTATCCACTCAATAGGGATTTTCCAATGTTTGCCCTTAAACTAAACTTTGGTGGCGGCTTCATTTTTGAACCTTCGAAGAATCCCTCCTCCGGATTTTTCGGTCGCTACAGCTGGCGACTTCACTGGGGACTAATTAAGAGAGTCAAGCCTAATTAGCTAAATGTGTAAGTATTTGTTAATTTTATATTTTGTTTTTGCCCTTATGCTTATTTATTTATTTATTAACATTTCTTTATATTATTGAACCTTAGGGTAGGCGACTTTTTTTTGTTATTATTGTCATATATCTTGTCCAGCTTGTGTAGTCTAGGTATTATGCCCATATCACACACGTCACTTACACATGTTTATGCACACACTTCTGAGTGGGGCCCTATACCCGGGTCTGCAAATAACCTAGGACGAGTGGAGATTATTAGTGACAGTCATTCTGGATTTTATCTGTCTGGCTCTCATGAAAGTCTCAGCCAGAGTACGCTCTTTTATGGTATCCCACACCAGGTAGCTCGCTATCGTTGTGGATCATATCATAAAGGGGATTTTAGCTCTGGAGACCTTTGAGAGGAAGTGAATAGAGCCACCTGAGAGATTGATCACATAAGCGACCCTAGACCATGTTGAAAATCCCAATTTAGACATGACCCACTTAGGACACTGGGGCATTATACTTACTCTCTCTATTAGTCTAGGTTAGCATTTCTCCAAAAGAAAATCGCTCAAAAAAAAAACATTTTCATGCTTCCTTCATTTGCATGCACATGAGGCAACATCATCATACAAAAAAAACAAAAAATCATCTTTTTTTTTCACAACAAAATAAGATCATTATTTTCATACGCATCTCATTATCATTTCGCTAGCATGCATCTCATCATATAGAAACTAATATAGATATCATATTTCTCTTTGCATCATCTTGCATACTCAAAGACCCAAAGAATATCACCTTGTATTATAAAAATTTATATTCATTTAAATGCATCCTCTTCATGCACCATAAAAAATAAAAATAAAAGCCATTCATTTCTATCCACCTCGAATGCATTAGTCATCTAGCATGCATCATTTCCAAAATAAAATAAAAACAATAAAATAATAACACTTTCTTGCATTATTCATCATCATATTGCATTGCCACCGAAAAATCATTTTGGATAGTCAATCTTTTAAAGTGATCATTCATTCACATTCCTCTCATCTGCATCATGTAACGTCATTCATACATTGCATTGTCTTTTTTTTTTCATGAAAATGAAAAGAGTAAAAAACATGATCACCATTAAAAAAATTGTGATAAATAATTGAATATCTCATGTAGCATGCATTTCCATTCATTCATAATCATTCACAAAAATCATCATTAAGTAATATAGGCATTTCATCATTTGCAACATCATGAAATGCATGAAAAAAACATAGCATTCACACACATTTTCACTCATCCTAAAAAAAAAACCACAGTTTCATTATATCACCCATACGCCATTTCATCCACACATCATCTATACACCGTTTCAACATGCATCATTTCAAAAATCATGTCATCATTTTCGCATCATTCAAAGATACGTATTTAGCATTTCATTCTGATACATGAAAGAGGCTCTGCATCGGTCACGTGCTGCATTGCCTCCTAAAATTATTTAGAATAACTGACATTTCCAAGTGATCATTCATGCACACATCCCATACATTTACATCTGCATTTTCGTCATGCATGGTGATCCTTCATGCATTAGGACATGGGGGCATGTAATTTGGTTATCCCCATTGCATATGCATGGTTAATCTTCTTTTTTTACAAAAAAAATATCATGTGTTCATAATAGAATAAAGTCGTTGGTTTTTTGAAGTGATCAGGTCCTCCATGCATTTCATACATTTGCATTTTCATCGTACATATCCATCATCATGTGTTCATTCGTACGGTACATTCTCAAATAAAGAGAAAAAACATAACAGTATTTTATTATTATTGCATCATTCATCATCCAATAGCTTTTTGTTAGCTTCTTATTCTAGTTGAAGCATAAGAAAAAGGGGTAAACAATACCCGTTTAAGGCATCCTTCTGTCACATTCAAAAATCATCACGCATTTTATTCATCTCCATTGTTGCTCATATACAACAAACATCCATATGTTCATGCATTGTACTTTATTCAAAGAAAATATATAAAAAAAAATCACCATGCATTCATAAACATTTCATTATCATTCTCCTACCATACATCTTATCATCTACAAAATAACAAAAATATCACGCTTTTTGTTGGTTCATCTCATCCAAAGTGCATCATCTTGCATATCCATACACCAAAAATAATAAATATCACATTGAGATTATAAAAATTATTACATTCATTCATTATTTCATTACTCATCTTCATGCATCGTAAAAAAAAACAAAAAAAAAAAACAAAAGTCCTTCATTCCTATGCATTTCCAATACATTATCTCCTTCATGCATCATAACAAAAATAAAAGTCACTCATTCCTCTCACATCCATCTCAAGGGCATCAGTCCTCTCACATGCATTGAGACAAAATTAGAAATTGCTTCATTTTCTTCTATTTTTGCATCAGTCACCATCCATTTTTTTTGTTTCGTTAGCTGAAACAAAAAAGTAAATCATATAGCCATTTAAGATATCATTTTATCACATTCAAGCAATCATTGTACATTTCATGCATTCTACTTTATTCAAATAATTTTTCCAAAAAAATAAAAAATGAAACTCATAAGATTTTTTTTTGACACACTGTTTGATGAGAAACGATGCCTTCCTCAAAATATATTCGAATTGATTCCTCTTCCTTGGAAAATGTTGTCACACCCTAACTTGATCCACCGACATCAAGTCTTTCACCCTTCACTCCATATACCTCCTACTCATACCCACCACATTCATGGAAACCACCTACCCACTTAACCATTCAGTGGAATTCACCAATAACTCATTCACCATCATGGTCACTACAATATTGACCGTATCGTCCTCAAACCCCTACTCCCATAGGCTTGACCCTTAGCCACTGCACGCCCCACCAAGGGCATCAGCCAACATATATCTCACCCCCGTGATAAGAAGCTTAAATGTCTATTTTGTTAACTTGTGTGGTTTTAGCAATAAAAATTGTTCTATCTTAACCGATGTCAACTCTCTATGAAGCATTTGCAAAATAAATTAGCATGACATGTGTGTTTACTCTTATTTGAGTCAGTTATACTATCCCCGCCTTTCCTTCATTTTCAAAACCAAATCCAACCATTCATGAAAGACCCAGTCCCCACAAGAGTATTTCATTCGCTTTCCCCCAGTGATGAAATTTCACGAATAGCACTTTGTATGCTCCATGCTGGGGCAGAGTAATGATCACTAAGATTTTCTGTCAGCATTCCAAACACTCGTGCAAGTCCTTTGAGTAAAAAAAAACAAAAAAAAAATCCAAAAAGGAAAAGCCCGTTAGGTTGAAAACTCGTAAGAGCAAGCCAAGCAAAAATTAGGGCATGAAAAGAGAAAAATAAAGAAAAACAAATATGTTAAAATGAAGTTTTGTCCTATAGTTACAATTTCGAAAAAATAAGCAATTATGTTTTGAAGTGAAGTTTGGCAACTTTCCCACATCCTAAAAAGAGAAATACCCTTTGCCACCCACTTCGAGCCAAAAAAATCAAAAATCTTTCAAACACCTTAGACAAGGATCAATCCCATATCTAACAGCTCGCTCAGCTCGAAAGAAAAAAAATCACAAAAAAAAAGTGAAATTAAAAAAAAAGAGGATTGAAAAATCCTGAAAACCAAAACGGTAGAAATTGTGAGCTGATACTTATAAACCCTCAAACACTTCCTATGGCCTAAGCATCCTATCCTCCATAAACCCTCAAATGCGCTACAACCCTAAAACAGGTTCATTCTACGATGAAGCGCATAAAAGATTCTTTGTCTCAACCAACCCCGAACACTCTCAGGAGCAAAGTAATCATTTCCTTCATGAATCATTAACCATTGGCCATATTACAACCCTAAGGCCTATTCTGATCACTGATTGGTTGCTTCCATTTTTCTCAAAGCTTATACTCTAGGACAAAATAATCAGAATAATTTATTTGCTAAAAAAAAACAAAGAGAAAAATATTATTACACAAAAAAATAAAAAATAAAAAGAAAAAAACTTAAAAGGGCTTGCACGCTCAAAGCTCATCAAGAGAAAATGATAGTAGTGAGAAACTTAGTGATCATCAACAAAGTGAAATCTCATCGAATCAAAAGTTCTCGATTGTCTTAGCTTGTGGAATCATTCCCAAAGAAAACCACAAATCCCCACTAAGACAGTTACTTGACTTATCATATCAAAATGAGGCAATACCCCACCCTTCATTCCACTCAAACTCAGGAAATTTTTTCAACAACCCCAAAATACTCTCACCTATCATCCCGTTCTACACCCATATAGCCGTACCAGACAAATTTCCAAACCATTATTCTAACTTCGCATCCTGTCGCAACCACACTCAAAATGGGGCAATTTTCATCTTTAATGGATTGGGGTAACCTTGTCCTCTTATAGACCGGGGCATCATATCCCTTGGGCCGAAAGAATCCTTTTGCCTCCCATTCTATTCATTCCTAGTCACTTATCACCCTCAATACCAGCATATTTCCCAATCCCTCAATCAGTCTATATCCTTAGTTGTCATTGTCCTCCCTAGACAAAGGCAGACTGTTTCACTCCCCACTATTTGAAGTCAAAATTGGGGCAGTCAAACATTTCTTACCTTGGGGCAAGCTTATCTCTCATAGGCTTGAGCCAATAAACCTCATCCTTCACTCCACTCACGTGTTACATACCCTATATTTCTCGAACCCTGAGTCAACTGGCACATTCATCTGCATTCACACCGTTTTTCATATTTATTAAGCAAATGCTTCAAAAAGAGAGACACACAATAATGACAATCCCTCTAAGTTAACATCTTAGACTTGAAAGCTTAGCCATCATGGGTCATCATAACCAAATGAGAACCCATCTGCAAATACACATCTCGTTCTCTAGAAAGGGCACTAATACATTGCTGCAAGCCACACTTTTCAAGATGACAATCTTGAGCTTACCAGAGTTCAAGTCCAAGCCATCGAAAATCTTTCTTCCAAGGAACGATCAATTCAAAATGTTCAGCTCTCTGTTTCCAGCATCAAAAGTTTCGTTTCACATCAAACATTTTTGCATCCTTACAATGTTGCACCCGAAAAAGTCCCCGAGAGAGAACCTTCCTCGTTTACAACTTTTCTAGAATCAATGAAGCCGCCACCAATATTTATTAAGGAAAATATTAGGAAAACCTTTCTTGGAAAGCGATTGGTCTTGCGAAACTAGAGAATAAGGTTCGAGGGTCGGTTACGCGCGGGGAAGGTGTTAGCACCCCACACGTCCTCTCTACTGAGAGGGAACCTTTAATTAAATGTGTGACTTTAGTGTGTTGACTTGAAAATACTTGATTTTTGCCTCTCTACTTCTTATTGAAAAATTCTTAATGAAAATCTTTGCTTATTATAAAAAAAAAGGGGAAAATGGTTTTTTTTTTAAAAAAACACTTGACGGGACATGGCCTGCTCCTACGTATCTCCCGGTGCGATGGAGAACTCAAAGCTACGTAGTTCTTCTTTGTCCTTTCGAAAAGTTTTTGTTTTTTATCCTTTTTTTAGTGAGTTTTTGAAATAGGACGAGCATTAGCGAATGATTAAACTAACCAAAGTTATGGGTAATCACCCCTAAGTACTCTTGAAAATGAGAGTCACTACCGCCAGTCAGACGAACGAAGGTTCTGATTCTATTAGTAGCGACCCGTCTTTATTTGCTCTTTTGAAAGAGGTTTTCGAAAGAGATTGATTGGCACGAATGATCAAACTAACAAAGGTTATGAGTGATCATCGCTTGTTGTTTTTTTTGGGAAAAAGACATCGCCACCAATGGCTAGACGAACAAAGGTTCTGATTAGCCACTAGCGACGATGGGTTGAAAATGATTTTAGAAAGGGAAAGGTTTTTGTTCTGAAAATGATCTTGGTTTGTAAAAGTGATTCTTTTTTGTTATGAAAATAACTCTTTTCTTTTTGTCATGCAAATGCTAAGCTTTTTATGGTTGCGCTTGACGAGAATGTGACTCGCTCCTACGTATCCCAAATGGGAATCAAAGCGACATAGTTCTAAGTGAAAAGGTTTGCGCGCTGGTATTTTTTTTAACGTAGGGGTTTTAGGATTCTCGAACTGTATAGCTCACTCATCTAAAAACGATGGCTACTCCGACCGCACGGTCGATTTAACCCCCTATTTGTTTTTGTTTAAGAAAAAAAAAAGGGAAAACAATATGAGTGGCAAAATGAAAAGAATGGGTGCTGCGAGTAACAATCTAGTCTGCGAAGTAAAGGCCCAAAATTAGGGGGCACTAAAATGGAATATAAGGGTTACGAATAGAAGGACCCAAAAACTGTGACGGCTCGTACTCTAAACCAAAAGACCATGAACGTGAATTTTAGGGGGCGGGGCACAGGTTATAAAAGGGGTGTATTTAGAAATCAGTTTTTTTTTAGTATTAGCGATGGAAAAAAAAAGAGGGCACATTGAAAAGCCTTGTAATCGGGTGGCCTTAGTAGGAGTCCTAATCGCATTCTTTACATTTCTTATTCTAAAACCAAAAGGTTTTTAGTATGCAAGAGAAAGAGGGTTATTGTCAAAAAATGATAAAGAGGGCGTGGAACAGTAAATTTGGGGTGTAAAAAAGAAGAAGGTGGGGGTGTGAAGAGCCCAACCCAGTTCATAGAACTGGGCCCGAGCTGCGCAGCCCATATGGTATGGGGAGGGGCTACGCTATTAACAAATGGAGGTGTGGCTAACTAAAAACTATTTGTTCTCTTTTTTTTTAAAAAAAAACTTTCTGGCCCATGAAATCAGGGCCTAAACAGGATGGTTGTTTTATTAAAAGGGGGGTGCAATTAGATGTCCGTTTTTTGTTAAGAAACATAGGGACTGTATGATTAGAAATACAGGGTTCAAATATCAGTCTGATGTTAATAAAGGTTGTATTATTAAGGAAAAGAGTGCCCACTTCATGGTTAATGACTATGTTATTATTATTATCATGATTAACATTTTATATATCTAAAGAGGATAAATCATTGCCTTCATTATTTAAAAACAGAAAAGGAATTATTTGGATTTGATAAACAAAACTAAGGCCATTGTGCGTTTATGGAAGAATAAGCTGATTAACCATAATAAGTTTTTTTTTAGAGGATATTATATGAACACTAACGAGACACATGAAGATATGAGCAAGCAACAAATAAATTTTATAACATCATAACAAGGATATGATTTATAGTAAAATGGAGATGAAATAGAAATAAAATTATTACCGAATATGAGGCTTGTACACTAAAGCACGTTTCCAGATCTCACAGGAACAGAAGAAAAAAAAATTTCTAATGGAAGTGTTTTAACGAAGAAGAAGAGGGAACAAAAATGTAAAAATAAAAATTTTGCTCTCTATTGCACTTGCAGTCGAATATCTCGAAGACTATTTTTTGCTCTCCCGGATCTCCGCCCAAGTCCTGATCTTTTCCCCTCTTCCTCTCAAAAAATCGTCCCCCCTCCTTCAAAACCGTAACCCCTATTTATACTAAAACTTGATCTTGTAGTGATGCGTTTTGACCTTCGTTTTTCGTTGAATCTTGTGCACAGATCTGAAATCCGTGTAAATCTTTGCGGGTTCCCCTTAAAACCGAAACCACCCATGAAAAACTGAGAAGAAAAAAACGTGAATCATCGATCTATTGTGAGACTGATGGTTCTTTGAATGTTGATGACAAAACAGAGATTTCGTGTGACTGAGGAGAGGAGGGAGAGAGGCGCCTAAGATGGAGGTTTCGTGTGAGAGGAGAGAAAGAGGCACCAAAAATGGTGATTTCGTGTGAGAGGAGAGAAAGAGGGGGGCTGTGAAGGTAGGAGGCGTGTGAGGGAAGATGAAAGAATGCGTGGAAGGAAGAGAAGAGAGAGTGGACGGCTAGGGTTTGATGGGAGAGGTGGAAGTGATGTGTTGGAAGGAGGCGTGGGAGAGAGGAGAGAAAGAGGCGCCTCTTTTTCTGGATCTGATGGAAGTGAGGTGTGCCTCCTTTTTTTTAGGGTTTCTGAAGTGGGCATTAGGTTTAGAGAGTGAGTGAGGGAAATAAGGCAATCCGGGTCAGGCCAATTCGCATGGGCCTCTGGCAGTGAGCCCAATTCGCTGTAACACAAATAAAAATAAAAAAAAGTCACTTACACCCTTTTCTTTACTAAATCGCCTCTCCCTTTCTCTTTTCTTGTTTTTTCTTTTACTTTCTTTTTTATACCATTAAATATATTTACTAACTAAATAGGAAGTAAAGTATAACTTGAAAATGGATTTATGTTTTTTTTCAATTTTTTACGAACTAAGATATATAACGACAAAGAAGAAAATCATTATTATTTTTGGACAGACAAAATTGGGGTATGACAGCTGCCCCTCTTTATTTGGATTTTGACAAGGAATATGAATTGGCCGAAACAGATTCCGAGGCAAAATTGAAATAAAGAATTTAGAAATCATACCAATTTTGTCTACTTAGAGAAACCTGAGTTTTCCCTTTTCTTTTTTTTTTGAATCACCACTTGGAGTGTCGATGAGGAAACCATAAACGAAGTGGTTAACAACATGCACGCTAACTGCGAAAGGCAAGGAAAGCGCTAAATGAAGAAAGCGATAAAGAAAACGGTAAAATGCCCAGGCTGCCTAAAACCTGTAATCCTTAAACGAACCCTTGACGAATCCGAGTTTGCACGTGGCTTTGAGGAGCACGCTTCCAGTTGGTCTTTTCGAGCGACCGGGGGGATCGTTATCAGCTCCGGAACTGATACAGATCAATGCACGACGTCCACTGTATCTTAGGCTGATACAACTATTCCGTTGAACTTCACATGGGGCTGTGGTCCATCGCGTTGCTCGTACACGATGTGAGACCTGGGCAAGAGGGAGCGATGATCTCTCTGGGCTCCAATCCGCAATGCGCGCCTGAGCGCTCTCTTTTCTTTTCTCTTTTTTCTTTTCTTTTTGTTTCTCTCTTTTCTTCTTCTTTTTTTTTTGAACTCCCAACTCGGGGGAGCATTTCCTGGGATCTGAAGGCGAGCATTAACACTGCGGTGTTTATCCTCTCTCACTTGTCTGCAGCTGAAAAATGAGCCCATACATGCAATGCAAATGCCATGATTGCCATTTTCTTTTTCTTTTTCTTATGATGAATGTGATGCAAATGCCTGAATTTCTCTTTTCTTTACTTCATTATTATTATTATTTTCTATGTCTGATGAGTGCATGATTTTATGTTTGGTGAATGTAATGCATGACCTTATTTATTGATTGCTCTTTTGCTTTTTCAACCTTTTCTTTTCTCTTCCTTTTTTATTTTTTCATATATATTTTTCTTTTTGTGCTCTTTCGCTCTTTTGGCTTTTCCTTTGCTGTTCCGACCCACTCGCGGGACTTGCGTTATGAGACACCATGATTATTTATGATAATTATTCGGGAGCCGAGCTTCGTCCTCTTGTTTTCATGCAATCAGCGCTTCTTATTTGATTTTTGTGAGCTTACTTGACTGAAAGATCATCTCTTTTTGTTGTCATTTTCAAAAATTTCGCAATGACCTTAACGCCATGACTTATGCACATTTCCATGATTTATTTATCATCTATCATAAAACGTAGTTTAAAATCAGAAATGAAAAGAAAGCAATGATAAGACAGCAAACTGATAGAGTGAAAAATTTGGACTTTTATTCATACAGGAGTCAGATGCGCAGAATGTCACGCTGACTGAAAAGGGTACATTGGAAATTTTCCTGAAACTAAGAAAAAGAAAAAGGAGAATGGACGCAGCCGATCTTATGAATATTCTTTGTCTCTGGAGCGTTCGATGCCAACCGCTCATACTTATAGCCTTAATCACCCTTTTATCCAAGCTTTTGGAAGCACTGCTTGCCCCTTTTCTTTTTATGTCCAACTTTTCTGACCCTAATTTTTGCCTGGATCGCCCTTTTGGGTTTTCAATCCACCGGGTCGCTCAATTTTGCCTAGGCCGCCCTTTCGGGTTTTCAACCTAGCGAGCTGATTCTTGCTTGGATCATCTTTCTCTTTTTTCTATATATTTCTTTTAGGCATAGTACTTCTTGACTGCATCTGAGTTCACTGGGAGTGGGAGGTCTTCACCATCCATTTTTGTGAGGATTAATGCCCCTCCAGAGAATGCTTTCTTCACCACATAAGGTCCTTCATAATTAGGGGTCCATTTTCCCCGTGAATCTTTTTGGATAGGCAGGATTTTCTTGAGCACTAGGTCTCCTTCCTGAAACTGTCGAGGACGAACGTTCTTCTTAAAAGCCCTCCTCATTCTTTGCTGGTACAACTGCCCATGGCACAGAGCGACTACTCTCTTTTCTTCAATGAGATTTAACTGATCTAGACGAGCTTGAACCCATTCTGCTTCTTCTAATTTTGTCTCCATTAGCACCCGTAGGGAGGGTATCTCAACTTCAATAGGGAGGACTGCTTCCGACCCATACACCAAAGAGAAAGGAGTTTCCCCGGTTGAGGTACGCACTGAAGTACGATACCTGTGCAAAGCAAAAGGAAGCATCTCGTGCCAATCTTTGTAGGTTACTACCATCTTTTGCACAATCCTCTTAATATTCTTATTGGCTGCTTCGACTGCCCCGTTCATCTTAGGACGGAATGGAGAAGAGTTATGATGTTTGATTTTAAACTCTGTGCACAATTCTTTCATCATTTTACTATTCAGATTGCTACCATTGTCTGTGATGATTTTATCCGGAAGACCATAGTGACACACCAGGTCTTTATTTACAAACTTGGCAACCACAGAACTGGTTATGCTGGAATATGAAGCAGCTTCAACCCATTTAGTGAAGTAATCAATTGCAACTAGGATGAAGCGGTGCCCGTTTGACGCCTTGGGATCTATGGGACCAATGACATCCATGCCCCACATTGAAAATGGCCAGGGTGCAGTCATGACATTTAATGAAGCCGGTGGCACGTGTATGTGATCGGCGTAAATCTGGCATTTGTGGCACTTTCTTACAAAAATGTAGCAGTCTGCCTCCATCTACAGCCAATAGTAGCCAGCCCTTAATATCATCCTTGCCATAGTATGCCCGTTGGAATGAGTTCCGAACGAGCCCTCATGCACCTCTCTCATGATCCTTTCTGCTTCCTCCTTTGCCACACACCTAAGGAGTGCCTTATCATGATTCCTCTTGTAAAGCACCTCGCCACTCAGGAAGAAATTCATTGACAGTCTTCTAAGCGTTCTTTTATCATTTTCCGATGCCCCTGGAGGGTACTCTCTGTTCAGGATATACTGCTTGATGTCATGATACCAAGGTTTATCATCTCCGCTATCTTCAATTGCTGCGCAGGAGTAGGAGTGTGCCGGCAAACCTTGATGCTGGATTCTGATCTGGGTCAAGTTCTTATCACAATTGATATTAAACATTGAAGCTAAAGTGGCCAGTGCATCAGCCAACTGATTCTCTCTGCGAGGAAGATGTTGAAACGTGATTTCTTCGAAGGACTCAACCAGTTCTCGGATGTGATCTCTGTACAGTATCAACTCAGGATCTCTGGCTTCCCAATCTCCGTTCACTTGATGGATAACTAGGGCCGAGTCTCCATACACATCTAATCTTTTAACTTTCCAGTCTAGAGCTGCCTGAATACCCAGAATACATGCCTCGTACTCCGCAATATTATTTGTGACATAGAAGCTCAATCTAGTAGTGAATGGTATGAAGTGATTGTTAGGGGACACCAGTACTGCCCCAGCCCCGTGCCCATAACTGTTGGAAGCACCGTCGAACACTACTCTCCACCTTTCATTCTCTGGGGATCTTCCTTCTTCAAATAAAGCCAGAATGTCCTCATCTGGGAAATCATACTACATCGACTGGTAATCTTCAATAGGCTGATGTGCCAGGTACTCAGCTAGCGCACTACCTTTGATGGCCTTTTGAGTGACATAAAGAAGATCATATTCTGACAACTGCATCTGCCATCTCGCAATTCTTCCTGTAAGCGCAGGCTTCTCGAAGATATACTTGATAGGATCCATCTTTGACACCAACCAGGTGGTGTGACTTAACATGTATTGCCTCAAGCGATGAGCAGCCCAAGCCAAGGCGCAACAAGTCTTTTCTAGTAACGAATACCTCGTCTCACAATCGGTGAACTTCTTGCTCAGATAATAAATTGCGTGCTCTTTCTTGCCAGTTTCGTCATGTTGTCCTAACACACAACCCATTGAATTTTCTAGCATGGTCAGGTACAGGATCAAAGGTCTTCCATGCACCGGAGGCATTAAAATAGGCGGATCTTGCAGGTATTTCTTAATCTTCTCGAAAGCTTCTTGGCAATCATCATTCCACCTAGTCTCTTGATTCTTGCACAGCAATTTGAAAATCGGCTCACATGTGGCAGTTAACTGGAAGATAAACCTGGAAATGTAGTTCAGTCATCCGAGAAAACCCCGAATTTCTTTTTCGGTCTTAGGAGTAGGCATCTCGAGAATTGCACGCACTTTATCTAGGGTCAACCTCTATCCCCTTTTGACTGACAATGAACCCCAATAGTTTTCCTGATCTCGCCCCAAAGGTGCATTTAGCCGGATTTAACCTGAGCTTGAACTTTCTCAACCGTTCAAAGAGCTTCCGCAAATTAACAACGTGCTCTTCATCTGTTCTGGACTTTGCGATCATATCGTCCACGTACACCTCAATCTCTTTGTGCATCATATCGTGGAACAACGTGACCATAGCTCTTTGGTAAGTAGCGCCGGCATTCTTCAACCCAAACGGCATGACCTGATAGCAGAACGTTCCCCAGAGAGTCGTGAAAGTAGTCTTCTCCATATCTTCAGGAGCCATTTTAATCTGATTATACCCTGAATACCCGTCCATGAAGGAGAAAAGGGAGTGCTGTGCTGTGCTGTCTACTAGGACATCAATATGAGGCAAGGGAAAATCATCTTTGGGACTGGCCCGATTCAGATCTCTGTAATCAACACACATTCTAACTTTTCCATCCTTTTTGGGCACTGGCACAATGTTAGCAACCCACTGTGGATATTTGGCTACGGCTAGGAAACCAGCGTCAAACTGTTTCTTCACTTCGTCTCTGATCTTTAAAGACATCTCAGGCTTCATCCTCCTTAACTTCTCTTTAACCGGAGGGCACTCAGGCTTGACTGGCAGCTTGTGCACCACTATATCAGTATCTAACCCGGGCATATCTTCATACGACCATGCAAAGACATCAATGTAGTCATGAAGGAGTTGAACCAACTTCTCATGCTCACTCTTTTTCATTGAAGTGCCAACCTTGACTTATTTCTTTTCGCCCTCTGTGCCTAAATTGATGATCTCAATAGTTTCCCCATGTGGCTGAATAACCTTTTCTTCTTGCTCAACCATTCTCATCAATTCCGGTGGAGTTTCCCAGTCATCCTCCTCAGCTTGATTAACGGGGTAATCAAAATTAACATATGAACCGCTGGCATCATTATTTTAAGAGGTATTCATTTTAGATCTGCATTTGCGGGAATAGAAAAGCAATGAACAATAAAAAATAGAGACACAAAATGAAGACACAAAAAGCTATTTTTATTCATTTGAGAATTCAAAACTACATTTATTGATAGATGATATCTAAAAGAAAACATGCATGCCCCTATGAAAATGTCCTAAGGCCTTGGGCAGAGCCAAAGGATTTGCATTACAAAGATCATTACTTTGAACTGAAAACAACAGGGAAATCAACGATCTTCCAGTTGCCGATTTCTTCTCCTGCAACACTGCGACGAACCAGGCCTCGATCCTCGCCTTCTTCAACTAACTCTTCCTCGATGACAGCTATCTGATTAGGGTCCGGCATGCCAGCACTCCTGAAATTCTGCTTGAGGTCATCTATGTGGACCATCATCAATCGGGGTTCTCTCCCCTGAAGCCTAGCCAATCTCTTCTCACGCTTTTCCTCAGCCATTCTTCTCTTATCAACTGGAGTGGGCCAATAACCTAACCCACGTCTGTCCTTGTATTCTCGCAGATGCACGGGTGACAGAATTCCTTGCTCAGATCTTCCTAGCCCCTTCCCAATCTGATAGCCACTCTTCAGCATAACTTTTGCTACCATAATATCAGCCTTGGACCACTTGGGTACCGGTACTGGGGATTCTTCACTTACGAACACAGCGTTCGCAATTTCTAGGGATTGAAAGGCGGATTCGAGGGATTCCTCTGCAGCTTCAATATAATGAGAGGGGACAGGTTTGCTGATTGTGAACTCTTCCTCCCCACAAACAACTACAAGCTTATCGTCGACTATAAACTTGAGTTTTTGGTGAAGTGTTGAAGGGACAGCTCCTGCTGCATGGATCCAAAGTCTCCCCAAGAGGCAGCTGTATGAGGATTCAATATCCATAATTTGAAAAGTCACACAGAACACCTCAGGCCCTATTTGCATTGGGAACTCCATTTCCCCTATGACTTCTTTCTTAGACCCATCAAAGGCTCTGACCAGGGTTGAGCTGGGTTTCATGTAGGAACAATCCACCTCTAACTTGTTCATCGTTCATCTGGGCATGACATATTCAATGAGGATCCGTTGTCAATGAGAACCTTGGAGAGTGTATATTCACCGCACTTCACTGAGATATGCAACGCCTTATTGTGCCCCTTCCCCTCTGGGGTGAGCTCATCATCAGTGAAAGTAATGTAATTAGATGCAACGATGTTCCCAACTATACCATCCAATTGATTGACAGTAATATCTTGGGCGACATGGGCCTCGTTCAGCACTTTAACCAAGGCGTCACGGTGGGCTTCTGAGTTTAGTAGTAGGGACAGGATGGAAATTTTGGCTGGGGTGTGATGTAGCTGGTCCACCACTTTGTAGTCGCTCTGCCGCATTATCTTCAAGAATTCAGCAACCTCTGGGTCTGACACCTTCCTATTTATCACAGGCTCCGGCTCTACATTCTTTCCTTTTCGGATTCTCTCTTCTGTTGCCTTAGAAGGATCCTCTTCCTGAGCTTGGGGAACATACACACGCCCACTTCTAGTTACCCCACTACTTCCTGCAATATTGGTGACGTCAAGAGCAGCTTGAGATCTCGGAGCTGGAATTGGCACACTGTAGCTCCACGGGACATCAGTGTTCTTCTGGCTAGGAGCTGGAACTGGGATCACAATAGTCTTTGGTCTTGCCACAGCCGAATTCCGACTGTATGGCACCTCGATAGGTCTATGCACATCTCTGCCCCCTTCCGATTGGAGGGTCAGAACATCCTCTTCTCTCCCCTGTATACCCACCTGGATGATGTGGCGGTCCATCAGATCCTGTAACACCACCTTGAATGCTTCACATGCTCCTACACAGCTGACATTAGCACCAGCTCCTTTCTGAACACAACCCATCCTAATAATCCCGCATTTGCACAATTCTGCATGAATGATTTCTAGGGGGGTCTGAATATCTTCAACTGATCTGATTAGGGACTGCTCTTTCATATCCATGATTGCATTAGTGGCATGCTTCCCATGACCAGGCAGCGGGTTAGTCGTGATATTTGGATCCTCCTGCTTGAAAGTTATGCCTTTTTTGTCTATCAAGTCCTGCACCACTATCTTGAAGGCTTTGCAATCCTCCACAACGTGCCCAACTGCCCCTTCGTGGAAGGCACAGGTACTATTGGGGTTGTATCCTCTGAAGTAAGGTGGTTGAACAGGCTTCATGGGTCTTGTATTGATGAGCTTATTGGTGATGAGGTAGTTGAACAGGTCTGTGTATGACATGGGAATTGGGTCAAAGGTTGTTCTGTTTTGATAGGTCCTTTGGTGGTTGCTTTGGTTGTTGTTTTGGAATGGATGGGCTGTTTGTGTGGGAGTGGGGACTGGGATGTTGGGTGGCTGGTATGGTGGGCTGATAGTGATGGTATTGGTTTCCCCCTCTTTCTTTTTGGGAAAGCCGGGGAATGGCTTCTTTTGGGAACTTGTGTTACTTGTGGACCCCTGTGCAATCTTTCCACTTCTCAATCCGTTCTCCAATCTCTCTCCCACAATCACCACATCTGAAAAATTGGATGATGCACTGCTGATCAGACGATCATAATATAGCGGTGGTAAGGTTTCCATGAACATAGAAACCAATTCTTTGTCTAAAAGAGGAGGTGTGACTTGTGCGGCCAAAGCCCTCCATCGCTGGGCGTACTCCTTGAATGATTCATTTTCCTTCTTGCTCATATTCTGCAGCTGTGTTCGGTCCGGCGCCATGTCCGTATTATATTGATACTGCTTGAGGAATGCATCTGCTAAATCCTTCCAGCAGCGGACTTGGGATGGCTCTAACTTCATATACCAATTAAGGGATGCCCCGGCAAGGCTATCTTGGAAACAATGGATTAGCAATTTGTCATCACGGGAGTAGGTAGACATCTTCCTACAATACATCGTTAAGTGACTCTTTGGGCAGGTCGCACCTCTGTACTTGTCAAAATTGGGGACTTTGAATTTTGGCGGCAACACCAGATCAGGAATAAGGCATAGGTCTCTGGCCTCCCTTGCCCTGGAGCCAAAGCCTTCAATCATTCTTAGTCTTTCTTCTAACATCTGGAACTGCTCTCTGGTCTGTTGGTGCTCAGCGGAATAGACTTGAGGGGAATGACTTACACCATAAGGAGGTGGAGGTATTGAGTGCTGAACCTGAGGGTAAACGGAATTTCCGGATACGAAACCTTGGGTCTGTGGAAAGGCGGCCGGCCGTGGACTGAGGTTCTGAGGAGGAGGCTGAGGTATAACAATTGGATGCGGGATCTGAACCTGGGGTTCACCAGTCATTCCTTCTGACCCGACAGACGTTGGTTGTACATTCTCATCTATTGCCACGGGACCAGCTCCTGGGTTAGCCCCTTGATTTGGAGGACTATAACCCAAAGGAAGGCCGTAATTAAGGAGGCCACTGAGCAGCTTGAAAGTCATTTCCATTTTTCAAGGACAAAAGGAGTCTCATCATCTCGCTCATCTGTGCCTTCATGGCATTCATTTCATTTCTCAACTCAGGATCACCTTGACTGGAGCTACCAGGAGCTGAATGGTTCTGATTCTGTACCTCGGGGCCTTGGCCTGCTCCATTTCCATCCTCTGAGCCTGAAGCTGGAGGATTCTGATTCTCTGGCTGAGGTTGATCGGGGTCACTTAAGATTGCCATTCCTCTGGCCTGTGAACGTGTCCAATACGGATGTGGTCGCACCAGCTTGCCTTATCTTCTGTTTGAGTTGAAAACATTTTTATAAGCAAAGGAGCAAATTAATGAATGCAATGTAATGCATATGATCTTTGTTGTTTTTTTTTATATTTTTTTTTATGTTATTTGTTATTTATTGCCGGGAATCACAGTGCAACTTGCTCTTGTCGTAGGTGTATGTTCGAATATTTTCAAGAACATAACGCGGCTCGGATCAACAAGTGAGATAAACGTACTTCATTCAAGCATCATATCTTTAATCATTCCAAGAACAAGATACAATATCCTTAGATGTGCAATACAACGCTTTGAAAAGAAAAACGCAACATCCTTTAGGAAAAGAAAAATTACAACTTCCTAGCGAACATTCTAAAAAAAGGAAAATTTAAATCTGAAAACCTATTGCCTTCATCTTCTCTTGGTTCTTCTCCATTTTGCTAGCTGCAGCAGCTTCTCTTGCCCTTTCCATGAGTTCCTCAGTCAGAGATCTGCAGTACTCCACGAATTCATATACTCGCACCGGAGTGTTGTAAGGCAGCATCTCAGCTTCTGCCTTTCTCAACCTCTTGGGAACATCCCTCACCGCCTGGTTAGCCAACCATGCCAATTTGGAGAACTTGTTCTTCCACTGCTGAATTTCTGCCCTCATCTCAACTATGATCTCTTGCTTTTCAATCCTACCCATTAGCTCGAGAAGACGGTATTCCCAGTACTGACTCTCCTCTCTTACCTGTCGGTAAGCATCACTGATGTGACTCAGATTCTTCCTTAGCTCATCTGAATTCTCTTGCTCCATCCTTAAAGCCTGCTGATACTCTCTAAGGATGTTCACAATTGCATCTCTATCTTGTCTGATGCACTCTATTTGACTTTCAAGCTCACACGTCACAGACTGAGACTTTTTCTTGAATTCCTCTAGTGATTCCTTTGTAGCTCTCTCACTTTGCGCAGACTTCTTGAACAACTTCCTCCATTCGTTTGCTCTAACCATGGCCTCACCCACCTTGGCATTCAATCTTTTCAACTCATCCTTGGCACCTTTCAGATATTCCTTCATTTTTTGATTACTTTCCTCTTCTTTCTTAAGCTTCTTGCTGCTTTCTTTAAGGGCTTCGGCCTTGCGTTCGTTTTCGTTCTCTAACTTTCTCTTCTCAGAAATTACTTTCCCCAACTCATCTTGTAAGGCTTTCTTTTCTTCTTCTACCTTGAACAAAGCAGATTTGACCTCACTTAGTTCTTTGAGACTTGGAACGTGAAGCTCTGGGACTTCTTTCCCAACTGACGATGAATTCTGACGAGGCGGGCCAACACTTTGAATTCTTTGGTGAAGCCATTGGTAGAAAGTAACATCACCCGTTTTCTTTGTGATCTCCGTTTTATCCTTGTAAACTACACCTTCCCAAGCCTTTGAAATTTTCTGAAGCAAGCCTTGGTTCTTTGGATCTTCTTTATCGAGAAAGATTGGGGCCAACATGTCTTCAGTGGGTGCATTCTTCATAGGATACCCAAGCTGTCTGATGGTGAGAGAGGGATTGTAATTGATGCAGCCTTGGGTTCCCATTAAGGGTACATTCTGGAAATTGCCGCACCGAAACAGTATTGAAGGCCTATCTTTCCAACACGGATGATTGAACCAACAGACTTTGAGAGCACTGAGATTCTCTAAAGTGTGCACCCATTCTCGTGCATTTCTGGCTTCTACATCACAACACAGGGCATATTCTACTAAGTCCGCAGCTTTCGCCTTATGAGTGACAACATTTTGAGGAACCAGGTGTAGAGAACATGGAAAGAGCAAGCAACCTTCTTCTTTCCTAACACACGGTGATGAGTGAAGGAATAGTAGGTATCTGCAAGGATTGCTGGTACAGGGTTAATCGGATTTTCTTTACTTATGAATGCTAGAAAAAGCCCAATAACGGTCTCATCAATGAACTTCTCGACCTGGGGGAAAAGGACGATCCCAAAAATAGTTAGGGCTAACAGCTGCTTGAAAGGACCCCACTTCTTATTCTGGGCATAAAACTTCAATAAACCTTCGAAATAACTTAGCGGGAAACCCCTGATACGGTTCTTCTTTTCCTTATGAAGTTCTAATTCCTTCACACTGACTTGCAACAACAAGGAGAGTCTCTGGTCTGAATACCGATGTTTCTGACATTGGTAAGTGTTGAACCAAGGTCAAATACTTCTTGTTTTGTATGATAACAAATTACATCTTATCTACTAATGGTTCAAGTTGAATTAAGTACAGGACATAAAGCAAAGAGCAGGAAGATTAAAATGGAGCAGCTTGAAGAAGAAGCAAACTAAAGACCTAAATTGTTTATAAGCTTTCTTTAGGACACTGTGTAAGGTCCTATCACTGAAGGTCTATGACTTTTAGTAGCTGAGAGATGAGTTTTTCAAAACATGCATGGTGCATCAAAATAGTTTTGAAAAATATTTCTAAAAATATTTTGGTTGAAGGCTTGAAATTAAAATCCTATATTTTTACAAAGATAATAGATTATGGTAATAGATTATGTGCCTGAATGTTTCAGAGCACATAATCGATTACTCTCTTATTTTTACTAAAACAAATAATCGATTGTTTCCTTATTTACAACAATAATAATCGATTAAGAAGCAAATGAAAGTTTCCTTTTTCATAAACATAATCGATTACTCTTTCATTCTCACTATATCACATAATCGATTATGTGCTTGCCTTACTCTCCTTATTTACATCAATAATCGATTAGAGCATCAAAGAACTAAACCTATAATCGATTATTTGCTTGCCATGATTTCCTTTTTTAAACTATAATCGATTATTGGCTTCCTTCCTCTCTTGACAACAATAATCGATTATGTATGCATATAACTACATCATGTAATCGATTATCAAAACATCCTGAGCCATCCTTGACAACAATAATCGATTACATGCCTATTCTAACTAAATGTCATAATCGATTATCATGTTTCCTTATACATCTATAATCGATTATATGATGTTCCTTTTGAATGACTTAATCGATTATGTATTGCAATAAATGTTTTTCAAAAAATAAAATCTTTTCTAGCACTATAAATAGGAGGTGTGTTTCTCATTTTCAAATCACACCTCACACCACAATTCACAACTCCTCTCTGCTTCTCACATACATTTTCTAGATCTGAGAAAGAGAGAAAATAGAGCTTCAACTTTCATATCATTTTCTATTTTCCAAATCACTCATCTCTCTAAAGTTACTATATTGTCATACTGTCCGAAGTGATTGGATCATAGATCTCAAAGTTGTATTCGTTATTTTAAGTGGGGTCACTTTGAAATCCTGAGAAGTTTTCTTGGGTCTCTAAATCAGGAGATTGAGTTGGTTTGAAATCCTGGGAAGTTTTCTTGGGTCTATCAATCAGGAGATTGAGTTGGTTTGAAATCCTGGGAGGTGATCTTGGGTCGTTCAATCGGGGAAGATTGAAGTGGTATTGAAATCCTGGGAGGTGCTCTTGGGTCGTTCAATCAGGAGATTGAAGCGGTTGAAATCCTTAGCGGGGAGCTCGGGTTCTCAATTTAGGGGAATTGAGATTTGCTATTTGAAGTTGATTGTTTGTAAAACATTGGTTCTTCATATAGTGGTTATCAACAAAGTCCAAAGGTTGCAAAGCCGGAGGCCGAGGACGTAGGGCTTTTATCCCGAACCTCGTAAAATTCCTGGTGTATCTCTATCCCTCTCTTTTTACTTTATTTACTGTTTATATTTGTTTATAATATCACTACTCTGATCTGAATCTGTTAATCTGGTTGTATAACTATATCCCTACTCTGATCTGAATCTGTTAATCTGGTTATAGTTATACTCGCTGTACTACAGATCTGTTTATCTATCATCTTCTCTATCACCACTGTAGATCTGCTATATTCAATATCATTGCATTACTTATAAAACAACCTTATTGTAAATATTGAATATAGAATAATATCTCATTGTGCCTAATCTGCCTACTTGCATATATCTGATAAGTTCAAATCTCTTTTTCCGCATTTGATTTAAACAAACTTATCATTTATTTTGAAAAGAATCCAAGAATTACACATAACCTTATTCACCCCCCTCTAAGGTTATCAGATAGTCTAACAGTAAGGTGCTAACTCTGACTTTGAGAACCCCAGAATCTGCTCATACTCCTCGAGAGTTGGTGATAACTGAAAGTCTTTGAAGAGGAAGCATCGAATGTCCGGATCATAGAATCGGCTCAGGGCCATAATAGCACTCTCTTGGACATCTAGTTGTAACAATCTGAGGAGGTTACCATAAGCCTTACCGAATAGATCCCTCTCTTCCGACTCCATCAAGGAAACAAACTCTTTCAAACCCTCTACATCTATTCTCCTGACAACCGGAAACCTTGAATTAAGTACAATCTCGCTTCTTGATCCCATGTCGCTTTATCTTTCCCGCCTAAGACAAGATTCCAAATTACTTTACAATCCCGGCAAACAGCTTAGATGTGTGACGAAAGATTTTCAAAATTGGGTTTTATTTAATGCAGATGATGCAAATGACGTAATGATGCGATGATGCTTCTTTTTGTGCTTTTACAGGTGGTGATTTGAAAATTTTCACACTATATGCCACCTCATATAGGCGTTTATTGAAAAGGAAAGCACATCCTCTTTTTTTTTTACTTTTGAAAATTCTGAAGGAAAAATTGATTGAACTGAATGCAACGATGCAGCACACAATTTGGAAAGTCCTTGTGACCTAAAAGGGGGTAGAACCTATGATCTAAGGTATGTTAGGGATAATCTTCTCATGTAGCTCTATTCACACCCTCACAAAGGTTATCAGAGCCACGGTCCCTCTCATGAAAATCCCCCGTAAATGCAGCAAACTGCTAGATACGAAGCATCATGAAAGAGCACAACTCTGATTGAAACTTTCGCGAGTAGCCAAACGGACAAAGGTCCTGATGGGCTCCCACTACTCGAATCCACTCATCCTAAGGTACCCTAACAGACCTGGGTTATGGTCTCTTTCTCTAATCATATAATCTCAAGGTACAAGTGTGTGTGTGCGAAGGGCATTTCCTTAAAAACTACCCCTCCTGCAAATGAAAATCCAGAACAGTCCAGACAATAGAAAGCAATAACATGTCGTCTACTCTAGGGTTCAATACCAATCAAATACAACTAATCTAGGGTGCCGACAACAATAGAAGTAACTATCTATTATATTAAACAAGAACAAACATAGAAGAAGAATGCATATGGATGCAACATGCTTATGAAAAAGAGGAGGAATAGAGGCAAAGCAAGATGTTCAAATCAATCCCACAAACCAACACACTTAATTAATTAGGCTTGACCCACTTTTTGAAAAAAATGTTTTTCTTTTTAGTCCCAGTGGAGTCGCCAGCTGTTGCACAAGAAAAAGTCCCCGAGAGAGAACCTTCCTCGTTTACAACTTTTCTAGAATCAATGAAGCCGCCACCAATATTTATTAAGGAAAATAGTAGGAAAACCTTTCTTGGAAAGCGATTGGTCTTGCGAAACTAGAGAATAGGGTTTGAGGGTCGGTTACGCGCGGGAAAGGTGTTAGCACCCCACACGTCCTCTCTACTGAGAGGGAACCTTTAATTAAATGTGTGACTTTAGTGTGTTGACTTGAAAATACTTGATTTTTGCCTCTCTACTTCTTATTGAAAAATTCTTAATGAAAATCTTTGCTTATTATAAAAAAAAAAGGGGAAAATGGTTTTTTTTTAAAAAAAACGCTTGACGGGACATGGCCCGCTCCTACGTATCTCCCGGTGCGATGGAGAACTCAAAGCTACGTAGTTCTTCTTTGTCCTTTCGAAAAGTTTTTGTTTTTTATCCTTTTTTTAGTGAGTTTTTGAAATAGGACGAGCATTAGCGAATGATTAAACTAACCAAAGTTATGGGTAATCACCGCTAAGTACTCTTGAAAATGAGAGTCACTACCGCCAGTCAGACGAACGAAGGTTCTGATTCTATTAGTAGCGACCCGTCTTTATTTGCTCTTTTGAAAGGGGTTTTCGAAAGAGATTGATTGGCACGAATGATCAAACTAACAAAGGTTATGAGTGATCATCGCTTGTTGTTTTTTTTGGGAAAAAGACATCGCCACCAATGGCTAGACGAACAAAGGTTCTGATTAGCCACTAGCGACGATGGGTTGAAAATGATTTTAGAAAGGGAAAGGTTTTTGTTCTGAAAATGATCTGGGTTTGTAAAAGTGATTCTTTTTTGTTATGAAAATAACTCTTTTCTTTTTGTCATGCAAATGCTAAGCTTTTTATGGTTGCGCTTGACGAGAATGTGACTCGCTCCTACGTATCCCAAATGGGAATCAAAGCGACATAGTTCTAAGTGAAAAGGTTTGCGCGCTGGTATTTTTTTTAACGTAGGGGTTTTAGGATTCTCGAACTGTATAGCTCACTCATCTAAAAACGATGGCTACTCCGACCGCACGGTCGATTTAAGCCCCTATTTGTTTTTGTTTAAGAAAAAAAAAGGGAAAACAATATGAGTGGCAAAATGAAAAGAATGGGTGCTGCGAGTAACAATCTAGTCTGCGAAGTAAAGGCCCAAAATTAGGGGGCACTAAAATGGAATATAAGGGTTACGAATAGAAGGACCCAAAAACTGTGACGGCTCGTACTCTAAACCAAAAGACCATGAACGTGAATTTTAGGGGGCGGGGCACAGGTTATAAAAGGGGTGTATTTAGAAATCAGTTTTTTTTTAGTATTAGCGATGGAAAAAAAAAAGGGCACATTGAAAAGCCTTGTAATCGGGTGGCCTTAGTAGGAGTCCTAATCGCATTCTTTACATTTCTTATTCTAAAACCAAAAGGTTTTTAATATGCAAGAGAAAGAGGGTTATTGTCAAAAAATGATAAAGAGGGCGTGGAAGTAAATTTGGGGTGTAAAAAAAAGAAGGTGGGGTGTGAAGAGCCCAACCCAGTTCATAGAACTGGGCCCGAGCTGCGCAGCCCATATGGTATGGGGAGGGGCTACGCTATTAACAAATGGAGGTGTGGCTAACTAAAAACTATTTGTTCTCTTTTTTTTAAAAAAAAAACTTTCTGGCCCATGAAATCAGGGCCTAAACAGGATGGTTGTTTTATTAAAAGGGGGGGTGCAATTAGATGTCCGTTTTTTGTTAAGAAACATAGGGACTGTATGATTAGAAATACAGGGTTCAAATATCAGTCTGATGTTAATAAAGGTTGTATTATTAAGGAAAAGAGTGCCCACTTCATGGTTAATGACTATGTTATTATTATTATCATGATTAACATTTTATATTTCTAAAGAGGATAAATCATTGCCTTCATTATTTAAAAACAGAAAAGGAATTATTTGGATTTGATAAACAAAACTAAGGCCATTGTGCGTTTATGGAAGAATAAGCTGATTAAACATAATAAGTTTTTTTTTAGAGGATATTATATGAACACTAACGAGACACATGAAGATATGAGCAAGCAACAAATAAATTTTATAACATCATAACAAGGATATGATTTATAGTAAAATGGAGATGAAATAGAAATAAAATTATTACCGAATATGAGGCTTCTACACTAAAGCACGTTTCCAGATCTCACAGGAACAGAAGAAAAAAAAATTTCTAATGGAAGTGTTTTAACGAAGAAGAAGAGGGAACAAAAATGTAAAAATAAAAATTTTGCTCTCTATTGCACTTGCAGTCGAATATCTCGAAGACTATTTTTTGCTCTCCCGGATCTCCGCCCAAGTCCTGATCTTTTCCCCTCTTCCTCTCAAAAAATCGTCCCCCCTCCTTCAAAACCGTAACCCCTATTTATACTAAAACTTGATCTTGTAGTGATGCGTTTTGACCTTCGTTTTTCGTTGAATCTTGTGCACAGATCTGAAATCCGTGTAAATCTTTGCGGGTTCCCCTTAAAACCGAAACCACCCATGAAAAACTGAGAAGAAAAAAACGTGAATCATCGATCTATTGTGAGACTGATGGTTCTTTGAATGTTGATGACAAAACAGAGATTTCGTGTGACTGAGGAGAGGAGGGAAAGAGGCGCCTAAGATGGAGGTTTCGTGTGAGAGGAGAGAAAGAGGCACCAAAAATGGTGATTTCGTGTGAGAGGAGAGAAAGAGGGGGGCTGTGAAGGTAGGAGGCGTGTGAGGGAAGATGAAAGAAGGCGTGGAAGGAAGAGAAGAGAGAGTGGACGGCTAGGGTTTGATGGGAGAGGTGGAAGTGATGTGTTGGAAGGAGGCGTGGGAGAGAGGAGAGAAAGAGGCGCCTCTTTTTCTGGATCTGATGGAAGTGAGGTGTGCCTCCTTTTTTTTTAGGGTTTCTGAAGTGGGCATTAGGTTTAGAGAGTGAGTGAGGGAAATAAGGCAATCCGGGTCAGGCCAATTCGCATGGGCCTCTGGCAGTGAGCCCAATTCGCTGTAACACAAATAAAAATAAAAAAAAGTCACTTACACCCTTTTCTTTACTAAATCGCCTCTCCCTTTCTCTTTTCTTGTTTTTTCTTTTACTTTCTTTTTTACACCATTAAATATATTTACTAACTAAATAGGAAGTAAAGTATAACTTGAAAATGGATTTATGTTTTTTTTCAATTTTTTACGAACTAAGATATATAACGACAAAGAAGAAAATCATTATTATTTTTGGACGGACAAAATTGGGGTATGACATACAAAAACAAAAAAAGTGTTGTTACCAATAAATCATGCATTATACATGTCCTCATTATTCTAGAATTAAACAATGCGTCTGATCATACCCATCACAATTCTTTCATACAAGTATTGTACATGCATTCACATTCCACTTGATTTGCCTACACAATTTTGCTTCTTGCGCATGCGGGCATGCATAGCCACGCATAACATGTATCGCTTCAATAAAAATGCCAAATGTCGGTCGCATCATTACCAAAAGTCTGTCTACATCCCAATCAATCACATCATTGCACCATGTATTTAGGCATTTCCTTTTATTCACCATAGCGTTTGCATCAAAATATTACGTATCCATCACATTCACATTCTCATTTCATGCATTCATCAAATACCAAAAAGGCAATAAAGCGAAAAGACAGAAAAAAAACCTCCCACATCCCAACAAACATCCAATCATTGCATCATACAGCATCAAGTCATGCGGCTACCACAACCCCTCATCTAAGCATTACGTGTGCACGTTCATTCAATGAAAAGGGGCAAAAAAAAAATCGAAAAGGCAAAAATCATCCACATTGCACCCGTTACTCCCACTAAAGCATAGATCATTCCCTCATGCAATCAACAGTATATTTGCATTCACATGTTATACATGCATTCGCATTCCACTTGTTTTACTTACACAATTTTGCTTCTTTCGCATTACGCATTGCGTATGCATACATGCGTGCTCACACATAACATGTGTTGCTTCAATAAAAACGGCCAAGTGCCGGTCTCATCATTGCCAAAAGTTTCTACATCACTAGTCATATTATTATAACATGCATTCATGTTCTTTCCTGTCATTCACCATAGCATTTGCATATAATCATTACAATTGCAATCATATCATTCCACAAGTAACCATGCATTTCATCGCGGCACTCGCATCTAAGCAATACAATTCATATCTTATCTGCATCCACGTAGAACCGTTTGTCGACTTTCTCATTCCATCAGGTACAACACCCATGGTATACCCATTTCATTCATCATCCCCCAGATACCAATCATTGCACGCTCGTCGCATGCATAACATTGTTCGCTTCGATGGATGTGCCAAGTGCCGGTCTCGTCGTTGCCCAAAAAAAAAAAGAAAAAAAAAGTTTTTTTCACATCAATAATCATATCATTGTACCATGCATGACATTCGCATCAAAGCATTACATTTGCATCACATTCACACTTTGCACTTCATACACTCATTATATACGAAGAAAAAAAGCAAAAAAAGACAAAAGGAGGAAAATTGCTCATTCCATTACATTCATCATTAATCAACACAATCACATTCATATCTTATCTGCATTCAGATACGCTGTTTGTCAACCTCCATGTTCTACCAACTTCAACTCACATCATCCGCCACGTTTCATTCATCTCATCGGACACCTACCATTTCACATACTGCACGCATGCATCATTCATCGCATTGTTAGATATGCCAGATATAGATAGCTTTTCCCTTCTCAGGTAAATGCATTCGTTAGGTATGTCCTAGGCAAGTACGCCATGTGTCAATCCCAATAATTTGTTCCCTCAAAGTCAGTGCTCCAAGCACTGGTCTCATATCACAACCCAGAATCTCAGTACCCCTTCAGACCCCCAGCGGTCCCTCAGAGCCCAAGCGCTCCTTCAGACCAACAATGGTCCTTCAATCCAGATCGCACGTCGCGTTAATCGAGCAACCGACGGATCATCCGACCCCAGGTCCTTCAGACTAGCTGTGTCCGCCTAAAAACACAATGCATGTCCTTCGAGGTGTGCAAATCAGGTCAACGACCTGACCTTGCCACCCATGGCCGCTCGAAAAAGGCCATCCCCCAAGCAGACCGTTTTACTAGTACCGTTGCTAGTTTGCGCTCCTTTAGACCCATTGGTCCATCAGGCTTAGGCATGCCCTTCAGACCCCGTCGGTCCTTCAGTTTAACTCCAGTCAATGCGCCAAGCATCGACTGCGAGTTAGACCATCAGAGCCCCAAGTGCTCCTTCAGATCCCCAGCGATCCTTATTTACTTTTATTCTATGTCAACTCATTATCTTTCAATAATTTCTAAAAAAAAAAAGCCTTGACAAAATTAGTGTCTTTTTATCTTCATTTCTATTTTACTCGAGAAAATTGGAAACCCTTCATATTTCCTAGTAAAATATAAATAAAGAGGGGCAGCTGTCATATCCTAATTTTGTCCGGCTAATCGAAGTAAATCAAAAAAAAATTTATCCTCGTATCGTTTTAAGCGTGTGTGTCTCTGGCGCTCTCGTGCAACGATTTGTTTGATGCTCGTTTTATTTCATTTTGCTATTTTTATTTATTTAGCTATCATTATTGGTACAAAAAATATACAAGAAAAAAAACATAATTGAAAACCAAATAAACATCAAGCTGAATAGTCAAAATCCTTTTATTACATAACCAAGTCCTTTTGCACATATGGACAAAAATTAAAAAAGCAAACAGTACAAAATTGAAAATAAAATTCAAAAAAAGCAAGGAAGAGGGCTGCTGGTCCTTTTTGATGTTGTCCTTCCTCGTCCTTTCTTTTGACTGTCCTTCCCAGCACCCTAATCGCCTCCACCCAGATGCTGTCCTTGGCCAGCTGCTGTCCTTGGTCCTTATCCAATCGATGTCCTTGCGCCCAAAATTATTAGCCAGCTGCTGTCCTTTGTCCTTTTTTCCCTCTCAAATTGCTGTCCTTTTGGTTCTCAGCACCACACCAACCTGCTTATAAATCAAACAGCAAAATACGCAAACAGGGGAGATACACACAGTAACAACAAAAACGAAAAATCAAAAAAGAAGGAGAGGGAAAAGAACACGGGCAGCCACACAGAGGAGGGGAAAGAGGAGAAGCAACCACCAAAAACCACTGCGAACCACCACTACTCCGCCCCATCGCCGCATGAACCGCCGTAAACACCACCCACAACGCCACAACCATCGCAAATCACCCCACAACCACCTCCCTCACTCTCTCTCCCTTCGTTTACCCTCGGCCTTCCTCTCACCGTGAACGCTTCACTCTCTCCACCGTACTTCCCTCACACCACCGCCACCAACCAAGCGCCCCGTAATTGCTTCCCCTCCATTCGCATTCACCGGCACCACCGCGGTACCACCCGTGGTGGCTTTCCTCCGGTCAATCCCGTCCACCATATGTCCCTCTCACCGCCGTCAAACCCTCTCATCGCCACCCCGTCACCACCATGACCGTCCCCTTGCCACTGTGCGCCTTTCTCTCTCCACCACAAACCGCCTCCGATAACCCCTCTCCCTCCCGTCGCAAGACCGTCGTCGTATCTGTTGAACCAAGGGCAAACACTCTTTGTTTTGTATGATAACAAATTACACCTTATCTACTAATGGTTCAAGTTGAATTAAGTACAGGACATAAAGCAAAAAGCAGGAAGATTAAAATGGAGCAGCTTGGAGAAGAAGCCACCTCAGCAGTTCAAGACCTAATTGTTTATCCGCTTTCTTTAGGACACTGTGTAAGGTCCTATCACTGAAGGTCTATGACTTTTAGTAGCTGAGAGATGAGTTTTTCAAAACATGCATGGTGCATCAAAATAGTTTTGAAAAATATTTTATAAAATTGCATGCATGCATAAGGTGGCAACAAAAACCCTAAAACTATTTTTTGTTGAAAGATTAAAACCCTAAAAATAGTTTTGTTGAAGGCTTGAAATCAAAATCCTATTCTTTTACAAAGATAATAGATTATGGTAATAGATTAGGTGCATGAATGTTTTCAGAGCACATAATCGATTACTCTCCTATTTTAACTAAAACAAATAATCGATTAAGATCTTGCCTTACCTTCCTTTTTTAGATCAATAAATCGATTATCCTAATCAATTAGGAAGCAAATAATCGATTAGCCTTCATTTGCACATCACACATAATCGATAATGAAGCAAATGGAAGTTTCCTTATTTATCACTTAATCGATTACTCCTTCATTTTCACTAAAACACATAATCGATTATCAAGCTTGCTTCCTTCTTTTCTTGACAACTCTAATCGATTATATCATTATTTAATCAAGTAATATAATCGATTATGAAGCCATCCTTGACAACAATAATCGATTATGCACTCCTACAACTACATATGATAATCGATTATGAAGCCAAACCAAGTTTCCATATATATATATATATATATATATATATATATATATATCAAATAATCGATTAGCCATTTGTTTCACATGAAGAGCATAATCGATTATACTATGTATTAAATGAGTTTCATTTTTTCAAACCTCTCCTAACACTATAAATAGGAGGTGTGTTTCTCATTTTCAAATCACACCTCACACCACAATTCACAACCCCTCTCTGCTTCTCACATACATTTTCTAGATCTGAGAAAGAGAGAAAATAGAGCTTCAACTTTCATATCATTTTCTATTTTCCATATCACTCATCTCTTAGTCACTATACTGTCATTATATCTGAGGTGATTGGATCATAGATCTCTGTTTGTATTCGTTACTCTATTTGTGGGGTCACACTGAAATCCTGGGAATTGTTCTTGGGTCTCTCAATCAGGAGATTGAGTTGGTTTGAAATCCTGGGAAGTTTTCTTGGGTCTCTCAATCAGGAGATTGAGTTGGTTTGAAATCCTGGGAGGTGATCTTGGGTAGTTCAATCGGGGAAGATTGAAGTGGTATTGAAATCCCGGGAGCTGCTCTTGGGTCGTTCAATCAGGAGATTGAAGCGGTGTTGAAATCCTTAGTTGTGTGCTCGGGTTCTCAGTTCGGGGGAATTGGGATTTGCTATTTGGAGTTGATTGTTTGTAAAACATTTGTTCTTCATATAGTGGTTATCATCAAGTCCAAGGGTTGCAAAGCCTGAGGCCGAGGACGTAGGGTTTTTATCCCGAACCTCGCTAAATTCCTGGTGTATCTCTATCCCTATCTCTTTACATTTCTTATTGTTTATATCTGTCCATATTATACTATTTTACATCTGTTTATAATATTGCTCAGTGGATTTATTGTATAACTATATCACTACTCTGATCTGAATCTATTAATCTGGTTATAGTTATACTGTACTACAGATCTGTTCATCTATCATCTTCTCTATCACTACTGTAGATCTGTTATATTCAATATCATTGCGTTACTTATAAAACAACCTTATTGTGAATATTAAATATAGAGTAATATCTCATTGTGCCTGATCTGCCTGCTTGCATATATCTGATAAGTTTAAATCTCTTTTTCCGCATTTGATTTAAATAAACTTATCATTTATTTTGAAAAGAATCCAAGATTTACACATAACCTTATTCACCCCCCCTCTAAGGTTATACTATAGTCTAACAGTATCCACCATCGTCACCGCCACAACCATCGCGAGCTCCTCGCCGGAGCTTTCCCCTTCTTAACACTCGGTCCATCCTCTTTCTCTCATCTCCATGAGTCTCTCTCTCCTCCCTTGTCTGTGCGGCTGGGTTAGCTTTTAGGAATTAGGTTTTTTTTAGTCTGTGTCACTTACTTCTCTTTCTCGTCATCTGTTAGTGGTATTATCTCAAGTCTCTATTAAGCCCAACCCAATGACCCATTTAACTTTTGTTTCTGTTCATTTTTTGCCACTATAGATATGCGTATCATCCCTTTGTGTTGTTATCATGTTATTTTACTTTTTTTAGTTGTAGATTTTAAATAACTATTATTCCATTTCCAAATGCACCCCCTGTCGTGCATGTGTCACCCCTACCCCTTTTCCTATTTTTATTACTTTCTTTTTCTCCATATAGACCCACTCTATTTTTACTTTCACTAAAACAACGAGTCCAATGCATCTTCACACAGTCTCTACCTTTTTTTGAAGTCATGTTTCCAAGCAAACATTTTCAAATGATCAAACACTCAATTATAAATCGGTTATTGGCAATGATCACTCTGAGTTTAACTCGCTTGAATATTGTGAAAGCCTTTAATTTTCAAACAGGCTATTATTAGTGACCACTCTGGATTTATTTGTTTGGTCATTACGAACGCTCTCCGGTCTCAAAAATATTCAAATAATAAAAGACACCAACACACAAACATTTTCTACCAAGAACTACGTGCGATTTGATTCTCTACCAGGAGATACGTAGGATCAGAAGGCGGCCGACCTCTGTCAATTGCATTAATAAAAAACCTTTTTTTTCTCTTTTAATTCATTTCTCTCATTTTTCTCCAAAAGTACAAAAAATAACTAATTGTTTATCGAGTCTTCTTTTTTATTATTATTATAAGGGTAAAATTATTATTTTTGAATTAATAAACGTTTACACATTTAGTTAAAAGGTAACCTTCCTTAGGAAGGATGTCGTAGGGTGCTAATACCTTCCCTACGCATAAACGACTCCCGAGCCTAAACCTGGTCTGCAAACCCCTTATCCACTCCATAGGGATTTTCCAATGTTTGCCCTTAAACTAAACTTTGGTGGCGGCTTCATTTTTGAACCTTCGAAGAATCCCTCCTCCGGATTTTTCGGTCGCTACATAGGGTAGTAAACTTTATTGGAGCTTTGAATAAGTTGATGATGAAATCATATGGTTGAACAGCCCATAGTTTGAGATTGATGATGTACTTATGGTTTAAAGTATCTCTAAGTTAAGTAACAAGCTTAAACTTCAGTATAGTATACTGGTTTGATGATATTGAGATTCCTAATTATTTTAATGGTTAAATTTAGACAACAACGACTTATAATGATTCCTAGGCATGAATAACGATGATAATTGATTAAGTTGATGTTGTTAGTTTATTAGAGTAGTGAAATTTTCTAATAGACAACTTAGAGCCTCTTAACCGATTAAGACTAAGTAGTTAATATATTAGAGCTATTCTTGGTGTATCGGATATTAAAATTACCTAAGAGACCAATTGAAGCCTATTAGTTGCATGAGATTCAGTTGTTAATGGATTAGGACTATTGTAGGGGTGTTTCGGATAATGCTTGACCCTTCTTAAGCTAGTTTTAGGTAGCCTTGACCATGGATGATGATTGACACAATGAGGTCATAGAAAGCCTTAGGAAATATCAAATAACGGGTGGAGTTGGAATTAGATGCATTGAATTAAAAAGACTACATATGAATATAACGATGACACTATTATATAGACCTAGCGGGGACTTGGGTAATAGTTATGACTAGAGATGATGACTATAGTGACCCTCTAGTTGTATGGTGATACCCGAGATGATGATTAAATGTCCCCTAGTTGGTGATGATACCCTCGGACTTAGGAGTTCTTAGGGAAATTGATGATGATGTTTAAGGAACCTTGTCGCAGTATGGGCAAGGACTCGCCACAGTATGGGCGAGCCGTACCTTAGTAATTTAAGTTGTAGGAGGAACCTTGTCGCAGTCTGGGCAAGGACTCGTCGCAGTATGGGCGAGCTATACCTCAAAGGATGGTGATGATGATAGGTATTGTTGTGGTTGTTGTTGTCAACGTCGTTCTCGTTGTCGTCGTTGTTGTCGTTGTGCGATATCGCGTCTGATTAGGTCCATTGTGTGTCCATCTTGTTGTTGTTGTGGTCGTCGTCGTCGTTGTTAGTAGGGCATTATCGGGAAAGGTATCCCGTTCGAGCAAGGTATCTCGGTCCTCATAATCCTCTTGGGTGTTCTTCAGGGCATTATCGGGAAAGGTATCCCGTTCGGGCTATTCCGGTCCTGTTGTTTTCTTGTAGGGCGTTATCGGGCAAGGTATCCCGGTCCTATTGTTGTTCGTCGTAGGGCGTTATCGGGCAAGGTATCCCGTTCGGGCAAGGTATCCCGGTCCTATTGTTGTTGTTGATGATGAGTGTAAGGCAGTATCTGGCAAGGTGTCCTGACCCTATTGTTGTTGTTGTTGTTGTTGCTGTTGTTGTTGTTGTTTCTACTTGTAGTCCTAGGATCGTACGAGAGGTCGCGACACTAGGATTAGATGAAGGTTGGTTAAGGATTGTTTGTGCATTCGTGTTATGAAAGTTGTATCCACTACTGCTGATTGTTTCCTTGTTTGTGGTAGTCTTGCTGTTGTAGTTTCAGTCTTATATTCCTTATATGGTTTGGACGCTCTTTCTCACCCGTGCACCATTTTTTAGATTGAGTTCCAGGTGTCGTTAGAGTGACTTTCTGCGATCATGCAGTGGGAGAGATTTGAGTCTACACGTTGATGTTACTCTACTTTTAGTTTATTGGATTAAAGGTTAATTGCTCTAATTATGTGACATCGGGATTTGGGTTGTACGCTTATCATTATAATTAAGATCATTACTGTTATTATCTTGAAAGAAATGTTTTATAGCTTATTAATTGGTATTATTATAAATCTTATTTATATGGTTCAAGGAGTTGGATGACATCTTTTACTTGCGAAAACTATTTCAGAAAAGGAATCGAAATTCTTAGTTTTGAAAACAATTCACTCGTTTTTCGTACTCTTTCTTTATAATCACATTCGGGGTAAAGGGTGTCACACTCTACACCATAGTCAAGAAGTTGTTGCTTCATCCAGAGGATTTGTGCGCAGCAACTTCCTGCTGCAACATACTCTGCTTCAGCAGTTGACAGTGCGACACTGACTTGTTTCTTACTATGCCATGAAACTAGTGCACTACCTAGTATGTGAGATGTTCCACTAGTGCTTTTCCTATCCAGTTTACAACCTGCAAAGTCAGAGTCGGAATATCCGATAAGACTACATGTGGCGCCCTTGGGATACCACAGACCAACATTTTGTGTTCCTACAAGATATCTCATTATTCTTTTGACTACTACTAAATGCGACTCTTTGGATTTGCTTGATATGTAGCACACATGCAAACACTAAACATGATATCCGGTCTACTAGCAGTTAGATAGAAAAGGGAATCAATCATACCTCGATATTTGCTTAGTTCTACTGGTTTACCTTCTTCATCTTTATCTAGGTAGCACGAGGTGTTCATCGGAGTGGACATTTCTTTCGCTTTATCCATTTCAAATCTCATGAGCAATTCTTTGCAATATTTTGATTGAGAGATGAAGATGCCGTTGTTGGTTTGTTTTATTTGAAGTCCGAGAAAGAAGTTTAGCTCTCCCATCATCGACATTTCAAACTCACTCTGCATAATACCAGAAAATTCCTTGCAAAGCAATTCATTAGTAGCACCGAAAATAATGTCATCCACATAGATTTGCACAAGTAAGATGTCATCTTTTGACCTCTTTATAAATAGTGTAGTGTCAACTTTCCCTCTTTGAAAATCATGATTGAGTAAGAACTTGCTCAATCTTTCATACCAAGCTCTAGGAGCTTGCTTCAGACCATAAAGAGACTTTTTGAGTTTAAAAACATGATCTGGTTTTTCATAACTTTCAAAGCCAGGTGGTTGTTCAACATACACTTCTTCTTGAATAAAGCCATTTAAAAATGCACTCTTGACATCCATTTGATATAATTTAAAATCCATAACTGATGCAAATGCGAGGAGCATGCGAATAGCCTCTAATCTAGCTACGGGAGCATATGTTTCATCATAGTCTATTCCTTCTTCTTGATTATAACCCTTAGCTACTAGTCTAGCTTTGTTTCTAACAATTATACCCGACTCATCTAATTTGTTTCTAAACACCCATTTTGTTCCTATTATTTGATGCTTCTCTGGCCTAGGAACAAGATCCCGCACTTTTTTTTTTCAAATTGATTTAACGTTTCTTGCATAGCAATAGTCCAATGTTCATCTTCTATAGCTTCATATAGACTTCTAGGTTCAATTTGAGATACAAAAGCTATATGATTACATGCATTTCTAAGAGAGTTTTGAGTAGTTACCCCTTTCGATACATCACCTATAATATTTTCAAGCGAGTGGTGCCTTGGGATTCTCCATTCCTTTGGTAGCTCACTGCTTGATTCTTCTTCGATTTTTTGAATGGGAGTGGATTTAGTCCCTTCCTCTTTATCTTTCTGCTCTTCATCTAGCTGTAATGTTTCAAGTTCATCTGCAACATCATTAATAACCTTTCCCAACCTTTTGGGGTTAGTCTCATCAAATGTAACATGTACAGATTCCTCAATTACTTTATTTATTTTATTGAAAATTCTAAAGGCCTTGCTAGATAAAGGGCAACCAAGAAAAATTCCTTCATCAGCTTTTGTTCTGTACCTTGCAGTATTGGGTTGACTACAGTTGGTAGGTCTCTTGCTACCTGGCAGGAGGTTAGTGTGAGCCCGGGGGGTACCTGCGAAGCCACTCCGACGCTCAAGTCAGTATTGAGAATAGGTGAGTGATTTAGCTAGGAATCAGAGAGTGTACCTTATGAAGGCAATGGGAGCTGATATTTATAGGAAATCGTGCCCGTTTGTGGATCGTTGGATCAGTAGAATCGATCTTAACCATTCAAGTGTGATGGCCTTGATTGGGATTGCATGTTGTGGATATGGGCCGAAATGATTGGGCCAATCCATATCCAATTACTAAATGCACCTCCTGGTATTGCTGAATGGACCTCCTGGTCCAGTCTGTTGGACTATCTGATAACCTTAGAGGGGGGGTGAATAAGGTTATATGCAAAACTTGAATTCTTTTTCGGTTTTCAAAAACTTTTGCAATGCTTGTTTAAATCAAATGCGGAATCTGAGATTTAAACTTATATGATGTATGTAAGCAGGCAGATTAGGCACAGTGAGGTATTACGCTATTATCAGAGTTCAGGATAGACATATATTATAAGCAGCGTAATGATAGCAATAAACAGATCGGCGCAGTGATATCGAGTATAATTATAAACAAATATAAACAGTAAATAAAGTAGAGAGAGAGAGATAGAGATACACCAGGAATTTTACGAGGTTCGGGATAAAAGCCCTACGTCCTCGGCCTCCGGCTTTGCAACCTTTGGACTTTGCTGACAACCACTATATGAAGAATGTTTTACAAACAGGCAACTTCAAATAGCAAATCTCAATTCCCCCGAACTGAGAACCCGAGCACACAGCTAAGGATTTCAACACCGCTTCAATCTCCTGATTGAACGACCCAAGAGCACCTCCCAGGATTTCAATACCACTTCAATCTTCCCTGATTGAACGACCCAAGATTACCTCCCAGGATTTCAAACCAACTCAATCTCCTGATTGAGAGACCCAAGAAAACTTCCCAGGATTTCAAACCAACTCAATCTCCTGATTGAGAGACCCAAGAACAATTCCCAGGATTTCAAAAACCGCTTGAATCTCCTGATTGAACGACCCAATAATACCTCCCAGGATTTCGCAATAACCTCAAAATAGAAGATTACAAGTGAGAACCTATGATCCAATCACTTTAGGGGGTTCAACAAACTCCCCCTTTTTGATGATAACAAATTACATTATGCATAGGGGGTTTGATAGTAATGGAACTTTTTCAAAAAGCTCCCCCTAAGCATATGCATAATAAAATAAACAGTACATCAGCAGGATAGCAGCAATTATTTTCTCCCCTCACATATACCATGCATATATTCTCTCCCACATATAACATGCATAATATTCTCTCCCCCTTTGTTTTCATCAAAAAGGAGGGGGGTGAGCACATAGCATATGAGATAATCACAAACAGACATAATCACTTTGTAAACTAGCAAAGGAGCACATAGCATATGAGATATCAGAAACAGTAGTTCATGCTATGCTCCCCCTTACTTGGTGATCCCCCTTAATAATTTTAGAATGCAAGGCTTTAGCAAAAAGAGGGTGGATCATCATGGTTTTAAAAATATGATACCCAAGATAATCATCCTTGGTTCAACAATATAGGTATCATTTTTAACATCAAAAATATGTTGCATCAAAGATCCAGCACAATAGAGAGAAGAAAAAAACTTTGATGCACACAAAAATTTTTATTTCACAAAAGTGATAAATTATTCTTAAGGTGAATAGAACTTTACCAATCTAATCTTCACCGGTGATTCTTCCTCTATTGTTGATATTACTAGTCACATGACTGCTCTTTCTGTGTATTAAGAATCGTTTTGCGTCTCCAGTCATGAACTTTGAATCTCTGCTATCAAGGTATCGATCTGACTCCCATACCTTGTAGCACACCTGCACTAAGATCAAGTAGAAAATTTTGGTACCCAATTCTCTTTGGGTCCTTTGGGGTTTGTTTTCACAATCCACATTGGTTTCTCACAAGCAGGTATAAGGGTACCAAGCTCACATAATTTACGAATAGGGCATTCATGAGAGCTATGGTTCCCTTTTTGACAGTAAGTGCAAGAGAAAACAGTAGGTGTATAACTTGAAGTAGCAGCTACAAAATTTACTTTCTTTTTCAAAACAGAGGAGGTGGAATTACCTTCATACCCGATACCTCTCCTATCAACATATTCATTTTGGGAGTGGAGTATCTTGGTTAAGGTCTTTTCACCTACCTCAAACCTTTTTAAAGTTTCTTTCAAAATTTCATTTTCAACCTTGGCTTTTTCAAAATTTTGTTTAAGCTCAAGAAACTCAAGGTTGAAAGGTTTTATTTCAAGTAGCTCATTCTTCAACTTAGCTACCTCATTCTCTAGAGTCTCAATTTGAGTGAGCATGCTTTTGTTGCTCTTTTTCAATTTCTTAGATTTTAATAAGAGAGCTTCATGTTCAAAATAAAGAGCTTCAAAAGCCTCACTCAAATCTTGACTACTATACATATCATCAATTAAATTATCATGCTCAAGTGAATCAGAAAGATTATGGTTATCAAGGATTACCTCAGGTGCGTCATTTGCCATATGACAAACAACATTGGCAGTTTGCTCTTCTTCATCTGTTTCACTATCAGTGCCAAGACTGTCCCATATTGTAGCCTTAGGTGTTTCACTTGCCGTGAGACAAATAGCATTTGCAACCTCCTCTTCTTCATCAGAATCACTATCAGTATCAGAATACTTCCATGTAGCCTTCTTATCTTTCTTCTTTTGGTACTTGGATTTCTTTGAGTAGTCACCCTTTCCAAGCTTATTGAATCTCATGAATTCTTCAAACTGTTTAGCCATGTCTTCATCATCAGATTCTTCATCAGACTCAACCTCTTTCCTTGCTACTTTAGGAGTTTTAGCAACAAGAGCAAGAGACTTTCTTTCTTTTACCACTTCTTTTTCCTGAGCCTTCTTAACAGCCAACACCACCTCAAATGCAAGAAGTGACTCAATCAAGTCTTCTTGAGGCAAGGTGCCAATATCTTTGGCTTCAGTGATTGCACAAGTTTTAGGAAAGAACTCGCTAGTTAGAGAAGTAAGAATCTTCCCATTTAGATCTTTTGTTGAATACTTCTTCCCCAGTGCCCTTAGATTGTTCACTATCAGATTCAGTCTCTGGTGCATAGCTGCGACAGATTCACCTTCCTTCATTTTGAAGGCTTCATACTCAGAGGTGAGAATTCTGATTTTTGTATCCTTCACTTGGCTTGTACCGACATGTGTAGCTTCCAGACAATCCCAGATTTCTTTTGCTGTCTGACACCCTTTTACCCTTCCATATTCTTCTTCACATAGAGATAGGTGAAGAATGTTCATAGCTTTGGCATTCTGAGAGAGTTTGTCTAACTCGGACTTTCTCAGCTCGCTCAGATCAATGGTGTAGATGTCTTCAACTGGAACTTCTTCTGCTTTGCCGGTATCTTGAATTTTTGTAGTATCTCCGTCAACAGCACCACCAGGTTTTTTAATTTTGATTTTCATCGGAATCAGTGGTCCATCAACAATAATCCTCCAAAGGGTGAAGTCTATAGCCTGCACATGACACTTCATTCGACTACTCCAGTAGTCATAGTTAGTCCCATCAAACAGGGATGGCCTATTGAAGGACATCCCCTCTTTCATAAAAGAACCCATAATCACAGATAGATAAATAAAATTTAAATTGCGAGATGTAAAGCTCTATAAGCAATTTCTAGCTACTGATACCACTTGTTGGACTATCTGATAACCTTAGAGGGGGGTGAATAAGGTTATATGCAAAACTTGAATTCTTTTTCGGTTTTCAAAAACTTTTGCAATGCTTGTTTAAATCAAATGCGGAATCTGAGATTTAAACTTATATGATGTATGTAAGCAGGCAGATTAGGCACAGTGAGGTATTACGCTATTATCAGAGTTCAGGATAGACATATATTATAAGCAGCGTAATGATAGCAATAAACAGGTCGGCGCAGTGATATTGAGTATAATTATAAACAAATATAAACAGTAAATAAAGTAAAGAGAGAGGGATAGAGATACACCAGGAATTTTACGAGGTTCGGGATAAAAGCCCTACGTCCTCGGCCTCCGGCTTTGCAACCTTTGGACTTTGCTGACAACCACTATATGAAGAATGTTTTACAAACAGGCAACTTCAAATAGCAAATCTCAATTCCTCCGAACTGAGAACCCGAGCACACAGCTAAGGATTTCAACACCGCTTTAATCTCCTGATTGAACGACCCAAGAGCACCTCCCAGGATTTCAATACCACTTCAATCTTCCCTGATTGAACGACCCAAGATTACCTCCCAAGATTTCAAACCAACTCAATCTCCTGATTGAGAGACCCAAGAAAACTTCCCAGGATTTCAAACCAACTCAATCTCCTGATTGAGAGACCCAAGAACAATTCCCAGGATTTCAAAAACCGCTTCAATCTCCTGATTGAACGACCCAATAATACTTCCCAGGATTTCGCAATAACCTCAAAATAGAAGATTACAAGTAAGAACCTATGATCCAATCACTTCAGATAGTATGACAATATAGTAACTGAGAGAGATGAGTGATTTGGAAAATAGAAGAGCTTTAAAAGATATGAAAATGAAAAGCTCTTTTTTTTTTCTCTTTTCTCAGATCTAGAAAATGTATGTGAGAAGTAGAGTGTATTGTCGTTTGAGGTGTGCATGAAATGTGAATCACACCTGCCTATTTATAGGCTTTAGAAAAATGTAGAAATCATTTGAGATGCATAAGAATCGATTGTTTGATGAAAGCAAAATATGGGAGAATCGATTCTTTATTTTTAGAGAACATAGGAATCGATTCCTTGGCTTTTGGAAATATGTAGGAATCGATTTTCAGGACATCCTGAATAGGTAAGAATCGATTTCAATGTTTAGTTAAAGTAAGGAGGAATCGATTCATAGCCCATAGGATAGCTTGAAAATCGATTTCATGGTGTTTTAAAAAAGAAGGAAATCGATTCTTGGTTTGGCTTGAGTATATGTAGAAATCGATTCTTTGCTTTTATGGAAATAATGGAAATCGATTGTTTTAAGAAAGGAAAACAAGTAATCGATTTCATAGTCCAATGTATTTAGTATATAATCGATTTTATACTCCTATGAGACAATATAAAATCGATTTATACTCCTATGAACCAATATAGAAATCGATTCTTTTGCTTTAAAATGTTTTTCCAAGTTATGTGCCTTTCTCATGCAAGCATGCATTTGAATAAAATATTTTTCTAGGCTTTCAACACAACAATTTTTATTCTTAAAACATTTTTTAAAAACATCATCTCTCTTCTACTAAATGTCATAGACCTTAAGTGATAGGACCTTACATTGTGTCCTAAAGAAAGCGGATAAACAATTAGGTCTTCATCTTCAAAGGCAGCTTCTTCTCCAAGCTGCTCCACTTTAATATTTCCTGCTTTTTGATTTCCGTCCTGTACTTCATTCAACTTGAACCATTAGTAGATAAGGTGTAATTTGTTATCATACAAAACAAAGAGTGTTTGCCCTTGGTTCAACACAGTCCAGAACAGTTGCCCCTAAAGCCGAGATTACTCCGGAGGATGGTCTTGGCTTGAAGGATTTTTGTCGATTCGCTAGATTTGTAAGGCCGCACGTGATACTGTCCTTGTAACGACCGTGTTTTTGGGTTTTTTATTCTCTAAAGTAAAGATAATAAAAAAATTTACCCTCACCCATTTACCTACTATAAATAGGTGAGTCCCCATCCTGTGGTCCAAACTTAAAAGGTTTGTACAGGAGTGAGGATAAGATTTCTTTGGAGCACCCAATTGGAGAGGAGAAGGGAGGTAGGATCTACTTGCTTCAACGTCTCTCCTCCTTGGTAAGCGTTTTCTTCCGTTAATAGCGCCCTCCCAGGTGCCTTGTTGTTGTTCGTTATTGTTCTCGTTTGTGTTGTTGATGGCGCCCTCATAGGCGCCTGGGTGCTTGGTTGCTAGGCGCTGGATACCTCCTTGCGAAACAAGATTTGGCGCCCTCCTGGGCGCCTAGGGTGCCTGCCTGCGCTGGTCTGGGTGCCGCCTTGTGGAGCAGGATTTGGCTCCCTCCTGGGCGCCTGGTGCAAACTTGTGCGCTACACTTGGCTGCCTGCGAAACAAGTTTTGGCGCCCTCCTGGGCGCCTGGACGCCGACTTGCGAGAGGGGGGCTTGGCGCCCTCCTGGGCCCCTTGGGTGCCGGCTTGTGCGCCCTGGCTCCCTCCTTGCGAGACGCGTTTTGGCGCCCTCCTAGGTGCTGGGTGCCGGTTTGCGCTAGGCTGGGTGCCGGCTTGCAAGAGGGGGTTTGGCGCCCTCCTTGTCACTGGGTGCCGGTTTGCGCTAGGCTGGGTGCCGCTTGCGTGATGTGATTTGGCGCCCTCCTGGGCACTGGGTGCCTGCCTGCGCTGCGCAGGCTGCCTCCTTGCGAGATGTGATTTGGCGCCCTCCTGGGCGCCTAGGTGCCGGCTTGTGCGCTACACTTGGCTGCCTGCGAAACAAGTTTTGGCGCCCTCCTGGGCGCCTGGACGCCGTCTTGCGTACCCCTGGGTGCCAGCTTGCGAGAAGGGGCTTGGCGCCCTCCTGAGCGCCTTGGGTGCCGGCTTGTGCGCCTAGGCTCCCTCCTTGCGAGACGCGTTTTGGCGCCCTCCTGGGCGCTGGGTGCCGGCTTGCGAGAGGGGGTTTGGCGCTGGCTTGCAATGCGCTGGCTGCCCCCTTGCGACGCGTTTTGGCGCCCTCCTGGGCGCTGGGTGCCGGTATCTTGAATTTTTGTAGTATCTCCTGGGTGCCGGGTTGGGCATGTCCTTGGCGTTCTGCTTGTATTTATTTTGTAGTTGCTTATCCTGTCTCTTAGTTTGTTTTTCTTCTTGATGAAATTTCAGGCTTGCTTGTTGCCGAGGGGAATTGTTTCTTTTGTTCTCACCATTATCTGTTTGACATTTCCACGAGCTTCTAAGGTAATTTTGGCTGACCTTTAGCTTATATTTCTAGCTTTCTTGTTTTCGAGCATGTCTTGTTTCGGGCATGTTTCCATCCTCAGGAGAGGGGGTTGTTTATAAGTTCTTTGTTTGTGTCGTAATTGCTTGTTCTGCCCCCTGTCCTGCAGGTTGAGAGATGGCGAGGACGAAGGAGACAGCCCGGACGAATGGGGTGTGCCCCGGTCCTGTTCCTACTATAAGGCCGGCTATCCTGCTTGTTCTGCCCCCTGTCCTGCAGGTTGGGAGAAGACAGTAGGTTGGTCTAAGGGTCGCCTGTATGGTACGGGGCCCTTGGCTCCATGTATGGGCCAGTCTGTGGCCGGGAGCAGCAGAAGACGCACTCGACCAGCTTCTACTCCTGTGGAGGCAGAGCATATTAGGCATCTGGAGCAGGAGCTGCAGTCTACTCGACATGAGCTGCACGATACTCGACAGGAGGTCAGGACCTCTACTGAGGCTATGAAAAAGATGCAGGAAGACTCTGCGAAGGTGACCCGTAGGAAGGAGCTGATGTTTAGGTATTTTAAGAATATGCAGCAAGATGAGGAGCAAGATGAGGAGCAAGCTGAGGAGTTTGGGGAGTCTGGGGAGGCTAGGGAGGCCGAGGAGTCTGATGGCGGCAGCTTTTAGGATTTGTTGTATCAGTTTGACATTTCAATATTTTGTTATAACATTTCAGATTAAGTGTTGTTGATTCGAATTTTATGTTATTGAAGAATTTTATTCTCGGAATTTTTATTTTAAACTGTTTTATGTATTTTAGATTTTATTATTTATTATTAAAATAAACAGGTATAAAAGCAGGTTTATAAAAAAAAATTCAATCAGTTGGGCATTAACGAGGGAATTAGCGATGGAAATTGGACGCGTGGCTGTCAAAATTTAACCACGTGGCTGTCTTTAGTAGCGAGGGAATTTTAATCCCTCGCTAATTAGCGAGGGAATTAGCGAGGGAAATTGGACGCGTGGCTGTCAGAATTTAACCACGTGCCTGTCTTTAGTAGCGAGGGAATTTTAATCCCTCAATGCGTAAGTAATAATATTTTTAGCCCGTAAATTGTGTTGAACCTTTCTCTTTTCACCATCAGACCATTCAGTTCTATCTTTGACAGTGAGAATACCATCTACCGCGTGGGGACAAAGGGTCCCTTTTCCACAGCATCCCATACATCTAAATCTACCCCTTCTATGAATATTCTCATTCTTTCTTTCCAATATGTGTAATCTTTCCCGTTGAATCCCGAAGGACGGGTAAGAGAAGCACCTTCTTGCGTAGACCAACCTGAAGCCATTTCTCTTGAAGCTGCTAGGCCCTTTAAACAAGAGTCTAGCTCTGATACCACTTGTTACCAAGTGGCTTCAGTCTCAAGAGGGGGGGTGAATTGAGATTTTAAAAAACTTTTCCCCTTTAACGACTTTAGATTAATTTTTCGTGCAGTTTATGGAACGAAGGAAAAAGAAAATAAGAAAAGTAAAGAACACTAGATTTTATACTGGTTCACTCACCTCCCAGTCACCTACGTCCAGTCCTTACACCCTGTGAGATTTTTGATAACTCATATTTATATGAGTTATTTATATTCTTTAGGCTTAAGTTAAAGTGAGTTCTTAAGTAATTATGTGGTTAAATATGTAAATATGTGTTAAGAAGTGTAAAAAAAGGGTTAGGAGATAATTTGTTATCATATGACACATTTGGTGCCTTTGTGAGTATTTTAATGTTTCTGTTAAGTGTTACAGCGTTAAGCGCTATAGCGCTATATGACGGTGGGCCAGCTGGACAATTTTGGAGCTCAAGCTTTATGTCACTTCAGCCCATACTTAAGGGATATACTTGCTGCTGAATCCACCAACTAAAAAACTTTATAGGGACACTTGTCCATTTATTGCTGGAAGATCACTTTAGTTGGTGAGAAGTGTCATAGTCACCTTTTTGGAAAGCTACTTTATGGAGAATAAACAAAGATATCTCACTTCTTCTTCCACACAACATAGATTTCGAAAGTGAGGGGGTTTTTGGAGAGAAAAAACTTGACACCCTTCCCCTCCATTAATCCTCCACTTCAAGCTTTCATTTTTCAAGAGAAGATCATCATTTCGAGCGCTGTGAAGCTATGTTGTAGCGTCAGCAACCCGTCACATGAGAAGGAGGACACTATGTGCATCTTTTGCAACCTTGCTTCTTCTTTTCATTTTCGGTATTATGAGCTTTTTGGTTTGTATTGTGTTGATGATGCTCATCATGAGCTAAACACTTAGTAGTTGGATTATTTTAAGCTTTGTAATGACTCTTTAGTATTGTTAATATAACGTTATGATGTTTGTGTTTCAATTTTTGTGCTTTAATGCTTTCAAACTCGTTTTGGGATTGGCCAACTGAAATGGGTACATTCGTAGGTACAGACATGGTCTACGATTCTAACTCAAAGATTGATATGAATGAAAGGTTGTTTAAAGACATTTAGACAACTTGTGCTTAACTCTAGACATAGGGGAGCAATAGTTCATAAGGTGAATACTGTGGGTTCCTCATTATACAGGGATGGACTTATTTAGAACCTAGACATAGTAGTCTTGTAACAAAACCCTGGCGTCAGTGACCGAAAGGCACAAAATCATATGCTACAGCACTTAACACTATAGCGTCTAACGTTATAGCACTTCACTACTGAGAAATTACTTAGCAAAGAGCAGTCCAACTCACTTTATCAACCCTTGAACTTTCTTTACTGTTTTCACACAATATTTTTTATCTTCATGACTAAAAACTTGATTTTACTATTTTGTTACTTGTTTTTCTCACTAGTTTAACTACTAACTTAAATATAGAAGTAAACTCAACAATCTCCGTGGGAACGATCTTTACTAATCACTCTATTACTTGTTGTGATTGTGTACACTTGCATAAACTACTTTTCGCACAACAATTTTCCACTAACAAAATAAAGCTTAACCGGGTGCTTTAAAACCCTTACAGACTCAGACACTCTTCACCCAGGATACCCCACCTATTGAAGAGCCCTAAAATCAAATACAACAACAAGATATACCCCACCCTTGTTACAACCAACAGCCCTAAAGAGATACCCCACTCCTAGTACAAACAGCAGCCTTAGAGAGATACCCCACTCCCTAGTACAAACAAGAACCCTAGAGAGATACTCCACTCTCTAGTACAAATTACAACGTTAAAAACAAATTACAAAGTAAATAACAAAATACCTCTATAAAGGCAGATACAACAACTTGAAGATTCCCAACCCAATCTAACGCTTGAGAGAGATCAGCTCTGACAGATTGAAAAACGTGAAGAGCAAAAGTGTGTGCTAGGGTTTTTGCGTTTCAGTTTATGAGTGAATGGGTTGTACGTTCTGTGCAGGCCTATGTCTCTATTTATAGATTTAGGAAAAATATGACCGTTGAGACAATTTCCAACAAGTGAAAAATCGATTGTTTGCTTAAAAACACTTAGTATAATAATCGATCATTTGCTTTAAAATGAGAACACTTCATAAGTGAATTATCGACTGTTTGCTTCTAAAACCAAGTGAGAAAATCGATTATGTGCTTAAAATACATAAGAGGGAAATCGATTGTTGCCTTATAAAAATAGTTTGAAATCGATTATGTGCTTTAAGGGAATAGGCTATGAATCGATTGTTTGCTTCCAAAGTGAAGCTTAAAATCGATTTTGTGTTTTACATAACTAAGACAAGAATCTATTGTTTTCTTCCCAAAATAAGTTCTTTTAAAAACAAGTAATCAATCGATTCTTTTCTTTAAAAAGGAAGCCATGAATCAATTTTGCACTTCTTATAACACATATCCAAAAATCGATTATTTGCTTTAAAAACACAAAGTCATTAATCGATTGTTTTCTTTCAAAACCAAGTTCTTTTAAAAACCTAATCGATTGTTGGCTTTAAGGAACAAGTCCACAATCGATTTTGTTTGTTATAATTTGTGCCTAACCTATTTAGCATGCATACGTTTGGTTAATTATGTGAGTGCTGTGATATGAGTGACTTGAGCCGATCCTCAAAACACGACCCAATTTCCTAGTGACTACCCTTGACACGGACTTACTTCTTGAGCTGGTTGTGTCTCGGAGTTCCATTTGTATCTTTGTCTTAGTTTACTTCATCATCAAAACTCAACCTGCAACATAAGATATCCACGTTTGATTGATTGATGTGTGTTTTGTACAATTATCCTCCTTCTATTTATATACATAGGCCCTCGTCGGCCACTACTATAGCCAACACTTGCCTACCGTTGGATTGATCTAAGATCAACGATTATCATTGTTCCTAAGCCCTAAAGAGGCGGAGTAATTACCCACGATCCCACTAGCACGGTTAGTGGGGTGAACTCCCCCGCTCCGCCTTTCGCGGCCTCGCTCCTTCGCTTGATCTTCAACCGCTCCCACGTTCTATCTTCGTGCTTTCTCTTCCTTGCCTTCCAAGCAAATCTGCCTTGCCTAAGCCACTTGGTTTACTCGGCTAGCCTTCGTCCCCGGACAGTGACTTTGGCACCCAAGCCTACCCTGGCCGTGGTACGCCCCGAGGGCTTCTCTTGAGTTCTTTCATTTGGCAATTATCTCCTGGGATTTAGTCTAGTGGCTCGCCTCAGCACTCTAATTCTATTCCCCTTTTTCCTCAACCCTCGGCCTACGACTTAGTTATTTTTGGGTGTTAACAACCTACGGACAAAAACTGTAGGTAAAAGTCAATTTTTTTAAAAAGTGCCCAAACCAAATTTTTCATTCCAAATATACCATTTTTCACATAAATCTAGAAGCCATTTTTTTTCAAAATTTCGGAAATACCTTTTTTTACATAATTCCGGAAATTTTTTTTAAAAAATTGACTTTTACCTACGGACAGAAACCGTATGTAAAAGTCCATTTTTTTTATAAAAGCTTTTACCTACGGACAGAAACTATAGGTAAAAGTCATTTTTTTATAACAGTGACTTTTACCTACGGACAGAAACTGTAGGTAAAAGTCAATTTTTTTTAAAGTTCCCAAACCAAACTTTTCATTCCGGAAATACCATTTTTTACATAGATCCGGAAGCCATTGTTTTCAAAATTTGGAAATACTTTTTTTACATACTTCCGGAAGCCTTTTTTGGGAAATTTTCGGAAGTACCTTTTTGAGGTGTTTCCGGAAATACCTCTTAATAAATAATTCCAGAAATATTTAAAAAAATAAATTTTCAGCTAAATTTTGGTCAAAATGTGAGGTGTATTTTAGGGTTAAAACGTATTATGAAGATAGAAAATTTATAAGGGGGGTAAAAAAAAAACCAAAGATTTTTCAACAATGCTAGCTGATCAAAGCAACCTTTGCAGTAGAGAGGCTGCTACATGATGCAGGTCTGCTTCGATAGGACGTCACTATGACAAGAATATGGTAGAGGGCTTATTATTTAAATTACTGAAGTTGTGGGGCTAAAATCTAATTGTCTATTTACAGGAAAACTGGATATCAAAGGTTTTGTCCTGATGTTTCCCATGGGACACAAGTCTTTCACTTTCCCATGCTAAGTACCACCTCATGCTAAATCTATGATCCATGGTGAAGTGCCATAATACACAATAAAGCGAGTCAAATATTTTCATGCCAACTCTATGATCCTCCAACCTTTGCCCTCGTAGAAGGTACATACAAAATCCGCAAGCTATAAATTAGATGATGACATATTCACTTTATATCTCTATCATGTCACTACAAGCCCTAACCATAACAAGGAATTTTTTTTTCTAGATATCATTAAATTTCTATCTGACAAAGATTTGACAAAGGATAGATTAGTGATATTGGGGGAGTTGCCTCTTTCATTTTGTTGATCAAGTCGAGAGCGGAGGACTCGATCATCTGCTCAGAATCTTGATCCCAAAACAAAAAGTTATATTCTGCACCGTTGTTATCTTTGCCTCTGACTAATACTTTATACCTATTGAATGGCCAAATAAGAGAGGTTGATAACTTTGTTTTTACATGTTGCAGGTAAAAAAGAAGCTTGTCATGTAGAAAAAGTAGAAGAATCTTGGCACAGGAGCTTGGTTTTGATGACCATCGTCACAAACAAATAATTCACCAGATGGTTTTACACTTTTCCTGCAATGGCCACAGCCGTGATAACTCCATCTGAACTGGTTGAGGACGATCCTTCCAGTGGTCATAACAGTAGTACAGGTAGTATTCTATTGAGCATGTATTAATTTGAGTGAATGTGTGTTAGTATGATTGAATATTAACCGAGCACGGGTGAATAGGCGAAAGATTTAACATTATTAAAGAGATGTTACTTGATATAGTTGCTTGATATTTGTAAGACTGGTTTGTGGGGTCTTATACTTGAATCTGTCCAGATCAGAAAACTGAGTCCCCATGTGAACTGTGTTTGTGTTTGCATTGAAAGCTGCAATACTTCCTCTAGTTTGAGTCTGTGAATAGTATTAAAAAGTAATCAACCATAGAGTATGAATGATAGAATTTAAGATAGTTAGCCTGTCCAATGTGGTTTGAAGAGCAAATTAGATTGTAGGATAGGGTTAAAATAAGGGCTGAATGTGGCAAAAGTAATAGTCAAGTTAGTGTACCTTTCTTTAAAGTGAACAATTGGTGGTATTTGTTCAATGAGAAATAGTTTTGAATAATTGTATGAGTTGGAGACTGCCACTGGATATGTTCCTTCAATAGATGGTCAGAAAAAGAAGTCAATGTGAAGAAGAAATAAATTGGAATAGCAAATGAAAGACCTCAACAGTTGAATTAACAGTTTATAGAGAATGAATAAAGGAAGTATTAGAGTTAAGTATTGTATATACCATCTGTTGGTCTAATTCTTGCATATTTGATAACCAAAACGAAAGGTCCAGTGGTTTCCCTTTTGTGATATGCAGCTAGGAACCTCGCTGAGTACTCTTGCCATAAGGTACAGGCCAGAATGTTTCAACTAAGTCCAGATTAGCCATCAACAATGCAATATTTAAACTTGAGAGTTAGTTAGAATTCAATGAAAATAGTAACCTAGATTTAAGTAGTGTGTTTTTTACCTTAAATCCATCAAGCGAAGAGACACCATGTTATTTGCACAATTAGCTTTAGAGTAGACAATTTCATGTACAACTCCAATGACATTTAGGGTAAACATAAGTGAGTAAAAGAGTATGAAATAGTTGAGGAACTCACAGGTATGTTGGAAATTTAATTGAGGAAGAGTTAAAAAACTATACCTACTAAAAGATCAACTCTATACTTCACATTAAGTATGTCTCCGACATCTTTAAATTTAAATTCCTCATTGGGGATTTCAGAGCTATCAAGTTCCCATAGAAGGGTGGTGGGAGTGAAAATGAGTTTGAACGTATGGTCGCAAGCTTTATATTTAAAATCATTAGGCGCAACAGTGAAATTTTGCAGTTTGCATATCATTTCCTCTTGCACTCTATTAGTCCATTTATTGGTCTCTTCTTTAGGCACGGCAACTTGTATCTTATCCCCCTAAAAAGATGAAAAGAATTAGGAATGGCTATCCAAAATTTGTGTTCAGATATGGGAAGGTGTGGTTTCGGTAACAACGAAAGGCAGAGAAGTTATAACATAAGAGTTAACCTTGGCATCCAAGATAACCATCTCCAAATGGCTTTCTTGTTTGTTGTTGACAACAATCCAAACGTCTGCTATGCGCACAACGACTATCCAAACATCTTTCTCCCAACTGATGTTTGCTATAGTGTCAAACCTTAGAGGAAGTTTGTTAACAGGAAACTTTAAACAAAATGTTAGAGCAACAGAAGGCTACCACATTAGGAAACATTAGGAAGCACAAAATCTTAAAGCAACAGATTAAACAGAAACGGATTAAGAACCCAGAGATTAGGAATAAAACTTTAGGAATAAAACTTTAAACAAAATGTTAAATCACAAATTGTTAAAAGTCATATCTTATACCACATTAAGAATCCAAAGAAACAGATTAAGAACCTAAAGCAACAGACCAGTTATTCAAATTAAGTAAAACAGATTAAAAAATGAATTAAAAATGATAGTGGTTAAAAATGAAACAGATTAAAAAAACATCAACTAAAATGAAAGCAGATTAAACAGATTAAAATGAAAGCATAAAAAAGCATCAACTAATGGAAATGGTTAAAAAAAAGCATAAAAACGAAAGAAACATCAAAAGATAGCAACATAGCAAGATAGCAAACATCAACTAAAAATGAAACAGATTAAAAAAAAGCATAAAAAAGCATTTCTAGAATGCAATCAAACACCAAACACATAGAAGTAAAGAATATTTTGAATTAAAACACTAAAACAAAAAAACAGAATATTTTGCATCAACTAAAAAACGAATCTAATAATAAATCGAACAATATAGCAAGATACACTCAACCAAAAACATAGAAGACAATCAAACACTAAACACATAGAAGTGAAGAATATTTTGAAGTTAAAACCCTAAAACATAGATTGGGAGTGAGGGTGTAGAGATAACCTAAAGTTGTAGTTAGATTTCTCCTGAAACCAAAAAGGTGAAAGTGTTATTACAGAGTAACCTAAAAGCATTACAGTGAGGAGAGAAGGGAAAGACGAATATGGACTGAGGGTGTCAAAAATCGACCAAAAACGGGCTAGAAAACATCGTGACTTACATTTATGGAAGATGAAGGGTTTCAGTGAATCTCGTGAAGAAGATGCAGAAGCCAGACTTGTTTGATGAAGTGCAAGGAAGAAGAAATGTAGAGAGTTGAGAGAAGGAATCAGTGGGTGAATAATGGAGATGAAGAGAGTTCTGAGGAGTGAGTGATTGCGTTCTGAAGAGTGTGAGTGATTGTTGAGTTCTGAAGCGAGTTCTGAGGAGATAAAGCGTGTTTCATCTTCTCCCGTCAAACTGACATATATTTTTAGTTGAACCGTGTTTTTTAAAATGTTCCCGTCAAAAGACAAATTTATCCTTTGGCAGAAGTAATGTTTGTAAGTCAAAAAATAGTTGGCAATTAGTGAAGGAGGCTAATAATGGTAGTTCATAGATAATGTATTAGTATAAATAGATATTAGATTGCAGTATACATAGAAAACACTCACTAACCTGTCCGAAAATTGCACGGTGTATTGTTGGTGTGACAATATTCAATTTGCATGAGGAGGGACCACTTTTTAACTCTTTGAATTTGTTTTCATTTCAATAATAACTCCAATGTCTTCTATATTTGGTCTGCAATATAATATAATAATATTTTTGTATGTTTATCGAGATAATGGTGTAGCAGAAGTAGTAGATACTTGGCCTCCTTTACCATCTAGTCAAAAGTTATTCGATCCCTAGTCAGTGCGTATGGAAAAACATCTAGTGAGAGAGGTCAACCAATTAAAGAGATCTCAATATCTCAAGATATTAGTCTCTATAATTGCACGGATGGATACCTTCTTTTACTAAAAAGAATAATTGTATGTTGTAAAAAGAAGTGATGAATTGTATATAAGAAATATTAAAATAGAAGAGGGAAAAAGTAGCAGAAGAAGTACTAGCTAGCTGGTTTATTATCATGGACGACCACTACCAAGTGAAGCTGCCAGCGTGATCTCAATTTTCCTTCTTCTTAGGGAAAGATAAGATCATGTGGTTGCTTCACTTAGTTGTTGCTTGCATGAAGAAATTTAAAATTCCTTATTTTTATTATGTTAAACCTTATACTTGTGCTTCTCTGTTTATGGTTGATTGTGTGCAATCCCAAAAGGTGTATCTAGTGAGTAAGAGATTCTTAATTATTATCAATGACCGTTTCTTTGCAAACATGACTATGTATGATGTTTCTGATTATTTACTTGTTATAGTAGCTTTTTAATTTGTCGTACTTAGAGATACTCTCTACACATGTATTTTTTCAAATGGCACTCTACACATGTAACAATTGCTCTATATATTGGAGTTATTTGAGTTTATATATACATATTGTGCCAATGCTGGTGCAAGTCACCAATTCAAGGTCCAATATGTACTTTAATGATTGAACCTTTACTCCTAAGTCCTAACCCTTGGAATTGCCATAAATTTTGTTTTAATTTATCAAGTAGGGCATCCTTACCCTAGTATTTTTTTTCTTCTTTTTTTTATATTGGTGGTGGTGGTTTGCATTTCAGGATTCAAGATGTTGATCATATTATAAGGATTTTGAGATGCTTTTAATAATTTGTTTATACTATCTAAATCCCTTCTTTGAATTCAATTCTTGGGGTTCTTTTATATTTTCTTTTCATCATTATGGTATGCGGTTTTTTGTTAGTTAGGATGAGTGCTACGAATGCCACCCGATTTATTTTATCCATTCTCTATTTTATGCTCTTTTGGCCTAGGGCAAAGAAAAAGCGAGACTTCAGTTTGATTTAGCACTTCGTCCTTTGGTCACCTTGAGATATGAGAAATGAATGTAATTTCTCTACCAAAGCCTCTTTGAGATTCTGTTGTCTAGAGGAGAAAAACCATTTCTTAGCAATGGTTTCTTGCTAGGTAAGGGGATTGTGGTGTCTTTATCATGAGTAGCTTGTGCACAGGTTAGGGTACCCCTAGTGACACACACACGATATCTACTTTCAATCTAATAAAAACATATGCTAGCACATTTACATTTTTAGACATCACCAAATTTTGACATTTGTCACAATTTAGGGGCAAAATAGACAATTCACCACAAAAAACAAAAATGCTACAGTGCCGCAACAGTACGCTACAATGCAAATTCTGACGTGCTACAGTACCAATTCTGACGCGCTACAGTCCCAATACAGTTTTTTTTTTGAAAACTGATTTTTTAAAAAAATTGATTTTTAAAAAAACTGATTTTATAATTACCAAATAACTATTTTATAATTACTAAAAAGAAGTAAAATGCCAACGGGAGTGGCAACGGGAATGGCAACGAGAGCGCCAATGGGAGTGGCAACGAAAGCGCCAACGGGAGAGGCAACGGGAGTGGCAATGATATAGGGAAAACAAAGTGAGGGACAAAAAACTGATTGAAAACTGCAATCAGAAGCTGCAACAGACGCAGCAAAAGGACAAAAAACAGCAGAATTTTAAAAACAACTTTTTTTTTCAGTTTTTCTTTCAATAAAATAATCACTTTTTTGTCAGTTTTTTTTACTAAAAACATAATGTTTTTTAACTATTTCTATAATTTACTCAAACTACTAAAATTAATCAATTTAACGACTACCAATTGTAAAAAAAAAAAAAACCATACCCCTTAGTGCTTGCCACTTCAATACACCTCCCTAATTCAGGTCTTCCAGCTTCTTCATTCCCAACAGACCCCTTAGTTCCATGAACCTCTTCACAACAAGTGGTTTGGTTAATAGGTCAGCTAATTGCTTTGCAGATTGGCAGTACACCAGCTCCAGTTTTTCTTTATTCAGCTGATCTCTCAAAAAATGATATTTGGTCTCAATATGCTTGTTACGACCATGGGAAACAGAATGTTTAGCTAAGTCAATGGCTGACTTGTTGTCAGTCTTCAATTTCATCACATAGCTCTTAGGTTCAGTTCACTCAGTAATTTTTCAATCCACTGAGCTTGACAGGCCCCTTGTGCAGCAGCTATGTACTCAGCTTCGCAAGATGATAATGCAACAACAGCTTTCTTCTTTGAGCACCAAGAGATTGGTGCATTCCCCGGCATGAATAGGTACCCACTGGTGCTTTTTCTATCAACTATATCACCACTCCAATCAGAGTCTGTGTAACCATGTACTTCTGTATCTGTGCAGTTCTTGTTAGAGAACAAAATTCCAAGATCAATTGTACATTTGACATATCTCAACACTCTCTTAGCTGCTGCCAAGTGAGATGCTTTGGGCTTGTCCATGTGCCTGCTGATTAAGCCCACACTGTATGCTATATCAGGTCTAGTATTTACTAGATATCTTAGGGAACCAACAATCTGTTTATAAAGAGTCTCGTCCACTGGCTCTTCCTCTTCATCATTCTTGAGCTTTAGACCTATTTCTGCTGGAACAGTGGCCGAGTTGCATCCACTCATCTTGAATCTTTTCAAGATGTCAGTAGCATACTTCTTCTGGTGAAGGAATATACCACTGGTAGTCTTTACAAACTCCATGCCAAGAAAGTAGGTTAGGCAGCCAAGATCACTCATTTCAAACTCATTCATCATGTCTTTCTTAAAGCTTCTATTTCAGTAATGTGCTGCCTGTTATCAGCATGTCATCTACATATAGACACATTATGAGATGCTTGCCATCCCTACCACATTTGGTGTACACACCATGCTTAGAGGCGCATTTCTCAAACTTGAGTTGATGTAGGAAGGCATCTATGCGCTTGTTCCAGGCTCTTGGCGCCTGTTTCAAGCCATAGAGGGCCTTGTGTAGCTTGTACACCATTCCTTCTTCATTCTTTAGTTCAAAGCCAGGTGGTTGATTCACATATACTTCCTCTTCTAAGGGTCCAAGAAGGCTGACTTGACATCAAGTTGGCTCATATTCCAACCCCTTAAGCTAGCCAATGCAACCACCAATCTAATTGTCTCCATTCTTGCTACAGGAGCAAAGACTTCATTGAAGTCTAGGCCAGGTTTCTGCAAGAAACCCTTTGCTACGGGCCTAGCTTTATACTTTGCCACTTCACCATTTGGTTTCACTTTAGTTTTATAAATCCACTTGACATCAATAGCTTTCTTATTCTTGGGAAGTGAGACCAGCTCCCAAGTGTTATTTCGTTCAATGGCCTTAAGCTCTTCCTCCATTGCTACCTTCCAGTGACTGTTGGCCAAGGCACTCTCAATGGTCACTGGTTTTGCCTCAGCAACAGGCATGCTCATCATCAAGTCACCTTCAGGTGTAATTGCAGTGTCAGGGAATACTTCAAAGTCCTGCAATCTCTGTGGTGCCTGCATGTTCCTCTGTGGCCTTCCTGTTTGCACTTCATCAACTGCAACACCCTCATTATTCTGATCTTCTAGCATATCAAGTGTTACTGTGTTATCAGAGACAGTGGCAACAGTTTCGTCTATCTCAGAATTCCACTCCCATCCTTTCTTTTCTTCAAATACCACATCCCTACTCACGGTTATCTTTCTCTTCATTGGATCATATAGTCTGTATGAACCAGTGACATGATATCCTACTATGAGCATTGGTTGAGCTCTGTCTTCTAACTTTCTCCTCAATTGTTCTGGTATATGTTTGTAACATAGAGAGCCAAAGATTCTAAGGTGTTTCACATCTGGCTTTATGTTCCACCACTTCTCATAAGGTGTGAGGTCATTTAATCTCTTAGTAGGACTCCTATTCAGTAGGTAAGTGGCAGTTAAGGCTGCTTCTCCCCAGAGGTAGTGTGGCACTTTCTTTTCTTTGAGCATGCTTCTCATCATGTTCAGTATTGTTCTGTTTCTTCTCTCAGCAGCACCATTGTGTTGGGGAGTGTAGGGGGAAACCACTTCATGACTTATGCCTTCTTCTTTACAGTATTTGTCAAACTCTAGGGAAATGTATTCACCTCCCCCATCAGTTCTCAAACACTTGATTTTGTTGCCACATTCATTTTCAACTAGCCTCTTGAATTCTTTGAACACTTCAAACACATCACTTTTCTTCTTCAACAAGTAGATCCACATCATTCTAGAGAGGTCATCTATAAATGTAACAAAGTATAGATTTCCTCCTAGAGTTTTAGTTTCAATGGGACCACAAACATCAGAGTAAATCACTTCCAATTTCTGTGTGGACCTCGTTGGTACATTAGACTTGAATGAGTTCCTTGGTTGCTTTGCTTCACAACATTCACCACATACTACTCCAGGTTCAGTAATCTCTGGAAGTCCTCTTACCATTCCTTTCTTCTTAAGCTGACACAAACTTCTGAAGTTCAAGTGAGCATACCTTCTATGCCACAGCCAACTCACTTCATCAGTTGAGGCATTAAGGCATTGATAACCAAGTGCATCACCTTCCACCTTGAAGGTCCTATTCTTAGACAGTGGAGCCTTGAGAACCACTTTACTCTTGCTGTTGAGAAGTTCCATACAACCATCTTGCATTCTCATAGTATAACCCTTTTCAAGCAATTGGCCAAGGATGATCAAGTTGCTCTTCATCTCAGGGACATACAACACCTCCCCAATCACGGTTCTCTTGCCATTGCTCCTTCTAATCTCAACTTTCCCAATACCTTCTTCCTTGATTGATCTACCATCTGCAAACCTGATGTTTCTCTTCACACTTTCATCAAGTTCACAGAACCAAGCCTTATTGCCTGTCATGTGGTTCGAACAACCTGTATCAAGGTACCAGAATTCAATTATGTTGCCCTCATCATCTGTTATAGCCATTAGGACCTCTGTTTCAGTGTCAGAGTCATCACAGTCAGCATATTGAGCCTCCCCTTCCTTATTCTTTCTAGGAACTCTTTGATTGACACACTCATCAGCAAAATGTCCCCATTTTTGACAATTGTAACACTGAATATGTTTCTTATTTGATCTCTTCTTGATCTTCTTACTGTTCTCTCCTTCAGCCTTACTAATTTCACCATTATCAATGTTCTCAGAGTTTTTACCCTAGGGTTCTTTCCTTCCAGTTTCCTTTCACTTTCTTTTTCCAATTACCACCGCTCTTCTTAAATTTAGCTTGCAAGGCTTCCTCAGTAGCCTTTTCTCTCTCCTTTTCACTTATCCTTTCTTTTAACCTAATTTCATTTGCTTCAAGTGAACCTTGGAGTTCCTCAAGCTTCATAGTTTCTAGGTTTTTCGATTGTTCAATTGCTACTACAACATGATCAAATCTAGGAGTTAGAGTTCATAATACCTTTTCAACTTTCAATTGATCGGTAATATTCTCGCTATTGTTGCGCATATGGTTCGTTATCAACGTCAGTTTGCTGAGGTATTCCGCAATCGTATCCTTCTCTTCCATCTTGAGATTTTCATATTGTCTGCGTAACGTTTGTAATCTTACTTTCTTCAAGCTTGCATCACCGGCATAAGCCGTTGCCAATGCATCCCAAGCTCCCTTCGTTGTCTCATACTTTGCAATCTTCTCAAATACGTCGGCGTCCACACATTGATGGATTAGGAACAAAGCTTTGCTGTCCTTCTTTTGTTGTTCACGAAGTGCTTCGCCTCCGACGGCCACGACACCGTTGCGAATCACTTCGAGAACTTCCTGATACCAAAAACTACCTTCATTTGAACGATCCAACGATCGTAGTTCTTCCCATCGAAGATAGGTAGTTTCGCCGGAAATTGTCCACTACTTCCGCCGGAAATTGCACCGTAGTTTCAGGATCGTCTTCAACCTCTCTCTAGATGCCAATTTGTTGGAGTGAATGCTCCAAGATTCAACTCTTTCTTCACTGAGTTGCAGAGAAAACACACACACATTTGAGTGAGAGAAGAGTTGTAACCAAATTGAGAAGGGAAGGAATGAAACGGTTGCTTTATTCAACTGAATCAGAGGTATTTATACAAATGAGTTGGCAGAGGACTCACACTCACTGACTAGTCCAGTGAGATGCCAAGTAAGCAGTGTACTTAGTGACTAGGATTATTACAAGGGAAATAAGAGGAAATAAAATGAAAGCAGTAAACACAGTATGACTTCACCAGCTACAATGTTGATCTGAATTAGTGCTTGCCACTTCAATAATACATGCTCTCTAGTTGGGTTTACTATATAAGGGCATTCGAGTCAAATCTCCCATATACACGCTCACTCCTAGAGAGACCACGATCCTCTGCAGTCAGATATGACTGCAGGGTCCTACATTTGGGCTTAATCTTTTTTGCAATACCGAAAGAGTCGGCAGAACAAAAAAAGGAAGAGAGATAATACATCATTTAAGTGTAAATTCAAGAACTGTTGTCAAATATGACTGCAGTGAATCCTGATCCCTCCTAGAGTCTCTCTTTGTCCAAATACTGTCTTTGGCAAACCACAAAATTATGAAATGTTTGGTGTGTTCTATCTTCCCACAATTCATAGGGTATCTTACTTAGCAATGTTATGAAATATATTCTATTTTGTATATAACATACGATGTTAATTGATTCTGCCCAAACCAACTTGGCAATCTTTGTATTGCTCAGCATGGTTTTTCCCATGCCTTGTTGAGATCTATTTTTTATTTCTACCACATCATTTTGTTGTGGTGTTCTAGGAGCAGAGAAGTGAGAGATCTCATTCTCGTCACAACTTTTAAAAGCTCTCATTCTTGAACTCGCCACAGTTGTCACTTCTAATGGTGGCGAGACAAATGTCTTTAATTCATTTTGAACTTTTTGATAAAATATAAAAGACATTATAAGACTCATCCTTGTGGCCAAGAATTTAACCTACGTCCATCTTGTTGAAGTCATATAAAACATCATCAATGATGGATGACAGAGAATCCTCACCAATCTTACCCATAATAACCATGATTTTGTCATTCTGATTTAATATTGCATTTACTCTACAAACCATTTTATAGATATTTTTAAAGTTGTAAAATTTAATAAAAGAAAAAGGAAAAACTCGATAGAAAAACTATATTTCAACTTGTTAAAAAACTCGTGTAAAAAAGTCAGTATTTTCTTCTAATCTTAATAATGGAGTAAAAATCATAAAAAAGAAAATGAGATCTAATATAAGATATGCACTCCATTGTCGCCCTCATTGCCTATCCCATTGCCTCATTCTTACCGATTTTGTTGCCAATCTCTTGTTGCTGCTCCCCGTTGCCTATCTTGTTGCGGATGATTGACGGTCTCTCGTTGCCACTCCCTGTTACCTCCCTCCCGTTGTCAGTCTCTCGTTGCCGCTCCTGTTGCCACTTGTTTATATATTTTGATAGTCGTTAAATTTTTTTGTCAATTATTAGCCGCTAAATTGATTAGTTTTAGTAGTTTTAATTGATTTTAGTAAATAGTAAATTTTTGGTCATTTAATATTAATTTAATTATTAAAAAATGTATTTTGGTGAATTTAATAATAGTAACTTATTTTGTAAAAATTAATAATAGTCTAATCGTGTATGAATTTAAAGTATTAGTTATAACTTACTAAATATATTTTTAAGGTTGTCAAAAAAATATTTTTAAGATTTTATTTTGGTGATGTGAAGAGTATATTTTTAAGATATGATATATATCAATTGTGAGAAAGAAATATATTGAAGAGAAGAATAAGAAAAAAGAAAAAAAAAAAGTAAAGGAGATAGAGATAGTGGGATAGAGAGTATGAGAGAGAGAGGGAGAGTGTGAAGCAAAGTTTGAAATTTGAAAAAAGTGAAAGTGTGTATAAGAGAACAAAGTTGAAGTGAGAGAAAAAAGAGAAAGAGAGAGAAAATAAAAGTTGGAAATCTAATATCTTCTATTTAAGCACACAAACCACATCTGAAAATACTAATCTACCCATTTGGAAACATTGACACATGTTTTATTTGAGGATATTTTGATAATTTCCCACAAACTTTTCACTTTTCACTTTTACTAATTCCCTCCATTTCTCACAACTTTCACTTTAATTCAAATGTCTCACAACTCTTTAACCAAAAATTAATCTCTCACAAATTTTCCTCTCACTTCACGGATCCTTCCTTCCTCATCTTCTCCAAACTCTCGATCCCTCTCTCATCTTCTCCACTCTCTTTTACTTTTCGTTTTCTTCTCATCTTCTCATTTTTTTGAAACAGACCCATTTCTCTCTTCATCTCTTCATCTTTCTTCATTTTTGTCTCACATCTTCATCATCTTCATCATCTTTCTCCTTTTCCTCTTTTCCCTGTTCTGCGGCTCTCTCTCTTTCATTCCTTTTCCCTTTCATTCCATTTTCAATTCCTTTTCCCATTTTCAATTCCTTCCTCATTCAGCTTCTTTCAAGCACATGAACATTAAAATCTGAAACTCATCAAGGTGATATACATTGTAAATCCTTTTGGTTTCCTCCTAATGTTTTCTTTCATTTTCACGCTTTTTCAGGAATTTGTGAGTAACTCAGTTTCCATTTTCCCATTGCAGCTACAAACTAACTTGAAGGTAACATCTTTTCTTTTACACCATCTCTATTCTATCTTCTTCCTGTAGCATGCGAAATTTATAGAAGATTTTGTACTGTATAAATATTTAGGGCTACGATGTTTACATATTCAATGGAAAAATTATTCTTTCAGCTTTCATAAGATTAGCGAAGAATGTTACTGCTCCTACAAATTTTCAGTTTTAAAACTATTAAAAGTGGCTAAGGTTTAAAAATTTGTAGTTTCATAAAATTTTTGTTTATCTGTTTTGAAGTAACTATATTACATAATCTGATTCACATTTCTGATTTTGCAGTAACTATACCTCATTTAGCTACTGCAGTGTACTTTGAACAAGGTGATTGATTCTACACATTGTTTTCCAGCTTAAGGCTTCAATTCACTATTTTATTTTAGTTGAAGAGTATTGTTTTAAGGCCGGTGATTCTGCACATTTTTTTTATTCCAAGTCATTCACAAATGTTGTCCAAGATTCATTTTGCCTTGAAGCATACCAAGAATTCTTTCGTTACTGGATGTTTTGTGTTCTTTGTTGAATAATGATTTTGTGACATGAGAGTGACAACTTTAGCGTTAGGAAAGCACAGCCATGGCAAGTGTAGCTGTGTAGGTAGAGAGTTTAGATAAAGTTGGGTGAAAAATCATTCATTCACTTGCTAATATGGAACTATGATATAGAACGGTGCATATTTTTCACTATGGAATCAGAAAGAAAAGTTTGCAATTGGCTATTGCCCCCTTCCAAAACTTGCTTTTGCTTCTTTTACATTGTTTAACATTGCAGCCTTATTTAACATTGCAATAAAGAAGAGACACAATTATGTTGACACACAAATCCCATTGAGATGACTTGAAGTGTTTCCTCCTTGCAGTATCTATTTGTTACTGTCTTATCTTACCTTGGGGCCATACTATACATTTGTTAAAGAGATGGAACAACATCATAGGTATGGGATATGATTTACGTGTCTCAAATTAAGGATTCACATGTCATAATTCATCTACTCTGTTGGAATTAGAGTTCTCAAATAGGTCTTATTAGCCAATGTCATAGTTTCTTTATCATAGTTTCCCATATTCTGCATGTTGAGTTTTTTCTATGTTTGCACCATAAGTTGAATTTAGGTGGTGCTTTTTTGTTTGTCAGAATTTGGGATTTTTGAAGGATGATTTGTGTGCCGGTGGTCTATATATGGTTCATGACTCATGTTGATTTTTTTTAGATGCTCATGAAAATGATTTGGTGCAGTACATTACAAATATCTTGATGTGGGTATGACTGTTGGGGAGTTTCCCTTTTACTTGATAGTTGAATTGGTTTCTATTTATGCTTCTCATCATTCATCATTACAGAAGATTCACATATCTATTCTTTGTATTTAATATTTCATTTTTTCTGCATATGCCTCATCAAAATGCATTCCATCACATTCTCATGATTTTTGTCAACCATGTTGTTATAATATTGTTGCAAAAAGATGTACATGTCATCTTTTTCTGTTGATGCTTCCTTCCAACTTAGAGTTCTATGTTTCCATCCAATTTAGAGCACAAACATTTGGTTAATATGTCTTCTTTCAGTTCTTTCTTTTGCTTAATGATAATTTGTTGTAGTTTATTCTGTGGTGTTTTCTATTAAATGCTTAAATTCTATTAACTTTGAGTGATTGATTTATCTCTATGTGACTATGAATGACAACTTGAAGGTTTGGGAGGATAATTTCGCTTCATTATATTATGTCTTCATTTTTATAACTATTTGTCTTGGTTGTTTGTATTTTGTATGTGTATTTTGACACTAAAATGACTAATTTTTCAGGTCTACCTTGCTGGAGGTAGAAGAACGAATTACACGACTATTTCGAAACTAAGGTAATGTATCAAATTTCTATCTCTTTTGCTATTGACCAAGTTGTCTGAACTGTGATTCGAATTTCCTGCTTTCCTTATTGTGACCCTTCCGACACGGGATAACTGCAGCTGCTATTTCTTTTATGATGCTAATGCAAACACCTTTTGTTGCTTTTTGATTTTTGTATGAACTGGGATTTGAATTTGTTGTTTCATTCATTTCTAGGTATGGGATTATCTTAAAGTTATGCTTAACATATGTCAATGCCTTTCAACAAACAAATGCACCTTAAACTATCAACAGTCATTTCCTTTGACTAAATGTAAGATTTACTTTACATCCAATTTTGATTATTATCTCTATTTCTAATGGGTTTAGCAGGTCCTTAGCATTTTAGCAACACTTATATAGCTTATGTCTACAATACCAATGAAATGCATTTAGATTCCCATTGGCAAGTCCTATGTTGGTCATGTTTATAGCCAATATATAAGATTAGAACTAATGCTTTTTAATAATTATGTCATGAGACTAACCGTTAGTTAGTGATAGTTGCTTTGTCTAGATATGCACATTGATTTTGATTTTACAATTTTCCACCTACGGACTTCTGGGGTACTTATACTTTTTAAAAATTTGAATTATGAAAGCAGCCCTTAGGACCTTTTTCAAACTGTCATGTATATTTTTTCTAACAAGTGACTTCAAAATTGCAATATAGCATTTGCCCTTTGTTCTAGCCTCAGGTGAGAGTAAAGAGGAAATGTGTTTGTTAGTTTTTCTTATTAATTTTTGATGACACAATTCTAGATGAAATGATAATTTTCTTAATGCAACAACCTCAAAAGCGAAATGTCTCAAGTGATTAGAAGTAAATTAATAGTCTTACAATGTTGTTCTCTAAACATAGTCTTTATTGTTTGTTTACTATTATTATTGTGCAACAGTAAATTAATAGAAGTAAACTACAGCTGGAAGTAGGCCTTCTTCAACTCACCATCGCTTACACTGATAGTCATTGGCTAAACTATTAGAATATCCAGAGAACTTCTTTTATCTCATTTCAACAAAAAAATGTCCCCTGTTAACCAAGCATAGTAAAAGTCAATCTTCAATAGCAGTTTACATCAGCCTCAGTTACAAGGAATGAAGCATCAGTGTTCTACATCTTCAACCAACTAAAAGTAATTTTCTATCTTTAGCTCTTCTATACAACACCTTCAACATCATTTGAAACAAGTTCACTTTGTTGGCATTGACATCTTCTATTCATAAACATGTTCCTTATTTGCGATTTTATTATATATATCTCATTATAAAGGAATCATTTCTAGGATATAGAGAGCACCTATTTAGTTTTTTGGAAGCTAACACATCAAAAATTCATTCTTGAACTGGGTTAGCAATAGAGATAAGAGAGCACCTATTTAGATTTCACTTTCACTTTTACTGGACTTTTAAACAATTAATGTAACACTATCTTTATTTACTTTTCAATTCTGAGTAACTTAGACTTCACAATGTATTCACTAACTACCATATTCTAATTTATTTTGTCATCTTATATCTATTATATCCTTATTTACAAATTCTCAATTACCATCCATTTCTCTTCTTTGCAATCTTCATTTTAATCACATTCATTGACTGTTTGACGTATCCCGTAACGCGATGACCCGTGCAGATGCACGGGTATGTTACTAGTAGTAAAAGAAAGTGAGAGAAGAAAGAGAAAAAGATAGAGAGATGTGCAAAAGTTGACAATATTTTGTCATTTTGAGAATAAATGACAATTTTACCCCTAATTTGGGACAATTGTCAAAAAAATAAAAGCATTATAGTAAATTTCCTAGGATGTGATTTTATTATAGTATTATAGTATATTGAATGGAATGAATTGAATGAATTGAATTGAATGAATATTGATATTGATAAATCACCTCAATCAGCTTCAGCCGTTGATACAGAAACTTTGCTCCTGTACTCGATTGAGTTCAACTAGAAATGCTACCTTAAAATTTTTGCACTTACGATTCTTGTAAATAGGAAGTGAACATTCTCTACTCTTCAACATCTACAATGACCTTCAGGAAAGAAAAATTCTACAATAAAGATTGATTCATGAAACTTTGTTTACATTATGCCCGATGGACAGTGGCGGACCCCGGGGTCAGGGGTGTCAAATTTTTTAAGGCCGGTGTCAAATTTGTGCAAAATTTGGTCTACTAGTACAATTTCAAATTTTCAGAGGTGAACATTCTTTGTTTTCATGTAAAGCATTCTGTAATTCTTTCATTCAGTACTCAACAATGAATTACTGCTATTCTTCCCTAGCTTCCTAACATTATCTGATACGTGTTGGAAATTAGCTATTCTAACTACAGCTAAATAGAAAAGAAATGATGTCGTACTTCTCTGCCTCATTCATTTCATTCATGGAAATTTATACAAAAATTCATCTAATTATGACCAATGATTGACATACCAGATCAATGGCTCGTATTGAAACAGAATCTACTCTAGTAAAGATCTAGCAAATAACAGAATTAAAAGTAGCGGACAGCAAGGCATATGTCGAGTTTTGCTAAGGGTGAATTTTGAAGCAAAAAGTCTATCATCCGATCGGGTATGAAGGAAGATGGTTTCAGTCCAGCTTTAATTGTTTCGCGTAACTTGGCATTTTCTTTCCATGACTTGCCACCTGCTAGCTCTAACTTTATATCTCTCCAACACATCTCCGAAAATCTATATGAATTTGAGATCAGATTTAATTTGAGTGACCTTAAGTTACACAAGGATGGGAGTTTGAGCTTCAATATATTAGGAACTAATGAGAGAGCCTAAGCAACAAGAGATGAGAAGCAAATTAGTACCTATTTAATGCAATGTTTTTGACAAAATTTAGCAATTAAAGAAGTCGAGAGTGGTACCTTAAGAGTACTTGGAGTTACTGTCAATGATTTGATATCTGTCATCTCTATCAACCACCTGAGTAGCCACAAAGAAATCTTCACGGAAAACTTGTTGTGACTTATACCAATACTGAGTTGCCTAATAGACGAAAGAGAGCTCCCAGAGAATTTCAAAGAAGGTTTACCAGTAAAATCAAAGGTACGGAGATTTGGAGCGGATAGCTCAATTTTCAAATAGCCTTTTCCATAATAATAACCTGAATGTATAGACAGATTGAGAAGCGTGGTACTTGATATGCATAGGGTTTGTCGTGCATTTCGAACTTTGCAGCTATAAAGGATCAAAGTATTCAACATCTTAAAAGTGGAAAAGGGTTCGACGCAACCGTCATTTCCACAGCAAAAGGACAAGTAGCGTAGTTTCAAGTAGGTTAATGTTGGCATATTCAGAGAATTCGGAAATACTCCTGAGTTAAACGCTGCGAACTCAATGTCTAGAGAGGTCAAAGACCGACATGAAAACAAGGAACGCGGAATGTGATGAATACCAAAAGAAAGACGTAATCGTAATCGGTTGACGTTGTGTGAGGCGGCGTAACTTGCAACTCTTTTGAGTAGGTGAGGCTTCTTCCCGCTAAGAATGGGTTCGAAATCGAGAGAGCTCAGTGCCGTGGAGGCATCGCGAAGAGAAAGAAACTGAGTCACGAATTCCGTGAAATACTTGCTATTCCTAAAGTGGCGGAAACTTAATGTAAGTGTGGGAAGATGCCTCCAGAGATGCTTCCATCTTATAGACAATAAACAAGTTTGAACTGCATCTCTGACCTTCAAAAACGACATTATGTGAAGGAGAATGCAATCAGGTAAGTTGCTCAGCATGTCTTTGTTGTCTTCGATTTCACGCTCGTTTTGTTGATGCCTTCTTCTCTTCATTATCTTAGAAGCAAGTTGCTGAAACTTGAACAAAGTTGTGACTGGCAATTGAGGTGTGTGATCAGCTGTGAGCGGTGATTTACGCAGCGGAGCGGTAGAAAGCAGAAACCCTATTTTGATTGTGCGTGTGGAACAGAATGGTAAAGGCGAGGGATGATAATAAAGTGAATGAAACTCACCAAGTGAGAAAGAGTCACACACGCTGTTATCTCTAAAAACGTGGGCAGGAGAAATCATGGATCCAATATGGGCCCTTCATCTCTAGCCAAAAAAAAGCTTTAGGGTATGTTTGGATGGAGGGTTTAGGAGGGGAGGGGACGGGATGGCTTGATTTTCAATTTTAAATTGAGGAAGTATTAAAATGTTTCTAAACAAAAATGAAGTGTGATTAACAATGTTTTATCCTTATCTATCATGTCATTCTTTCAATTTTTTAAAATCTCAAATAGATATTAAAATATAGGCCAAGCCCTCCAAACCCCTCCCCTCCAAAACCCTCCTAAATCCCCCTCCCAAACATACCCTTAAGGTTTTTTTTTTTAAACCCCCACTCCATCAATCTATACCCTCACGCACCTTGTGAAAAGACACAAATACCCTTGACCAATTTACAAAATTACAATTAGCTTATCATTTTTTACTTACCTCCGTTTTACAAAGAGCGTGTGTGTCACTTTCGCGTAAAACGGATCTACCTACATCTGTTTTTGACGAAACGAATCTACATACATCAGTTTAAGCCAACGGAAGTAAGTACATCCGTTTACATCTGTTTCTTCTCAACGGATGTACATACATCTGTTTTTAAATTTTGTTTGTTTTTTTAATTTTTTTCTGTGCCTTTTCAGAGGGTCGATGGCCGGATCCCCTGTGATTCACCGTGGTTGATTTTGTGTGGGGAGAGTTCTTCACGACCGAGTTTGCGAGGTGGTGGTGACCCGGTAGATACTCCTGGTCCTAGTACACGCACCTAGGGGTGAGCATGGGACGGGTTGGGACGGGTTATAACTAACCCTAACCGGGTCCCAAATTTTGATCGGCCCATTTTATTGACCCTAACCCATCCTAAAACCCGAACAAACCCGATAAATATGGGTTAATTTAGGACTGGGTTTAATCAAGACGGGATCGGGTTGTCCCAAATTACATATAATACAATTTTTATAAATGTTGTTAGTACTTCAATTGCATATTTTATACTAGACGTTGAAATTTAATAGATAAATTCAGTAAAACTTCTATAAAAGTAATGTTGATGTGTGTCCAACTTTGTTAAAAATACATAATTTTAACATCAAACTACTTGTTTTGAGTTTATCGTCTGACTAAGTTCTCACAATTCTCAAGTATAAGTGTATTAATTATATATTAATATATGTGTATGTATATTAGGGACGGGTTGGGTAACCCGAGAGTCAACCCGAACCTGTCCGGACCCGAAGCCGGGTTACTATTTGGGACTGTCCCATTTGTCCATTATTTGTTTGGGACTGTCCCATTTGTCTATTATTTGTGTGGGACAGGGTTGGGTTCAACCCAAAATAATTGGGTTGAGACGGGTTGGCGGGTTGGGATGGGTCTTGCACACCCCTACACGCACCCGCATCAGGAATGCGGGACATGCGTCTTACCGGCGTAGGCGCGCCCAGGGATGAGAGCAGCATGTGGAGGGGCAACCTTTGGAGGATGATGAGCAGCAGATGGAGGAGCAGTATCAACAGATGGATGAGGAGTCGGAGTACCATCATTACCAGCAGCAATACCAGGCTTGTAACACCCCGATATTTCTAGTTTGTAAAAATACCAAAATGTACCACTTGGCATACATCAGAGTAACTTCCTGTTATTGAATATTGAGCACAACTAAAAACTTCGATAAATAATTATCAAACGGTTCAATAAACCTTATTAAACTTAACATAAAGTACTTAAGTCTCGTGACTTAAAAACTTATACAACCTGGTGTTCAATATCCAAAACATAAGTAGCGGAAACGATTTACAACTGTTAGCGAATAATAGTTATACAATCGGAACTACAAAGACAACAAAGGGAAAATGGCATAGTCATAAAACTAATTCTTCAATAACAGCTCCATAAAGCAGACCGTCCAGTCGTGCTTCTTCGCCTTTCCCTTTCCCTGTTTCTCTGTAAAAACCACAATATTAAAGGGTGAGATAAACATTATCTTAGTGAGTCCTATCGAGACCCCTTACTAACACTAACAGTTCATTATACTTGACTTTTGAACTCGTAGCCCTAATAAGCGACTACGTGAAAATCTTATTCTTTTGTATAGCATAAAATTATGCTCTGTTGGATAGCTACGTGCTTTATCTTTTACTTAGCATAAAATTATGCTTTGTTGTCCATATCCCAATTCTGGATGACTACGTACAATCTTTTTCTTTAACTTAGCACATCACCGCGAGCCACTTTCTTTATTTTTCTATGGGTCTTGGTGAACCCAATCCACTAAGCACTAATTAGCGGGCAAACCTCATGGGGCCTAGATTTTGGGGCTCATGACTTCCCCTCCCCTAGTATGAATAACTGGGGTCGTCACCCTTGATATACATATATTATTATATGTATGCCATTCTTCCTTTCCTTAAAGGGAAGTAACTTAACTTGTCTTTACATGAATTGAAACGTACATGGCTTGTATGGACTTATATTCCCTTATCTTAACATGACTTGTGTGAACACAATGTTCCATTATTAAAATCTTGAACTTATCCTTGATGAACTTATAGTCCATCTCATTATCGTGCCTTAGGGTTTTCCTCTCACGTCATTGCTAAAACAATGTTTTAACCAATTCTTATTAACTTACTTATAACTTAGGGAATTCTCCCCAATTCAACATAAACATAGGCAATTCCAATGAATTATGGTTATTTATCATATAATAGGGTTGGGGAAAGGATTAGAACGTAATTGGAACCGTTCGGATTGGCCTAAGACATATTTTGAAGTTGGGTAACAGAAGCCTACACACGATCCGTGCTTAAGAGGCGCACGATCCGTGCGTGTTTTCAAAATATTTTGAACTCAAATACGAAAAGTACGCACGGTCCGTGCCCTAGGGGCGCACGGCCCGTGCTATGTCTTTAAATTTTTACAGGCATCCTGTGAACAGGACGCACGGTCCGTGCCACTAGGGCGCATGACCCGTGCATGTTCATCAGTAGCCCAAAACTATGCTTTTTCCTAAAAACTTGGTCGTTCCGATCGTTCCAAAACCCGTTCCGATTAATTCCCGAACATCAAAACACATAATTTCAGTCCAGAACAACAATCAATTAAAACAATCACAGCATCATTCAATCAATCGTATAAGTTATCGTAAAAATGTAATTTCGTAAAAACGGTTTTGGACTCGATTCCTTTTTGAAATAAAACGCGAGACACATGGATTCCAAGACATGCAAACTCAGTATCAAATAAACAACCCTAAGCGAGTATAGAACTCACCCAACGTGATGAAAATCACGCAAAATCTGAAACACTTGGAATTCAACGAAGTTCACGAACAATCGAAATCACACGAACGGTCCCCGAATGACTCTAACGTTCCTACGAGCTCGAAATCACTCCAGAGCTAGCTCAAACTCGAATCCAACAACTCAAACACTCTTTCTTGCTACTGAATTTCCTCCCTATCTACGGAATCGATGTCTGTCGAAATTTTGACGACTCGAAACCCAAATTCGACGAACCGACATTCCAAGCTCCACTTCTGTTTTACAGCATCAGCATGCAGATTTGTAACAAGTGTATCTAGATCAATTCTCAGCTAAAACCACTCAAACCAGTGTCCATTGTGTAGGGAATTTTTTCTTGTTTCTGAGAGTCAAGGTTTCACACTGATACGACCAGTATTGAGAGAGTTACGGCTAAAATAAGGGGACTGGGTCAAAACTGTAATTGTTTTAGAATCGAATCTTGTGGACACAATATCTACCTCAATACCTGATGAAACCAGATGATTCTTGTGTCTATCTTGAAGCATTTCGTGTCTAGTTTCTGAATAAGTAAAAATCACGTTCAGCTAATTTGTGTACAGAGAGATATAAGGTAAACACCCAAGAGGGTTCCAACGGGTTTCAACCTCAACCATTTATAACCACGAATTTGAGCTCCAAATTCTCTGAACCAGCAACCAAAAACCTAAACCTAACCCTTGGATGGTGAATTTGGTTCAATTTACACAATGCCGAGCTCCTATTTTCAGTGATTAGCTCCAAATCGACATGCAAGCTTCAAAACTCCATATTTGGTCAAGTGGAGCTTGAATGTTCAACAATGGCGAAATTAGTTTGAGAAGGGTGTTGAAGATGATGTTTATGTCAGAATGTAAAGGAGAAGAAATGGAGAAGAATGGTGTAAAAATATTGGACATGCACCAAAGATTTGGGTTTGGCTTGTCTCCTCTCTTCCCTCTCCTTCCTACGGCTCCCTCTCTCCCTCTCAAGCTCTCTTTCTCTTAATTTTCTGAAAACTGAATGTGTTGGAGTGAGGGGTGTTCAGCTGAAGGTAAATGGGCTGGGAATAGACCAATATGCCCTTAAGTGATCCCATATATTACAACCTCACTTAGTTCATCCTTAATCCACTTCTAACCGCATAATCAAGCAACAATTATACAATAATCAAGTAATGCATATGTGTGTGTTTTGTAAAAGATGGGTCAGATGAGAGTCACTTATGGGTGGAAAAGACGAAAATACCCCTGTCCTCCTATTCTCATTTAAAATCCAAATCAACTCAATCAATGACACCATCGCATAATTAATCAATTATGCTACTTAATTATCTTAACCTCTTGCTAATTTCAATAAATGAAATTAGCTAAATTAGGGATGTTACAAGGCTCATGAGGAGCAGCAGTACCAAGCCCATGAGGAGTAGGAGCATGCTGACATAGGACCTATGGATGGTTTTCTCCCCACTGGATTTGATGCTCATGTAGCGTCTAAGATACTTGGAGACCAGGTAAATATAATTTAATATATTTATTTACATAGTGTTGTTATATAAATTTATAGATTAATAGTATAAGTAAATTTATTTATTTTTAACTCAGACATTTGTGCATAAGTTGAAAGTATCTACACATGGCAATAAAATCGGTCAGAAGTTGGTCCCTTATTCACAGAATCAGGGGTTGTGGGAGTATATTAGGCAGTCAGGATTAGCCCCCATCATCAGTTCAACTCACACTACTGTGGATCATGAGTTGCTCTATGCTTTTGTAGAGAGATGGCACACAAAGACATCGTCATTTCACCTACCATAATTTGGTGAAATGACGATCACTTTGGATGATGTGTCATGTCTACTACATCTACCATTGGCTGGCAGATATTTTCGGACTCCTGCTTAGTCAGTTACCATTGATGATGTCATCCAGTTGGCTGTGAGATATCTGGGGGTTACATTTGCTGAGGCGACAGAGGAGTGCATCGCCAGTAGGGGGCATATTTTCGGTTTGACTGGCTGTTGGAGATAGTTAGCCGTGATATAGTCGTGCACCAGACTTGTGCTGTCAGGGCATTTATATTGCTTATTTTAGGGATGAGCATCTTTTGTAGCAATACTGGAACAAGAACTGAGGCAAAGTGGTTGCTCTTACGAGAGGGCGTCACAATAGCTGGTGGATGGGCATGGTGTCCAGCAGAATTAGCTTTCTTGTACGGCCAACTGAACTTTTCATGCCTAGAGGGTACCACTCAGTTTGGGGGGTATGCCACGTTGTTCATGATAAGTCAAATTCACTTAATTTTAACGAGAGTTTGTTAGGAGGGTACCACTCAGTTAGAGAGGTCACTAGTATCAGTTTTCATGCCTAGAGGATACCACTCAGTTAGGGGGGTATGCCTACGATTCTGAAGCATGTCATGGATGTTCAACATGCTTCGTACATCGTCATCTGTCCTAATCCTTATGGACGAGAAGTAAATGCGGCCATCGTCTCTCCGCTCTGGTTTGCGATAAGTGATACTGGTGACCTCACGGTCATCACCAACCACTTGAACTTTGATCTCCACTTTATCCTTCAAACCTTCGTAGCTGATGCTTTCTCGGATCCTGCATAAAATAGGCTTTGGACATGAGAAGTAGACACCTTCTTCTGTCATGGTGATTTGGCCGCCATGGTGAATAGCGGTAAGCTTGTTCTCACTTGAATACTGAGTTGAACAAATTTCCATTTTTGGAGTGAAATGTTGGTGTGAAAAGAATGAGGGTGAGTGTGGGTATTTATAGGAATCGTCACTGATTATCCACCGTTGATATTGTCGGTGCAATCTAGACCGTTAAAAATATATCCATTGGGGCACAGTTATCAAGACAAACAAAAGTGGGCTGTTGATCAAATCTGGCAGTGGAATCGTGTCCGTTAAAATTAAATAAAAACGGATTTACCTATAAGGTAGATACATCCGTTTTGGTAATTAACAAAACGAATGTACCTTACTGCTAGCTAAATCCGTTAGCAAAAATTGTAATAATGGACATATGTTGACAATACTTACTTCCGTTATTATAATTTTTGTATAATGGAAGTAGAATATTTTACGTAAATCCGTTAGCCAATTTTTAAGTTAAACGGAATAACTTAATTTTTCAGTAAATCCATTTTGAAATTTTCTTCAAAACGGATGTACATGTCTGGTATGTACTTCTGTCTTTGTAAATTTCAACAGGGGTATTTTTGGAATAAAATTTTTGGTGGGGGTATAATTTGATGGAGTGAGGGGTCCAAAAAGAAACCCAAGCTTTAATGTTTCTCCAAAAAGGGTTTTTTTTATACTCCCACCCCATACCCATCTACCCCACACATTTGGATATTCCGAAAATACCCTCCACATTTGGATATTCCGAAAATTGAATGATAAGCCCAACTTCTCTAGTCAGCAACATGTCTGTCCCTAGAAGCATGGGTACTCTAGTGACTTTTATTTTGTCACATTTGTAGGCATTAAGCCGTTTTATGCTATTAACTTGGATGCTGTGAATTTTTTCGCAGATTCATCCTTAATATTTTTAGCAATATTGCTGAATTTGTATTATCATCGATGTAATAACTCAATTTATATAAATGAATATCATTTTTTAGTAAAAAAATAATATCTTATTGCAATATTAGAATAATAAAATCATATAGCTTAGTTGTTAAACATTACGTAAGTTTTTTTTTTTAACATTAAAAGCCTGCATTGAATTAATTGAACCAAAACAACACTACAAGAGCTAATCCATCCAAATATCAATCCATCTTGTGAAACTATAACAATAAAACCCTCATCTTCCTAAGGACATTGGACATCTCCTCACGCTTCTTCTTTGCACGTTTATGGGTTCCTAGCTTTCTCTTGGCAACTTTCAATGCCCTCTTATCTTTTCCAACCTTGAGTAGCTCAGTTATGCGCTTCTCATAAGGTGCAAAACCAGGGCCGGCCCTGAGGGTAGGCCGGGGGTGCGACCGCCTAGGGCCCACGTTTGTAGGGGGCCCAAAAAAAATTATATTAAGCCTAAATTATACTAGTATTATAAATAAATATATATATACTAGTACTATAAAAAAGAATTTAAAAAAAAAAGGCCCAAATTATCTCTAGAAATTCTGAAATTTGTTGAAGGGCCCTTCATTATCCTAGCTCTCTTGGTTCTTACTCCACAAAATAATGAGTCATTATATTCCATTCAATTCCTTTCTTTCCCAACACAATTCAATTCTCTATTATAAAAACCCACACTTATTATTCTCATTTTACCAAAAATTCTCTTCCTATATTCTCACCGTCAATACCAAAAATTCCTTCTTCCCAAATTATCATTTTACCGACTTCTCAGTTCTCACAATCAATTACAAATTTACAATACTACTAGTCAGTGAGTCACATTCCTAAGTACTTTACTTGTGCTGCTTCCGTGATCTAATCATTTCCTGTTGAGTCTGGCGGTTCTGTTCTTAAGGAAGGATTCTTTTCCTTTCAAGTGAATATTGTAATAGTAGAATAACAATACTTCTCATTGCAAATAAGGTTAGTGGATTTTCTAATTTTTTTTATACATGATGATGTTGTTGTTGTTGAAGATAAAAAAGACAAATAACAATTTTATGTGGTTTTGATTCTTCTATTGAAGGTGTGTTTTTATTGAGGGGAGTTAACGGAACGTCAGTTTGGAGATGATGACAAGCGATTAAGTTGTGCCGCTGTGACGATTCTACTTCCCAGGTGCTATTGTTCTATACTTCAGTTTGGTTTCTACTTGAGTATTTGATTTATTTTAAGATGTTGTCTAAAAAACATTTATCTGGTAGTGAAAAACGAAAAAAAAGAAAACGAAATGAAGAGCTCATAAAATCACAACAAGGAGCTCTTGATAAATTTGTTTTTAAAAAGGTAGATACCCAAGAAAATTTGGAAAACAATGATGAAATTGGTGATAATTCAAGTGTTCCTAATGATGAGCCAAATGTATCTAATCCTGATAATCTTGATAATATTGATGTACCAAATGCACCTAATGATGTTTCTAGTGAAGAAGAAAATTCTCATTTTGATATTTATGATCGAAGAAATTGGGAGAATCTTGATAACCATTCGAAGGATATTCTAGTTGAAAAGGGGCCTCATAGAGAAATGAATCTTAACTTTCCCTTAGACAAATATTTTAGGCATTTTTCATATGAGTATTATTCAAGAAAATTAATCAATGGTGAGATTAGTGACCGAAGATGGTTGGTTTATTGCAAATATGTGGACAAAGTATATTGTTTTTGTTGCAAATTGTTCAAATCTTCTAGTAACTTGAGTTTACTAGAAAATGATGATTTAAATGATATTTTCTCTGAATTAAAAGTGTTACAGTTCACTTTGCCAACTGAAACAATGTCTGCCATTGATATTCTTAAATTTGTCAAACTTGCAGATTGTTATCCGAATGTAGCAATTGCTTATAGAGTTTTACTGACGGTGCCTGTGACTGTAGCATCGGCGGAGAGAAGTTTTTCAAAGCTGAAGTTGATTAAAACCTACTTGAGATCATCAATGTCGCAAGAGAGATTGAACGGTTTGGCAACTTTGTCAATTGAGAATGATATGTTGGAAAACATTGATGTTGATGAGATTATAAATGATTTTGCATCTCAAAATGCTCGAAGAAACCGCTTCTTATGACTTTTCGAGAAAAGAGAAATTTTTGATATTTTGTAAAACCATTATAATGTATTAAAGCGTATTATTTTAATTGAAATATGTTGTTTTTTTGCCTTCTATTGAAATATTTTCAAATTAAAAAATAGCTATGTAAGGGGGGCCCTTTTCTCACAAATTACCTAGGGCCCATAAAATGTCAGGAACGGGACTGTGCAAAACCAGCTACCTCTCGGATGAGGTTCCTCACAAAGTGCACCCTCTTGCTTGTTTTCCCTTTTCGATCTGAGGGACGTGGTGGCAGTTCCTTCTTGGTGACAACGTGACCCTTGTTCAATCCGACGAACAGACCAGTACTAGGCTGTTTAGGAGCCATTTCCCTCTCGCGCCGGTGGCTGCAGAAACGTATAAAAGTAAATGAAAGTATGAAACTATGAAATTATATATAATAATATTGTAAACATTAAATTTAAAAAAAAAACTAAAAGAAAAGAAGAAGATTGGCGCCAAGTCTATCTTGGCATTATATATGTCACTAGTGTGTGCCACTACAAGAATAAGTGCCGTTTCCTGCCATTTTTTCCGACAAACTCTAGTCCGTCGCAATTTCCGACGGATTTCCGACCAAAATGTCGTCGCAAATGTTCAGAAAAAGAGGCGCTAAAATTCCCGCTTACGTTTCCGACGAAAAATGTTTTCGTCGCTAATTTCCGACGGCAATTTTCGTCGGAAAACGCTTAAAATCCGTCGCAAACGCAAATACCCAATTAAAACACAACCCCTTCCCTCGAACCCTCTCATTTTCAGCAAAACATCACCACTCTCATTCGCGAAACCCCTGAACTTGAACCCAATCCATCGTTCTCCTCCTCATTCTCCTCCGCCCTTCTCCGCCATCCACCGCCTTCTTCCATTGCTAAACGTGCTCCACAGCTTGAAGACACTCTTTCTCTTCCCAGAAAAATGCCCAGTGCTCCTCTAAGAATCGCCCACCACCACCACCATGGCTCCTCCTCTCTGGTCGCGTTCCTCCACTCCAGCACCACGGTTCCTCTTCTCTGGTCGCGTTCCTCCTCTCTGGTCGCGTTCCTCCTCTCCACCACCGTAGAATCAGAAATTTCCACCACCGTAGAATCAGAAATCTCCTTCACTGCTGGCCAATCCAAACCCTAAGCATTCTACTTCTTCTTCTTTAATGGTAAGTATTCCACTTCTATTCTATTCTATTTCACACAAAAGCCCTAATTTTTTATTCACTGAAAACCCTAACCTCCTATTCTTAATTTCACAGCTTTAATCCGAACCCTAAGCCCCAATACTCTCTGGTTCTTCTTCCCCAACGACTCATCTGTCCCTAAATCCGTTCAGATACTGATACCTTCTGTTTATTGTTATCATTATCATTATTGTTGTGGTGGTTGACTCAAGGTGTTCTATAATGCTCCAGACTAACAAACTCTCTGAAGTCGAACAGCTTAATAAGGAACAAGAAGATAAATTCCTTAATTGCTTGGCTGGTAATGTATTTTCTCTGTTCTTTTTCCGTGTTCAGAAGTTTTAATGCTTGTGTGGTGATTTTAGGAAACTTAAGTATTAATGTTATCTACAGGAAGTGTAATTCTTCATGCTTGTGTTAACTAGTTTGCATTATTGTCTATCCTTGTGTTGCAGCTGCGGAGGAGTTGATAGAGCACTTAAGGAGTGAAAATGACCAGCTAAATGGGCAGATTGTTGACTTGATAAATGAATTGACTTCTGTTAGGCATGTATCTTGCAATCCACCCTTTTCTTTCCTTCTTTTTTTTTTTTTATAAAATGTTTTGTAAATTTTTAGTTGGATAGTTTCTTTACTGATGGATCCTGTGGTGGATTTTGGAAAACTCAAATATGTTACTTTCATCCAGGCATGCCAAAGACAATCAAGTATATGATTATCAAAGGCAAATAATGGAGGAAAAAGAAAAAAGTGAGACTCGAAATCATTTTTGTGGTTCCTGATAGGACTTGTTAAATAATTTTAATTCAAATGTTGGCAAAAGGTTTATTTTTGTTTTCATAGTTCTTGATGCTCTAGAAGATAATTGAAGTATTTGTTGGAAGTAATACTTCTTACAATATCTTAATTTGTTATCATGTTGATCCCAAAATGTCTTCATTTTTCTTAATGGTAAATATTTAACCTTTGATTTATTTGTATTCATTTGAAATTGAAATTTCACACTTATGTTATTGGTAAACGAGATATAGTGTTAGTTGCTTAAATAAAATAATTTCTTTGTGTATGTTTGAAATTTAATTTATGGCACATCCAAAGAAGGGGTGGGTATCATGGACAATATATGGTTCTTGCTTTTACAGCATATTATTGGGGATAAAACATTAAGCTTATCTATGTTCTTTTCACTGGATTTGTTTGTCTTTTCACCTGATGCATGCATTTTGTGGTTTTTGGATCTGTGAGTAGTCTTATTGTGGACTTTCACATATACACATTTTGCATCCATCTCATCCCTTCTGCTTGCCCATTACATAAACTGAAAGAAGTCAGGCAATTTTTTCTGCCTACATGCTGGTTTGAATATATATATATATATATATATATATATATATATATATATATATATATTATGTTGCCTACAAGGTAATTGATATTAGATGGGTTATCAGATTAAAAGATGTGCTTATATTAGCTGATGTTTCTCATTTGGTAGATTAACCTGAAATTTCTTTTCATCAAGTTATTTATGGTTCTTTATTTAGTTATTCATCCCAAAAAAACAAAGAATTTAACAAGTCATTATCTTTAAGGCGTTTCCTGACTTGCATAAGAGTCTAATGTAGTTGTAATTTTCCAAGCTTGTTGCTTTGAGTCTGAAATTGTCATCGTTACTTACTTTTCATATTCTTGGTTAAGTCCTTATTGAAGTTGTAAAGCAGGGTTCTCCTTTACGATGCCTACCTAGTTAATCTTTTTCTTCAGAACTTTTGTGGAATCTTTATTCAGTGTCTGAGTTTGATGATGTTTAATCGTGTGTTATGATTTGTGAATGTAAGTTCACCACAATATTATTCCCCATGTTCCTGTCCTTAAATTTATTTCATTTTTATCGTTTTTTTGCCTATTGAGGCTTTGGGTGTGAAATTTTTGCAGAACAAGCTCTTTCTGAAGAAGTTGAGAAGTTGCAAAATCTACTGAAGGAAGGAATGCCTGGTGATTTAAATAACAACAGTAAGGTGGCAAGCTAGGATTGGCAGAGTAGCAGGAAACAAAGATCTTTACTTAGGAACTTTCAGTAAGCCAAATATATTACAACACCTCTTATACTTAATTGAATATAATCCAAATAATTTTTAAACTATTTATTTACAGCAACTGAGGAAGAAGCTGCAGAAGCATATGACATAGCTGCAATAAAGTTCAGAGGTTTAAATGCTGTAACAAACTTTGACATGCTAGTGGGAGTGTTTCAGTTTCAGTTTCAGTCTAGTCTCTGTTTTTTATGTTATTGTGATAGTTTCAGTTTCAGTTTCAGTCTAGTCTCTGTTTTTTTGTGTTGTTGTTGTAGGACAGAGATGCAGTTCAATTATAATGGAGATCTGAAATCATGCAAGAGCTTTATGCAAGGGGGTTAGTGGGTTAGTTACATTCAGCTACACTAGCAGTTAGGCAGTTAGAGATTACATAGCGTGAGCTGTGCGGATGGGGATACATGCTGGAACAGTCAATACTAATTAGTTAACTAAGTAGTCTTTTAGTTGTAAGGGGAAAGCCTTGTAAGCTTTGTTTTCTGGTTCCTAACAGAAATTTAACACAAGTGGTTTTAGTATCATAGTTTAAATACCATATTTTGCACAAGTGCTAAATTTGCTGATATATGCATTCTTGATCATTTTATTTTTGCAGGTTGCTTCTCTTGGAGAAGGTGTATCCTTGGAAGCCAAATTGCTGAGCAGGTAACTTAGCTTTAAATTCCCTATATTCTTGCTGGGTCTGAAACCATTTATTTTGTTTATTATTTACTAAATGGTTTGTGGTATATTTGTAGCTGGGTCTGAAGAGATGTTCGCTTGCCCGCTACTGGGGACTTGCTGTAAAACATGGTAACAAAATTGCTTCTTCTCTCTACATGTATCAAATTTCAGGTAAGAATAGTTTCAGCACACCGAACTCCAGATATGATGTTTTCTTATGCCTCTTCTGTAGTTGGTGTTCCTGTGCGTGGTTCTTCCTTGGATGGAATTGATTCACTCTTGTCAATTGTCCAGGTATTTTTTTCAATGATCTTCAAATATTAAACACTTCCTTTATGTGCTCCAAATAATTGTTTTTGATGTTTCCTAGGATGTTTCTATTGATGAGATAATATTATGTAGTTTGTTTGTGAATCTGGTTCTGTTTCTATTGATGAGATAATATTATGTAGTTTGTTTTTGATTTTGACGTGCTTTATTTATGTATGCTTTGAGCAAATGATTACATGACATGAATGAACCAAACTAGTGGAATCATATTTTCAGATAACTTATCCTCACTAATAATCTCTACTAGGTTATAAAAAATGGTGCCATTGACACTATAAGTTGGCATAGGAATAGGAATTTGCATTAGTAGTCACCTGCTGCAATTCTCAAAGTTTGATATATTATGTCACATGTAGTCTTCTCTTACTCAAACATAGTTGTTGGCTGTGCAGATGCCAAGAGGTGTTCCAGTTGCCAAGTATAAATTTACCAAGTTTATTGATAAAAGTCAGTATATTTAGATATGTTAGAGTATAATACTTTTGTATTGTTTTGACAAGCTATTAGCTTTAGTAAAACTGTAAGTGCCTGTTACCACAAACCTTCAGAAGATTTTATTTTTTTTTATTTTTTTTTAAAATTTCCGACGGATTTCCGACGAAAATTTTCGTCTGAAACAGTTTTTTGCGACGAATTTGCGACAAACATCTGTGACGGATTTGCGACGAATTTGCGACAAAAATTTGCGACGAATTTGCGACGACTTTGCGACGGAGACATTTGCGACGAAAAACTCCGTCGGAAACGATTTCCGACGAACGATTTTGCGACGACTTTTTGTTCGTCGGAAAGTTCGTTGGAAACGTCAATTTCCGACGAAAATCGCTGCATTTGCGACGAAAATTGCCGTCGGAAATCGTCGATTTTCTTGTAGTGTGCATGCACGGGGCAACAACTTCAGTTAATACCGAATTCTTGTCTTGTTAAAATTTATTTTTAAAATTGCAATACGAAAAAGTCTTTTTGTTGGTCCTTTGACTGCTAAAGTATCTCAAAACACGCTGCTTAAAATCGCTATTTATATATTTGTCACGAAATTTCTTTTTACCAAATCGGTTATTGAGGAATGAACTTTGAGTATTTTAACGGTTATGTTTTTTTCCGAGCACTAAAATACTCCAAAACACACTGGTTATTGAGGCACAAATTTCGCATATTTGAATAATTGATTTTTTTTTGCAAACAGAAAAGCATCTGAAACCAGACAACTTAACATCGTACTTTACATATTTTTTTATTAAATTATTTTTATTCACCAAACCGGTTACTGAGGAACAAAACTTGTGTATTTGAACAGTTAAGCATTGCACTTTACGTACTTTATTGCAAAATTACTATTTTATTTCAACAAACCGGTTACTGAGAAACACACTTTGCATATGTAAACAATTATTTTTTTTCGAACTCTAAAGTATCTCAAAACACGCTGCCTAACATCACACTTTATATAAAAGTATGGAAAAAAAAGAAGGGATGAGAAATTAAAAAGGGGGAGGAGGGATTAAAAAAAGAGCGGGTCGGGGGGTAGGGGTGGGGGAGGGGGTGGGTGTCAATTTTACTACTGGTGTGTGTAGCATTTTTATGCACAGGTCTCATACACCAGAATTTCAATTAGACCCTGAAATAGAAAGGATATTTAGAAGGTTGAGGAGCATTCAAAAACAGAAACATGACCAGAATAGCAGCAACATACAAACTATGTCTGGACAAGGAAGTGGGAGAGGTTCTGGGAGAAATACCCCCAGAGGAGGCTCTTTACAAGAAACTAATAGATCATGAAGTGACTCAGAAGATGAAGAAAGAAACCAATTCATCAACATAGGAGCTACGGGCATGGTTAATGACAGAGATAGGCCAATGAGAGACTATGTTGTGTTTGACCCTCAAACAATGCAAACCAGCATAGCGAGGCCTGAAATCAATGCCACACACTTTGATTTCAAACCCATGATGTTCCAAATGCTACAAACAGTGAGCCAATTTGGTGGTTCTCCTCTTGAGGACCCCTATTTACACTTAGAACAACTTTTGGAAGTATGCAGTAATTTCATCATTCCTGGTGTTAGTGAAGATGCATTTAGATTAAAACTATTTACATATTCCTTGAAGGATAGAGCCAAGGCTTGGTTAAACTCTTTAGAGCCTAACTCTATCACGTCTTGAAATGAGATGGCAGAAAAAACTTTAGCTAAATATTTTCCACCCATCAATGCCAGGATGAGAAATGAAATCACTTCCTTCAAACAAAAAGAATTTGAGTCACTGTTTGAAGCATGGGAAAGATGGAAAGAGCTACTACGAAAATCCCCACACCATGGAATACCTGTTATTATTCAGATGAAGACTTTTTACAGTGGTTTGGAGCCACAAACCAGACTTATGTTGGATGCATCCTCAGGAGGAGTGTTGCTAAATTCCTCCTACAATGAGGCATGTGAACTAATTGAAAATATTGCAACAAACAACTATCAGTGGCCTATAGAGAGAGTCAGTACTCAAAAGAAGGCAGCAGGGATCCATGAAATCAGTGAAGTAGCAGCATTATCAGCTCAAATGGCCTCACTCACAAATATGATCAAAAGCCTCAGCAACACCAATGCTGCAGCACCCAATGCTGCAGCATCATCAGAAACAACAGTAGCTGCTATTGAACAAGCCCCTCCAGGAACAACTAGCTGTGTGTATTGTGGAGGAGGTCATCTGTATGAAGAATGCCCCCACAACCCTATTTCTGTCAACTATGTAGGGTACAATAAAGGCAATAACCCTTACTCCAACACTTACAATCCTGGCTGGAGGAACCTGATAAACTCCAATTTAGTGTATTTTTATAGATACTTTTGGATTATTTTTAGAGCAATTATTATCAATTATATAAATTATTAATTTAAATTGCTCTTTATTTTGCAGAAAAGGAAAAACTAAGAAAAAAGAATGAAAATACAATTTGGAGCAATTTAGAGGAGTTATTTATTTATATGGGCTGGCACTGTTTTGAAAGAATAAAATAGGCCCATGAGGCCTTTACTTGGAGAGGAAGAATTCAGCAAATGGAAAAAAAGGATAAAAAAAGGGCACACGTGAATTCAAGGGAATGGAATTGAAAGGGAGTGAAAGCCGTACATACACAACATAAAAAAGTCGCACACGTGATTCAGAAAGTAACGCAGCAACAGTAGCCGCGCACCAACAGTGACGCCGGCAAGGAGAGGAGTAGGTTTTGAGTACCCGTTCTTGACACCGTGAGAGAGCTCTGGAGCAGAAAAAGGAGACTAAATTTTCACGATCAAGAATTTCCTTCTTCCGGGTTATTTTTATCTCTGTAATTTATGACTCCTAATTTTATTTTATTGTTCTCGAACACTATGGATAGTTAAATCCTCTTCTAGGGTCTTAGGTGGATCTTGCATGATTAGAGACCTTTTTATGTTCTAATTTCTGGTTTGAATTCCTGTTTTTATTTTAATTAATATTGGCTTATTGTTTTTATCACATGATTAGGATTAGCTACCCTTTCCATGTTTATAATCAATTAATTGATCAGCGACCGTACTGCAATTAGTTGGTGGACCTATAGGATAATTGGGGCTATAATTAGGGCATGACCAAACCATAATTTAGTCTTCCAATCATTCAAGCTTTTTGCTCTTTATGCTTTTCCTGAATTTAAATTCTTGCATGACCAAACGAGGGTTAATTTAGGAAAAAGAATATTAATCGCGAATGACCAAACGGATTAATAGTTTTAGTAAAGGGATTGGTAATTAAGTAAAATAAGGGAATTCAGGTAGGATTAGACATAGGGGGAATCGAAGCTTGCAAGTGAAACCGTGACCCTAGACCTCTCTCCATTTATTAAATCTAGTATTTTAATTATTGTTATTTAATTCTTTTTACTTGTTTTCATTACAACTCAATTATTAGTTCGTCTGAACAATAGACAATCTTGATTAGTTTGGTACTTGTTAATTAATCCCTGTGGAGACGATAATCTTTTATACTACTTCTGCGAAAGAGTACACTTGCTCTAAGTGTGTTTTTAACGCAACAAGTTTTTGGCGCCGTTGCCGGTGATTAATTTATCAATATTAAACGAACGAGATTTTTATTGCTTTAGACATTTTTTTTGCTTTAATTTTAAATTTTGTTTTTTTATCTTATTAAAAAATATACATATATAAAAAAAAGAAGTTACTAAGACTTTCCCAAGAGACCGCTGCAGTTCACCTTGTTTTGCAGAGAAAAGTCTAAATCATGGTTAAAAGTCTTGGAGACTACATTAGAGAGGCAGAGGCACAAAGAAATTTATAGAAGTCATATTGGTATATGTCTCAATGCCAGACTCAAATTTCTCCTCCTCCTTATGAACCTTATTCAGACTATTGGGATGAATATGAGCCACCTCTTTATTCCTCCCACTGGGATAATTATGAGTCACTACAAGTGCAAAGGCAAGAGGAGGAAAAGTCGGATGTCAATGAGGTCTTGGCCAAATTTATACAGCAGACAAATGAAAAATTTGAAAGATTGGAGGGTGCCATGAACAACAAATTTGAAAGCTTGGAGGGTCAAATCTCAACTCTCATTGCTTTGTTATCTCAAGAGGCCCAAGAAACTCCTTCACAAACTAAGTCTACCCTAAATGAAGAAGCTGAGCAATACAAAGAAAGTATTCCTTTGAGAGATGAAGGTGTCTCTATGGAATATAATCTGGAGGAAGAAGCTCTCAAGAAAGATGAGGAGACTCCTACTGAAGGGAGTCAAATCAAAATAGTAGCTCCTACTGAAGGGAGTCATATTGAAACAAAAGATCCTACTAAAGGGAGCATTTGTGAGGACAGTGAGAAAGATCCCATGGTTCTGGATTTGGAGAAAGAGGAGAAAGCGCCCATTTTTGGGCAAATTGTTTTAACCATTGGTGATGCTGTGATTGAGGTTCACCGGGGAAAGGTAACTTTAAGGAGTGGTGAAGAAGATGATGTTATTAAAGCTTTAAATTCCAATGAAAATTTCTCTTGTTTAACTTCTCATTATTTTGATGATGTGGTTGAAACTAACATTTTTTGTGAATTAAAGATGCAGGACCTTTTGAAAAAAAATCTTATTTTGCAGGATCCTAGCATAGTGGTGGATGGAGATAAAATAAAAATTTCACCATCCTTTGAAGTTCATCCACCACGTGGAAAAAGAAAGAACAATGTGAACCACATGGTTAGAAGATTAAGAAGGTGTACTGCGTTAGATGTTAGAGAGCCACCTGATTAAGCACTAACTATCGTCAGGCTCACGACGTTAAACAAGCGCTTCGCAGGAGGCAACCTGTGTTTTATTTTCATTTTCTTTTTGTTTTGTTTTGTTTTGTTTTTAGGAACAAGCTCAGACTACAAGCTCTCTCAGGGAAGTCACTCTTACTCTCTCATTTATTTATTTTTGTGCCAATTTGATATTTTGCATTGAGGACCATGCTTTAGGCTAGTGTGGGGGAGGAGAGTTATTTTGTCACTTGATCTCTATTAATGCACATACCCACCGTATATGTTGATAGCATTTTTTCCTGCTTGTTTTAGTGACTTATGCTTCAAGTCGAAAAAAAAATAGAGATTTTGCCTTTAGGGGATCCCAAAATTAATTTACTTGACAGACGTGTGCTTAATTGTAACTGTGAGATGTCCTTAGGAAGCTGATAATTAGCATTTGTCCCTGTTGAGTACTTTTTGTGAACTAGCTTCTAAAGGTGAGATCTGAGCCTTCATAAGGGGATTGATACTAAATCATAAATTTTTACCCCTTTTCTTTCTATGAGTGTGTTTCTCAATTTGCTACATTCTAGAATTTGTCTTTTGACCATTTCAAGGAGAAAATTGATTTGCATCATGTAAAAAGATTTGGGGAATTTAGGTATTTTTCTGGCCTCAGAGTTGTTTGTTGAATTTATCCCTTAGTTGCCCCTTTTGAGCTTAATTGTTATATTTTTTTCTTTGGTACCCAGATATAATTTTTCTTTTTTGTTTGTGGTAACCATTTGGAATTAAATGTGGAGCAACTATTGAAAATTACAATTTCGTCCTATATTTTTAGTTGTCTATATTGTTAGGACTGAAACTTTGTCCTATACTTTAGTTGTCTATCTTGTCAAGATGAAGAAAAAAAAGGAGTGAATCATGTGCTTACAAGAATATTCTCCTACAAAGAAAACAAAATAGGAGTTTTCATGTACTTACCTTTTCCTCCAAAACAAAAATGAAAAAAAAAAGGGAAAGCAAGAAGGAGGAAAAGGCACAACAAAAGAATGAAAGAGCCAAAGGGCAAATCAAAAAAAAAAAACAACAAAAGAGTCTACTCAAGAGAAAAAGAAAATCAAAAAGAGTTGACTCAATAGAAAAAGAGTGAAGAAGGAAGTGAAATTAATTTGGAGTTTGGGCAAAATTTGTAAATTAGATAGGAACTCCATATTTGGTTTCAAATGTTACTATTTATTTCTTTTTTTTAGCCCTTTGATTATCCCTTTCTTCTTATTTCCTACCCTGCTCGACTAAACCTTGGCCCCATTACAACCCATGAAAACCCATCTTTTGCATGCATGTGAACTATTTAGTGGAGATTTGGTCAAATTACAAACATATGGTAATGTGCATTTTGTTGAAACTTGAGTGTATACTTTCCCTAGTCCCTAAACACTTAGAGAGATTGTGAGCGAGTGCCATTGTTCACAAAAATGTATTATATAGGGACATGAGCCTCTAATTGGGCAACCTTTTGACACCTCATTTGTGTTATATTGTCTATTGTCTGTCATTGTGCTTTTAATTTTGGATCCCTTATTTGCTTGTCTCTGTTATCTATTTGAAAAATTTATTGAGCCAAAAAATTTGCTTGAGGACAAGCAAAAGTTAAGTGTGGGGGAGTTGATAAACTCCAATTTAGTGTATTTTTATAGATACTTTTGGATTATTTTTAGAGCAATTATTATCAATTATATAAATTATTAATTTAAATTGCTCTTTATTTTGCAGAAAAGGAAAAACTAAGAAAAAAGAATGAAAATACAATTTGGAGCAATTTAGAGGAGTTATTTATATATATGGGCTGGCACTGTTTTGAAAGAATAAAATAGGCGCATGAGGCCTTTACTTGGAGAGGAAGAATTCAGCAAATGGAAAAAGGCGTTTGCTTTTCCCACACCCCTCCTACTCGAAACACACCCCATAAGGGTGTGAAATGACCAAAAGGCCAGGCCAAACCTCTTTTTTTCACGAATTTTCACCTGTTCGAACACGGGCCTTCGAACAGGTTCGCACGCGGCCATTCGCGTGTGTTAAATATGGGGACACACCCTCTTGGGTGTTTTTCACCTGTTCGAATGGGGTCATGCGAACAGGTTCGAATGTGGTCATGCGAATATGTTCGCATGAGGCTGTTCGAATCAGTGTTGCAGAGCGACAAATATTGGACGTCTCAGATTCCACCGACAGTTTTGATCAACGGCTTACAATCAGTCAAATGTGTGTCAGATAAAGGAGTGGATGTCAATCCCTTTGGAAAATGTGTCTGAACGGATAGAATTTAAACGGCTCAGATTTGTGATCTAAAAATGAAATCAACGGCTGACATTTCACCATGCCTATTATAAAAGGGGGTTCACATCCTCAGACCTTCTTCACCAAACCCTAATCTGCTTCTACACCAAAACCTACTCTCCTTCTTGACAGCTACAACCAAGCTGAAATGGAATGGCAATTGTGCCCAACCCAGTACTCATCCACCAAATTCCTAACGGCCCTTCATCACCATGGGACTGTCACCACCGACGAACATCGTGTTGTGTTTCGTTGTCCTAACCATGTATTCTGCAGGATGAGTAAGGACATCACCTTCGCCCAACTGAAGGAAAAGGCTGAGAGGAAGATTCGTCCAGAGGGAGCGTGGCGTAAAGACGTGGAGCGTATACGTTACCGAAAGTACAACCGTCTTGATTACGGGACTGGCTATTTTTCAGTTATGGAGATCCGCAACGATGACGACGTTAGGACCATGATGGAATATCATGCTACACTTCCGATGGGGCGACAAGTCTTAGAGTTGTACGTGGACACAATACGCACTCCAGAAGAGATCATTTATCTTCTGGAATAGGGACTACCGAAACACTAGTTTCTTAGTTAGTTGTTTGCTTATGTTGGTTTTATGTCTTTCGTATTTCATGTCTTTCGTATTTCATGTATGGTTATGGTTTGTAATAAAAAGGCAATAAATTTGCGCCAAATTAAGTAGATGACATCAGAAAAATACTTAATAATATAAAAAGTAGTTAAATTATACAAAAGTTCCAAACAAATATCCCCCCCTAAGACATCATCCTACTGGGTGTTGCGCCCCCTCCTCTGATACACATTGACGATCCTCCTCCTAAACCTACGGAAGGGGTTGAGCAACCTCTTGATGCGTTGAAAGACGCTCCTGGTTGGCTCTGGGACATTATCATTGATGGTCCCATCCATCTCATCCACCATATCCAGGAGCTCTGGCAGCATCTGTCAAACAAATAACATAACATTATTTATTTAAATAAGTAGATTTAAATAAGTAGAAGAAACTTATTACTGTAATTAACATAAAAAACACGTACCACACTGACATCCGGCTCATCCACAAGCTCTACATAATTTTCAGGGAAGGCAAAGGGATGTGAGACCCTAGAAAACCATGGAAAGTAGCCCGGCACCGTGTTTGAGGAGTACGGCACACAGGGAGGCCCCCGCTCCACCAAGTGGTCCTGGAACTGTGTCCACCTCTCATCACACTCCGTGACAGTACAGACGACCCGATTTGCAGGTCTGGGCTCCTCCGGGATGTGCTGTACCTGGCCAAACTGTCTGAGCACTCTATCCGGCAAATGGCTCACCATACAGCCAGCACTCCGGATGAACCCTCTGAACCTGGCCAGCTCCTCAAAGGGTCTCTCCTGCCCATGGCCTGTGTAGGGGTCCCAGGTGACCTCCTCACGGTGTAGCCGGTCAAGGCACAGTCTGATGGTGTGTGACTTGATGGCCCCGGGGCCATCCCTACACAGCCATTTCTTTGCCCGTGGCATACTCTCAACATATTCTGGGTGCACCACCCAAGATGTAAAATTGGCACTCTGGAAGTGCTCCAAAATCCAACCCTGTAATGAACATATCATTGGTTGATTATAAATCTGAAAGTAAACCTAAAGCAAACTTATAAAAAAAAAAGAGTAAGTTTTATACCTGTAGTAGAGCCATATGACCAGCCATCTTCTTCGTCTTCTTTCTTGAAGCATCCTTCAGCTGATCATAAAGATGGGCAAGGGCCATTGCCCCCCAGCAGTAGTCTCCAACATTGTTCAAATCAAGAAGCATACCTAGGTAGCCAAGCTTAACCTTGCTTCCTGACTTGTCTGCGAACAATGTGCAGCCCAAAAGATAGAGCAAATAGGCCCTAGCAGCATGATGCCACCTCTGCTCAGCTATGGCTGGGTGGAAGACATGATCCCTCAGCCATACAAGACCAACTGACAACCCTCGCGCAGAAGTCTGTTCAGCGGCATCTTGGGGGGTGGCCCCCAAATAGTCAATCAGCAGCTGCTCTCCCTGCCACGAAGTCCAGTCAGGCATGTCATAGAACTGGCCCGTGATGGGGATGTGTAGCAGCTGGGATACATCATCAAGGGTGATAGACATCTCACCCACAGGAAGGTGGAATGATGATGTATCCGGCTGCCAACGCTCTATGAATGCGTTCAGCAGCCCCTTGTGAGTGAGGGGAAAACCAAGTCCTATGAGAGGGAACAACCCCGATAGGATAAGAGTCTCCCTGATCCTAGCATGGACCACAAGGTTAACCGGTCCATGTGGAATCGTAGTTATGTCCGGCCGAACCTGCATTGACAAATGACACAGGCACAATAAGCCAATATGTTCAACAAAATAAGAAACAAAATTGACAACACGCTATTATATAACAATAACTTACCCGGCCAGCATAGAACTCAGTCAAAATATGAGACCCGTATGTGGGAAAGACAGAACCATCAACAGGTCCACCAGGGAATGGGAATGTAGCCCTAGGAGCAGCAGCAGCCTCCTGAGGCTCAACATCCTCCTCATGTTGAGCACCAACCTCCTCATGTGCATGGCCAGAAGGGCCGGCCAGCTCATATGCCGGAAATTGAGCATCACCCTCAATATCCCGGCCAATATCATCAACCTCCGGTGGGGGAGGAGGGACGTCTAATCTGTCCCTACGCCTACCCCTCCGGGAAGATTCAGCTCCATCTTGCCTCCGTTTGCGTTCGGAAGCCATCGGGGGTGGCCTACGCTCCGGCTGTTGCGAACTACCGCCACGATGCCTCACCATATCTGAAACAACAACCATTAAATCAATTAAGCAACATAACCAGCAAAATAACAGAAACAATACTGTCACACCTGTTCGAACAGCATCATTCGGACCTGTTCGAACAGAATCATTCGCACCTGTTCGAACAACCCCATCCGAACAGGTGTTCGCATGGCCTCATTCGAACGGTGTTCGCATGACCTCATTCGAACACCTTCGTTCCCAGAAAGGTTCGGGGAAGGCCAACCGAACGCGTCGCATATGCAGAAAAAATAAAAACGCAGTAACAGGCAAATTAAAACGATGAAATGGAAAGAGAGGAGAGTGAGGGAGGGAGTACCTGGTGCGTAGAATGCGAGATTGAAGCTTCAAAAATGGTGGAGTTGAGATTGAGAGGGAGAGTGAGGGTGAGAAATCGAATTTGGGGTGGGGGAGGGGTTAGGGTTCGGTTGAGGTTATGTGAAGGGGGTGTGAGAGTGTTTGGGAGGGAGAGTGAGAGATGAAATGTTTTTAATTGAAGGGTATTTTAGGGATTTAGGGGGTTTGGGGGTGTGTGGTGAGTAGGAGGGGGTGTGGGAAAAGTCAAATCCATGGAAAAAAGGATAAAAAAAGGGCACACGTGAATTCAAGGGAATGGAATTGAAAGGGAGTGAAAGCCGTACATACACAACATAAAAAAGTCGCACACGTAATTCAGAAAGTAACGCAGCAACAGTAGCCGCGCACCAACAGTGACGCCGGCAAGGAGAGGAGTAGGTTTTGGGTACCCGTTCTTGACACCGTGAGGGAGCTCTGGAGCAGGAAAAGGAGACTAAATTTTCAGGATCAGAAATTTCCTTATTCCGGGTTATTTTTATCTCTGTAATTTATGACTCCTAATTTTATTTTATTGTTCTCGAACACTATGGATAGCTAAATCCTCTTCTAGGGTCTTAGGTGGATCTTGCATGATTAGAGACCTTTTTATGTTCTAATTTCTGGTTTGAATTCCTGTTTTTATTTTAATTAATATTGTCTTATTGTTTTTATCACATGATTAGGATTAGCTACCCTTTGCATGTTTATAATAAATTAGTTGATCAGCGACCGTACTGCAATTAGTTGGTGGACCTATAGGATAATTGGGGCTATAATTAGGGCATGACCAAACCATAATTTAGTCTTCCAATCATTCAACCTTTTTGCTCTTTATGCTTTTCCTGAATTTAAATTCTTGCATGACCAAACGAGGGTTCATTTAGGAAAAAGAATATTAATCGCGAATGACCAAACGGATTAATAGTTTTACACTAGTGCAAAAATGACATTAGAATTAGACATTTAAAGTCAGGCGCCCAGATGCCTGACTACATAGGTAGATACGGTGGCAAACTTGTAAATAAGTGGCAAAACTCGCGAGTATTAAGGTCAAGCAGATACACGCCTGACGTCTAAAGTGAAGAAATAGGGAAAAAATAAGATTTTAGAAGTCAGGCGTGTAACGGCCTGACTACATAAGTGACACGGTGGCAAACTTGTAATTAGGGGTGAATTTTTTTTCTTCTGTTCTAATACTTTAGACGTCATGCTTCTATTCGCGCGCGACCTCTAAAGTCCAAAAATTGAAAGAAAAAAAAAACACTCTTAGAGCCTCTCACTCTCATTCTCAAACATTCACTCTCACAATTTCACTCTCCTCGCGCGAAGCCTCTCACTCTCACTCTCAGAGAAGACGAATTCCACGAACCCTAGCATTCTCACTCTCAGAATCTCATTCTCAGAACACGAATTTCACTCTCCTCGAAGCCTCTCCTCTAGCGTTCTCACGCCGTTCTCCGCCACGCCTCACCGTGCATTTCGTTCGCGAACTCGTCGCCACCACTCCACCCTCCGCCGCGCGTCTCTTCTTCGGTCGTGGCTCATAGTTTCGTCGCTGTTTGTCTTCTCTACCAGGTAAATCACCTTCCCTATTCTCTCAGGACTATAAATCTTCTAGTTTCTGCATTTTAGGGATTCAAGTCAAGATTTTAGGGTTTTTTCTCTCTCGCCCTTTGTTGATTTTGGTGTAAAAATAAGTCGTGTTTGTTTGTGTTCAATGCTATTATTACTGGTTTTGTGATTTTGTCTAATGTCTCCAAGTGGTTGTACTGTGTTCAATGCTAAAAATAAGGCGTGTTTGTTCTGTGTTCAATGCTAGGAATACTGTTGCTACCTTCAAGATCAGGGAAGGTCAACCACTTGGGATTGCTGTCACACTCAGAGGAAAAGTGAGTCTTTAGTATTCAATTTATGCAATGGTGGATTTTGTCTCCAAAGCCATAGAGAATGAGTGTAGATCAATTTATGCAATGGTGGATTTTGTCTCTCTAATTTCAGGTGCCTAAAGTTAAGAAGATAGTGGTTAACTGTGGTATTGGAGATGCTGCACAAAATTCAGAAGGTTTGGATGAAGCAATAAATGATCTAGCACAAAATTCAGAAGGTTTGGATGCTGCACAAAATTCAGAAGGTTTGGATCTAGCAATAAAAGTGAGTATTTAGTATTCAATTGATATTGCTCAATCAATATATTTATCAAGATGTTGTTGATCATTTACTGATATTGCTTGTTATTTTCCCACTGTTGGTAATATTTAGAAACAATGTGTAAGGTTTTAAATTTTTTATGTATGTTCAGGAACATAACTCTTATTTACACTATCTTTCCACTCATACAGAATTACATTTAACTTTGTGCAGAATTACAATCAATAAATTTTTTGTGCAGAATTACATTTAACTTTGTGCAGAATTACATTTTCCTATTTACTGCCACTTATACTGCAGTGACTGTTTTTACAGTGCATATAATTAACTTTGTGCAGAATTACATTTTCCTATTTACAAGCTATTTACAAGCTATTCTGCACAAATTTAATTGTATGCACTGTAAAAACAGTCACTGCAGTATAAGTTCTCTGCAGTGACTGTATCTCATAGCTGTAAGCCAAGTGGCAATCTTATAAATAGTCTCTCTGTGTGTATCTCAGTCAACTAGTAGCATACCCGTGCATCCGCACGGGGAGATCACGTTACATGGTACGAAAAGTACCCAAATTCGAAATCATATTTTGAAACTTAAGTGAATCAAATGGATGTTAGGAATGTAATTAAAATGGATATTGAAGAAGACTAATGACCTATAACAATATGAGAATGAGACACTGATGATAAAATCTAAATGATAATTTCCTAAATAATGTGGTGATGTGTTAGATTTGAAGACAAATGTTTATTATTGATGTCTAACCTCCACTTGAAAGACCCTGAATGCAGCCTGCATTTAAAACATATGCAGTAAAGCTTCTCAAGGATGTAAATAAAACTAAACCTCGATATGATGCAACTTTTAGTTAACAAATCCCTTGGTCATATTCACACACATGCAGATGATGGATACGCTGAGAATTTATTCCCTCTACCCAACCGAATGTAAAAATAAACATCAAGTCCATTACCATACACACTGCACTTCGAGTGTCTTACTTCAAAAGCATTAGAAATTTTGTTTAACTCGTTCTAGTCCTTCAATGGCAGATTAATGAAGATAATAGTAACTACTCCAATCAATATTTTTTGATTAAAAAAAACTACTCCAATCAACATTAACAACTTTCTCAACTCCAAGCTTTCTACCATACCATTGATAGATGTAATCTTTTATGATCTGATATCCTCAAGTTGAGTTGGTGTTGTCTCACCTTAGAATGTACCTTGTCAGACCACCAAAAAAGATCCATTTCACGAAAATATCCTCAATAAAAGTAAATGCAAAGAATAAACAAAAAAGAAAGAAAGAAAGACATATCTGCTAGAACACCCCTCCCTAAGCAAGAATGACTGAAAGTGAAAAGTAGTATAATATTTATCTAGTCTTTTCTTTTGTGGCTGCAACTTTAAAAATTTCCTTTCACAACTACAATCCCTGATCAAGAACAACAACTGAAAGTGAAAAATTAAGTTTTAATAGATGAAGAAATGGATGATAGTAAATATTTTTTCAGCAAACTAAAAGAATAAAAGATTATTAACATAGTGGCTGCACAAAAGAGAAATATGGAGTCACGCATAGGCTTTCACCATCTCGACTCATATTTTCTGCAAACAATTGGAAACAAAATAATCATACCAATGATTAAAATAAGAGAGAAAAGGATTCAAAACAGTAAGTGTTCTGCAATAGTGAAAACCATACACCTAAAGAGCAATAAAGTAAATCTAATTTATTAAAACAATAGGAGCATCTATTGATCACCAAATTATAATATAATATACTAATTAATTTCTTTAGCAGTACTCAACAAATCCACATCTAAAGAACAGTAAGATACATTTATTCTAATTTAATAAATTTTATGTACCAATGAAAATCAGAGACCAAACAGAGGCTATATTTTTAAACAAAAGTCAGCTTACCAATATAAACCAAAAAGTTATGTTCAAGCTTGAAGTACCTGTGAAATGTTGTGTAATGCAAAAAGTATGTGAAATGTTGAGCAAAAACTTCTGCTTCTGCTTCTGCTTCTCTGAAATGCTACACTTCAACTTCTGCTTCTCTGAAATGCTATGCAAAGGTTGAGCAAAAACTCCAACTAACTTCTGGTTCAGTTGAAATGTTGGAAAGATAAGATGAGAATGCTTCTCTGAAATGCTATGCAAATGATCTTAAATCACCAACTCTTAAGGCTAGATAAAACTCAGTGCTACCAACATTTTTTACTCCTCCAACAATGTACACCTGAAAAATAAGCCACTATAGTGTCAATACTTATAATATGGATAATTTACTAACTGCAGAGCAAAGCTCACAAAACCTTCGCATAATCTCAAGTTCTTGCTCACCATAACACACTTTTATGGATAATTTACTTCCCCATTACATTTTGAAAGCTCTAATCGTTCAAAATTTCTAAGTTGGAATTCAAATCATATCTGAATCAATAAAAACTTAATAGATCATTTCAACATATAGTCAATTAAAACAAAAATCAATATATTAACTAAATGATAATGTTCAGCAGCCCACATATTTGGGCCAAACAGAACTCCTCAGCATCAACATTTGTAAAGCAAACTTCGTTACATATTTTTGAGTTGTTAGAAATAAAAGCAAATATAACTCTTGCAGCCTAATATAGCTCTTCATTATCTAATTGATCACACCACAACATTTTCAAGACTGCCCACACAATGAATGACATATATGCAAAAAAATCACATAAGATACACATGGTAAAACAGAGAGTACATATACCATTTCTCCATACTCTTTCCCATATTCGATAAACATGCAAATGGCACTTTCTCAAAATATCCTTAAAAACAATAATAGCATCAATTATTCCAAACCTCATGTTGCTTTAATTTCTACCAATAAGCACCTAACAATAACATGCACCCAAAACACTGATTACTTAAAAATGTAAAGAAGATGGAAAAGAGATTATTTAAAAAGGTAAAGAAGATGAATAAATGGCAACTGCATAAGTCAACCTTAAACATTAAGTCAGCCTTAAGTCAGCCTTACCCTAACACATAATCAACACATAATCAGTACATAACCAGTTTACCCTAACACATAGTCAGTTTACCCTATTAATTCAGCACATAATCAGTATTTAACACAGTTTACCCTAACTGACCTAAAGTCAGTTTTCCCTAACACAGATTACCCTAACACAGTTTACACTAACTGACTTAAAGTCAGTTTTCCCTAACACAGTTTACACTAACTGACTTAAAGTCAGTTTTCCCTAACACAGTTTACCCTAACTGTTAATCAGTATTTAACACAGTTTACCCTAAGTGACTTAAAGTCAGTTTTCCCTAACATAGTTAACACTAACTGACTTAAAGTCAGTTTTCCCTAACTGTTAATCAGCATTTAACACTTTTAATGAATGCAACTACACCAGTTGTACAACTAATGTATAGGAAACTATTGTACACTTACACATATATATTTATCCATTACTTGATAGGTGAAATCTAAAATTATTATCTATTTTTTTCGAGCGTAGCTACATGGATCGTAGTTGGATGCAAACTAGTAAGTTGAGTGATGAGTATGCGAAAGGGGTGGAAGAATTTCTAGAGTTTGCTCAAACAAAGCTTGAAGGTTGTGGTGGAATTTTTGACTGTCCTTGTGTTAATTGTGTGAACCGGATACCACAACCAGTTGCCACAATAAGAGATCATCTTCTAGTTGATGGGATTTGTCGTAGTTATACAACTTGGATATGGCACGGTGAAAAGTTAGATATCCCAAGTGTGTCCGGAAGAGATAATTTCGCAGATTCAAATATGGATGATCGAATGGAAGACATGATACGTGATATTGGGCCGGAGTCTTTTAAGCAAGCACATGCCTTCGATACTTTGTGCGAAGATAGAGAAGAGCCCTTGTATTTGGGATGTACAACATTCACACGGTTGACTGCGGTGATAAAATTGTTCAATCTGAAGGCGACGAATGGGTGGACTGATAAGAGTTTCACTGAGTTGCTTGAGTTGTTGAAAGACATGTGTAACACCCCGGTATTTCTATTGACTAAAAATACCCAGGTGCACATTAGTAACACATCAGAGATATATTTCCTGCTTAGACACTGAATATCACTATAAATTTTTCGCTGAATAAAACCCAAACAGTCTTATTTACAACAAGACAATATGGTTCTCAGACCATATACCATCAGCATCTATAGTATTCAGTATCATACAAGAAAGCGGAAAAAAGATATACGCTAAATACATAATGTTTTAGTATACAGACAACAAAAGGGAAATAAGCTTAAACATAAAGCTAGGCTATCAGCATCCAGTCCGAGCTCAACCTACTCGTGCCTCTTGGATTTCCGCTGTCCCTGTGTCTCTGTAAAACAACAACATTTAAACAGTGAGATACAATCTCAGTGAGTTCTACCGAGACCCCTACTAACTCTCTCGGTTCAATTAAAAATCCTTTTTAAAAATCATCACGACACCGACTGCAATAAAGTGCTAACCCCGGTGAACGTGAACAAACAAAGTGCGGCACCGACTGCAATAAAGTGCTAAACCCCGGTGTATCGCACAGTACGACACCGACTGCAATAAAGTGCTAAACCCCGGTGTACGTACAACAAACTCATGACATAACACCGACTGCAATCCAGTGCTATATACCCGGTGAACCCCCTTACCAATAGTACATTCTCCTATTGGCACGGAGCCTAGGTTGGGGGAGCATGACTGCCCCGCCTAGTATGTCAAAACATGGGTCGTCACCCAACTCGATATATATATATATATAAACATATATATCTACAGTACCATGAACCCACGGTCCATCAAATCAGACAATCAATGAAACACTTTAATCCACATTCATATGAACATTTAGTTCATTAAATTTTACTTTACCACATAGGACTCATAGTCCATTTGTTATCAATAAAACTTATCCGCACACGTGTACTATTATTCGGTTTTTCGAAACGGTTTAGACATCAAAAAGCGTTTTATAAAACCCTTTGTAGCACACCCAAAATCATGGCGTCATATGTAACACCCTAAAATTATTTAATTAATTTATTTAATTAAGTAATTGGGGATTTTATTTAAATTATTTGATGTGTTTTAATTAATTAGAATGTTATTTGTTTTGGTGGTATTAGGAGGGAGTGGAGGCGCCACTTGCATGACTTGGGCTTAAGTGGAAAGCCCAAGCCCATGATCCACAATGTAGGCGAAGTGGTTAGTGAGTTGGGGGCTAGGGTTTGTGGCCATTTTTGCGAAACCAAAAGAGAGAGCGTGAGATAGGGAGAGAGGGCAAGGCGCCGTAAGGAGAGAAGAGGAAGAGGAGAGAAGTCGCAAACAAGGAAGAGCAAGGAGCTTGATTTTGTTGCTGTGGTCCTGTACGTGACTATCTCCGGAGCCTCCGTTCTTCAATTTCGAGGTTAGGGGAGCTCTATCACTCTATCTAATAATTCTTATGATGAGTTCTAGATCTAGGGTTAGACTAGATTTCTTGATGCATTGTTGATGTTGGTTTTTATATATAGATGTATGCGAATTGAGGAATACATGAGTTCTTGATGTTTCTTGATGCATTGTTGATGTTGGTTTTTATATATAGATGTATGCGAATTGAGGAATACATGAGTTCTTGATGTTTCTTGATGCATTGTTGGTATTGGTTATTATGTGTATATATATATATATATATATATATATGCGAAGTGAATGGTTGAGTTTTCCTATACCTATGTGTGCGAATTGTAGTGTTGGAATTATAGTCATTGAGATAATTGCAACCTATGCGTTTTATTTGATGACTTGTGATATTCGAATTATTCGTGAAACTGAAATTGGGGTGTTGGATTTGCTTGTGTTGTTCGCAAAATTTGATGGATGGTGTGTAGGCGCCTAGGGCGCCAAGGGGATAGGGAAGACAATGCTCAATTGAATTTTTGAGGAATTAATTAAAATAAGTGTATTTTTGGTGGCTGGAAAATGTTGAGTTTTTATAATTTAAAATTGTTAAGAAAACAATTTTCAGTGTTAAAAAGCGTTTTGGTAAAATTCTGGGTGTTGCCACTGTGTTCTGGGCGCTAGGCGCCTGTGCTGGGCGCTGGGCGCTTGAGGCGTGTGTGTTGCGCGTTGTGCGCGCGCCTGGGCGCTAGGCGCCCGTGTCTTGTTTGTGTTGCGCTGTGTTGCGTTGCGTTGTGCGCGCCTGGGCGCTGGGCGCCTGTGGCGTGTTGTGTTGCCTGGGCGCCTAAGGCGCCTGTTCCCTGGTTGTTGCCTAATTTTTCCAAAATTGTTTTTATCATAACTTTTGACTTAGACGTCCGTTTTGAACGATTCGAAAAGTGTCGTGAAGCTTTTTACGTTGTCTATTTGTGGGTTCAATTTTTAAAATGAAAAATTGTTATTTTCTGACTGTTTGTGGGCGCCCGAGTGGCTGTCCCCGGTGATCGTCCCAGTGACATTGAAAAATGACGTGGAACTCTTTAAAAATCCTTTTTTGTGTATAAACAACAGTTTTAACACGGTAGTGTCAAAATGACTGTTTTGCCCCTAGTGGCCAAAGTTAATGATAATGATGTGTAAATGACGAGGATGCCCTTGGTGGTTAGTCAAATGACGTTTTTGCCCTCAGTGGCTAATGTTTGAATTGAATGATGTTTATGTGTAAGTGACATTTGGGGCCTGAGTGGCTAAGTGATGTTAAAGCCTAAAAGGCTAAGTGACGTTATTTGTGTGTGAATTATGAAATGACAGGTGCTGTGCCTTTATTCGGCAAACCGGTAAGTGACGGGTCACATAGTTGACTATGAATTGAGTAATTGTGTATTTGTGTATTGTGAGTGGTGCATGTCATAGTGTCTCATGCCCATATGCATAAACCCAGTGATGTTTTGAGGCCTGAGTGGCTAAGTGATGATAAGGCCTGAGTGGCTAAGCGACGTTTTGTGAAAAGGTACCTTCATGCATATACCCGCGAGTGGGTTGCATTTCATAAATCTACATGACATGAAATGAGTTAGTGTAAATGATGTAAGAGATGACTATGATGTGAGTATTTGGTGTTTTGGATGCTGATTGTTCTAGTGCGTAGCCTATGATTAGTGCTTATCATATTTTCTATTATATAGACTGAAATGATGCTCACCCTTTCCTGTTTGAATGTTACCCCCGTGTTGGTAACGTGCAGGTGATTCCCAGTGAAGGTATTAGCTTCACTTTTGAGTCGAGTCGTCATGCTCTGATACGTAGCACTCAGGGGGGAAAACGAACTCGGCATTTATTTAATGATTTTTGGTTGTTATGTCCATGTGGACTATTTGGTTATGTTTTACTATTTCCGCTGCGTAGTTGGTTGTGTTATGTTGAGTTTTATAAGTGACGTTGAAATGAGTTTTGGAGATTCTTTATTTGTGATGTGCTACGCGAATGCATGAGTATTGAGTTGAACTGTTTTTTTTTAAAACTGCTAAGCGACGTTTTATTGAAGTATGTGTAACATTTCCCTATGAACGAGATTTTTTTTTTTTAACTCTGATTTTTATAAACAAAGTAACGGGTAGAAAGGGGTGTTACATTAGTGGTATCAGAGCAGTTCGGTCTGTCCGGCCAATGTTGTCCTGTCATAGAGTCTTATGACAATAGATTAGTTCTAAATCTTTGGTTTGTGCTGCAGTGATAGTTCATAATGGCTGGAAGGAACGACGCTGCTCTTGCTGCTGCATTGCAAGCTATGGCTCAGGCTGTGCAGGGTCAGCAGAATGTTGGAGATAATGCTGGTTTTAGGAGTCTGACTACCTTCCAGAGGGAGAATCCGCCCACCTTTAAGGGCAAATATGATCCAGATGGTGCTATGGCTTGGCTGAAGGAGATCGAGAGGATCTTCAGGGTGATGGACTGTACTGTTGAGCAGAAGGTCCGCTTTGGTACCCACATGTTAGCCGAGGAGGCCGACGACTGGTGGTTGGCTACTAGGCAGAGGTTAGAGGCTGTGCAGGAAGAGATTACTTGGGAGGTATTCAGCAGGGAATTTCTGAGAAAATATTTTCCTGAAGACGTCCGCGGGAAGAAAGAGATAGAGTTTCTAGAGCTGAAGCAGGGTGGTATGTCTGTGACTGCCTATGCGGCAAAATTTGTGGAACTAGCAAAATTTTATCCACACTATAATGAGGCTACAGCGGAATTTTCAAAATGCATAAAATTTGAGAACGGGTTAAGGCCTGATATTAAACAGGCCGTTGGTTATCAGAAGATTCGTGTGTTCGCAGATCTGGTTGACAGTTGCAGGATTTTCGAGGAGGACAGTACTGCTCGCTACAAAGCTACTTCTGAGAGAAAGGGCAAGTTTCAGAGTCGAAGCAAGCCGTACGAGGTTCCTGCGGGTAAGAGTTATCAGAAGGCTGCTGGGGGTAAGGGTCCTAGTGGGGGAGATGCCCCTGCTAGCATTGTCTGTTATAAGTGTGGCAAGCCTGGCCACAAGAGTACTACATGCAGGTCGGATGACAGGAATTGCTACCGTTGCGGTAAAAAGGGTCATATGGCAGCCGAGTGTAAGGTCAAGGATGTGGTGTGTTTCAACTGTGGTGAGTCTGGGCATATCAGTACAAAGTGTACAAAGCCGAAAAAGGAAAGGTCTACTGGGAAGGTATTTGCATTGGCAGGAGAGGAGCCTGATGATGATGATGGTCTGATTAGAGGTACGTGTTTTATTAATGGTACTTCTCTGAAATCTCTTATTGATACTGGTGCTACCCACTGTTTTATTTCTGTTGATTGCTGTAAAAGATTGGGTCTTGTTTTATCTGCTATGTGTGGGGATATGGTTGTCGATACTCCTGCGAAGGGGTCGGTGATTACGTCCCAGGTGTGTTCTCAGTGTCCCGTGTCGATCTTCGGCAGGGACTTTATTGTGAATTTTGTCTGTTTGCCGTTGAGAGGTCTGGATGTAATCCTAGGCATGGACTGGTTAGAGAATAATCACGTTCATATCAACTGTCGTAGCAAGTCGGTTAGTTTCGGTGAGGAAAGTTCCGTTTTGATATCTGCTGGTCAGCTAAAGAAGTTGAAGAAAGAAGGAGTTCAGTTGTTTGCGTTGATGGCTTCGTTGTCTGCTGAGAGTCAGTCCGTTATTGAGGAACTGAAAGTGGTACGCGAGTTTCCTGAAGTCTTTCCTGATGAGATTCCGGGTGTGCCACCGGAAAGAGAAGTTGAGTTTTCGATTGACCTTGTACCCGGTACGAGGCCTGTGTCTATGGCACCGTACAGAATGTCGGCGTCGGAATTGTCGGAGTTGAAGACGCAACTTGAAGAATTGCTTGAGAAAAAGTTTGTGAGGCCAAGTGTATCGCCGTGGGGAGCTCCGGTATTGTTAGTGAAAAAGAAAGATGGGAGCATGAGGTTATGTGTGGACTATCGTCAGTTGAATAAGGTAACTATCAAGAATAAGTATCCGCTTCCGAGGATCGACGATCTGATGGACCAGTTAGTGGGTGCCCGTGTTTTCAGCAAAATTGATTTGAGGTCCGGATATCATCAGATTAAAGTGAAGGATGAAGATGTTCAGAAGACAGCGTTCAGGACAAGGTATGGGCATTATGAGTATTCAGTGATGTCGTTCGGTGTGACCAATGCTCCTGGTGTGTTTATGGAATATATGAACCGTATTTTCCATAATTACCTAGATCGGTTTGTGGTAATCTTCATAGATGATATTCTAGTTTATTCTAAGTCAGATGAAGAGCATGCTGAGCACCTGAAGTCAGTGTTGGAAGTTTTAAAAGAGAAAAAGTTGTACGCTAAGTTATCGAAGTGTGAGTTCTGGCTGAAAGAGGTGAGTTTCCTTGGGCACGTGATTTCTGGTAATGGTATTGCGGTTGATCCGGCAAAAGTAGAAGCAGTGTTGGAGTGGGAGTCTCCGAAGTCCGTAACAGAGATTAGAAGCTTTTTGGGTTTGGCTGGGTACTACAGGAGGTTCATCGAGGGTTTTTCCAAGTTGGCCCTTCCATTGACTCAGTTGACTTGCAAGGGTAAAGTTTTTGTTTGGGATGCTCGGTGCGAGGAAAGTTTTAAGGAACTGAAAAAGAGATTGACGACGTCGCCTGTTTTGACGTTGCCTAATCCAGAGGAACCGTTCGTTGTGTATTGTGACGCTTCGAAGATGGGTCTCGGTGGTGTGTTGATGCAGGATGGGAAGGTCGTTGCGTATGCGTCGAGGCAATTGCGGATTCATGAGAAAAATTACCCTACGCATGATTTAGAGTTGGCTGCTGTGGTATTTGTGCTTAAAATTTGGAGGCACTACCTTTATGGTTCAAGGTTCGAAGTGTTCAGTGATCATAAGAGTCTAAAGTATCTGTTCGATCAGAAAGAGTTGAATATGAGGCAGCGTCGGTGGTTGGAACTCTTGAAGGATTATGACTTTGGTTTGAATTATCATCCCGGCAAAGCTAATGTCGTGGCTGATGCTTTAAGCAGAAAGTCCTTGCATATGTCGGCAATGATGGTGAAAGAATTAGAGTTAATTGAGGAATTCAGAGATTTGAGTTTGGTTTGTAAAATGACACCTCGCAGTGTCAAGCTGGGAATGTTAAAGATCGATAATGATTTCCTGGGCAGCATCAGAGAGGCTCAGAAGTCAGATGTTAAGTTAGTGGATTTAATTAATGGGGTTGGTCAATCTGAAGATGAAGATTTCAAATTAGATTCCAGTGGTGTGTTGAGGTTCCGGGGTAGGATCTGTGTTCCTGACGATGAAGAGATGAGAAAGGCAATCTTAGAGGAAGGTCATCGTAGCAAGTTGAGTATCCATCCTGGAGCAACGAAGATGTATCAAGACCTGAAAAAGATGTTTTGGTGGTATGGTATGAAGAGAGATGTGGCGCAATTTGTGTATGCCTGTTTGACCTGTCAGAAATCTAAGGTAGAGCATCAGAAGCCTGCAGGGCTAATGCAACCGTTGGAAATTCCAGAGTGGAAATGGGATAGCATAGCAATGGATTTTGTGACGGGGTTACCGAATACAGTTAAGGGTCATGACGCTATTTGGGTGATCATTGATAGGTTAACGAAGTCTGCTCATTTTATTCCTATTAATATCACTTATCCGGTGTCGAGGTTGGCAGAGATATATGTCAAAGAAATTGTGAGGCTGCACGGTGTTCCGAAGAGTATTGTGTCAGATAGGGATCCGAGGTTCACTTCCGAGTTTTGGAAGAGTTTGCAGAAAGAATTGGGTTCTAAGTTAAAAATGAGTTCGGCGTATCATCCCCAGACGGACGGTCAGTCAGAGAGGACAATTCAGTCATTAGAGGACTTGTTGAGGGCTTGTGTATTGGAACAGCGGGGTTCATGGGATTCCTACCTTGCGTTGATTGAGTTTACTTATAACAACAGTCACCATTCCAGCGTTGGGATGGCACCGTTTGAAGCATTGTATGGTCGAAAGTGTAGGACGCCGTTGTGTTGGTATGATTCGGGAGAGAGTGTAGTTTTGGGACCGGAGATTGTCCGGGAGACTACAGAGAAGATCAAGATGATCCGAGAGAAGATGAAGGCTTCGCAGAGTCGTCAGAAGAGTTATCATGACAAGCGGAGGAAGGATTTAGAGTTCCAGGAGGGTGAGCATGTGTTCTTGAGGGTTTCTCCTATTACCGGTGTTGGTCGAGCGTTGAAATCGAAGAAGCTCACTCCTCGTTTTGTTGGTCCTTATCAGATTTCTGAAAGAATCGGAAATGTGGCTTATAGAGTGGCTTTACCGCCAAATCTTTCGAATTTGCATGACGTGTTTCACGTGTCACAACTTCGGAAGTATGTTTCGGATCCATCTCATGTGATCCATATGGACGATGTAGAGGTGCGGGATAATCTCACTGTGGAGACGATGCCCGTACGGATTGAGGATCGTGAAGTGAAGGCGCTTAGAGGCAAAGAGATTGCATTAGTGAAAGTGGTCTGGCTAGGAGCTGCCGGCGAGAGTATGACTTGGGAGCTAGAGAGCAAGATGCGAGAATCCTACCCAGAGTTGTTTGATCAGGTAAAATTTCGAGGACGAAATATTCTAAGTGGGGGAGAGTTGTAACACCCTAAAATTATTTAATTAATTTATTTAATTAAGTAATTGGGGATTTTATTTAAATTATTTGATGTGTTTTAATTAATTAGAATGTTATTTGTTTTGGTGGTATTAGGAGGGAGTGGAGGCGCCACTTGCATGACTTGGGCTTAAGTGGAAAGCCCAAGCCCATGATCCACAATGTAGGCGAAGTGGTTAGTGAGTTGGGGGCTAGGGTTTGTGGCCATTTTTGCGAAACCAAAAGAGAGAGCGTGAGATAGGGAGAGAGGGCAAGGCGCCGTAAGGAGAGAAGAGGAAGAGGAGAGAAGTCGCAAACAAGGAAGAGCAAGGAGCTTGATTTTGTTGCTGTGGTCCTGTACGTGACTATCTCCGGAGCCTCCGTTCTTCAATTTCGAGGTTAGGGGAGCTCTATCACTCTATCTAATAATTCTTATGATGAGTTCTAGATCTAGGGTTAGACTAGATTTCTTGATGCATTGTTGATGTTGGTTTTTATATATAGATGTATGCGAATTGAGGAATACATGAGTTCTTGATGTTTCTTGATGCATTGTTGATGTTGGTTTTTATATATAGATGTATGCGAATTGAGGAATACATGAGTTCTTGATGTTTCTTGATGCATTGTTGGTATTGGTTATTATGTGTATATATATATGCGAAGTGAATGGTTGAGTTTTCCTATACCTATGTGTGCGAATTGTAGTGTTGGAATTATAGTCATTGAGATAATTGCAACCTATGCGTTTTATTTGATGACTTGTGATATTCGAATTATTCGTGAAACTGAAATTGGGGTGTTGGATTTGCTTGTGTTGTTCGCAAAATTTGATGGATGGTGTGTAGGCGCCTAGGGCGCCAAGGGGATAGGGAAGACAATGCTCAATTGAATTTTTGAGGAATTAATTAAAATAAGTGTATTTTTGGTGGCTGGAAAATGTTGAGTTTTTATAATTTAAAATTGTTAAGAAAACAATTTTCAGTGTTAAAAAGCGTTTTGGTAAAATTCTGGGTGTTGCCACTGTGTTCTGGGCGCTAGGCGCCTGTGCTGGGCGCTGGGCGCCTGAGGCGTGTGTGTTGCGCGTTGTGCGCGCGCCTGGGCGCTAGGCGCCCGTGTCTTGTTTGTGTTGCGCTGTGTTGCGCGTTGTCCCCTGGGCGCTAGGCGCCCGTGTCTGTGTTGCGTTGTGCGCGCCTGGGCGCTGGGCGCCTGGGGCGCTGTGTTGCGTTGCGTTGTGCGCGCCTGGGCGCTGGGCGCCTGTGGCGTGTTGTGTTGCCTGGGCGCCTAAGGCGCCTGTTCCCTGGTTGTTGCCTAATTTTTCCAAAATTGTTTTTATCATAACTTTTGACTTAGACGTCCGTTTTGAACGATTCGAAAAGTGTCGTGAAGCTTTTTACGTTGTCTATTTGTGGGTTCAATTTTTAAAATGAAAAATTGTTATTTTCTGACTGTTTGTGGGCGCCCGAGTGGCTGTCCCCGGTGATCGTCCCAGTGACATTGAAAAATGACGTGGAACTCTTTAAAAATCCTTTTTTGTGTATAAACAACAGTTTTAACACGGTAGTGTCAAAATGACTGTTTTGCCCCTAGTGGCCAAAGTTAATGATAATGATGTGTAAATGACGAGGATGCCCTTGGTGGTTAGTCAAATGACGTTTTTGCCCTCAGTGGCTAATGTTTGAATTGAATGATGTTTATGTGTAAGTGACATTTGGGGCCTGAGTGGCTAAGTGATGTTAAAGCCTAAAAGGCTAAGTGACGTTATTTGTGTGTGAATTATGAAATGACAGGTGCTGTGCCTTTATTCGGCAAACCGGTAAGTGACGGGTCACATAGTTGACTATGAATTGAGTAATTGTGTATTTGTGTATTGTGAGTGGTGCATGTCATAGTGTCTCATGCCCATATGCATAAACCCAGTGATGTTTTGAGGCCTGAGTGGCTAAGTGATGATAAGGCCTGAGTGGCTAAGCGACGTTTTGTGAAAAGGTACCTTCATGCATATACCCGCGAGTGGGTTGCATTTCATAAATCTACATGACATGAAATGAGTTAGTGTAAATGATGTAAGAGATGACTATGATGTGAGTATTTGGTGTTTTGGATGCTGATTGTTCTAGTGCGTAGCCTATGATTAGTGCTTATCATATTTTCTATTATATAGACTGAAATGATGCTCACCCTTTCCTGTTTGAATGTTACCCCCGTGTTGGTAACGTGCAGGTGATTCCCAGTGAAGGTATTAGCTTCACTTTTGAGTCGAGTCGTCATGCTCTGATACGTAGCACTCAGGGGGGAAAACGAACTCGGCATTTATTTAATGATTTTTGGTTGTTATGTCCATGTGGACTATTTGGTTATGTTTTACTATTTCCGCTGCGTAGTTGGTTGTGTTATGTTGAGTTTTATAAGTGACGTTGAAATGAGTTTTGGAGATTCTTTATTTGTGATGTGCTACGCGAATGCATGAGTATTGAGTTGAACTGTTTTTTTTTAAAACTGCTAAGCGACGTTTTATTGAAGTATGTGTAACATTTCCCTATGAACGAGATTTTTTTTTTTTAACTCTGATTTTTATAAACAAAGTAACGGGTAGAAAGGGGTGTTACATCATAAGCCTAATATCATTATATAAGGGTTAGGAAAGGATTGAAAGGGGATTGGAATCGATCGGGATCGTTTCGGGCAAATTTGGAAAATTTGGGCAGAACACAGCGCACGGTTCGTGCGCCCATACGCACGGGTCGTGCGCCCTGTAATGCACCTTTTTAAAACACAAGCCGAAAGGGGCGCACGGTCCGTGCGCCTGGGACGCACGGGTCGTGCGCTTTTGACAACACTGAATTTTATCCCGTTTTCGCAATTTTTGTCGTTCCGATCAATTCCGATACCTGTCCCAGTCCAAAACAGATTTGACAACCAATACGATAGACCCAATACAAACCACTCAATCAATCAATCCAAATCAAAAATTCAATCAAAACGGATTTTACCAAAATACGACATATTCCGATATAACGGTTTTTAAGTCAAAATCTTCCGAAATCAAATCACTAAAAATTTCATTTCAACACGACTCAACCCGAGACTCGCTCCGATTAATTCCTAACTCGAAACAGACAATATCCAGAAATATTCCAGTCCAGCGAAAGCGATAAAACAGTTAATTAATTAATTCGAAACATAAAATCCTAAACGTGAGTAGAACTCACCCTTGGAGCGTGAACCACGATCGAGCCGAATTCACCGAGTAGCCACACGAACATTCCCCGCTCCGGCGACATCCAATCCGCTTCCAAAGCTTTCCACTCGATCGCGAAACCTCATTTTGACCGAAATACCGATTTCCCCGAAATTCTCCACGGACACTATTCATCATCTTCCTCCTCTAACCTCCATGACACTATTCACACATAACCCCAAACATTTTGATTTTTCAACCTAACTCACCCAACTAGCTCCCAATCAACCAATCGAACTCTAATACTCGAGTAATCCACCTTGGGTTCGTTCCTAACCGAACTTAAACCTTCAAAACCAACCCAAAATCGGATTTCCCACAAAACCTCCAAAACACAAAAATGGCCAAGTGAGAGAGAGTGAGCTGATCGTCACGAAATTGGTACCAAATCGAAGAGGAAGTAGCGCTGAACATTTTTCGTGTTGGACGGAAGTCGTTTCGGTGAAGTATTCTCTCTCCCTCTTCTCTTCTCCCTCACGCCACTCTCTCTTCTTTTCTCTCCTTTCCTCTCTTTTTCTCCTCTGTAACTCTCTCGCATTCCTTCTCTCTTTTCTCCCTTTCTTTCATTTAATTTCTTTTCTTCTCCTCTCACATGCACACACGTATACACATATATATTTATTTAATATATTTGTTGTAACGCGGTCAAATTACCATATTGATCGAAATCTCCTGTTTCGATTCCAAAACTTCATTGGTCCGTATTATCCGGTTAACGATCCGATGACAACAAATAAATAATTTTAGCACTCGATAAATTTACCAGTTAAGTACTAAATTGATTTAATTTGGATTAACATCCCAATAATTCGGTTAATTATTTTGCGGATGTTACATTCTCCCCAACTTAAAAGAATTTTGTCCTCAAAATTTCGTCAAGCCTTTTATCCGACTAACCGAGAATCGACATTCTCAGAAAGATCTTAAGTTGCTGAAAAACAATCTCGAACTAACGAAATGAGCGTAGGAACTCTTCCCAAGTGGGCACATCAATCTCCAAGTATGATCCACTACCACCTTGATACGAACTCTCTGGTCACGCATCTACACGAGAAACTCATCATTCGCCTACATAGGCCCGGCACCGCGTTTGAAAACACTTCCGAAGCTTCATTCCACTTATCCTCGTTTACTCCCCAGCTTTGATTAATCTAAATCAAAGAGTCTAATACGAGACACTTGATAGAAATACTGGTTGAAAATGAGATCCACAAATTGGTACTCCACGGTAGAGGTAAGAACAAGCACGATTTCCTCGGAAGGTGTAAACACTTTCTCAACAAATCTTCTAATATCCTTAACGGTTCTCGTACATACCGACAATGTGACGAAAAAGTCACTTGTGAAACTTCTTGACTCGCCCCCAAGATTTCGAGATAATACTTCTCGAAGGAAGATGAAGTGAGGATTTACCAGAAACGTTTATCTTAAACGTAGAAATAAACCACGGGGACACCAAATAAATTAAATGTAATGAAAATCACCTCAGTTGTTCTCCAAACAACTATCAAACAGAACTCAGAGCTCCTTTCCGAATTAGTCAATAGCGTTGAGAGCTTCCCCTCAACCTAAGTAATCCTCCAAGGATTTTTCCTCCTCAATCATATTCTATTAGCCTCTTGATTCGTTCCCAAAATTAACTTTAGCATGCGGGCTTTCACAAAATGATCTTTCATAATTATCACACCGCACGCCAAGCTTCACTTCGGAAATTCCAGTCCCTTGCAGCAGATCCATCAATTAATCCTTTGGTGCTTATTCGCAATGTGAAAACAGTCAGCAGTTACCCCACTTACATATTCGTATTCACGTTCGACTTGTCAAACGGAATCACATAATACTATCTCCTTGTTGACCTTCCCAAGGAGAGGTTAACAAACTAATACCTCGCCACTAATACATCTGCTTTATATTCTGTACACCCTGGAACAGAATATAAACGTCGGCGTGCTCCCTCTAATAATTGCCTTTTATTGTTCTCATCATCGGCCGCACAGATTCTACCGTTGAAACAACTGACTCCATCATTATCCATGGTAAAATCTGGAAATACCTTTGTGATTGTAGCTTCACATCAACTTCCTGTGCTAAGCGTATAGAATCCCTTAGGGAACTAGAGATCCTCATATGGCTCAACACTAACCGGATTCTCCTTGACCTTGAATTCAGATTTAAGTCTCTATCAGACTCTAATAATTCCATCTAATGCATCATAATACTGCCGTGTGTAGCGATTTCCTATTACTCCCATCAGCTACAACATTGGAATTTCCTGGATGATACTTTAACCCGAAGTCATAATCCTTCAGAAATTCTACACACTCCTCTGCCTGCTATTCAGTTCTTTCTGATCAAACAGATACCTTAAACTCTTGTGACCACTAGAGACTTCGAAACGAGACCCATACAGGTAACGTCTCCAAATCTTCAGTGCATACACAATAGCTATTAACTCCAATTCATGAGTCGGATAAATCCTCTCATGAGACCTTAATTGTCTGGACGCATAAGCTATCACTGGTTGATTTTGCATCAGAATACATCCTAAACCCTTCCCTGAAGCGTCATCGAAAATCTGAAATTCCAATGACGGATCCGGAAGAATCAGGAATGGAGCAGAAGTCAACCAAACCTTCAATTCTTGAAAACATTCTTCACAATCAGCATCCCACGTAAACGGATGACCCTTACGAGTTAACCGAGTAAGTGGACAACTAACTGTGAGAACCCTTTAACGAACCTCTTACAGTAACCGGCTAGATCCAGAAACTTTTGATCTCTGCGACTGACGTCGGTCACTCCCATTCAACACCGCTTCCTTCTCACTGGGACCTACAGAAACTCCCGACTTGGGGAATCACATGTCCTAAGGACTTTACCTCTGACACCCAAAAATCACACTCCGAAGGTTTCAAGTACAACTTATTTTCTCAGAGTACTTTCAGAACAATGCGGAGATGTTGGGCATGCTCCTCAATGGTCTTCGAGCACATCAAGTAAATCGTCTATCCTTAGTAAGGGATATTTATTCTTGATCGTCACTTTGTTGAGTAGTCGATAATCAATGCACGATCTCATGCTACCATTTTTCCTTTCGACTAACCACACCAGAGCACTCCTTAGAGAAGCACTCGGTCGACAGAATTTCTTTAACATCGACTCTTCAAGTTGAGACTCCATTTCCTTGAATTCTCAAGAAACCTTCAATAAGAAACAATAGATATTGATCCCGTGCCAGGAATCAATTCTACAGTAAACTCTACCTCTCGCTCTGGAGGTTCAGAAGAAACTTCATCGTGAAAACATCCAGAAAGTCATTCACGACCTGAATGTTCGCCAAATCTAAACTAGTTTCGGTGGATGCAGATAACATACTAACATGTGCTCCCGCACCTTGGAATGAAGATTGACCGTCTAAGGTGAACTAGGCAACCGCTTCAGAATTTGTCTTAGACAATTCAACTGATTCTGAAGAGAAACTGATAGTTGATTAACACAGTCGATTGCAACATATTTTGCAGTCATCCAATTCATACCCAGAAATGGTGTCCACACTTCTCACAGGCAAACAAATAATCCTTCTACGAAATTCCTGTCTCCTATAACACGTAGGCAATTCCGACATAAAGATTGGGTCTGGACACGACCCTTAGCCGCAGGTAAGATAGTTATCGGCTCGGATAGCGGAGACATTGCTAATCCCAACCGATCTACACATGCTTGTGTTATAAAACAATGGGTCGCACCCGAATCGTATAATATACTGAAGGAGTTATTGAAAACTGATTCCATACCCCTCAGTAACTTGTCAGCAGTTGTAACTGCCTAAGCATCCAGAATGTTGACTCGTCCTTGTCTTGGAGCTGCTTGTGACTCCTTGGAACTTTTCCTGGCAGGGCACTCTTTACCATAGTGACCCTCTACATTACTGTAATAGCACCGATTAGATCTTCGCTTGCAATCACCACTGTGAGGCTTTCCACAGTTAGAACATCTTCTGACCTTTGAAGAATCAAAGAATTGCATCTGCTTTTCCTTCGATGAAATTATCTTAGGACTTTGTATTCAGAGTTGATAAATCAACTACCTTCTTTCCTTTCCAATATTTCTTATGAGATCATCCTCGGCGACATAGGCTGATTGCACTAAGGCAACATAATTGGTAATAGTATAAGAACTGAGACCATAAATCATAAAAGCACTTATGCCCGTCTTATACTTCTGCATTCTCCATTCGTCATCCGAAGCTTACTTTACCACTTGGTAAAACTGAGACAACTTTTCAAACTTAGCGGTGTTTTCTTCCACCGTTCTGCCACCTTTCCTGAGGATGTACCGGTTGGAGATTCCGGTCTTCATCGAGGACTGCGTCTTGATCATCCAGTCATAATTCCGCTTATGATGCACTAAGTATTAAGTTGATCAGGCTCAATGTCTCTTAGCATCACAAGTGTAATTACAAAAAGGACTAACAAGGAATCGACTCAACCCTAAACTAAGTCCGACTAGGTCGAACTGCTCTGATACCAACTGTAACACCCCGGTATTTCTATTGACTAAAAATACCCAGGTGCACATTAGTAACACATCAGAGATATATTTCCTGCTTAGACACTGAATATCACTATAAATTTTTCGCTGAATAAAACCCAAACAGTCTTATTTACAACAAGACAATATGGTTCTCAGACCATATACCATCAGCATCTATAGTATTCAGTATCATACAAGAAAGCGGAAAAAAGATATACACTAAATACATAATGTTTTAGTATACAGACAACAAAAGGGAAATAAGCTTAAACATAAAGCTAGGCTATCAGCATCCAGTCCGAGCTCAACCTACTCGTGCCTCTTGGATTTCCGCTGTCCCTGTGTCTCTGTAAAACAACAACATTTAAACAGTGAGATACAATCTCAGTGAGTTCTACCGAGACCCCTACTAACTCTCTCGGTTCAATTAAAAATCCTTTTTAAAAATCATCACGACACCGACTGCAATAAAGTGCTAACCCCGGTGAACGTGAACAAACAAAGTGCGGCACCGACTGCAATAAAGTGCTAAACCCCGGTGTATCGCACAGTACGACACCGACTGCAATAAAGTGCTAAACCCCGGTGTACGTACAACAAACTCATGACATAACACCGACTGCAATCCAGTGCTATATACCCGGTGAACCCCCTTACCAATAGTACATTCTCCTATTGGCACGGAGCCTAGGTTGGGGGAGCATGACTGCCCCGCCTAGTATGTCAAAACATGGGTCGTCACCCAACTCGATATATATATATATATATAAACATATATATCTACAGTACCATGAACCCACGGTCCATCAAATCAGACAATCAATGAAACACTTTAATCCACATTCATATGAACATTTAGTTCATTAAATTTTACTTTACCACATAGGACTCATAGTCCATTTGTTATCAATAAAACTTATCCGCACACGTGTACTATTATTCGGTTTTTCGAAACGGTTTAGACATCAAAAAGCGTTTTATAAAACCCTTTGTAGCACACCCAAAATCATGGCGTCATAAGCCTAATATCATTATATAAGGGTTAGGAAAGGATTGAAAGGGGATTGGAATCGATCGGGATCGTTTCGGGCAAATTTGGAAAATTTGGGCAGAACACAGCGCACGGTTCGTGCGCCCATACGCACGGGTCGTGCGCCCTGTAATGCACCTTTTTAAAACACAAGCCGAAAGGGGCGCACGGTCCGTGCGCCTGGGACGCACGGGTCGTGCGCTTTTGACAACACTGAATTTTATCCCGTTTTCGCAATTTTTGTCGTTCCGATCAATTCTGATACCTGTTCCAGTCCAAAACAGATTTGACAACCAATACGATAGACCCAATACAAACCACTCAATCAATCAATCCAAATCAAAAATTCAATCAAAACGGATTTTACCAAAATACGACATATTCCGATATAACGGTTTTTAAGTCAAAATCTTCCGAAATCAAATCACTAAAAATTTCATTTCAACACGACTCAACCCGAGACTCGCTCCGATTAATTCCTAACTCGAAACAGACAATATCCAGAAATATTCCAGTCCAGCGAAAGCGATAAAACAGTTAATTAATTAATTCGAAACATAAAATCCTAAACGTGAGTAGAACTCACCCTTGGAGCGTGAACCACGATCGAGCCGAATTCACCGAGTAGCCACACGAACATTCCCCGCTCCGGCGACATCCAATCCGCTTCCAAAGCTTTCCACTCGATCGCGAAACCTCATTTTGACCGAAATACCGATTTCCCCGAAATTCTCCACGGACACTATTCATCATCTTCCTCCTCTAACCTCCATGACACTATTCACACATAACCCCAAACATTTTGATTTTTCAACCTAACTCACCCAACTAGCTCCCAATCAACCAATCGAACTCTAATACTCGAGTAATCCACCTTGGGTTCGTTCCTAACCGAACTTAAACCTTCAAAACCAACCCAAAATCGGATTTCCCACAAAACCTCCAAAACACAAAAATGGCCAAGTGAGAGAGAGTGAGCTGATCGTCACGAAATTGGTACCAAATCGAAGAGGAAGTAGCGCTGAACATTTTTCGTGTTGGACGGAAGTCGTTTCGGTGAAGTCTTCTCTCTCCCTCTTCTCTTCTCCCTCACGCCACTCTCTCTTCTTTTCTCTCCTTTCCTCTCTTTTTCTCCTCTGTAACTCTCTCGCATTCCTTCTCTCTTTTCTCCCTTTCTTTCATTTAATTTCTTTTCTTCTCCTCTCACATGCACACACGTATACACATATATATTTATTTAATATATTTGTTGTAACGCGGTCAAATTACCATATTGATCGAAATCTCCTGTTTCGATTCCAAAACTTCATTGGTCCGTATTATCCGGTTAACGATCCGATGACAACAAATAAATAATTTTAGCACTCGATAAATTTACCAGTTAAGTACTAAATTGATTTAATTTGGATTAACATCCCAATAATTCGGTTAATTATTTTGCGGATGTTACAACATGCTTCCAAAAGGTAACACATTGCCATGTCGTACGTATGAAGCGAAGAAGATTTTGTGTCCGATGGGTGTGGAGTATAAAAAAATACATGCTTGCCCCAATGATTGCATATTGTATCGGAATGAGTTTGAGGAGCTGCATAAGTGTCCTACGTGTAATAGGTCACGTTACAAAGTAAAGACTGGTGAATCTAGTTGCGATGATGATAACTCAAAGATTTCTCCAGCAAAGGTTTTATGGTACCTTCCAATAATTCCTAGGTTCACACGCTTGTTTGCTAATGCAAAGGATGCAAAGAACATTAGATGGCATGTAGATGAGAGGAAATGTGACGGACAGCTTCGCCATCCGGCTGACTCTCTACAATGGAAGAAGGTTGATAGTTTGTTTTCGGATTTTGGCACCGAGTCAAGAAATCTTAGGCTTGCGCTTGCTTCGGATGGGATGAACCCATATGGTAACTTAAGTACAAATCATAGCTCCTGGCCTGTTCTCCTTATAATTTACAACTTATCTCCTTGGTTGTGCATGAAGCGTAAGTATGTTATGTTATCCATGATGATTTCTGGCCCACGACAGCCAGGAAATGACATAGATGTTTATCTTAGCCCGTTGGTTGAAGACTTGAGAAAAATGTGGGATGAAGGCGTGGATGTGTTTGACGGGTATTCCAATGAAACTTTCAAGCTGCGTGCGATGTTATTTTGCACAATCAATGACTTCCCGGCATACGGGAACTTGTCTGGGTATAGTGTTAAGGGACATAAAGGTTGTCCTATTTGTACAGAAAACACGTGCTACCATCAACTAAAACATGGTAAGAAGACTGTATACCTTGGGCATCGGAGATATCTCAAACGTAATCACCCATACCGCAGGATGAAAAAAGCTTTTAATGGGTGCCAAGAGAATGAAACTCTCCAGAATGTCTTGACTGGAGAAGAAGTCTACCAAGTGGTTAAGGACATCAAAGTTGTATTTGGCAAAAAGCAAAAGCAGCTCAATGTGAAAAGCAAGTGGAAGAAGAGGTCAGTGTTCTTTGATCTTCCGTATTGGTCTAGTCTTGACGTAAGGCACTGTCTTGATGTCATGCATGTCGAGAAAAACGTTTGTGATAGTGTTATCGGGACGCTTCTCAACATTAAAGGCCAGACAAAGGATGGTATAAATTCTCGTTTAGATTTGCTCGAAATGGGCATAAGAGAACAATTACATCCAAAGCCAAAAGGTGAACGTACATATTTGCCCCCAGCATGCTATACATTGTCAAAAAAAGAGAAAATAAGTTTGTGCGAGTGTCTACAAGGAATCAAAGTTCCACAAGGTTACTCTTCAAATTTTAAGAGGCTTGTGTCAATAAAAGATCTCAAATTAGTTGGCTTAAAGTCTCATGACTGTCATGTGTTGATGCAACAACTACTACCGGTGGCTATTCGTGGCATCTTGCCAAAATGTGTTCGACATGCCATAACTAGGTTGTGCTTATTCTTTAATGCTATATGTGTCAAAGTCATTGACCCTCAGAAATTGGATGAGTTGGAAAACGAGGCTGCTATTATCTTGTGTCAATTGGAGATGTATTTTCCTCCCTCATTTTTTGACATCATGGTTCATTTAATTGTTCACCTAGTAAGAGAGATTAGACTTTGTGGCCCTATTTATTTAAGGTGGATGTATCCGGTTGAACGATACATGAAGATTTTGAAAGGTTATGTGAAGAATCAATATCGTCCTGAAGCATCTATTGTTGAAAGGTATGTCACGGAAGAAGCTATTGAGTTTTGTTCAGACTATTTGGCAGAAGCAAAACCTATAGGGCTTCCCAAGTCTCGTCATACAGGGAGGTGTCAAGGTAAGGGTACACGATGTCCAAGGGTCAAGAGTATGGGTAGAGCAGAAGTGTTGCAAGCACATTTGTACATATTGAATAACACCGACGAGGTATTACCTTATTTATCTACTCATAAAAAGATTGTCAAGAGTAAAAACAAAACCTCACTGGGTGACACTTAAAGTAAGTATTTAATACATTAATTTTTATTTTCATTTTATACTAGTTACCGTAAATTATATTCAATTTTGATATTTGATATTCATTTATAGGGACCGAAACAAATTGATACTTATTCTTGTGGCCACTATGTGATGATAAATATGATGACCATTGTCTCCGCAACTATCACTAATAATTGGAAGAAGGTAATATAAATTTTCAACTTTTATAGGGTGATTATGTTAGAAGCTGTTAAGTAAACGTAATCAGTATTTTAGAAGCTGTATAGGGTGATTATGTTAGAAGCTGTTTGGTTATATTAGAAGCTGTTTGGTTGTGTTAGAAGCTGTTTGATTATGTTAGAAGCTGTATAGGGTGATTATGTTAGAAGCTGTTTGGTTAAGTATTGAGATCAGTTATATTAGAAGCTGTATAGGGTAATTTAAATTGTTTTTGTAGATGTTTGATTGTGAGTTTTGCATGATGTTTGATTAGAAGCTGTATAGGGTAAGTATAGAGATCAGTTATATTAGAAGCTGTATATTAGAAGCTGTTTGATTGTTTTTGTAGATGTTTGATCAGTTATCCTACATTTTAATAGCTGTATGTTAGATCAGTTATCCTGCATTTGAATAGCTGTATTATCAAGTTATCCTGCATTTTTGTAGATGTTTGATCAGTTATCCTGCATTTTAATAGTTGTATGTTAGATCAGTTATCCTGCATTTATTATCCAATCTGCTTTATTATCAAGTGATTTAAATCTGTTTAAATCTGTTAGATCAGTTATCCTGCATTTTTGTAGATGTTAGATCAGTTATCCTGCATTTTTGTAGATGTTTGATCAGTTATCTTGCATTTTAATAGCTGTATGTTAGATCAGTTATCCTGCACTTATTATCCAATCTGCTTTATTATCAAGTGATTTAAATCTGCTTTATTATGCAATCTGCTTTATTATCTAATTTAAATTGTTTTTGTAGATGTTTAATTCGAGTTCTCCGTTCACGCATGACGACTTGACACACGTCAGAGAAGTTTGGGCAGAGGTTTTTTATAAAGCTGTATGCAGAGCGTAAACCCACTTCAAAGGAAGAACGAAGAAAACAACTTAAGTGATTTTATGTAGAATGTAAGTGACTGTGAGACTAGAATGTATTTTTTTGTACTTAAACTGATGAATGTAAGTGACTGGCTGTAAATGTATTTTGTACTTAAACTGATGAATCTTGACTGATGAATGTAGAAACTGACCAATTATAGTTGAAATGTTTGTTTTGTTGGCCATATTCCAAGTTACAGATGATGAATGTAAGTGGCTGCATGTAAATGTTTGATTAGAGTGATGAATTTAGTATAACCAGGGTGTAACAAAAATTTAAAAAAAAAACTTTTAAGGTCAGGCGCAATAATGCTTGACCTTAAATCATACATACGAAGTCAAGTAATAATAAAAGCTTGACCTTAAATCAAACATACGAAGTCAAGCAAGTTTAAGCTTGACTTTAAATCATACTTACGAAGTCAGGCAAGAATTAATGCTTGACTTCGTAAGTATGATTTAAAGTCAAGCATTTATTCTTGCTTGACTTTGTAAGTATGATTTAAAGTCAAGCAATAATAAAAGCTTGACCTTAAATCATACATACGAAGTCAGGCAAGAATAAATGCTTGACTTTAAATCATACATACGAAGTCAGGCAAGAATAAATGCTTGACTTTAAATCATACATACGAAGTCAGGCAAGAATAAATGTTTGACTTTAAAACACACTTACGAAGTCAGGCGCAATAAATGTTTGACTTTAAAACATACTTACGAAGTCAAGCTATCGCTTGACTTTAAAACTCCAGACATACAAAGTCGACTTAATAAAAGTCAAGCGCCCGCCTGACTTTAAATCCCCTTTTCGCCTGACTTTAAATCCCTTTTTTGCACTAGTGTTAGTAAAGGGATTGGTAATTAAGTAAAATAAGGGAATTCAGGTAGGATTAGACATAGGGGGAATCGAAGCTTGCAAGTGAAACCGTGACCCTAGACCTCTCTCCATTTATTAAATCTAGTACTTTAATTATTGTTATTTAATTCTTTTTACTTGTTTTCATTACAACTCAATTATTAGTTCGTCTGAACAATAGACAATCTTGATTAGTTTGGTACTTGTTAATTAATCCCTGTGGAGACGATAATCTTTTATACTACTTCTGCGAAAGAGTACACTTGCTTTAAGTGTGTTTTTAATGCAACAGAACCACCCCAATTTCAGATGGGGAAGAAATAATGCGACAGCACCCAATGCTGGAACATCAACAAACCCCTCGGGATTCACATCTAAGAACAACCATAGGAAAAATGCATCAGCACTAGATACCCTTTTTGAGTCATTGGTAAAATCATTCATCAGTGAAGCTAGAACTCAATTTCAATCTCAAGGTGCTGCTATCCAAAATCTGGAAAAACAAATTGGACAGATAGCCTCTGCTGCTTATTAGAGACATTGTGGATCACTGCCTTCCACCACAGAAGCTTCAACTAGGGAATGTGCAAGTTCAAGCTATCTCACTAAGAAGTGGGAAAGTTTGGCAGAACCAGCAGTGATGGTAAGAATGAGTGAGGAAGAAAAAGAAAAAGAAAAAGAAAAAAATGAAAACAAATGTCAAAGCTGCAGCACCTAATGTTGTAGCATCAGAAGCTGCTAATGCACCAGCAACCAAGCTTGTCCCAGAGTACCCACCTCCTCCTTTTCCACAAAGATTGAGAAAGGCACATGAGGACAAGCAGTTCAGTAAATTCCTTGATATGCTGAAGCAGCTACACATCAATGTTCCCCTAGTTGAAGCACTCCAACAGATGCCAAATTACACAAAATTCATGAAGGATGTGCTCACCAAGAGAATAAGGCTAGGAGAATTAAACAGTGGCTATGAAAAAAGAAAGCAGCATGATCATGCAAAGCAAAATTCCCGTGAAATTAAAGGATCCTGACAGTTTCACAATACCTTTCTCAATTGGAAAAACTTACAATGGGCGTGCTTTATGTGATTTAGGAGCAAGTATCAACTTGATGCCTAAATCCATATTCACCCAACTTGGTATTGGAACTGCTGGACCTACAACTGCGACCCTTCAATTAGCAAATAGGTCTATAGCCTATCCTGAAGGGATCATAGAAGATGTTTTAATTAAAGTTGATAAATTTGTATTTCCTGTAGATTTTGTTATCCTTGATTTTGTTGCAGATAAAGAAGTGCCCATCATATTAGGAAGGCCATTCTTAGCTACTGGAAAAACACTCATTGATGTGCAGAAAGGAAAATTAACTATGAGAGTCAATGATCAGGAGGTGAAATTCAATGTCATGGGTGCTCTCAAGTACCTACCCCTCAGAAGACAATGAAGAGTGTTCATTTGTAGTTCCTCTTGATCAGATAGTGTAGAAGCATTTCCACAAACAGCATGACCACTTAGAAGGAGACTTCACTGTCACTGACGCAAAACAAGGAGACTTCACTGTCAAGGAAGTCTGGGCTAGAAAGTATGAATCCTTGGAGCTTGAAAACACAGAGTACAAGAAGAGTGTACCTTCAGTTGAGAAACCTCAATCCTTGAACTCAAGGAATTGCCAAAGCACAAGAAGGCAATTGATTGGCATATGTCATATATAAAAGGTATCAGCCCAACAATATCCATGCACAAAATTGTTTTAGAAGAAAATGCCAAAAATAGCATTGAGGGGAAGAGAAGATTGAATCCAATCAAGAAGCATGTAGTAAAAAAGGAGATACTCAAATGGTTGGATGCTGGCATCATTTACCCGATCTCAGATAGTACGTGGGTGAGCCCTGTACAATGTGTGCCAAAGAAGGGAGGTGTGACAGTAATAGCCAATGACAAAAATGAACTAATACCTACAAGAACTGTAACCGGATGGAGAATTTGCATGGACTACAGAAAGTTCAACAAGGACACCAAGAAAGATCACTTCCCATTACCATTTATTGACCAGATGTTGGACAAATTGGTTGGCAAAATTTTTTTATTGCTTTTCGGATGGTTATTTAGGATACAACCAAGTTGCAATCATGCCTGAAGATCAACAAAAGACACAACCTTCACTTGTCCTTATGGCACCTTTGCATTTAGAAGAATGCCATTTGGACTGTGCAATGCCCCAGCAACATCCCAAAGATGCGTGATGGCTACATTCTCTGATTTTATTGAGAAATCCATGGAAGTTTTCATGGATGATTTCTCAGTATTTGGGGAAACATATCAGGAATGCTTAGCCAACCTAGAAGAGATTCTTCAAAGGTGTGAAGAAACCAATTTGGTGCTCAATTGGGAAAAATGCTACTTTATGGTTCAAGAAGGCATTGTGCTAGGGCATAAAATTTCAAAAAAAAGGTTTGGAAGTGGACAAGGCCAAGATTGATGTGATTGAAAAGCTACCTCCTCTTACCAGCATCAAGGGTGTCAAAAGCTTCCTTGGACATGCAGGCTTCTACAGGAGATTCATTAAGAAATTTTCAAAAATTTCAAAACCACTCTGTCAATTGTTGCAGCATGACATTGCATTCAACTTTGATGACTCCTGTCTGGAAGCATTTCAGAAACTTAAAAAAGCACTAGTAACAGCACCAGTAATAGTCACACCAGATTGGACAAGCCTTTTGAGTTGATGTGTGATGCTAGTAATTATGCTGTAGGAGCTGTCCTAGGGCAAATAATTTGATCTTAAAATTCATGACAAAAAAGGAGTGGAGAACCAAGTGGTTGACCATTTCTCTAGACTTGAAACAGAAAGTCGAGGTACACAAGAAGAAGATATTGAAGAAAGTTTCCTAGATGAAAAACTATTAGCAGTTACTGTGGCAGCAATCAATACCTCAACATCCAATGCCACGACATCCAGTGCCCCAGCATCAGATGATGCACCTTGGTTTGCTGATATAGTAAACTACTTGGCTAGCAAGGTGACACCAACCAATATAACTTACCAGCAAAGGAGAAAATTCTTCCATAAAATCAAATAGTACTTATTCCTTACAAGCAATGCTCAGATCAGATAATGAGAAGGTGTGTCCTAGAGGAAGAACGTCAAGCATTGTTGCAGCACTGTCATGCTGCACCATATGGAGGACACTTTGGAGGCACCAGAACAGCAGCAAAAGTCCTACAAGCAGGATACTATTGGCCAACACTATTCAGGGATGCTTACAATCTAGTAAAGCACTGTGACAGATGCCAAAGGGTGGGGAATATCTCAAACAAACATGAAATGCCCCTCACTAACATTTTGGAGATTTAACTCTTTGATGTTTGGGGAATGGACTTCATGGGACCTTTTCCTCCTTCCTTTGGCAACCTATAGATCCTAGTGGCTGTGGATTATGTTTCAAAATGGGTTAAAGCTGTAGCATTACCCAACAATGATGCCAAATCAGTGAGTAAGTTCCTTCAAAGAAATATCTTCACAAGGTTTGGAACCCCAAGAGCCATAATCAGTGATGAAGGCTCTCACTTTTGCAACAAAGTGATTGAGAACCTTTTTGCTAAATATGGGGTAAATCACAAAATTGCCACTGCCTACCACCCTCAAACTAGTGGTCAGGCAGAACTATCCCACAGAGAAATCAAAAGAATACTAGAGAAATGGTGGGACCTTCTAGAAAATATTGGTCATTGCACTTGGATGATGCATTATGGGCTTATAGGACTGCATACAAATCACCTCTTGGAATGTCCCCATACAAACTAGTATATGGTAAAGCATGCCACTTACCTATGGAGCTGGAGCACAGATCTTACTAGGCAATTAAAAATCTCAACTTTGACCTCCAGAAGGCATGAGAAGCCAAGTTGTTGCAACTAAATGAATTAGAGGAAATCAGGCATTTTGCATATGACAATGCTTAAATTTACAAGGCAAAAACCAAAGCATGGCATGACAAAAACATACAGAGAAGGGAACTAATAGAAGGAGACCTTGTCCTGCTATACAATTCAAGGTTAAAACTGTTCCCTGGGAAACTTAAGTCAAGGTGGTCAGGACCATTTAAACTGATAAAAGTCTACCCTCATGGAGCTGTGGATTTATTTGATGAAACCACCAACTCAACATTCAAAGTTAATGGGCAAAGAGTCAAGGTGTATCATGGAGAACATGTGGTGAGGGACAAGATCACCACTGACCTTCAAAACCTCTGAAATCAAATAGGGTAGTCTGGCTGATGACTCATAAACCAAGCGCTTCTTGGGAGGCAACCCATGATCAATTTTTTTATTATTAACTAACCAATAACTATTTGTTTGTCATTTTGTGTTTTACAGGTTTTAAAAGTTCTGTGGGAATATGGCAGGGCAAGCTGGAGCATTCCAACTTCTCAATGCCCCAGCATTGCAAAGCCACAACTATGCCCCATCATTGTGTTTTAACACTGATGCCCCAACACAACACGCAGCATCATGCTGGAGCATTTCCATCACTTCCCATTTATGTTCAGCGCACACGTTGAATTTTCAAAGGCGGTTACTATTGAAATGTTGAGTTGTTGCCCTAATCTTCCACGTTTCTTCACGCATGGTCCCGACTTAAGCCTATAACGGTCACATCAAGCAATTAGCATTAACCTCTCACATTAACCCGTAATATCCTCACCAAACACAAATCCCCAAATTTTTTCTCTCTAAGTCTCACTTCCTTATCTCAGACATTTGCAAATACCAACCCACAATCATCTTCAACCTCTGATTCTCAGTAGCACAAACACTCAATCAATCATGACCAAGAAGCAAGCTATGCATAAAACTTCAGGAAAGGGAAAGTTTGTTGATGCAGAGGCATTAAAGCGCAGAGACCTGCAAGGAAAGCCTCCAAAGCCCAGGCGCCATTCAGAGGAGAAGCACGGAAATTTTGGGACAGAGATTTTCTGGCTGAGAGAGGATTCAAACTCAACAATGCTTCACCATCTTTCATGTCAACTGTGACCAATCTTCATTGGGAGACATTCATCAGGCACAGGAACTCATTTTTCCTACCAGTGTGTAGGAACAAGCCTTTTGGGAATATGTTCTTCCCCTGTCTGATTACAAGTTTGTGTGTAAATGTTGGAGTAACCACTGATAAATTGGAAGAAAGGAAAACCCCACAGAGTGCCCTCTCAGCTGAATTCAAAGAAAAATCTACAGGTGTTGGAGCATCCACAACTAACTTGATGCCCCAGCGTTTCATGCTGCTGCAACAGGCTATGTGGAGGTTCCATAAAGAACACTTTGAATGGGAGCGGGCCATTTTCAATGAAATAACAAAGGGAAAGAGCCAAATAGAACCACCAGCATTTCCAACTTGGGTTCTAGAGGAAGAGCAAGAAAAAGAAGCTGAAAAAGTGTTGGAGATATTTCCAAAATATTTATTTGGATATATAAAGTTGTGAATTAATGTTTGCACCAAAACTTCAAGTGACTCGGTGGAAGCGCCTATTGCTGTTAAGGCCGTTGGTGTGGGTTCGAATCTCATAGGAGACATTATTTTGGGAAATCATTTTATTTGTTTTACATGAGGAAAAAACAAAACCAACAAATGTGTCCGCTGAGATTCGAACTCGCACCAATGCAGCGAAAAGGCGGAGGCTTAGCCACCAAACCATCACGATTCATGACAAGATTGTGGGAACATCAGTTCTATATAACGGTTGACTGGCGGAAACTCTAATTGGAAGAGTTGTTATCTTTCACTAAAAGACATGATTTTCTCTATAAATAGAGAACTTATGAGGCCAGTAAGACACACGAAAATTAATTTCTCCTAAGTATAAATTTCATCATTTTCTTATTCTAAATCATGTCTTTGCTTCTCTGGTGCACAAGAGTGAGTACTGAGACTTTATTCCGTAAAACATTATTGATCGATACGTTTGGTGTGGGTGTGCAGACCATGTCAAGGAACTCCATTGTATCCTGAAGGGGATTCACCGGTCATCCTATTGGATCCAATCTAGAGTGATTGGTGGGGGCGAATCAAACCTAAAGCTTAGTGTTATACACACCTTGGAGTCTTGTGCAATGATAAATTCATCTTCTCCTTGTTATTTATTTTACATGTTATTCACAATGAATTTTACTAATGATTTTCTATGTTTGATTGTTCTTCTTAGTTGCAACATTATTCCCACCAACAATTTGTTCTCACAACTGAATTGGAAGGGAGGAAAACCCCCACAGAGTGCCCTCTCAGCTGAATTCAAAGAAAAATCTACAGGTGTTGGAGCATCCACAACTAACCTGATGCCCCAGCATTTCATGTTGCTGCATTTCCAATGAAATAACAAAGGGAAAGAGCCAAATAGAACCACTAGCATTTCCAACTTGGGTTCTAAAGGAAGAGAAAGAAAAAGAAGCTGAAAAGGAGGTGAAAGGAAAGAGCAAGATGACAGGGAGAAAGAAGGGAAAGGTAGTGAGGAAAAAGGTTGTGATCATTGAGGAGGAACCAATTCTGAGCTCTGAAGAATTGGTGGAAACTAGTGAAGAGGAAGCGACTGCAAGAGCTGTGAAGGAGATGGAGAAAAATGAGGAAGAGGAGGATTCTGAAATAGAGGAGGAAAATGAAGAAGAAGAGAGTGAGAAGACTGAAAGTATGGAGGAAGCCCCACAAAAGAAATATGCAACCACCAAAACACCAACCAAAACCACCTCACCCACCCATAAAACACCAACCACTAAAAAGAGCCCACCCCACAAGCTAGCAAAACACTTAGCATTAACCCTCATCAACCAACGAACATGACACTGAAGTCACTCAAACCATACCATCAGAAATATCCCCACAACCATCTGAAACACTCAAAGAACCCACCCCAACAAAACAAGCACCATCAAAAACAACAGTGCATCCACAGCAACAACAGAGTACTGTAAGCCATGATGCTGGAGCATTCATTGCTGAAACATCTTCTGAGACAACTGATATTGCTAACCCACCTTTGAAAAGGAAATTGCAGGAAATTCAAGAGGAACCTGAAGAAGAACCTGAAAAAGCAGAGGAGGAAGAGGAAGAAACTGAACAAGAGGAACAACCTGAAAAAGAAGATCCTGAGGAAACCATTCAAAAAGAGAAGCAATGGGAAGGTGATGCTGGCACAGCAGAAGGCAGTTTTGATGCCCCCGCATTAGCACAAGGCGATGCCCCGGCATCCACTGAGGACCCTAATGCCACAGCAACAACTGAACAACCTGAGGCCCCAGCATTAGCCACAAAGCCAGTTCAGCCATAGGCAGATCCAGCCATGGTTGAAGCTTCTAGAAAGCTAGTACTGGATACTTTGGCAGAACTAAGGGAGGAATCCATGATTACTCAACCAGAATCACAAAAGGAGGAAGCTGTCAAAGAACCTGTACAGGAAGAAAAGCAATCTGTGGCTGGAACAACCAATGTTGAGGCTTCAAAAGTTACAACACCCACTGCTGAAACGACCCAAGGACCAAAGAAAAAGAAAATGAAGGTGAAGCATGCACCAGTTAGAGCAAGTAGCAGGCTCAAGAGTGGAGCCCCAAAGCAATAATTTAACTTTGTTTTATCAGTCCTTTAAATAACCTTGTTGGGTGTTGTAACATCTGTCCTTGCATCCAGCAGTTGTTTAGCACTTTTATGGTTATGTTCTGTTTTCTTATGCACACTTTTGGCACACTATTCTCATCTCTACTATGCAGGTGCAGTGAGGACACTGCAAATTCTTAAGTTGGGGGGAGAGGATATGAATATTTTGTGAAACTAACAGTATTTTGTTATGTATGCCCAGTATGTGTGCTTAGTATATGTGTTTATATGTCTTTTTGTTTGTTTTAGAGACTAAGAAATTAGAAGCATGATCGGCTATAGATTCTTTATCTTGCAGAAATTGGAACTGTGGCTTTTAGGTTAGATTAAAAATATGTGTGTGTGTAGAGTAACATTGTTAAACAATGATTAGTCTTATTGTTGCTTCCATACAAACTCTGAACTTAGAAAGAAACTTAGCTAGTTAGAAATAATCTGATGCCAAGACTAGTTGTAGTAAGCTAAGATCTAAGTCAAATTTTTACTAAAAATTTAGATAGCATATGAAACTAAGTTTGGGGGTGCATCGATTATATTAAGGCTAAGGTGTTAAGAATAGGCTAGTGCACTAAAACATTAAGGAAAAAGAAAGAATAATGTTGTAGTTGCTTAAAAAGAAAGAAATCAGAAAAACAAGAGCAATATAGCAAGGTTTTGGTCATTGAGTAGGGAGGCCATTTTGTGGAGACACCATTATGGCTTCAGTCAAAAGATGACCAACCTAGAAAGAAAACCTGAGAAAAAGAAGAAAAAATTAGGAAACAATAAAGTGCATTGTTCGGAAATACCTAGACCAAGCCCTTTGTCATGCTTTGAAGCCCCACAATACTTATGAAGAAGTTGTTAGCCTATTCTACTTTTTGAAAATTCTTTTGACTTGATTGAAGGGAAACTACTCTTTTTAAGGCTAAGGAAAACTTTCAAAACTAGTTAGGAATTAATTTAAGTTCAGCAGTCACACACTCACACAAATGAGCAATAATAATTCAGCAGTCACACTCTCCTCTTTCTCTATTCTTCTCTCCTCTTTCAAAACTAGGATAGGTGTTTGATAAAATGCCTCAATGAATTTTTGCTATGAAAACCAACTGTTTGGGAAAATGCCTGAGCGAACTTTTTGGTTGCTGGATTGTGCTTAAATTGTGTCAATGATCAAGCAACCTGAGGGGTCGATGGACGGGGCAGTACCACCACAGGCATCATCTCCACCTCCACAGCAGCCAGCAGGCCCATCTTACCGGCAGCAGTTTCAGATCGACCCCTCATTCCAGTATGACCTTCTGATGGCCAACTGATGTGGGTCGTCGATGTTACTACAGCAGCAGGGCATGGATATCTCCCACCTTGCATCAGCCCGAGTTCACCATGCTGCCTAGGAGTACATGGCTGAGAACAGAGCTGCTGGCACTGCAGGACCATCATCTTCAGCCCCAGCAGAGGAGGAGCCAGATGCACAGGACCCATTATTGTCAGAGGATGAGTTCATTGAGCGCCACATTTCTTTTCAGTGAGCAGGAGGGCTCACCTTATCATTTACTGCTATTTCAGACATTATTATATTTTTTAGCTTTTATCTTTCTGCATTTTTGACTTTATTTTGCATTCTGGTCTGTACTATATTGCTACAACTTTTACAGTGATTGTGAGGCACCACGACCTTAATCGTTGAACAACATATTCAATGATGATGATTTGTGGTGTTTGGCTTTCTATGTTTTACAGTTTACCTTGTTCACTAGCACGTCAATTTTTATCATCGAGTAGTGTCTGTGGTCGAGACAAAAGTTGAGGAAGATCTAGATCATCTGTGGGCAGGCTTCGAGAGTTTCATCTCTCCCATCCCAGCCGTGAGGTTTGAGCCAAACAATTTATCATCGCTTGTGTGTATATTCCTTGCTTGCATTATTCTGCAGAACTTGAATTTGTGCTTAACTATATTGCATGTGATTTACATACACATTGAGGCAAATTTTTTGGAACCCCTGAGCCTTTCAAGCCACCTAATAAGTACCTACCCTTTGTTAGCCCATTTGAGCCTAATTGTTATTTTATATGTTTTCGGCAAATCAAATGCCTAGTTGTTCTTAACTTGGAGTTAGGTAGACAAAAGTGTGAAAGTGGGAAAAATTCTAAGTTTTGGGTTGCTCATGGAATAACAACAGATCAAGTTTGGGGTGGTATACAAGAGAAAGGAACATAATAAAGAAAAAGAAAAAGAAAATATATATATATATATATATATACATATACAATAAAAAAATTATATATATATATATATATATATATATATATATGTGTGTGTGTGTGTGTGTGTGTGACTTTCCTTCTCTTGTGGAATGCTTATGGGAAACTGGTGAGTAAGTGGGAGTGTTTTAATTTGACAAAAAGAGAAGTAGGCCTAACTCCAAGTTGTAACCTACTTATCTAAATACTGTCCACCCTTACCTAAGCCCTGTTACAACCCTTAAAGTCCTCAAATAGTGTGTGTGCATATCATGTGTATTGACTGTCTAGAACTTGTTCAAGCTTATGAAACGATGGTGCAGGTATTGCGAATTGAGTGAATACCTTAGACACTTCAAAGAGAGAAATTCAGTGAGATGTGTGAAAAGGAGAGGACTTGAGACTGTTTGCCTGCTTATGATCTTGTATCTTACCAATTCAATTGTCTTGCTACTACACTGTGTTGGATGATTATTTTTGACATGCTGAGTGTCTAATGGTTTGTGTGAAATGTGTGACAGCTGAATAAAAAAGTAGCCACAGCCTGAATTGAATGATTGCTTGAGGACAAGCAAAAATCTAAGTTTGGGGTTGTGTTGACTCTCTGTCATATGTATAAAGTTGTGCAATTTTAGAACCAAAACTGCGGGGATTTGATTGTAATTCGGTTGATTGCTGGGGAATTAGCTTGGTTTTAGAATGATATATTAGGATTCATTTTGTAAGCTATTTCTCTCAATCCTGGTGCCAAATGCAAAGGAAGATCTTCAAGTTGTTGTGGCATCAACTATCGAACCAGACAATTGCCTAGTGATGCAACAGGAATTGGAAGAATTGGTTTCTGCCTCTTTTCGTGTCGCGACCAGGAGGCGTCGCGTCGCGACGCAGCTGAAGTATTTTGGAGGAATTGACTCTGAGAGTTTTCGCGCCGCGACAACAATGGCGTGTAGACAATCATTTAGGGTTTTCTTTTACATTAATTATCATAATCATTATCAGAATAACCATTGTGACCTGATTTCGCCAAACGAGGAATGTGATTGTTATAGATCGAAATTAGTGCAAGAAAACGTACATTTGAAAGTAAGAAACATTTTTATGACTAATAACCTTTGTAATGCTTTTACATATTTATTTTTATGATTTTAAATTTTAAAAATTTCGTTTATGACTAATAAGAAGGCTATTTTCGTGGGTTATTGATGTATGAATTAATTACTGATTATTGATTTGCAAGTAACATTAGGGATCAGAATAAGGAGTTACTGAAAAGGAAATTTAATTTCGCCAAATGAGGAATGTGATTATGAATTTTAAGTGGCATGTGATGGGGATAAATGATTTGTATTTCAGGCTTGATATGGATAATAAATGTGAATGAACTGGTTGATCTCAAGCCCGTGATTTTCGGCCCAATAACTCTAATTGTTTTGCAGCTGTTATAACGCGTTTTCCTCCCAATATTTATATTGGTTGCCTGATTTTCGGCCCATTTAACCCATTTAGTCAACATACGCGTTTTCCCTTTTTAATAACACAGGCAGACTTTTAATGCTGACATGGTATTGTTGTGCAAAACGGTGTGCAAGTATACACAGTCTTTAACAAGTAATACAATGATAAGTAGAGATCGTACCCACAAGGATTGAATTAATTTTTGAGAGTTTAAAATGGTAGCAACACTTGTGAGAAATAGAAATTCAAAATAAAATAAAATATGATTGGTGTGTGTGTGAAACAGAAATTAAAGTAAACAAGATAGAAGTAGATTGTAAATCAAAAGAGAGAAATAGTTGGCATGCTCTTCACTAAGTAAATCACTTTTTATAGCCTTATGTTATATATGATGTTGGAGCAATCATTGCTGTGGCAATTGATGCTCATGCAATGGATGCTCTAACAATTGATGCGTGCTTTTCAGCAATTAATGTCAGAGTTTCATTACAAGTCTTATGTCTAAGCTCTAAACAAGTTCACCCCTGTATATTAAGATCCTACAGTATCATCCTATGGACTATGCTATCCCATGTCTATATTTTAGCATGAAATTAACAAAATTTCCTTTTTATTAAAACATTTATCCATATTAGTTATTGAGTTCAAATCATAAACCATGTCTGAAAGAATTATAACGCAAGAACTAAATTGCAAGAACTATAACGCAAGAACTAAATTGCAAGTATCAATATAACGCAACATTTATCCCTACTTATTGTAAGTGATCAACCTCAAAATAAGTTTGAAAGAATTATAACGCAAGAACTAAATTGCAAGTATCAATATAACATAATAATTATTCAAAAATTCATTACAAAGTTAAGGCATCCCAACTAAATATATTTAGTTCATGCTTGATATGACTAAACACATATAAACATAAAGATTCATATTCATATGATTGAAAATACAAAGGAAATGAGATAAGATAGAAATTACACAAATGGAGTTCCTTTTGCATATTCTGCCTAGCAATGCTGGAGCAGTGAAGCAGCAATACAAGATGGTATAAAAGTTGAGAGAGAAGTTGTCACTTTCTTTCTCTCCTTCGAACCAAAATATTATATCTAAGACTACTTCCTAAAATTTGAGATGTTTCCAATGATGAGGAGGAGATGTATTTATAGGTTTCTTGGAGTGGAGTTGTCTTGAGCATCAAGGTTACTTTGAGATGAAGTTAGGTTTTCCTTCTTTAATTTTATCAAAAAAGCTTCCACGTGATCACCCATCATGTAAAAAGATGAGGTCCATTGATGAGAGGACAAGTGTCCCTTAGAAGGGTGACTCTTGTGAGCTATGGAGTCTATGGTAGGCGCCAAACTCTCCCATTTGGGCACTTGACTTACTTTTGACGCTTCATGACGTCATCACCAGGATGCTGGGGCATTCTGTGTTGTGAAGATTGTTGGGCCAATTGATGCTGGCAGCGATGCTGGGGCAATGCCTCTGCTTCTATTGCTGGTGCATCTATTGCTGGGGCAATGATTGCTGGAGCAATTAAACAAACACAAAAAATACCACAAATCATATAAAATAGTAATGAAGTGTGCCTAAACCTTTATTAACTCTAAAAGTTGTATTTCTTTTGTATTTCTTTATTTAACAACACATTATTACTGAGATTCTCACAATTATTTAGATTTGAAAGAGTAAATGACTCTATATAAAATAGAGTTATCACACCTCCAAACTTAAATCATTGCTTGTCCTCAAGTAATGACACTTGAACAAAATAAAATTTAGAAACAAATGGTTTTCATTTTTCAGAAGAACAGATTTGCTAGACTTTTCAAAAATATGTTTATGACAAGTGCACTTCTAAAACTTCATGTTGGATTTTCATAGAAATTCATAGTCATATGTTCTTTTCAGCGTTCAAAGTTATTGCTACCCATTTATGTGAGTGTGTGCTGCAGTGAATTTTAGATTGGTTCCTAACTAGTTTCAAAAAGTTCACTTAGCATTTGATAGAAAAAAGTTTGCGTTTGATCAAGCTAAGAGATTTTTCAAAAGATAGAATAGGCTAACAATTTCCTCAAAGTAATTGGGGGGCTTCAAAGCACAACAAAGGGTCTTGGATTAAGTATTTCAAATTCAGGGTCAGTGCCAATTTTTGGTGGCCTTTTGGATGCTGGAGCAATCATTGATGTGGCAATTAATGTTCCGGCTTTTGAGAACTACTTTGGAGAATTTTCAAGTTATATTGCCCTCATTACTGACCCCCTTTTTGTATTTCTCTTTTTCTTTTTCTTTTTGCATTTTTGGAACGGGTACAACTTTTGTTTCAGGCAAGAATAACTTCTTATGATTGTGTTTTTTTATAGTAGTTCTCAAGCCTATTGCACCGTCTTTCCTATCCTTATCATACTTAGCCTTAGAATCACCGATGCACCCCCAAACTTAATTATTTATGCTATTCTACATTTTTAGTAAAAATTTAGCAATTGATCTTGGGTCACTATTGCTATCCTTTGCATTCAGTTAATTTTCTAGCTAGCTAAGTTCCTTTCTAAGTTCAGTTGTTACGTGTAAAAGCAGTAATAACCTTGATCATTTGTTAAAAACTTAGGCTATTTTTGCAAACAAAGTTCTGGTTTTTCAAAATTAAGTTCAAAAAGGAATTTTTTTTCTTTCTTTGCAAAAATTTGTTTGGCTGATCATGCTTCTAAAATTTGTAAACCAATAACAAAAACAAACTATAACAAATAACTACAAACTAATATACATGCATCATATTTATAACATAGCAAGTATTAAGGTTCACAAAATGTTTAGTCATCCCTCCAACTTAAGCTTCAGCAATGTTCTCATTGCTTAAATTAAGGGGGAACCAAATAAAACACCTGCATATGTTATGATCACAAAACATATAAGTTAGTTTATACAACTGACATATAACAACTTTTAAAGAAAAGTGTTACTGCTTAGGAGTTCCACTCCTCAGTCTGCTGCTTGCCCTTATTTGAGAAAGCTTGATCCTCTTCTGCTCTTTCTTCTGAGCTGTCTCAGGGTTGGATGCTTCTGCAACAATTGCAGGGGCATCACCAGCTTTTGGGTCCTCAGCAACAGTTGTGGTGGTGACAGCAGGGACACTGACAGCAGCTTCTTTGTGCTTGATTTTAGCTAATTCCTCTTCCTCTCTGATGGCAGCCAATGTCTGCATCACTAACCTTTTCGAAACTTCTGCTTGAACAGAGTCCACTGTTGTTGCTGTCTTGGATGCTCAAGCATCAGGTACTGGTTGCATAGTAGGGGCATCAGATGTTGTTTCCCTTGCTGGAGCAACATCTGCCTTTTCCATTGCTGGAGCAACATCTGCCTTTTCCATTGCTGGAGCAACAGCTTCAGTTTCCTTCTGCTGAGGTGCCTGTTCAGGTTGCTCTTTTTCATTCTGTTCTTCTAATTCTTCTTCTTCATCACCAATTTCTTCTTCCTCTTCAGATTCCTGAATGTTCTTCAATTTTCTTTTTGTACCTGCATGTTCAATATTAGAAACAGATGTTGCAGCTTCAGATGCTGCAGCAATAACATGGCCTTCAGATGGGGACTTTGTTGCAGGCTTTTCTGGCTCAGCTATTTGTTTGACTAGTGAGAGGGTGGGTTCTTTTTCTGGTTTTTTGGCTGGAGGAATAGTTTGTTGTGTGGGTAGTTGAGTTGTTGACGATTGTTGATTTGTGGTTTGTGGAGTGTATGGTGGTTGGGTGGGTGTTTTGGCTTGTGTTGGGGAGGTTTGAGGTGAGGTGATGTTTAGGTTTGGTGAGGGTGTTTGCTGTGAGGGTTCTAATTTTTTTGTTGGTTTTGGTGAGGTTGTATATTTCTTTCTTGGGGCCTCTTCCATGACAACATCTTCAGCAGCTTCACTTCCTGCACTGTCCTCATCAGTTTCGGTTTCCTCTTCATCCACATCTTTCTCTATCTCCTTCACAGCCTTTGTAGCTTCCTCCTCCTCACTAATTTCTTCTAAATCCTCAGAACTTAGGATTGGTTCTTCTTCTACCACTGCCCTCTTCTTTCCTTTTCCCTTCTTTTGCTGCTGTTTCTTGACAGCTTTTCCTTTCTTATCCTCCTCACTTTCTTCTACCTCAACTTCCTCTTCATTTTCTTTCTCTTCTTCAAGTACCCAGTCTGGAAATATTGGTGGGAGCATGTTGCAGTATCCTTTGGTTAATTTGTTGAACATGATGGTTTCCCACTCAAGGTGTTTTTTATAAATTTCCACACAGCTCATTGCTGGATCAATGATTGCTCAGGCAATGAGGTGCTTGTCTTTTCCTTAGGCAACTTGCTTCTATCCTTGACGTTAGCAGAGAATGCATTCTGTGGGAATTTTCTCAGTTCATCTTTGTCAATGATCACCTCAGCATTGATGCAAAGACTTGTGATTAAGCTATGGAAGAATAGATATCCAGCTTTTTTAGTTTTGCATGCCATAATTTCCTCAGCAATCACTCTCTCCACATCTATATTAGATTCTCTCATGGTTGAATCAAGAGCAATCATCCTTTCCTTCTTTATTGAAGATGTGTGTGATGTGCAACAAACAGGTGCCAGTTTCCAACTTCACTCCTAAGGTGTCTACTCTTCATTGTGTACTCCATTGCTGTGCAACTCTCCCAGACAACATCATTAACAGCAATTCTAGATTTGACTTTGTTCATTTCTTTCTTTCCATAGTTTAGCTTTTTGTTTTCAAATTCAGTCCCATGGCAACCCAACAAGTATTCCTCATTTATTACCCTAGGTTCAAAATGAACTCTTTTACCTCTATATATGGAAAAATAAAGGGGCTTACCTCCTCTTTGCTCAGTAATGCCAGTGTAGAATTTACGAACAATTTGCTCACTGTAACATCCGCAAAATAATTAGTAGAATTATTTTGGTGTTAACCTAATTAAACTAATTTAGCACTTGACGGGTAAAATTATTGAGTGCTAAAATTAATTATTGGTTGTCATCGGATCGTTAACCGGATAATACGGGTCAAGGAAGTTTTGGATTTGAAATAAGAGATTTAGATCAATATGGTAATTGGACCACGTTACCACTTATATATTAATAAATATATATATATATGTATGCGTATATGTGAGTGAGAAGAAAAAGAATTAAAAAGAAAGAAAAGAGAGAAGGAAGCGTGAGATACAGAGAAGAAAGAAGAGAGAAAAGAGAAAGAAGAAGAAAGGGGCATGGAGGAAGAAGAGGAAAAAGGGAGGACTTCGGCTCATCAAAACGACTTCCTTCCAACACGAAAAACGCTCAGCGTTACTTCCTCTTCGATTTGGTACCAAGATCTTCATCATCAACTCACTCTCTCTCACTTTGCCATTTTCGAATTTGAGAGGAAAAATTGGAGTTTTGAAGGTTGTGGCTCAAAGGAAAGCTTTGGATGGTGTTTGGGAGCGAGCTCAAGGTGGATTGCGCAAATATTGAAGTCCGATTTGGAGTTTGTGAAGAATCAAGGGGTTAGGGAGCAAATTGGGGTTTTTGTGAATAGTGGTTTTGGAGGTTAGGGAAGATGAATAGTGTTTGGGAAAGATTTCGAAGAATTCGGTATTTCGGTCGAAAAGGCGTCTCGGTTGAACGGAAAGTTTTGGAAGCGGATTTGAGCGTCGTCGGAACGGAAAGTTTATGCGGGGAATGTTCGTGTGGTTACTCGGTGATTTCGGCTCGATCGTGGATCACGCGTCAAGGGTGAGTTCTACTCACGTTTAGGATTTTTGTTTTTCGAATTAATTGACTGATCGTTTTATCGCTTTCGCTGGTCTGGAATATTACTTGATATTGTTTGTTTCGGGTTAGGAATCGATCGGAGCGAGTCGCGAGTTGTGTCGTGTTGAAACGGAATTTTTGGGTGATTTGGTTTCGAAAGATTTTTGAGTCGAAAACCGTTATTTCGAAATAAATCGTATTTTGATGAAATTCGTTTAGATTGAGTTTTTGATTGATTTGATTGATTGTGTGACATTGATTGAATCTGTTTTTATGGTTGTTTGAACTGTTTTTAATCGGAACAAGAATCGGAGTTGAGCGGAATAGCGAATTTCGCAAGAGAACGGAAAAACTGCACTTTTCTGCAGAGGGTCGCGTCGCGACCCGTCCCCTTCGCGTCGCGACCTGGCCCAGTTTTGTCACGCAAAAAGTTTCTGTCGTTTTTCGCGTCGCGACGGTAGCAGTTCGCGTCGCGACGGTTTACAGAATTTTCAACAACTAAACACTGTTTTTGTTTTCGCGATATCTTTTGATCCGGGAACCCGATTGAGGTGTTCTAAGATGCGTTGGAAAGCTTATTCAGAGGCCTGACTGAATATTCTAGTTTTAAGGCAAAATAAACTGTTTTCAAAGTTGTAAATTGTGTCGAAAAGAGGTAAATTAGAGTGCGAGTGTGAACTTGGTTTTATAAAAGCGTGGGTTAAGTGTTCAACTGGTTATTTGAGGTGATGGACCCTGAGTTCATATGATTGTAGATATATATATATATATATATATATATATATTATATCGAGTTTGGGTGACGACCCATGATGTTAACATACTAGGCGGGGCAGTCATGATCCCTTACCCTAGGCTCCGTACCATTAGGAAAAATGCTATTGGTAAGGGGGTTCACCGGGAGTTAGCGGTCACGCAGTCGGTGTTATGTTGAATTGTTTGCTGTGCGTTCACCGGGAGTTAGCAGTCATGCAGTCGGTGTCGTACAAAGTTATAGCACGTTCACTGGGAGTTAGCGGTCACGCAGTCGGTGTTATGCTAAATTGTTTGTTGTGCGGTTCACCGGGAGTTAGCAGTCATGCAGTCGGTGCCGTACTGAGTTATAGCAGATTCCCCGGGAGTTAGCGGTCACGCAGTCGGTGGAATGCTATGTGTAAAATAATGCGGTTCACTGGGAGTTAGCGGTCACGCAGTCGGTGCCGTGTTGAGTTAAAAAATGTTTTTAAATTTAGCCGAGAGAGCTAGTAGGGGTCACGGTAGAACTCACTGAGATTGTATCTCACTGTTTAAATGTTGTTGTTTTACAGAGACACAGGGGCAGCGGAAATCCAAGAGGCACGAGTAGGTTGGGCTCGGACTGGTTGCTGATAGCCTAGCTTTATGTTTAAGCTTATTTCCCTTTTGTTGTCTGTATACTAAAACATTATGTATTTAGTGTATATCTTTCTTCCGCTTTCTTGTATGATACTGAATACTATAATTGCTGATGGTATATGGTCTGAGAACCATATTGTCTTGTTGTATATAAGACTGTTTGGGTTATATTCAGCGAAAAATTTATAGTGATATTCAGTGTCTAAGCAGGAAAAATATCTCTGATGTGTTACTATGTGCACTTGGGTATTTTCACTAGATAGAAATACCGGGGTGTTACAGTTGGTATTAGAGCAGTTCGACCTAGTCGGACTTAGCTTAGGGTTGAGTCGATTCCTTGTTAGTCCTTGTGGTAATTATACTTGTGATGCTAAGAGACATTGAGCCTGATCAACTCAATACTTAGTGCATCATAAGCGGAATTATACCAGGATGATCAAGACGTAGTCCTCGACCAAGACCGGAATATCCAACCGGTGCATCCTCAGAAAATGTGGCATGACGGTGGAAGAATACACCGCTAAGTTTGAGAAGTTGTCTCAGTTTTACCAAGTGGTAAAGTAAGCTTCGGATGACGAATGGAGAATGCAGAAGTATAAGAGGGGCCGTAGTGCTTTTATGACTTAGGGTCTCAGTTCTTATACTATTACCAATTTTGTTGCCTTAGTGCAGTCAGCCTATGTCGCCGAGGATGACCTCATAGGAATTGGGGAAAATGTTAGGGTTTCAAGGTTTTGATGATGGGGGCGTGATTTCCAAAGTTTGAGAATGAGAGAGTTTTGAAATTGTGGCAACGGTAATGTTTGGGTGTAAATGAGGCGGTTTTAATTATGGATAGTGGAGGATTAGGTGAGGTGATTGGATTTTGATGTAACTCAAAATTCACTTGTTACATGCAGAGTGACACGTGGGTAATGAGGTGTTGTTTTTCAAGTAAAAGCTGTGTTTTCTTCCTGTATGCCTTGGAAACGAAAAAAGTTTCTATTTAAAATTGCTCTTTCATTGTTGGGGCAATGAACCTTCCTTATTGCTGAAGCAGTGATTGCTCCTTCATTGCCGGAGTAATGGATCTCTTATCATTGCTGGGGCAATGGATGCACCAGCAATGCTTCTACCTTGTACCTGAAAAATTTAACAAAACATACTAAAATAAACAAATTAGTTAGTAAATCAAAAATTCATGGGTTGCCTCCCAGAAAGCGCTTGAATTAAGAGTCTTTTAGCCTGACTATCTCCTCAACTTCAGAGATTTTTGAAATGAGTGGGGACCTTGTCTCTCACCACATGTTCATCATAGTACATTTTTACTCTTTGTCCATTAACCTTGAAGGTGGTGTTGGATGCTTCATCAAATAAATCCACAGAACCATGAGGGTAGACTTTCAACAGTTTGAATGGTCCTGACCACCTTGATTTGAGCTTTCCAGGGAATAATTTCAACCTAGAGTTATAGAGTAGTACCAGCCTTCCTTCAATTAATTCCCTTTTTTGGATTCTCTGGTCATGCCATGCTTTTGTCTTGGCCTTGTAAATTTCAGCATTTCATAAGCAAAATGCCTAATTTCTTCAAGTTCATTAAGTTGTAAAAGCCTGGATGCACCTGCTTGATCAAGGTTGAAATTGAGCTTCTTAATTGCCCAATATGATTTATGCTCCAATTCCACAGGTAGGTGACATACTTTTCCATACACTAGCCTATAGGGTGACATTCCCAGTGGTGTCTTGAAAGCTGTTTTGTACGCCCAGAAGGCATCATCCAAGTGTATTGACCAATCTTTTCTTGTAGGTCCAATCATCGTTTCAAGTATTCTTTTGACCTCCCTATTGGATAATTCTACCTGCCCACTTGTTTGAGGGTGGTAGACAGTAGCAATTTTGTGTTTTACCTCATATTTGGCTAGAAGATTTTCAATAAGCTTGTTGCAGAAATGTGAACCTTTATCACTGATAATTTCCCTTGGAGTACCAAATCTAGTGAAGATGTTTCTTTGTAAAAATTTACTCACAGATTTGGCATCATTGTTTGGCAATGCTACAGCTTCTACCAATTTAGAAACATAGTCCACAGCTACCAAGATGTATAGATTTCCAAAGGATTGAGGAAATGGTCCCATGAAGTCCATTCCCCAAACATCAAAGAGTTCAATCTCTAAGATATTGGTTAGTGGCATTTTATGTTTATTTGAAATGTTTCCAGCCCTTTGACACCTATCACAGTTCTTCACCATTTGATATGCATATTTGAATAATGTTGGCCAATAGTAGCCTGACTGAAGCACCTTGGCTACTGTTTCTGGTGCTGCCAAAATGTCCACCATAGGGGGCAACATGACAATGTTGCAGCACTAATTGTTGTTCTTCTTCTGCAAAGCATCTTCTCAGTATTTGGTCTGGACATTTCTTGTAAAGAAAAGGATCATCCCAATAGTATTGTTTAACTATGTGAAAAAATCTTCTCATTTGTTGATAAGTCATGTTGACGGTATAACTTTGCTTGCCAGGAAATTTACTATGTCAGCAAACCATGGTGCAGCAGCATCAATTGCTCCAGCAATGGTTATTGTTGTTGCAGAAATTGCTATTAATTTCTCATCTGGAAAGCTTTCTTTTATCTCTCCTTCTTTTGTACCTGCTTTATCTCCTTCAAGTCTAGACAAATGATCAGCTACTTGGTTCTCCACCCCCTTTTTATCACGAATTTCAAGATCACATTCTTGGAGGAGGAGAACCCATCTTATTAGTCTTGGTTTTGCATCTTTTTTTGAAATTAAATACTTAATGGCTGAGTGATCTATATAAACAATCACTTTTGTGCCTACCAAGTATGATCTAAACTTATCAAATGCAAAAACCACTGCTAATAATTCTTTCTCAGTCACAGTATAATTCATTTGAGCTTCAATAAGTGTTTTGCTAGCATAATATATAGAATGAAAAATTTTGTCATACCTTTGTCCCAGGACAGCTCCCACAGCAAAATCACTAGCATCACACATTAACTCAAATGGTCTGCTCCAATCTGGTGTGACTATCACTGGTGCTGTCACCAATGCTTTCTTTAGTTTTTGAAATGCTTCTAAGCAAGATTCATCAAAGTTGAAATGCACATCATGTTGCAATAGTTGACATAATGGTTTTGAAATTTTGGAGAAGACCTTGATAAATCTCCTATAGAGGTCTGTTGAACCAAGGGTAAACACTCCTTTATTTTGTATGATAACAAATTACATCATATCTACTAATGTTTCAAGTTGAGCAAAGTGCAGGACTTAAATTAAAGAGAAGAAGACACAAAAGAAGAGAAGCTTGAAGAAGAAGCAACATATGAAGTTCAAAACCCTACTTTGTGTCTAAGCCTTATTTAGGACACTTTGTAAAGGTCCTATCACCTAAAGTGTGTGGCACTTTAGCTATTGAGAGAGATGACTTTTCAAAACATGCATGATGCATAAAAATAGTTTTGAAAATGTTTTATAAAATTGCATGCATGCATATGGTGGAAACCTAAACCCTAAAAATAATTTTGTGGAAAGCTTGGAACCAATTCCTACCTTTTTTTTGAATAGCATAATCGATTACCATCCTATTCCCATTACATGCATAATCGATTATTGTCCTGATTGAAAGCAAATAATCGATTACTTGCTCAAATTTACCACATGTAATAATCGATTATGATACATTCCTCACCTTCCATTTTTAGAACCATAATCGATTATTGACTCAAATGAACTCCATACCATAATCGATTATTGTCCTGATTGAAAGCAAATAATCGATTACTTGCTCAACATTACTACAAAGGATAATCGATTATGATGCATTCCTTACCTTCCATATTGAGACATAATCGATTATCACCAATATGCACTACATGAGACAATCGATTATCTCAAGCCATTAATTGTTTTTCAAAAATCAAACCTCTCATATCACTATAAATAGGAGTCTGATTTCATTTCTCAAACACACCTCTTCTCACAATTCTCTCTACTCTTCTGATACGAAATCTAGATCTATAATATTGTGCTTCATTGTTTGTATCTTGCTAAAAGCTTTTGATTTCGAAATTATAATATTCTTTCTAAAAGCTTTTATGTTTTTACTAATCTAGATCTAAGATATTGTGCTTCATAGTTTTATTTTGTTAAAAGCTTTTGATTTCGAAATTGTCATATCATTTCCAAAAGCTTTTATGTTTTTATAAATCTAGATCTAAGATCTTGAGCTTCATTGTTTTGATCTTGTTAAAAGTCTTTTGTTTTCGAAAATCATAGATCTTTTCTAAAAGGCTTTTATACTTTTGCAATGCTAGCTTCCATTGTCATATCTTCTTTAAGCCTTTTGCAAAAACAAGATTTCATATTCCATATCATTTTTAGAGCATCTAAAATCCTAAGATCACTCATCTCTCTCAGTTTCTAAACTGACATATTACTAGAAGTGATTGGATCATAGATCTCAACTCTGTACACGTTATATCTTTTAAGTGGTTTTCTTGAAATCCTGAGAAGCTTTACTTGGGTCTCTCAATCGGGTGATTGAGTTGGTTTTGAAATCCTTAGCGGGTGCTTGGGTTCTCAGTTCAGGGGAATTGAGATTCACTAGTGTTGAAGTCGACTGTTTGTATTAAACTCTCTTCAATATAGTGGTTGCTAAGTCCAAGGGTTGAAAAGCCTAAGGCCGAGGACGTAGGGGTTTTATCCCGAACCTCGCTAAATATCTGTGTCCCTCTATCCCTTCTCTCTTTATATTTTTATAACTGTTTATTATTAATATTATTGTGCTTATTGATATTATCACTATCATTATTACTGTTTATTGTTAATATTACTGTGCTTATATTATTCAATACTATTACTACTCTGTCATATCAATAAACATATTAATTGTGATATTATCAATACTCATCAATCATCTTCTACTCATCTTCTCTAAGATATACTATATCTCATATATCATCTTTATCTCACTAATAGATCTAATAAATTCAATATCCTGATTATCTATTATAATATCTTTATTGGCATTATTGAATACAATTTAAACAACTCTTGCTTGTTTTCATATCCAAAAGTTCAAATCACATTTTCCGCATCCGATTTGAAAAAGAATATAATCATCTTTTGCGAAAAGAATCCATATTTACTCATAACCTTATTCACCCCCCCTCTAAGGTTATATAATAAGTCTAACAAGGTCTGCATGACCTAAGAAGCTTCTGATACCTTTGACAGTTGTTGGAGGAGGTAATTTGTCTATCACCTCAATCTTTGCCTTGTCTACTTCCAGCCCTTTCTTTGAAATTCTATGACCTAGCACAATGCATTCTTGGACCATAAAGTGGCATTTCTCCCAATTTAGGACCAAATTGGTTTCTTCACACCTGTTGAGTATTTCTTCTAAGTTTGCCAAACAGAGTTGAAATGTCTCACAAAATACTGAGAAATCATCCATGAAAACTTCCATGGATTGTTCTATGAATTCAGAGAATATTCCTTTGGAATGTTGCTGGAGCATTACATAGTCCACAGGGCATCCTTCTAAATACAGATGTGCCATAGGGACATGTAAAAGTTGTTTTTTGTTGGTCTTCAGGAACTATAGCAATTTTGTTATAGCTTGAATATCCATCCAAAAAGCAATAAAATTCCTTACCAGCTAATCTGTCCAGCATTTGATCAATGAAAGACAATGGAAAATGGTCCTTCTTTGTAGCCTTGTTGAGTCTTCTGTAGTCCATACAAATTCTCCATCCCGTGACAGTTCTGGTTGGTATCAATTCATTCTTTTCATTGGCTATTACTGTCACTCCACCCTTCTTTGGTACACATTGCACAGGACTCACCCATGCACTATCAAAAATAGGGTAGATTATGCCAGCATTTAGCCATTTGATTATCTCCTTCTTCACCACCTCTTTCATGATTGAATTCAGTCTTCTCTACCCCTCAATGCTATTTTTGGAGTTTTTATCTAAAACAAGTCTATGCATGCAGATAGAAGGACTGATTCCCTTTATGTCAGACATTTGCCAGCCTATTGCCTTCTTATGCTTCTTTAGGGTATTAATAAGATCATGCTCCTGCTTTTGAGATAAGTCAGAAGCAATGATCACTGGAAGTGTATTATTTTCCCCTAAGAAAGCATATTTTAGATGTTGAGGCAATTATTTAAGCTCAGGTTGAGGAAGTTTATCAATTGAAGGAATATTCTTTTTGAGATTTGGGTCTTCAAGCTCTAGAGATTCATATTTTCTTGTCCATACCTCTTTTACATCCAATTCTTCTTGCACAGCTCTTCTTCCACAATTTCTTCTTCTTCTGTCATTGCTCCAGCAATGGATGCTAAAGCATTGGTCAAGTGGTCATGCTCTTTGTGGAATTGTTGTTGTACTGCTTGATCCAGAGAGACAATTAGAGAGCATTCTTCAACATCTTCATTTGGGTATTTGAGAGCATTCATAATGTTGAATTTGATCTCTTGATCATTGACTCTCATGGTCAATTCACCTTTCTACACATCAATGAGTGTTTTGCCAGTAGCCAAAAATGGTCTTCCAAAAATGATTGGTACATCATTATCAGAATCAAAATCAAGGATAACAAAATCTGTAGGTAACACAAATTTGTCAATTTTTATCAAAACATCCTCTATGATTCCTTCAGGATAGGCTATTGACCTATCTGCTAATTGAAGGGTCACAGTGGTAGGTTTGGCAGTTCCAATACCAAGTTGTGTGAATATGGATTTAGGCATTAAGTTGATACTTGCACCTAAGTCACATAGTGCACGATTAGTATAAAATTTTCCAATTGAAAATTGTATAGTGAAACTGTCAAGATCTTTTAACTTCCTTGGAATTTTGTTCTGCATGATCATGCTGCATTCTTTTGACATAGCTACTGTCTCAAATTCTCCCAATCTTCTTCTCTTTGTGAGCACATCATTCATGAATTTGGCATAATTGGACATTTGTTGGAGTGCTTCAACAAGGGGTACATTGATGTGTAGTTGCTTAAGTACCTCAATAAATTTGCCAAATTGTTTTTCTTCATGTGCCTTCTTCAATCTTTGTGGATAAGGTGGAGGTGGGTGTTCTGGAACTAACCTTGGTGGTGGTACATAAGCAGCTTCTGATGCTCTAGCTTTGGATGCTCCTGCATCTGTTGCTCCTGCATTTGTTGCTACAACATTAGTTGTATTTGGTTCTTTTTTTTTCATTTTTTTCTCTTTCTTCCTTCTCTACACCTTCAGCTTCATATGGTTCTGAGAGATCTTTTCCACTTCTCAAAGAAACACTTTGTGCATATGTCGCAGAATCATGGCTGGTGGAAGTAGGAGAAGCGTCCCCGTCGATCCTCAATCTGAATGGATGCAGAACGTGATCGTGAATCAACAACAGATGATGCAGGACATGATGTGGATGCATCACGAACTGATGAGTCAGCAGCAGCGAGCGTATGTTGCAGAAACAAATCTCAACGGATCGAATGAGGAAAGGAAAGTGGATAGGAAAGGGAAAAAGAAGGCATTGGAATTGCCAACCCCAAGTGATGAACCGAGGAATACCTCCATCAAAGGAAAGCAAGTTGTGGTAGCTGAAGTTCCGAGGTCCGTTAAGTGTTCGGCGTGTGGAAGGCCCCACAGCCGAAGGTGTCGTCTAGGATCAACCGCGTGTTTTTATTGCAAGGGAGAAGGGCATTATGCTAACAAGTGCCCAGTAAAGAAGAGGAAAGCGACCGAATGGTCCACTCCGGAGGAAGAACCAAGAGGTGTCTCCAGCAAGGGTAAGCGAGTGCAGGCGTCGGAATTTTTAAAGCCCGCCAACTGTGGCAAATGCGGGAGGCCCCATGGAGGAGAATGTCGTCTGGGAACGACAGTGTGCTATTATTTCCAAGGCAAAGGGCATTATGCTTACGAATGCCCAGTGAAGAAGAGGAACCGAGAATGGAATGCTAACTCTGCAAGCGGGAATAGTCTTTGTGTTGGACGCTCAGAAAGGCAAGGTCGTTGATGATTCGGCGAAAGGTATATTGTGTGCTAAATTTTTTGATTGGTCCAATTTTGAGGACAAAATTTTTAAAAATTGGGGTGATTGTAATATCCCCAATTTTCACTATTTAAATAATTTGGCGTGAATTATTATTTTGTGAATTTTGTCTTGATTGAAAATAAAATGAATTGGATTGGTGTTTAATTAATTGATAAGTAGGTAAAATGGTGTCCTTACTTGAATTAATCGCATCACATAGAGTTAATTAGAACTGAAGGAGTCAAATGGAATAGGATTAGTAAGTGAGGGGTATAGTGGTATTTTTACCTAGCCTATATAATAACCCATTCAGCTGGAACAAAACAGAACCACACTTCATCTTTCATTTTTCTGAAAAAGAGAAGTTGAGAGGGGAGAGGGCATGAGGGAGTGAGGATGGAAAGAGGAGAGAGTTTCTCAAAAGATTCATGCATGTTCAATCCATTGCCATCATCTTGATCAGTTCATCTCCCTCTACCTATTGATAGTAAAGTCGAAATCATCTCCCTCCTCTACCCCAAGTTACCATTGTTGACCAACAAAGCTTAACTTAGCTAAATCTGGACCCAACCTCTTGCATGTTTAATTAGGAACTGCTAGGAGTGTTGCATGGGGAGTCAAGGTAGAATATCAGTAGCTCATAGTGTTGTATTCGAGTTTTAGTTGCTGTCCAAGCATTCCGTGTAGCTGAATCAGTCCGGGGAGCGAATTCGAGGACCGTTCGTAGAGTTCTCGGTGATTGCCTTGCTAATTCTGAGTGTGTTATTGTCATCATCAAGAAAAGGTGAGTTCTATACTCACTAGGAATTTATGTCCAAAAGTTTTGTGTTCTGAGTTTCGGTATCGCGTTTTACGAAAATTCATGCCAATCCGCTTTGTGAAAAAAATACGTTTTAAATACCGAGTTATGTTGTTGTTTGATTGAGATTGTGTTTGATATTTATGGTTGTTATGATGAGTGATATATGGAGTGTTTGACTGGATGATATTCTGTTATTAAAGGTTGATAAGTTAGGTATCGATCGGGAAAAGATTTGGACACGAAACAGAGTCAAAAACAGCACGAAATGGCCATTTTACAGGACTGTGCATCAGGCACGAATCGTGTTCCCTGGCACACGGATCGTGCGGATCCTTCTGATGCTTTCTGTAAAATTTCCATTTCGCGCACGGATCGTGCGCCATTAAGCACGGGTCGTGCGTATCTGTCTGATCCAGATTTTAAAAGGTGTCCAAACGCTTCCTAATTGATTCCAAACCTATCCTAATCACTTCCCAATGTTATACGATGATAATATAACCGTAATTCATGGAAACTACTTGTGTTTGGATCATTGTTATGTTCACGCTATTTTTAAGAACGACCCTTGTGGTCCATGGTTTTATGAACGGCCCAATGCGGGTACATGGAATGTGTTATGGATTTGATTGTCATGCTATGATTGTGATTGAGATAAGCTTATGTCATGGATATTGCTTAATGTGATTGATGTATTGTGCTGGACTGGCTGGATTATTATCAGGATAAGTTAGAAGAATAAACCTTAGTAAGCCGTGTGAGATCACCTAATAATAAGATCATGTTAGTACAAGACTAAGTTAAGTACAAGTTCACTGTTAAGCATAAGCTCATGGTTTGATTAAGTTCATTGTTCACTGATCACGGTTCACGGTTTACTGCTCATTGGTTATTGTTCATCGTTCACTGTTCACTGCTCATTGTTCAAGGTATATATTATATACATCATTGCTGGGGTGACGACCCTGTTCATGGATTAGCGTACTAGTGGGAGAGGAAGTGATGAGCCTTATCCCCTAGGCCCACTGCATTGTTTGTCCCTAAGGTAGTAGAAATGGCCGGGGACTGGGTTTGCCGGAATCTTTCAAAATAAGACCCGGTGATATGCTAAGAATCATTGTCATTGTGTGTGCCTTGTGTGTCGCTTAGAAGGGCCACGAGTACACGTTGTATGTTCCCCGTAGTCGACTTAAGGGCTACGATTTATGAAATCAAGCATAATTGAACCGAGAGAGTTAGTATGGGGTCTCGATAGAACTCACTGAGACACGTTGTCTCACCCAATCCATGTTGTTGTTTTTCAGTGATACAGGCAGAAGTTGGATGTGCAGGAGCAATGGTCGTGGAACCGCTTCGTGGAGACGTTGTCGTCTATTTTGTTATGTTTATGTATTTTGGTTTCTCTCTTTGTCATAGATATTCGATTGCACGACTTGTACTTGTATTAAGTTGTAAATCGCTTCCGCAGACTTTCTGATTTTGTATTGAACACTAGTTCGAGTTATGTGAGAACCGACTTCATGTATTTCATGTTCTGTTATGCTTACACGTTTGATGATTTTCATCGAATTTTAGAATGTGTTCAATATTTTAAAAAGGAAAGTCACTCTGATGTATGCCAGTAGTGCGCTTCGGTAATTTCTACAAGATAGAAATTATCGGGGTGTTACAGGTTCTGTCATTGCTCCAGCAATGGATGCTAGGGCATTGGTAGAATTTAGATTTTTGATCATGTTGGTGAGAGATGCCACTTGAGCTGATAGAGTTGATATTTCATTGAGTTCATGAACCCCAGCTGTCTTCTTTTGAGAACTGACCCTTTCTGTGGGCCAACTGTAGCTGTTGGTTGCAATTTTTTCTATCAACTCACATGCTTCATTGTATGATGAATTTAGTAACACTCCTCCGAATGAGGCATCCAACATGAGTCTGGTTTGGGGCTCCAAATCATTATAGAATGTTTCCATTTGTATTATGACAGGTATACCATGATAACGACATTTTCTTAAAAGTTCTTTCCATCTTTCCCATGCTTCAAATAGTGATTCTCCTTCTTTTTGTCTAAAAGAAGTTATGCCATTTCTCATCCTGGCTTTTTTAATTGGTGGAAAATACTTTGCTAGGAATTTTTCAGCTAATTCATCTCACTCAGTGATAGAGTTAGGCTCTAGGGAATTCAACCAAGCATTGGCTTTATCTTTGAGGGAATATGGAAAAAGTTTTAATCTAAAAACATTTTCTGAAACATCAGGATGATGAAATTGCTACATATTTCTAAAAATTTGTCTTAGATGCAAATGAGGGTCCTCATGAGGAGAACCACTAAATTGACCCAATGTTTGAAGCATTTGAAACATCATGGGTCTCAAAATGAGTTGCATTAATTTGAGGTATGCCTATGCTGGTTTGCATGTTTTGTTGATCAAACACAACATAGTCCCTCATTGGTCTGTCTCTGTCATTTATCACACCTATAGGTCCCATGTTGATGAATTGGTTTCTGTAATCATTCTCAGGACCAGGGTGTGGGCCATGAGCAGAACCTCTGCCTCTTCCAGTGCCTCTTTCTGTGCCATGATTAGAACCTTCACCTACTCCTGGTTCAGACATTGTTTGTCTAGCTCCGCCTCTTTGTCTTTGAAGTCTGCGCAACCTGTTAAATCTCCTCTCTATCTCAGGATCCAACTGAAATTCTGGTGTGTTGGACCTGGGCATATGCTGTAGCAACTATTGCTGGGGCAATGATTGCTAAAACATAAGGAACAAACACCAAAGTAAAATTATCACCAATTTACTACTAAGTTAAATAATAAAAATTAATGGCAATCCCCGGCAACGGCGCCAAAAACTTGTTGTGCAAAAAAGTGTGCAAGTATACACAGTCTTTAATAAGTAATACAATGATAAGTAGAGATCGTACCCACAGGGATTGAATTAATTTTTGAGAGTTTAAAATGGTATTAACACTAGTGAGAAATAGAAATCTAAAATAAAATAAAATATGATTGGTGTGTGTGTGAAACAGAAATTAAAGTAAGCAAGATAGAAGTAGATTGTAAATCAAAAGAGAGAAATAGTTGGCATGCTCTTCACTAAGTATATCACTTTTTACAGCCTTATGTTATATATGATGTTGGAGCAATCATTGCTGTGGCAATTGATGCTCATGCAATGGATGCTCTAACAATTGATGCGTGCTTTTCAGCAATTAACGTCAGAGTTTCATTATAAGCCTTATGTCTAAGCTCTAAATAAGTTCACCATTGTATATTAAGATCCTACACTATCATTCCTGTGGCAATTGATGCTCATGCAATGGATGCTGTAACAATTGATGCGTGCTTTTCAGCAATTAACATCAGGGGTTCATTACAAGTCTTATGTCTAAGCTCTAAATAAGTTCACCCTTGTATATTAAGATCCTACAGTATCATCCTATGGACTATGCTATCCTATGTCTATGTTTTAGCATGAAATTAACAAAGTTTCCTTTTTATTAAACATTTATCCATATTGGTTCTTGAGTTCAAATCATAAACCATGTCTGAAAGTATTATAACGCAAGAACTAAATTGCAAGAACTATAACGTAAGAACTAAATTGCAAGTATCAATATAACGCAACATTTATCCCTACTTATTGTAAGTGATTAACCTCAAAATAAGTTTGAAAGAATTATAACGCAAGAACTAAATTGCAAGTATCAATATAACTTAATAACTATTCAAAAATTCATTACAAAGTTAAGGCATCCCAACTAAATATATTTAGTTCATGATTGATATGACTAAGCGCATATAAACATAAAGATTCATATTCATATGATTGAAAATACAAAGGAAATGAGATAAGATAGAAATTACACAAATGGAGTTCCTTTGCATATTCTGCCTAGCAATGCTGGAGTAATGAAGCAGCAATACAAGATGGTATAAAAGTAGAGAGAAAAGTTGTCAATTTCTTTCTCTCTTTCGAACCAAAATATTATATCTAAGACTACTTCCTAAAATTTGAGATGTTTCTAATGATTAGGAGGAGATGTATTTATAGGTTTCTTTGAGCGGAGTTGTCTTGACCATCAAGGTTACTTTGAGATGAAGTTAGGTTTTCCTTCTTTAATTTTATCAAAAAAGCTTCCATGTGATCACCCATCATGTAAAAAGAAGAGGTCTATTGATGAGAGGACAAGTTGTAACATCCCCAATTTAGCTAATTTCATTAAATCGAAATTAGCAAGAGGTCATGAAATAATTTGTTAGCTAAATTATATAATTTAGCAAAATTGATTATTTATGAGATGATTGTCTTGGTTGATTAGGAATGAAGTTAAGTGGGATGGAAATGTGTGTTGACAACTGAGGGGTAAAACAGTCGTTTCCTTGGCTTTAGTGAACCCTCAGCTCACCTACACCAAACACAACACCAAACATAAACACATATTTCAGAAATTGCTGAGTTTTAGGAAGAGAAACATAAGATAGAGAGAGAGAGAGAGAGAGAGAGAGAGAGAGAGAGAGAGGGGGGAGAAGTTGCGAGAGAAAGAGGGAAAGGAGGAGGAGAGAAATTCATTCTCCCTTGATGCATGTAAGTGAAATCATAACCATTCTCTCCCATTTTTCATCCTCTACTCATAGATACTAAAATCACTAGTTGGTTCCCCCTCCATCTCCATGCACCATTTTCGAGTTCTTGGAGGGTTTGAACTTCAAGTTTGGAAAACTCTACAATGTGGCATTTTATCTTTCATGCATGTGGATTCTAAGAGCCATAGATGTTAAATTAAAGTTTGCATTTGTAAATTGAGGGTTGTATCAGAAGTTTGGGAGCTACATTGGGGATTATAGTTAGCAATAAGTGAACCTTGAAGCTTGGGGTAACACTTGGAAGTGCTGCTGTAACATGTGTACAGAAACAGTTTTTCAATTTATCTTCAAAGATGTTCTTGACATTGCTTGCACAAGGTTAAAGAAGATTCAAGGGTTAAAGGTTCACTTCATGCTTGAGGAACCTTTGAAAGGGATGATTGGAGCTGAAACTACAATTGGGAGGCTGAGCTAGAGTCTAATAGGGTTGTTGGGTTTCAGTTTGACACACTTGGAGAGCTAGAAATCGGTTTTTGGCAATTTCGGTTGTAAAGTTAAGACTTGTGATTGGGAGCTGGATGGAGTCATCTAGGAGCTGCATTGTAGATTGGAGTAGCAAGGAAAGGGTTCTAGCTGTTGGAATTCGGATTTGGAGTAGTTCGGGTAGTTCGAGTTCGAATTGGAGAGCGTTTCGGAGAGTTTGGACCGATTGAGCATAGCTTGGATTTCGTAGTGGTTGTTGTTGTGATTTTCATCACACTATGGTGAGTCCTATACTCGCTTAGGGATTTTGTGTCGAAATATTGTTGCATGTCCTGTTTTATGTTCAGTCGTGCGCTTTTTTCGAGTCAAAACCGTTTTATGAAAATCATGTTTCGAACGAGGAATTATACGGTCAATTGCTTGATAATGTGATTGTTTGGATTGGTTGATGATTATGATTGTTGTTCTAGACTGGAATAATGTTTGATTGTGTTGGGTATCGATCGGAATAAGTTTCAGAATCGATCAGAATGGGAATTTCACACGAAAACAGGATTTTTGGAAATGCTGATAAGTCAGCACGACCCGTGCTGATCTTTCTGTCCCATATTTTAGAAATGCTGATAAGTTAGCACGACCCGTGCTGATTTTGGCACGACCCGTGCTGATCTTTCTGTCCTAGATTTTAAAATGGGTCCAAAGCCTTCCTAATTGATTCCAAACCTATTCTAATCATTTCCCGAACCCTATGTGTTGATGTTGAGTGTGATTATGTTATGTTTATTGATGTGATGCGAAGGTTCTATGTGAATGACCAGGAAGTTGAGGTAATGTCATGTTATGTTTAAATGTGATTATGTTATGTCATGATAAACGGACTATTTATCCCATGAGGTTGAGTTAAGTTTCATGCTATGATATTGATTGTAATTGAAATGATTATGTTGATTGTGATTGAGGTAATTATGATTGTGATTGAAATAATGATGTTTGGATTGAATTGTAATGTTTCCCTAAGTCATGTTAATGAACGTTAGTAACCACGAGTGAGGTCATGATAATTGTTTAAATGGACTAAATGTCCCTTGAGGTTATAATAAAAAGGCTGAGGTTATGCTAAGTTTATGTCAAGTAAAAGAGACGGCCCAATGCGGGTGTATATTTATATAAATTATATAAATAGAGGTCTAGGGTGACGACCCTATTGAGGTTAGCGTACTAGGGGAGGGGAAGTCATGAGCCCTATGAACCTAGGCCCATGTGGAATCCGCTTGATAAAAAATGGTCAATCCGCTTGATAGAAAATGGTCAGTGGAATGGGTTCACCGGGAATAGAAAATGATTCTCGGTGATATGCTAAGCAATGTAAATGAAGTTTTCACGTAGTCGCTTATCAAGACTACGAGTTAAAGTCGAGGAGAGGTTTTCACGTGACCGCTTATTAGGGCCACGAGTTAGAATGATGCATAATGAACCGCGAGTGTTAGTAAGGGGTCTCGATAGGACTCACTGAGATAATGTTTATCTCACCCTTTATAATTGTGGTTTTTACAGAGAAACAGGGAAATGCAAAGGCGAAGAGGCACAGCTAGTTGTGGTGTCCCAAGGAGATGTTGAAGTTTTAGTTTATATGCTTATGCTGAGTTTTCCCAGTTGTCTTTGTAATTTCGATGTTATGACTTGTATTGATATTAGAAGTTATAAATCGTTTCCGCTATTTCTGTATTGGATATTGAATACTAGGATGATGGGAGGTTTATTGTTGCTATGAGGGATCGCTTGATGAATTTTTATCAAGTTTTAGTTTGTGTTCAATATCTAATGACAGGAAGTTATCTCTGATGTATGCTATGCTGTATATCTTGGTATTTTCTATGTAAGAAAAACCGGGGTGTTACACAAGTGTCCCTTAGAAGGTGACTCTTGTGAGCTATGGAGTCTATGGTAGGCGCCGAACTCTCCCATTTGGGCACTTGACTTACTTTTGACGCTTCATGACGTCATCACCAGGATGTTGGGGCATTCTGTGTTGTGAAGATTGCTTGGGCAATTGATGCTGGCAGCGATGCTGGGGCAATGCCTCTGCTTCTATTGCTGGTGCATCTATTGCTGGGGCAATGATTGCTGGAGCAATTGAACAAACACATAAAATACCACAAATCATCTAAAATAGTCATGAAGTTGTATTTCTTTATTTAACAACACATTATTACTGAGAGTCACAATTATTTAGATTTGAAAGAGTAAATAACTCCATATAAAATAGAGTTATCAGGTATCCACGTAATTTAAATGTGATTGCGTGTTTTTTTTCAAGTTATGCGTGGCAGATGATTTGGACAGTCCACTTGGACTGTTCATGAATTTATATAGTTATGATTATGATATCTGAAAAATAAATACAAGGCTTTTTAAAAGAAAACTGTTTTTTTTTTAAATTTCCGGAATTACCTCAAAAGAGGATAATTCCTAGTTTAGAACTTTCCGGAAATACCTCTTTTGAGGTGATTCCGGAAAGTTCTAAACTAGGAATTATCCTCTTTTGAGGTAATTCCGGAACACAGCTTTTTAAAGATTTCCAGAATTACCCCAAACGACATAATTCCGGAAGCCAAAATGTGTTCTGGATTTATGTGTTTCGGCGTAATTTCGGAAATCTTTAAAAAATTGTGTTCCGGAATTATGTGTTTTTGATTTTTTTTTTTTAGGAATCAGGGGTAAAATCGTCTGTTTGGTGAATTTGGGGGGTACGGGGTATAATAGGGGGGGTACAAAAAAAGCCTAAATACAATGATGTCATTCAACTTGATAAACCGAAGGTATATAAAGGAACCAAAATAAGAAATTTGAGTAGGCAAATATAGATAAAAACCTTACATGCAAGTACTTTCCCGAGAACACGCTTCTTCCTAATCATTTAGAAGCTCATCAAATTTAATTTTGAAAACGCTTGAATCAATGTCAGGACGATCATTTGCCTTCAACTTCATTGGACCTAATAGTCTTTGGATTTCTGGCAAGTTTGGATTACATGTAAAAGTTATGAAAAGATAGGGGAAACCAACATTGTTGCATATTGCCGTGCCATCAAAGTACAATTGGTCCATATATCTTGGAGACCCTACGAAACTTGATGGCAATATGACTCTTTTCCCTCTGTTAGAAGCTTGGTTGTCTTGTTGCTCGGAGGAGTTTAAACTCCTATATTTGTCGACTTTAAGTTTTGTTTGGTTTCTCCCAATAAGTGATAATCTTTCAGACTCCAACATACTACAACCGTCAACCAAAATTTGTTGGTAAAGTCTTCTTGATCTCAATATTATTTGTGCTTCTTGTGTTCTAGATTGAACTCTAAAGGATAATCATTCTCTGATGGTAACTCTATTTCTCTTTGCACCTTCACGACCATCCCTATTTACATGGCATACATCATGCCTATATATATCCAACTTCACCAGGGAATAATAGCTGATATTGATATCCTAAGTAGCTCGTATGCAATTCATTGATTCTTTTGAGATATCCGCTTTGGTACTAACGAATAATATCTCTAGGAGAAGCAATATCTACATCACCAACAATTAATGCGGCCACTTCCAATACACTTTGCATATTATAAATCCTTCCATCAATATTTCTCTCAAAAATTAGCCTCAATCTAAGATCTTCAACATGGTCTTCTCTTAATTTTTCCCCTGCCATTAGAAAAGATGTTGCATGCGTATTGTGCTTATCTAGCATTGTTATAAGCTTTTTTACAATCTCCATGTCAATCTTGGTGCTATTGCTTAGGGGTGGACAAAAAACCTTGACGCGCTCGAACACTACCAGAATTTCAGTCATTTCCGGCGGGCAATTTCCGGCGGATTTAGTCCGCCGGTAAATTACCGGCGGATTTTGGCACGTTACCGGCGGCTTAGATCCCCCAGTATCTTACCGGCGGATTTGACAAAGTTACCGGCGGAATATATTCCGACTGTTAAATTACCGGCGGATTTTGTTCCCTTACCGGCGGATATATGTTGCGCAGAATTTTAAAAAACAAATCCGCCGGTAATTGCATTTACCGGCGGATACAGCCGCCGCTTTAAAAAATTATTATTATTTAAATTTTCACAATCCGCCGGTAAGCAACATCATATCCGCCGGTACCAACACGCCAAATAATCCGCCGGTAACGCCTATTACCGGCGGATATTATTTAAATTTTAAAAATTAATAATCCGCCGGTATTTTTAAAATCCGCCGGTAATGCTATTTTATCCGCCGGTAGGTTCTGACCGTTGGGTCATATCCGTTGGTATCCGCCGGTAAACATAATATCCGCCGGTAAGCGTAATTTCCTGTGGATTTTCGAATATAGCCGTTGGCGCCTCTTCCCTTATATATTCCCACCCCTCCTCACTTCCTCTTCACTCACTCTTCACTCTCTACTCCGAAATCTCTCTCTTTTCTCCTAAATCTCACTCTTTTCTCCCAAATCTCTCACTATTTTCTTCTCATTTTCTCTCGATTCACTCTTTTCGAAGTCAGTTTTGTTTAAGGTATGTTTTTTAACTAAATTTGGATTGTTTTAGTTAATATTTAATTTTTAAATATGTGTTGTTTAGTATTTTTTGTTATTATTTGTTTTGCAGTTGATTGAAGTTGCCACTTTGGAGTTGCCACTTTGGAGTTGCCACTTTGGAGTTGCCACTTTGGAGTTGTTAGTTTTGAGTTTAGTCACTGCATTACCGGTTAGTTAACAAATTTATTCGTTATTAAATGTATTTGTTGGTGTTATTATAAATTATAAGTTTTTTACAAAAATAAAATAAATTTTATTTATTCTGTAATAATTAAATTACGTTTACACTATTTGTATAATAATAATTATCTCAAAATTTTGAGATTTTTAAAATACGAATTATTTTATTTATTAGTTAAAAATCGAAAAATTATTAGTTATTTTGTAGTAAAATTAAAAACAAATTATTTTAATGTTATTTGATGTTATTAGCCGAAATTTTTCATGAAAATAAGATAAATTTTATACATGGAAATTATTGGTGTTATAGAAATTATTCGAAAATAAAATAAAATAAATTATAATAATTGTTTGTTATTTGCATTTTTTGTAAAAAAATAAATTTTTTAGTAAAATAAAATGTTACTAAAAATATATTATCATTTATATATATTTGGTCAAATCTAAAATATCCATACTAATGTGTATTATTCTAATACACGTGATATATGTTGTGTTGTGTATGTTATATTTAAGGAACGTACCCAAAAAAATGGATCGTAGTTGGATGTATGATAGAATATATCCTGGAAGAACTGGGTTGAAACGACGTTTTGTACAAGGAGTCGAAGAATTTGTTCTTTTTGCTAAGCGTCAAAAAGAATTTGAGCGACAAGGTGGAATTAGATGTCCTTGCTCCATATGTGTGTTTCGATCTATAAAAAAGGAAGCTGATATTCGACTTCATTTGTACAATAATGGGTTTAAGCCAGATTATTGGATATGGACCCGTCATGGCGAGGTAGCAGCTGGAGTTCCTGCGGTTGATAATGTTCCTGTCCAAGCTGTAGATCAAGGTCGTCTCCCGTCAAGTCCAGTTGTAGCTTCCACATCAAGTAGTAATCCAACGACTACTGGATATCAACCGCCGTTTGATGTATATCAGGGGATGATATCTGATGCTGTCGGTGTAAATTTGGATTTCGAAGAACCACAATATGATGCTGAAGAAGTTCCAAACGAGGAAGCTCAGAGGTTTTATAGTTTTTTGAGTGAGACAAATAAACCATTATTTGAAGGATCTACAGACTCTAAGTTATCAATGTGTGTTCTGTTGTTGGGTCTTAAGTCTCAATTTAACGTTGCGGAATTGTGCATGGAATACATGACAAAAATGATGTTGGATGCAACCCCTGTTAGAGGACTTTTGCCGCAAAGTTATTATGATGCTAAAAGATTGGTATCGAAGCTTGGTTTAAAATCTATAAGAATTGACTGTTGTGTGTCTGGTTGCATGATCTATTATAACAATGAGTTTGGCATAAATGATGGAGAGTTGCTGCAATGCAAGTTTTGTCAAGAGCCACGGTATCGTGTCAGCGGGAAAGGGACAAGCAAAGGGAAACCAGTTCCAAGGAAAGCAATGTTCTATTTGTCGATTATACCAAGACTGAAGAGGATGTTCACTTCAATGGAAACTGCGGGTAAAATGACGTGGCACTATGAAAATAGAAATAATTCTGGTGAATTACGCCATCCATCTGATGGTGAAGCTTGGAAGCATTTTGATCGTGTTCATCCAGATTTTGCCAATGATCCACGCAATGTTCGGCTTGGTTTATGCTCTGATGGTTTCACACCATATATTCAAGCGTCAGCAACACCGTATTCTTGTTGGCCAGTTATTGTTACCCCATACAACCTACCTCCTGAAATGTGTATGTCTAAACCGTACATGTTTTTAAATGCTATAATACCAGGGCCAACTAATCCAACAGTTGGTATTGACATATATTTGCAACCTTTGATTGATGACCTAAAAAGGTTGTGGGATGGTGTTTTAACTTATGATGCAGCACGAAGACAAAATTTCATGATGAGGGCGGCTTTGATGTGGACAATTAATGACTTTCCTGCGTATGTAATGCTGTCTGGATGGGGGACACATGGTAAGATGGCGTGTCCAATTTGCATGGTTGACACAAAGGCTTTTACTCTTAAATATGGAGGAAAATCTTCATGGTTTGACTCACACCGTAGGTTTTTACCTACCGAGCATCCCTTTAGAAAATCAAAATATGCATTCATCAAGGGGAATGTTGAAACAGGTGAACCTCCTCGTAGGCTGACACCAGAAGAAGTTTGGAACAGTGTCAAGGATATCCCTCCTGTGGAAGTGGTTGCCGGTGTTGTTTCTCGTCCAGATGGTTATGGACAATGGCATAATTGGACAAAAAAAAGTATTTTCTGGGAACTTCCATATTGGAAAGATAATCTATTGAGACACAATCTCGATGTAATGCATATTGAAAAGAATTTCTTTGATAACATATTTAACACTGCTATGAACGTGAAAGGTAAAACGAAAGACAATGAGAAGGCTAGGAAGGATGTGGATCATTACTGCAGGCGAAAGGATTTGGTATTGGTTCAGCAAGCTAACGGCAGGACGTTGAAACCCAAAGGCAACTATACTTTATCTACGGAGCAAGCGAAAGCAGTTTATCGGTGGATTTCTGAGTTGAAAATGCCAGACGGTTATTCTTCCAATTTAGCAAGATGTTCCGATGTGGATCATGGGAGGTTACATGGGATGAAGAGCCATGATTGTCATGTATTCATGGAGTGCTTACTTCCTATTGCCTTTAGTTCGTTGCCAACACACGTTTTGAATCCACTCATTGAAATAAGTCAATATTTTAAGAATTTGTGTTCTGCAATACTAAAAGTGGATGATATTTCAAAAATGGAACAAGACATCCCATTTATCTTATGCAAGTTGGAGAGAATATTTCCGCCTGGTTTCTTTGATTCTATGGAGCATCTTCCTGTTCATCTCGCATATGAAGCTAAACTTGGCGGGCCTGTCCAATACAGATGGATGTATCCGTTTGAAAGGTCAGTTAAATATATATAACATTTAGATTAATAATTAGATCGATGATTTATATATTAACAAATGATGGATATATATCATTTTCTAGGTTCATGGGTGATTCAAAAAGATCAGTTAAAAATAAAGCTAGAGTTGAAGGATCGATATGTTCTTCTTACTTACACCGTGAAACAACTCATTTTTGTTCCTATTATTTCAAGAATGAATTTGCTCCTGCAAGCAGTAGTCGAAATGACATGGAAGACGTTGAATGTCCAAGACATCATTTAGCTTTGTTTGTCTTTTGTCTACCTGGTCGTCCGTCTGGAAAAGAGTCAATTCATTGGCTAACAGAAGAAGAGTTAAATTCAGCCCATGTTCATGTTATGATAAACTGTACCGAGGTCCAACCATTCATTGAGTATGTATTTCTCGACCTATCTCTTAATTAAATTAAATTACACAGTATTGTATATAACAATTAATTAATAATTTCTTATTAGGGAGTTCTTGTCATCAGAGGCAGTAAGTGAAGACCAATCTTCTGCTCATATTCATGCGCATTTTCCAATGTGGTTTAGGCAATGTGTGTATTCCCTCCCGCCAACTCCTACCAACTTACACTTGAGGATCTTATCTGACGGTCCTCGAAGATGTGTTAAAGAATGGCACACATATTTTGTCAATGGATACAAATTTCACACTAAGGAATGGACAGAGGGTACAGAAACAGTCAATAGTGGAGTTTGCATGAAAGGTGTCACTGGGAGAGGCGAAGATGATTTCTATGGCGTGGTTGAACACATATATGAACTTGCATACCCATATCTTGATTATAGTCCAAAGGTGATTGTTTTTTATTGTAATTGGTTTGATCCGTCCGCGCGAGGAACAAAGTTTAATCCAAAGACAAATACAGTGGACATTAAAATGAATAGTAGATATCGACTGTATGATCCGTTCGTCATTGCACAAAATGTGAGACAAGTCTATTATGTCTCTTATCCATCAACACGGACTAATCGGCGTGGTTGGTGTGTCGCAATTAAGACAAAACCAAGAGGTCGAATTGAGACAAATGATGACACAGTGGAAGACGTGGCATATCAAATGGATGAAATATCCAATGTAAATGAGGTTATTGAAGTTGAACCCATTACTCGTTTATGTGATGAGCCAAACACTGGTGATGAAGTTAATGAAGAAGAAGAAGATACAGATCATGAGGATGCAGTCGATCACGTCGGTGTATCAGGAATTCACTCATCTGATGATGGTGATTTCGAGAAAGAATGGGATTCTAATTAATTTGTTATGAAATAATTAATATTTAGATTTATCAGACTTTGATTCATGTATGTTAATGTTATTCATCATGTATATATATATGTTATTCAGCATTTATGTTATTCATCATTTATGTTATTCATTATTTGTTATTTATCATGTAATATATATATAGATACGATACGTACAGTCATCATGACATCAGGATCAGATTCCTCCGATCATGACCTACCTACTCCCCCACCGACCGGTTTTTTTAAGAAGATTGCTACTTCTTTACGTGGTTGTCGTCGTCGTGTAACTCGTGTCGTTGTTGATGGCGATTTTGCGCCTCTACCTACTACGGCTGATGGCAGCGGACCTAGTACGCTGAGTCGTCCATTTATGCCTCCAGCTGGTACTGTGACACCCCCGCCAGATGTGGACGGGATTACCAGGTATAATATTGAGAATGAGGTGGTTGAGGTTACATCTGACGGTCGTATAGTGGTGAAGGCTGTCGGCAAGCAGTAAGTATTAATTAAGTAATTTATTTATTAATGATATTTGTTTGATTTATAAATTATTACCTAAACGTACATTTATCTTTTTTATGTACAGATTTATTCCTGGGAGGATTGTGGCTGGCACAATCACAGACATAATAAAAGCAAATTACACTAAACCGTGGAAGAATTGGACGGAGGTAAGAAAAGATCCATCGTCTAAGATGTGGACTGCATTCAGGGTAAGTTTTTTTCCAATTACTTAATATTTAGTTTTTTAATTTTGTTGAATTGATTAACTTGTTTTTACTAACTAGTAAATTTGTTTAAATAGGAAAAATTTACATGGAGAAGCGATACGATGAGAGAAGTTGAGAGCGCATTCAACACAAGAGCTTCTCATCGATTTTCTGAAATGCTCTAGGGTTGTCGTAATTCAAGGGTGCAGCCGGATTGGATTGGCGATTCTGATTGGAAATGTCTCCAAGTGAAATGGGGAGATGAGAAGTATAAAAAAATATGTGAGAGTGCCAAGAAGAATCGTGCTTCTGAGAGAGGGGGTTGCATAAATACAGGTGGCTCTATCAACACTGCTGAAATTTACAGACGGATGGTAAATAATTTAATAGTATATACATACGTATTTTATATTTTATAAAATAATAATAATATTAAATAGTAACTGTATATAAATATATATATATATATATATATATATATATATATATATATATATATATATATATATAGGAGGCTAGCCTTGGTCGGCCACCTACTTTGCCTGAGTTACACTGCCAACTTCATATGCGGGAGGAGACTGGTGATTTTGTTGAGGAACGGTCAAGAAATATCACGGTAAATAACGTTTATTATATTTATATATTGTTTTTATTATATATATATATATATATATATATATATTATATTATTATTATATATTACATATATATCCATACTAAGTTGGTTATACATTTTTTGGTGTTTGTTGCTTTCAGGAAAATTTTTATGAATGGCAGACCAATTATCGTGCAACTCAGCTAAGTAGTGGCAGTATTGAGATTGATCCCGTTGAGGAGAGTCGGGAGGGTTTTCTTGCTTGGCAGGAATCTGTTGGTCCATCAAAACCGGGCCGGTTAGTAGGATCTGGTGGTTTGGGCCCGTCTGCTTTCCCAGATTCCATTATTCCAAAAGTGGTTCTCGCAACTTCTTCTGAGAGAAGTACTGGTCGCAATTATGTCCCTTCGTCTTCAGAACTAAGAGATGTTGAGCTGTTGACGCAGAAATTGAACGACCAAGAGAAAAAACATAATGACGAAATGCAGCAGATGCGGGAGCAGCAGGCAGAGTTGCAACAGATAAATGAAGCGCGCTATAAGCAAATGATGGATACTATGGCTCAATACTCGAGGCCATTTATGCCATCATCATCATTTATGCCATCATCATCATCATTTTATCCACCGCAGCAGATGCAGATGCAGATGCAACCGCCCTACGAGATGCACCAGCCTTACGGCTCTGCATTTCTGCCTTACGGGATGAAGCAGCCTTACGGGATGCAGCAACAGATGCATATGCAGCCGCCCCAGCAGCAGTTCCAGCAGCAGTCCCAGCAGCCGCCCCAGCAGTCCCAGCAGCAGCCCGAGCAGTCCCAGCAGCAGCCCGAGCAACAGCAGCAGATCAACACAAATCTAGACCTCAACACTGATGAGTTAGATACATGGTTGAGTAACCCGTCTGATCAGCGCTACTATGACTAGCAGTTTTATTAGATCTACGATATTTTAATATGTATTTTGTAATAAATATTTTAATTTTTGAATGTTTATGCAATTTTTTTTATCATTTAAAGCGTTATTAAATTCTCGTTTAATTAATATTTATATTATAAATTTAATTTAATTTTTATTAATTGAATAATATATTTTTTAATTAACGAATAATAATAATACTATTTTTTTAAATAAACGAATTAAAAACTGTTTTAATATGAATTAAAAAAAATATTTTAATTAACAAATAATACTAAAAAAATTTTTTTAAAATAAACGAATTTAAAACGTTTTTTTTATTATAATAAAAATAATTACCGGCGGATATGATATCTTACCGGCGGATTTTGAATTTAAACGTAAATTGTTTACCGGCGGATTATCCGCCGGTAACCGTTACCTGCGGGTGAATTTCCGGCGCCTTTCCGGCGGAAAAAATCCGCCGGTAATGCCCAATTTCCGACGGATTTTTGCGATTACCGGCGGATTTTGGCCGCCGCTAATCGCAGAAATTCTTGTAGTGGAAACCTGTCAAAACCGCAAAAAATAAACACTTCCGGGTGGATCGGTTCTGTTCGGCGGGTACATTGTTTGAAACAATCAGTTATAAATGGTTTTGATTGGGCGGGCTCGGACTTCAAGTATGCAACCGAATGGGACCCGAAACCCGCAGATGAAACTTACATACAAAAGACTCCTCAAATATAATATCTTTGACCTATGGTTACTCTCTGATTCTCTCTAACCGATGCAATTATGGCTACAAATTCATTAAAATATTGGCTATACCCGTTGTAGCCGTTTCAACTTGTTAAGTATTGCTTTTTTTTTTTAACGTAAATCACCTCTCTTAATTCACCTTTCTGTTTAATTAGGATATTGTTGTGATCCTCGCCTTGGGTATGAAGCAGCTTTTAATCTCTGGGCCAGCTGTCCCACCCTTCGAGGTGCCTCCAATCCAGCGAGGGAATTAGTCACTGCGTTCGGCGGTAGATACCCTGGTCTCGACAAAAAAAATTAGGATATTGTTGTTGTGAAGAAAAGATCATATCATTGGGCAAAATACTTGGTTATGTTAGAATGAAACGGTCAAATGTGGGAATTAAGGAAGTATTTATATAAATATAGAATATTTTATTGCAATAATAGAATCATAAAATCATATAACTGTTAGTAGTGGTGGGGGAATGTTAGTTTATGGGGTTTGAACCCTAGACCTCCTTCTTGTAACTTTGCAACTCCTTCCCCTCATTGGGTACGGAGCAGCGTTAAAACTCTGGGCCAGCTGTCCTGCCCCTCGAGGCACCTACAATAAGCGAGAGATTAGTCACTACTATCCGTACGGTGGATACCTGGGTTTACCCAAAAATAAATCATATAACTCAATTCACAAAATGCTACGTAAGTCAAATGTATTAAAGCAAATGAAACTATGAAATTATATATAATATTTTTTTGGCTAAATTACACCAGAAGTCTTTTAAGTTATTTAATTGTAATAAGTTGGTTCTTTAAGTATTTTTCGTACCACTTAGGTCCTTTAAGTTATTTAATTGTAATAAGTTGGTCTTTTAAATTTTTTTGGTACCACTTAAATTCTTTAAGTTATTTAATTGTAGCTTTTAAATGCCGAATAACTTATATTTTTCAACTCCAAATTATTTCAGACGTGTAATTTAGCCTAATTTTTTGACACAATATATAATATTATTGTGAACATTAAATTTAAGAAAAAAAGTTTGAAAGGAAAGAAGAAGTGGTCTTGGCATTGTATAGATATAGATAGATGATAAATATATCTTCATTGCTTTTGTCAAAAAAAGAGACTAACTAAAACCCTGATTCTCGGAAACCACATCTCAGTGCATGACAGAAACAATGGCAAGAGTTTTATCTCTCTCATCCCTCCGCTTCTCCTCTCTTCTCCTTCCGTCTAACCGCCTCCTCTCCACCGCTGTCCCAACCCTCACTCTCGCCCGTCGTCCTTCTTTGCCTCCTCCGTCCTCTGCCGTCCGCTTCAACGCCATCCAATGCCGAGTCAACCGTGCCGGAAACTCAACCTACTCGCCACTGAACTCGGGGAACTCGAACATCAGTGAGCGGCCTCCCACGGATATGGCCCCACTGTTCCCTGGTTGTGATTATGAGCACTGGCTCATTATCATCGATAAGCCCGGCGGTGAAGGAGCTACCAAACAGCAAATGATCGATTGCTATATCCAAACCCTCGCTAAGGTCCTTGGCAGGTAGTTTTCTCCTTCAAATTTCTGTTTTTTCGCTTAGATTTAGGTTATTAGGTATTCTTGCAATCGATTTTTTCTTATATTTTTAATTTTCGTTTTACGTATTCATAATTTACTTTCTGTTGTTGATTGTTGTAGTTAATTTTGGGTTATTGGTTTTCTGGGTTGCGTTGGGAGTTTGAAATTTTAATTTTTTTGGATGCCTCCATTAGTTTTATGTTAATGGTTTTGTTAGCTTTAGCTAATTGGGTATTCCTGTTAGTTGTTTTGTCTTTTTATTCTTTGTTCTAAAAATTGGAAATTTATTTTATCCTTAACTGTGTAGAATGGATAGATTGTTAAGAAGGTGAATAACAAATTATTCACACACTCACTTTATCCAACCAATCATGTTAATTTGTGATGTCGAGAAAATCCTTTCATACTGAAAATCATTTTCCATTTTGTTTTCTATGTTGGAGGGTTTGCCTGTCTGTTTTTTTAGGTTTAAGCATCACAAAATAAGGTTTATTTTTGTTTTAAATTTAATTTATTTGGATGTTTCAACTAGTCTTAGTTTGTTGAATTTTTTAATATCTGTTTTTTTAGAAATATACATGGAAGCAGCTTTTGATGATGATTGATGGGGGTTGTGTCTGAGTTGCATTTTTCTTCTTGTTTTTCAGTGAGGAGGAAGCTAAGAAGAAGATTTACAATGTTTCTTGTGAGAAGTACTTTGGATTTGGATGTGAGATTGATGAGGAGACATCTAATAAACTAGAAGGTCTGTACTAGAATTTTCGTGTATGTTATTGTTTTTACTCTTCTTTTTTTCTTGCATTTGTGTTTCATATTTCGTTTCTTTTTGAATAGGGTTGCCTGGAGTTCTTTTTGTTCTCCCAGATTCATATGTTGATCCAGAACACAAGGACTATGGTGGTGAGAATATGAGGATGCCTTGGTTTAATTCTCGAGCATTTGATTTACTGTCTTTTTAACATTCATTTTTGTACAGCCACCGTTTTCTTGCAGTACTAGGATATAATAAGTTTGGTGATATTTGTTTGCATATCTTAAGTTTTCAAGCTGGGATTCTTCTTTTAGTAAAAAACTATTAGGGATCCTGGTTCCTGTCTATTTTGGCTTGAGAAGCTAGTGTGACAACAGCCATGGTTTGGCTTGGAGAGTTTGAGTGCTAATTGCTAACCATCTTTGATGTTTCCATTTAATTTATTTTCTTTAAAATGACAGTCCATCTTCAACAAGCTAAGTCTGAGTGTCATAGTAGACCTGGCTTACATGTGTGGACTTACGTCAAGTGTCTCTCTTTTAACTATTCTGTGCTTTATATACTTTGTGGAGATTCAACGGTATTGAAACATATAGTTATTCTAGTGTTAAATATATGAAGTTGCATTGCCATAAGTGATTAGTGTGAATAAAAAGTTATTGGCTTCTGCATAGTTGTTAGGTTGTCATATTGTTCGCATCAATATCTGTAGAAAGCTACACCATAACCCACGAAAGGTTACACTTAAGGTGCTAGCCTAGTGGTAAGAGCTTAGCCTTGTAACCTCGAGATGCTCAGTCCAAATCCTCTCAGGACAGTTGTAAAATGGCCATTAGTGCCACTTTGATTAATAAAATTTCCCCCCTTCCCCAATTTGTTTTTTAAAAAAAACCCACGAAAGGCTTACATATTTAAATTGTTTCAGTAGTTGTTGTATAGAGAAAGTTCTCCATTCATGTATGAGTCCATCTTGGCAAAGCTAATAACACATTCTGGGTAATGTCTAGCTTTAATTGCTAATGGACTAACAAATAAGTTGGCTCGTATCCTATTCTTTTGCCTCTTCAATCATGTAGTTGCAGAATAATTGGATTGGAGTAGATACATGAAACCAGATGACATTCCCTTACAATCAGTCATTCATTAGCCCTTGTTATTCTTTTTCTGTTTAATAAGTCAGAGGTCCAATGATTTCTATGTACAAATTTCAAATTCCTCAAATTTAAATTTCTGTTCATCCCTGTTACTGTTACTCAGGTTGTTCTTCTCTCCAATCTATACCATACTCGATTTTACTGGTTTTCTCTAGCCCACCTTCATTATCAGCTAACAATACTCTTGCATTCAATTGTACATAAATTGATCTTGCATGATTAATACAGTAGGTGGAAATGGTGTAGCTTTTCTCTATCTTTCTTCTATTGTCAGTAGTCCATCTTGGCAAAGCTAGTAACTCTCTGAGTAATGATTAGCTTTGAATGCTAATGGACTGACATAAAATGTCTCTCCTCTCCTGTTTTGTTGCTTCATCAATGGTGTAGCTGCAGAACCATTGGAGGTGATACATCAAGCCATATGGCATCCACTCACAATTTCATCACATCAATGGTATCTGTTTGGTTTGAGAAGTTAGAGGTCCAACCTAATGGTGTATTTGTACAATCCAATCACATAATTTTTTATACTCTTCACTAAGAATGTTACTCATTTTTTGTTTCTCTCCATATCATACCATAGTTGAAATCTTTATGTACGTGTGTATTTTTCTTATGTTATCAATGACTGGGTTTTCCTGTCGTGTACCATCACTAAGGTTGATATTTTTCTATCTTAATGTATCGGTGCAGGTGAATTATTTGTGAATGGAGAGATCGTCCAGAGGCCACCTGAAAGACAAAGGAGAGTGGACCCACAGCCACAAAGGCATCAGGACAGACCAAGATACAATGATAGAACAAGGTATGTCCGGCGCAAAGAAAACAAGCGGTGAAGCAGATTTGGATTTGGGGGTGGGGGGTGGGGGAGATCAATGCTTTGGAGAGTGAAGGCTGCACTATTTTAGTTCAAAGTTCTATTGGTAAATAAATATGTCCGTAGTTAGATACACTTGTGAACTTTATTATGGTATCATTTATCCCATGGTTTGCCATTTTTCTTATGAAAAGATTGTTGATCATAAAGTATGCCTATATGCATTGAATTCATTTCCACTGTTTTTATACTTCTATCCACTTTGCACACGATCATTTCATTTCCCTTTCCTTTGTGAAAAAAAGGGAAAAATATGCCTCAGATATGTTCGGTGATTAGGCTCCAAACGCGATAGGTTTTGATAGCAAATAAATACAGAAACCTTGTAGATCGCATGAACGATTCTGCTGCCTTTTTAACTCTAGGCAAACAGCAATGCAAGGCAAAACTTGTCTACACAGAAAGTGAATTACTTTGAATTGATAAATTAAAAAAAGAGAAGAAAAAAGACATGTCAAATGGATAGCAAAATCAACGAGGGAATGACTTGTAGGCTTGTAGCTGTCTTTTTTTCGTCAATATTATTAGTTGTTGAATGATTTGTAGCTGTTTTATTATTTTATCTTTTTAATTAATTTCTGGTTAGATGAAGTATATTTTATCTTGGTTTAAAATTTGATTTTATTTTAAGGTTATCACTTAAATGTAACATATAATGTAAAAATATATATTTAATTATTACTAGTTCATCCACAACTTAATCAAGGTTGAACCATCTTAACAAAATAATCAAGATTGAACCATTGAACTTAAAATTAATGGCTTCATTGGATCAATGACTCGTTGAATTTTCCAAACATTAAAGACTTGATGGAATGTTGACAGCCAGCCTGTGAATCACTTGAAATTAGTTATTCTTATTAAATAAAGTTAAAAGTTTAACTTCTTTTCAGAAATATCTTTTTTATTTTTTTATGGTTTATACTTCTAATTAAAGATATCACGTTTAATTACACCATATTAATAGGGGTAAGATTGAAATTGCTCATTTAATATATTGTACAATATACATTTAATACATGCCCTTCTAAAGTAACATAATTGGGCCGTTTGGATAAACAATTTATATAAGTGATTATGGCATAAGAGTTTATTGCATGAGAGCTTATGTCATAAGAGCCTATACTGTATATGTTATTTGTGTTTGGATGTATATATTCAAAAGCTTACACAAGAACTAGTGCTTGGATGTATAATTATAAAAGTACTTATAAAATATTTAATTTTTAAAAATTTCTTTTTTTATCATTCATCTTCCAAAAATTAAAAATATTTTTTAAAAAAAATCTAATGCTCTTTATCTTGACAATTAAGTTTTTTTAACAGTTAAGCTAGTCCTTGTATTTTCATGAGTGTTAACAACAATGAAATAAAGATTTTTATTTTTGATAATAAAATAACAATGAAATAAAGATATAAGGATATATAATAAAAAATGAAAGACGAAATAAACAAAGGAAATAAATGAGGGGCTTTGGGCACGACTCTCCATTTCACTCTGTGAAATAAAATGAAATTTTACTTGATTAATGTGACAAATAATCCACGAAATCAGGTCGTTTTCTTTCTATCAATATCAATGTGTGAAAGAAAAAAAACATACGCAGAATTTCACTCTCAAACTATCTTATTTTTATCACTATGTGAAAAAAAGAAGTACACGTGATTCGAAAGCGTACCTTATGTCAAAAACTTGCATAAGCTTGCTTTTGTGGCTTATGGAAAAACAATAAGCCCGAATAAGCCCAAATTAAGTTGTTCCAAATAGCCCCATTATCAGTATGGGGAGCTCATTCTAAAGTTCAATGAGGCAAGTGAGTATTGACTATTAAGACCGTGAGCATGAGATTTGAGTAAGATAAAGTCGTGATAGTGAAGATGAAGTCGCGACAATGAGGGTGTCAAAGTGTATTGGACTAAAAACCAAGTAGCATTTAAACTCTTAGGCTTGATAGTATTTAGACTTCAATAGCATTTAAACATTATAATAATCTATAATAATTGTAACTCAGGCGAACCTGCCTCGACCTTGCCTAGTATTTTGGACAAGTTGTGCAGCGAATGTTACATTGGGTCTTTCAAGAGCGAATTGCCCATGCAACCTAGGGGTGGATGACCCCTCGCCATCAATATGTGAACCTTATTCAAGAGAAACCGATACTTGGTCGGGAGGCCGCATAATTCTAGAAGTTAGGCCATAAATATTACTTATACGTCAAAAATACAAGGTTAGTCTCGCATGGCAGATGCTATAAATGATGATAGTACTGTTGTGGAAGAGGGAAGGATTGTTGGGGGAGAGATAATTTGGTGTGAATGGTGTATCGTATGATGGTGAGGATGAGTTTTGAGACACCAATCGACTCTAGAAATTGTTGTAAATGAAATTGATCTTTATCTCTTCCACCATGAATGGTTATTGGTTGTGAGTGTAAAAAAATTTACCCCGACAGTGTGTAATAATAAAACTCTTACTTTTTCTATTCTCCTTTTATTTTCATGGTGGTTTTTGAGTACCTTCGGGTTTAACATATAAACTATCATCCATGAGGTTTTCTTTTTTGGTATAAATCGGGTATCATCTGCGCGCAACTACATATAAAAGGAGAGATTTAACACTGCTGCATGCTCTCCCTCAAGAGATTTAACACTGCTGCATGCTCAAGGCTGGATTCGAACCCATGACCTTGGTTAAGCAAGAAGAGACCTCTACCATCTCATCGAAGTGCACCCATGAGGTTTTCTGTTAATCATATAAAATATCTTATGTGCCTAAAGGGCAGTGTTGTCTGTGTAACAAATTTTACACTGACATTTAATACAAGTTCAATAATTTGCCATATAACTCCATCTCACAACTACATTTTTAAATGGATTTAATTTATACTCCTCCTAGACTCATTTATAAATAGAGAAGTACCTATTTTTTTGGACTTAAATATAAGCAAATGTCAACTAATTAACTCAACTTCATTAAATGCTACTATTCTATAAATACTCTTAATCAATTCTACATTTTTACTAAGAGTCTTGCACATTCTTAAGAAAATAAAAGTATATTAGTAAAATTAGTTTATTTTTGTATGAAATCAAGAATATTAGATGAATATGGCTAGTTTTCTAAATTTGTGAGGTTAGTTTTTTTTCCTATAAATAAGTCTGGGGTAGTATACATCATTGTTGTAAAACATTTTATATTGTCACTAAATCGTAACGACCAAATCTTTAAAATTGTTTGACTTTAATCACAAACCACTCCTGATGTCACATATATTGATTGTAATATGTTGGCAATGTATAGTTTTTTTACACTTATAGTGTATAATAATTAACCTCTATTTAAATTAGCGCAAAATAGTGAGTTTATTTAGCCACAAAATACTCGGTTCTCAATATTTATTGGTTGTCACATCTAAAACTAGATTAGATGCCACTTCTCATATACTCCTTCCGTTTCATATTACTTGCTGATTATTTTAGAAAAATTTTGTTTCTTTTGTAGTTGTAATTTTGATAGTTTAATGTTACATTAATTACTTGTTTTCTAATTATATCTTTAATTATTTATTGTGAGGAGAGAAATAAGCATGATGAGTAATAAACAATCAAATATCACTAGTGGAAAAATGGGATTCAAAGTCGGACCTTTCGGACATTTAAAGTCGGACATTCACCCGACTTCTATCAAAGCGACTTAGAAAATATGTTTTTTTAAAGTCGGATTAAGATCCGACTTAAAAAGTACGTTTTTAAGTCGGATTATTAGTGCGTCCGACTTTAATTATGGCCTGTTTCCTGCGGTGCTGACTTCTGTGGAAAACCTTTAACGTCGGGTTTTTCTGAAGTCCGACTTTAAAAGTGTTATTTTAAAGTCAGACGACAGAAACATCCGACTTTAAAAGTGTTTGTTTATTTAAAAAAAAATTATATTTGCTTGGATCACATTCTACCTATCCTAACCCTGCAAGTCCACCACCACATTGGTGCAGACTGAGAATCAAAAATTTCTCAATAAACGTCATTCTTTTCTTAATTTCTGATCCCATGAAGCAAATTGTACATAAAAATGTAGATTAGAAAACTTTATCACAAACAAAGTAAAATCTTCCTGTCATGCTATTCATCCCATTTCTTTTCTATTATTTTTTTAAAAAAAATAATCCTAGATTATATACCTAATAACAAAGATCCAATAAAGCAACTAAACTGTAAATCTTGGGTTAAAAAATAATCCTAGATTATATACCTAAGAAAGAAAACCAGCAGCAACACAGCAGCACAAAGCAGAACCAGTACAGCAGCAACAAAATTACAGGAACAGCAGCACCTGCAAACAAAGACGGCAGCAACACAGCACCTGCAGAAAACTAACAGCAACAGAACAAGCAAAAACAGCAGCACCTGCAAACAAAAGGAATAACGCAGCAGCAGAAACACGAACAGAACAGAAAACGATTGCAGATGAATCTGCCCAGAAAAACGAAGTCACTGATGCAACAGCAGAGATGTCAACCGATTGCAAGAATGAGGAAGAATCAACGATTTTCCCCAATTCTCAGCAACTGAAATCGCGATAGAATATACAAAGCTAAAAAAAAGAAGACATCCTCCACAAAACAATTCTGAATAAGTTCTTTAAAACTTACTTCAGCCAGAAGTAGGAAAGGTATGCCATTAGCATCATAAGAGCAACCCCACGATCTGTAGAGTGCCTGCAATGAGTGAGAAATTTGTTCAACATCAAAAAAATTGTTACAACTTATAATCACTAAAAGTTTAAAAAACTTGTGCTCAAGGTACAAAAAGAATCCCAAACTTGTGCATGAGATGGGAACTTTACTGCTAAATGAAGAGAGCATAAGCTCAATGAACAATGAATGAACTTTATGACCTAACAGGTTCCAACTCCAAATAAAGGAATAAAATTAAAGTCCATACATCAAGAACAAGACAAGAACAAGAGACGTAAGCGATTGTAACCTTTGATGTCCGCGATCTGCAGAAATATGGAAAAATGGTGTAAGCACTGCGAAGAATCGTGATTTTTCGTCTAACTTCATGAGACTTTTCGTCTTAAACCAAAAGAAGACAATTTGTAAGCAAAGATACCTGCTACAAGCATAGCACACAAAACAGCCATAAGAGCTCAGAATGAAGCAATTGATCTATTGCAGCAACATCATACACACCAAATTATTATATATCCTTTGTGATCTATGCAACAGCTTATCAACATCCCGCAGATATAGCACAACAGGGTAGGTTTTTGACACAAAAGTTAGAACCTGCAAGTGAATTTTCCATTCATCAAATCAATCTCTTTGCGAGATGTATAGCCTTCCTTGAAGTTGAAATTAGTGATATTAACGAAAGAGACATTACCTTGTAAAGAGTCTGTATAAGAAGCCGTTCATCAAAAGACCAACTTGTTATGTTCTTCATGGGAGCTGAAGGAAGATTGAGGGATAAAGGAACATTGTGCAAAAATAAGCATGGTACTAGTGACCGTTTAACCTCCAAGATAGATATGGATAAAGACTTAACTCTACATTGTTGTTTTATACTAGTTTTCTATCTAAAAGAATATGAATCTAATAAGTGTACTAAATAGATGCTATAAACATACAAAGTTTAACACACCACATTAGAAATTTTCATTCAGTTAGAAATGTGTTCAAGGAAAGATGATGAAATTGTATCATTTTCTTCTCAACTTTATGCTGATGTCATTCACAACATTCCTGAATGAGATTCTCCGTACTGAACAATACATATCGAACATAAAGTAAAACCATAGTCCTAATCGCTTATGTTAAACGATTTCAGGAAGCAACCTGAATGTGTAGGATTGCTTTGCAAACCAAGGCTACTAATACTTGAAGAGGCAGATGCATTCCTGCGAATCCTAGGAGGAATGGAGGATTACAAGATCTTTCAGCCTCCCTACAAAATGAAGGTCAAAATTTCAGAAATAATATAAATAAGCTAGAAGGAAATATTTTATTCTCCTAGTTAAAAGATATGCTCTTCTTACATCGATCGGAGGTCTACTCCACTACTTTGCCTGTAAATTTTGCCTGCAACTAAAAGCTTCTGGTCAGGGATATGGTTTTATAAGCTGTTTAAGAAAACGTGCATCAGGTAGAATGCCCCATATTCTAGTAAAGAGAGAAATAACCAGCAGTTGTTAGACTTTGACAAACGAGAACAGACAATGCTAAAGCAACTTGCAACCACATACACTATCTGATACACCATCTAGATAGTAGATACTGAAAACTTTTGCAGAATGACTTTATCGAGTATAAATACCATCATCTAAAAATTTTCTCCTCACAAAGTATTACAAGTTTAGTAAAGCATTTGTACCTTCCTTCAAGGAAGAACAACTTGTTCATCTTTGATGTTTTAAAGTAAAGGTAATAACAGAATGAAAAGGAAAAGCTTACAGATTCACTATTGGAAGAACCACATCTACTATGAATCTGCAGAGATGACAGACCAACCACAATGTACATAATTAGAAAGAAAAGGTTTAAAATGACACCATAACTTTTCCCACTCACCTTCAATGAGAAGTCGGTTACATCTAACAGAAGCAACTTGGCCTCAAAATAGTGAGCTATAAAGCCTTAGCAAGCACCTGTTGGTATAATTCTGTGAGACATGAAGGGGAGAAATTTTGAATTAGCTTGAAGGTGACATTAGAAACGTTGAAGCCTATCAATATATCCTTAGGAAACAGCAGATTCCAACTAACCGGCTGGCCTTGAAAGCATAATAGTCCGGCTTGCAAGAGCAAGATTCCGTGTATATCTAGAAACCTCTACATGCTTTAAATGGACATAGGCAACACTTGTCAGCAACACCCGTGTCTGCTCACTGCCATCACATATTGGATGAAAGGGATATATCAGATCGAGATTGAATCAATCAAAACTAGTGGCATCATCAGGCATGGATTATCATCTAGTAAGCTCTACTATTTTCAACTCTATAACACATGTTTACTATTGTCAATTCACTCAGAAATCAGAATATAAACATGAAAGTGCTAGCAGGATGAGAATGTTAGTAACACATGTTTTTACATTTAAGTGAACATTGACAGAGACAAATTTTTGCTGGAAACTAAACATGTTTACCACACATGTTTACCACACATCTGGTCTTGATAACTGCATGGCAAAGGCTTTATAACAATCTATAGCTGGAAGTGCTAACAAATCCGTGGACCTTAGCATGAAGTTTCCATGATAAGTTGTGAAGCGAACACCTAAAAACAGAGACAAATATCAGCAATTGAATTTGTATGTCTGTGTGCTCAATATTATGTGTTTAATCTTTATACCACGTTGCTTGAAACAACAGATAAACAAAAGGAGGCAAGGAAGGTAATCATTTCTAAGACATAACAAATGCACAGACCTTTTGCACACCTAATACGCATTACAGCTTCCCATGCAGTTTCTCTAGTGAGGTCTCTCCTTAATTCGTGTCTCAATTTCTTCCCATGAATGGCTGATTGGAAGGCTGGATAATAATACACTTGACCAGCAGTATACTTTGCCAGAGTTCCTAAACAGACAGTAAATTATAAATCCAGAATTTACTTCATGTATAAGATCATCAACCGCAAAATATGTACTTAGAAGACCACCAATGCTGAGAGTATAATATCAAAGTCAAACAGAACTACATTAAGGCAGGGACATATATTTACAGACAATAACTACTACACATCAACACATAATTTGTAAAACAATTTGTAAATGCTTTTTGAGCATTGACAAACCAGTTTTTTCCAAACAGATATCCATGAATGAGGGTATCAATTGACATTCCACATATCTTGATGACTACTTATGTCAAGAGAGTACATCACATTTAATTACACCATCCAATTAGGGGTATCAATTGACATTCCACATATCTTGATGACTACTTATGTCCTCATCGCATCTTTAATCAGAAAAGGATCAGGGGGAAATGCGACAATCATCCAATAAATTTTATTCAACAGTCGTATTAAAGTGATGAACTAATTACTCAGTATAGATCTCTTAATGGGATACCAAAGCCATCCTGCCAAGTATAAAGTGCAGACCACTGACATGCAGTATAAGACTATAAGGTACTCAAACATTTGCAAGGTCAAAAATTATCGAAAGCATCTTAAAATGAACATCAATGAAATTGAAGTTTAACATAGTTAAAGCCATAAAACCCATGACATTGAGTCATAATAAACAATGCTGCAACTAAAGAATCATCGGATAGATCATAAAAAAAAACTTCTACATTCTAATCCGGAACAAGAGGTTTAGCACTAGTTTGATGGCATGGTGAAGTTAAAAGAATATGTAATAAAATACCTAAGGAGGCTATGTCAGTGTATTTATCACTGAATGCATACACATTTGCTGAGATTTGGTACTTTGAAAACTCAGCAGCCATTTGCTTATAAAATGGATCTTCGGGCAGTCTCTGTCCATGTTCTTTATCTGTCCCATAGACACGAGAATCATCTCCGCGTAACTTTAATCGACCAACACCAAGAGATGGAAGTGAGTTTTGAAAAATTAACAATTTCCCTCCAAGTTGACTCTGCACAAAGAGGCAGGGAAAGGCCAGAACAAAGTAATGCATAAGAAAAATGAAATTGTCAAACAAACAGGGGAAAACGTCTTAAAAAACCAACAAGTTCAAGGCAGATAGTGTTTTCTAAAGCCATTCACAAAAAAAAGCGTTTTCTAAAGGTTTTGATAAACATAGGTCTCCCTTCTGCAAGGAAATGTAACTTCTGTTATCGGCCTCAGAGGCAGCTGCTGTTTCTGAAGGCTTGTTTTCAGGCTCGACTGAGGTGATAGTTTCAGAGGGCTTGTTTTCATGGTCTGCCCAGAAGGCAATGATCTCCTTTCTAGCTTTGGAAACAGTCTTGAAAACTTCTTCTGGCTTCATATTTCCTTTCAGTCACCTTCTGTTGCTTCACATCAATGTCAACTGATTCCACACCTGTAAATATATAAAAGAAGACGTTAGTTTGATACAAAATTGAAAGAGAATGTTTGGTTGGTATAGTTAAGATTTGTTGCAGTTCCATCATATTCTTTTGCTAAGGGAACCAAAACTATAAAAGCAAATTAACTTTCAGATAGTCACAAATGAAATGATTATGTTAGATGTTTAAACTTTAAAGAGATATAAGAAACAACGCCTTGTACCTACGTGCAAATGCTAAAAACTAAAAAGACACATTCAAGAAACAAATACTAGTTCTATATAGAGCTTATTACTCTTAATACTCCTAAATTCAATTTGACTTATCAAAAAAAAAATTACAAAGTGGAATGTTACATTACCACACAATTGAAATAGTGGTCAGAAATACAAAGTCAGGCTTACAAATGAAGGGAAAACATAATAGAAAAAAATGTTCTTTCAATGGCTATTGATATATAGAGGCAACATCAAATAAAATCCAGTTTGTCAAAAAAAATCAAATCAAATCCACACTACATTCTACTGATTCTAGTAAAATATCAATGATGAGAATAAAAAACACATAAATAGGAGTTTTGAATTGTTGAACACTACACAAGACATAAATACATTCTATTCAATTAAATTTAGTCATGCAAGGGAATATCACATGTCACCCAATAACTGATTTCTCAATTTCGTACCTACAATGAATCTGCAACCAAACATCAATACCCTTCCAAAACAAAAACCCTAATACTAAGAATCTACTAAATCATTCAACTAAAACTTATGCAAACAATAAAAAGTAAACATAATAAAAAGTAAACCCTAGAGAGAGCGACAGAGAGACAAAGAGAGAGAGAGCGATAGAGAGACAAAGAGAGATGGAACTGAGGAATCGCGAGAAAGGAGAAGAGGTACTCGAGTGATGTTAGGGCGCCTTGCGATTTGATTTGGGGAAAAACCTGCAACATCAAATCAAAGAAGGGAAAACATAATAGAAAAAAATGTTCTTTCAATGGCTATTGATATATAGAGGCAACATCAAATAAAATCCAGTTTGTCAAAAAAAATCAAATCAAATCCACACTACATTCTACTGATTCTAGTAAAATATCAATGATGAGAATAAAAAACACATAAATAGGAGTTTTGAATTGTTGAACACTACACAAGACATAAATACATTCTATTCAATTAAATTTAGTCATGCAAGGGAATATCACATGTCACCCAATAACTGATTTCTCAATTTCGTACCTACAATGAATCTGCAACCAAACATCAATACCCTTCCAAAACAAAAACCCTAATACTAAGAATCTACTAAATCATTCAACTAAAACTTATGCAAACAATAAAAAGTAAACATAATAAAAAGTAAACCCTAGAGAGAGCGACAGAGAGACAAAGAGAGAGAGAGCGATAGAGAGACAAAGAGAGATGGAACTGAGGAATCGCGAGAAAGGAGAAGAGGTACTCGAGTGATGTTAGGGCGCCTTGCGATTTGATTTGGGGAAAAACCTGCAACATCAAATCAAAGAAATGTTAGAGATGGAAACTTACTTTCAAAGAGAGAGAGAGAGAGGTTGTAGATTGAAACACTGATCCATCTGAGAAGAAGAGTCAGAGACATAGAGAATGTAGACCGATCTGAAATTTAGAGATTGCGGATCGAACAGAGGGAAAGGGAAAATGGGAAGGGAAACATACTCACGAGTGGTTTTTGTGGTAGTGAGAGAACAGGGGTGGATGACGGCGGCCAAGAGCAATGAGCAAGGGTGGACGAAGGCAGTGGCAGAGAGAGCAAGGAGCTAGGGTTTGGCGGAGAGAGCTCAGGGAAGAGCGATGGAAAGCGTGAGGAGAGAAAAAGGGAACGCGTGATGTTTAGTAAATAAATTAAACATTCAAAGTCGGACACAAGAGATATCTGACTTGGAAAGCTAAGCGCCAGAATTTTTATTTCATCTTATTTACAAAATTGCCACCGCGTCCACTTTTAAAGTCGGATAGTTGAGTATCCGACTTAAAAACTCCAATTCTATTCCAATTTTTCCACTAGTGTATATAATAGAGAAAATAATAATAATTTTATAAAAACAACAAAATATATTGATTTTTTTATTTTATAAAACAACCTTAAAATATTATTAAAATGAAACTAGGGAAGTATTTTTTGGTAAACCAAGGTATCCTCAGATATTTTTCCATACGCACCGGTCAAGGATCGAACCCGTGACCAAATGGTTAAGGAGCACAAGTTCCCACCAGGTATTTTTTCATATGCACCGGCTAAGGATCGAACCCGTGACTAAATGGTTAAGGAGCCCAAGTATCTACTATTTTTGCTATACCATATTGGTATAGGGTAGTATTTTTGATCAGCAACTAGGGGAGGGAGTATTTGAGTATTAATTAAGAGTATTAGGAATTTAATCTCAAAAAGAGTATTAGTAATTCTAAAAAAAATGACGAGTATTAATTACAAGGAAGTGAAATATTCACTTCATGTACACTGCTAGACACTACAATAGGCAAATCGCCACTGCTTTTACGCAAAGGTTCTGTCGTCTCAATTTCTTCGCTGCTCCTACCACCATCTTCAAACTCACCCTTATCTCTTCAGGTTCTCTCTCTCTCTCTCTCTCTCTCTCTCTCTCTCTCTCCCTCTCTTCGCGTTTTGTGTTTTGGAATGTGAGGTTTTGGCCATGTGTTACTGGTGAAGTTAAAGCACCTTTGGTTTAGGGTATATGGTTAAAGAGCCTCGAGCGTTTTAGGGGAATCATAAACCCTAGGTTAGGGAATTGAAGGGAAATGCAATTGGAATTTAGCATCTTAAAATCACAACTAGGTTGCTGAAAATCGATTAAAAGAAAAGAAATGCTTGCGTGGCTTCGATTTCCGAGTGGAAAGTACTTGCAATTTGTGTGCTTTCTGAATATGTATATGATAGGTTTTTTCGTGGTGTTCCAGAGAAAGAGCAAAGGGTGGCTGAAGAACCTGACATAGTGATTGAAAAACTAGTGTTAGTCACACGGATATATTATTTTTGTCACGTATTACTGTTCAAATGTTGATGATGATGATGTATTAGTATGCTAAGGACTCCCATCTGTTGTGGTTCAACTTCCATTCCGGACCTTGGATTTTGGGGAATCAGCGACATTACTTGGGCAGTGGTAGTGTGCCTGTTCTTTTAGGGTTTGTTTGCAAAGCTGCTCAATAAAAGATGGATTTTTCAGCTTGTTTGTCTGTGTTAATTTTTGTAGGTCAACCTTGTGCGGTATATTCTAACTAGGTTTTGAACATTCTTACTCAACCTAGACGACACCTAGTGTGTCTGTTCCCCTGTTGAATTGGCAGCAAATGGGCGTTTAGAGAGAAGAAACAACTCGCTTCTCACAAAAAAGAGCATTGAAAAGTGCCTGAGTGGGTGAGTGGGTGAATGGGAAACAAACACCCATGTAGTTCTAGTGGGGGAGTTGCGAGAGAAAATAATTATTAAACTAGTTGTAGAGGAAAGCCTTGGAATAACATGACTTATGTTCATGTAAGTTCAACAAGACATGTCACTTGTTCTAGCTTGACTTGAAGGTTTTAATAAAAAAGTTCATACTATACCACACCTCACAAACCTTAGGTCTCTCGAATCTATCATGCAAAGCAAGGAGAAACTGGGTGCCATGTAAATCATAGGATTTAAGTGGAGGAATCGGAGGAATGTTTCATGTTCTACTTGTGATTGAAAAGTGTCTCTAAGCTAGAAGGAGAATTTTTTCATAAAGCTATTAGGCTAGCAATGATAGCTTAATAATTATGGATAGAGGAAAGCGGATGAAAATCTAAGTGAAACCATTAAAAGGATTTATATTGAAATGGTGTTGTTTGATCCATGTAATGTAACTGATCCCACCTAAAAAAGGTTTGGTTGTTGTTGTACCATTCTTTATGCAATTACTAATTCAAGTGTTTCCTTTTCCCTGAAGTTCAAAAGTCTGCAGTTTGCACTTAGGGCCAATGTACTTTTGTTTTATATGATGTTATTCTCATGATGTTAACTTCAGTATGTTAATTGTCAATTATGCATCATCATCTGGACTTTAGATTGGCTAAGCACAACTTTCCTGAGAATGGAGTTATATAACGATCAAATGTTTAGATTGTATTTGTTTTCTAGTTAACCTTTTCTAGGTGACATTTCTTGAAGAAAATGATTAAGTTATTCTTGAAATTGTAACTTTCTGCTTCGCATTTAGTTACTTAAATAAATTGTTGCATATGGAAACATAATGATAGACATCATTGCTTATTATTTTTTCCTGCCTCTCAGGATACCTCATGATCTATCTCGGGATAGTTTCAAGGTTTCAACATGTCAGTTCACTGATGCTCTCCTAAATCTTAGTACAAAAGTGATTAATTTCTTTTGTAATTTGTTTACATCATACAAGATGAGCAGACCTGATCGATTGAAGGAGAGGCATGGAAAAAGTAATTCAGTTTCTTTGGATAATTATGATGAAGATAGTGCAGCCCGCACAAGACCGTTTAGTTTTGAAGAGATTATGCTTAGAAGAAGAAACAAAGAATATATTGGAAATGTAAAAGACCCTGCCAAGGAAACATGTGATACGGCACTTGAAGGTTCTTCAGAGAAAATTGCTGGTCATATTGATTCTGCAAATAGCTACAAACATGATAAGATTTCATCCTTTAGCACGGGGAAACATTCTTCAGAGGAACTACTGAATATAGGTTCTAGAAAGAAGCTTGAGAGCATCTATGCGAAGGAAGATGATTTAACTGCAGGGAGAGATAGAACAAACAATATTTCCGAAACCAAATCAAGAGCTGGATTAAATAATAAAGGCAAGATAAGTAAAGAAAATGCCGGAAAAGAGATGCATGGTTGGAGAAAAAATGAACCAAAGATTGATAATTCTGAGTATAAAGCTGGACATAAACATTCAAGAGATTCAGTTAACAAGGATAGCTATACAGAAAAACATAGACCAAAATCTGAAAGAAAATCAAAGAAAAAGAACCACATTGAAGAGGATGAGAATCCTAACAAGTACCATGCCGAAAGGAAGCACGACAAAGATAGGCATGATGGGTGGAAAATAAAAAGACGATTAAGCAATGGTTCTGAAGAAGTACCCGGAAAGAAACATCATAGAGATTCGGATAAGGATAAACATGTAGAGGGTAGAGCAAAATATGATAGAGAAATCAAAAGAAAATATCGAAATGGAGATGATGAAACTCAGGACAGGAATGCAATAGGGAAAGAAGATCTTGCAAAGCATCATAACCCACCCATTTATGATAGGAAGAACAGAAGGGAAAGGGAGAAATCACATTATGAAGCATCGACCATGAAGAGGAGAAGGTCAAGAAGTCGTGAGCGTGAGGATAGAAGGTCCCCTTCTTTCTCACCAAAGGCACACAAGAATACTTATCATGATGGAGAGCATAAAGAGTTGTCTATGCTTTCTTTGAAAGGTAGTTCTAGAAAAAAGCATCCCGATGTTGACAGAAATAGAGCATCAACTAATGGTTCAAGTAGCCACCATCGTCGATATAGACATGATGGCTCTGCCAGTGGACTTGGTGGCTATTCACCAAGGAAGAGGAAAAGTGAAACCGATGTTAAGACTCCTTCACCATCTAAGCATTCTCCAGAGAAGAAACGTGCTGGATGGGATCTCCCCCCTGTAGGGACAGATAATCCTTCTTCAGCTTCTGTTTCTTCTGGTTTCCAACTATCAAATTATAGTGTGTTATCCAGCATGCATGGTGTGGCTTCAGCTACTTCTCTGGATCCAGCCATCGTGAAGCCTCTGCCGTTATCATTTTTTAACGCGGTACCAACAGGGAAGAATGCCAATGTTGATTCTGTCCAACTGACACAAGCTACCCGCCCTATGAGAAGACTTTATCTTGAGAACTTACCAGCTTCAGCCTCTGAGAAAGTTGTGATGGACTCTTTCAATAGCCTCTTGCTCTCTGCTAGTGTAAATCGTATCCAACAAACTCAACCATGTATCAGCTGCATTGTGAGTTTGTAGCACAAAATTTGAAAATTTTGTTTTTTCCTCAACAAAGCAATGGGTTTGAATTGTTTGTTGCATATCTTCGTTGCAGATACATAAAGATCGGGGGCAAGCGCTTGTGGAATTCCTGACAACTGAGGATGCATCAGCTGCTCTTTCTTTTGATGGCAGTACACTGTTTGGCTCCCTTGTTCGAGTTAGACGTCCCAAAGACTATGTTGAAGTTGCAGTAAGAATGAAAATCTTATATATCCCTGCATTATTTTACCTATATCATCTCAATATAATATCCATTAAAGTGTTTGATGTTTTTATCTTATTGAATTCAACTTTTATTTTTATTTTTATAAATATAATATTTATTTTTATAAATATTACATATTGAATTCAACTTTTATTTGTATAAATATTACATACCATTACTTGCTCTGTTCAAATTTAATTTCCTCAAAAATATATGCAGCCATTCGTAAAAGTTTCTGGACAAAAATGGTGTTGCCACTTATTTTGCTTATCTATTGCTTCAATAGATTGACAAATTATTATTTTTTAGTTGGTATTTTGCTTATCTATAGCTTCAATAGATTGACAAATCATTTTTTTTATTTTAGTTGGAAATTGGTTTGCTTATTGACGTTGTGGTGATGTTTCAATTTGAATTGCTGAATTCCATTTACTATTTCTATGATTTTTTGTTTATATGTAGTTTTCTTTAATTTTATGATGTGATTACGATGATTTAGTTTAGAATAGATAGTTTAATCATTTACATGCACTTTGAATTCTCCTGAGTGATATATATATATATATATATATATATATATATATATATATATTTATTGTTAATGTGAAGGGACTTAGATCATATAAAAGGGAAATGAAATACATGTGGTTCTATCTGTTTGGCTTAATTTCTATGCTTATGTTACAATAAGTATGAGTATGTATGACTACATTAATATAGATACCTGATTGTTTGTCCTTAGGATCACAAACCAAAGCAAGAGCTTCAAGGTAGCTAGCTATCTATGAAGCACAAACACAAACATACACATGAAATATGACATAGATATGGACACAGAGACATGGCAATGTCCAAAATATAGGACACTGCGATATGCCAATGTATATGTGAATACACGTGCGAGTGAAATCAAATATGAGCAACATGGCATAAGATCTAAATTGAGCGATTTATATATTCACCTTTTCAAAACAACTTTTTACGGTTTACATTTTCCCTATGATAACGATTTTCCCCAAAATAAGTAAGAAATACTTTTTTTTTTTGGTATATTTTAAGTTGACGTTTATATAAATTAATTTTTAAACTAATATTTTGAAATTTTTTCTTAAGAGCTATGTCATCCTTCAAGTGCCCAGCATATGTTAGTGCTGTAAGTGCAAAGTGTCCTAGTCGTTTTAGCTAGTGTCTTAACTTGGCAATTTTTTTTTCAATCAGACACCTTGTGAGCAGTGTGTGATACAAGACGTTCAGCTGTCATAAGCATATTCGACATTCCTGCATCTCAATAAGGAGCGCTATTTGTGCTTCATAGCCTCATAGGCACCTATTTTAACACTTTAATCACTATTAATGGATGGATTAATGGATGAGGTTTTTGCTTAGGTTTTCTTTAATTGTAAGCTATTGTATGTGATTAATGTAACCAAAATATTTTTTCCAACAGTTACCAAACAGAGCTTTACACTCAATGGATTTTAGAGGACCCAGATTCCCAACATGAATTACTTTGATAAAGCTCTACCTCTATGTTTCAAAATCAGTCAAAACTGTAGGGAAGGCCAAATTGGGAGAACTTAACAAAATCAGTGGAGAGTTTTTAAAAGACGCCCGACCCTTTCCCTTCTTATAAGATGCTCCCAAACCGGGGAAGGGTTTATCGTAACCGTTTCCCTTCCCCTCCCAAACAAACCCTTAGTGTTCTGTAACTTTATGAGGAGTACTTTATGACATCTGAAAATTTACTTTAAAGGTGCCTTCTACTACAACCTGGTATATTTAATTATGTTACTGTAAGATTAGCAAATTGTTCTGAAGTTTGGTAACTCGTGCCTGTTTTTCTATTCTTCAAACTGCGAAGAATCCACTGTAATAATTTGATAGTGATAGGACACAAGATGGAGCAACAGAGAATCTTCTTATCAAAAACAGAATTACACTCACTTATCTGCAGAATGCACCTCATCAGTGCCTCAGCTCCTGCTACAGTGATTCCTCTGTGAAAACCTCCCTCTCTCCAAATCTCAGGCCTACCTGCCTATCTACTTCTCCTCCCTCCTTTTATTTACTTGTAAAACAGGCTCTCTCCTAATAGAATCCTCAACTGCTAACTAACTGTTGAGTTTTCTTCTGGTATAGACTTTCCACATTGCAGGCCTCTTTGGACTTGGGTATTATCGGGATTATGTGATAGGGACTTTGGTTTAGAACCAAGCCACTTAAATACTCCACCGAGCATCCCATACTAAGTCCCACATTGGGTAGTATGGGATGCTCGGTGGAGTATTTAAGTCTGATAGAGACTTGGGTATTCTGGGGTGCTCCAGTCCCACATCGAGTAGTATGTGATGCTTGGTGGAGTATTTAAGTTGTTTGGTTCTTCCCCGTTGATAGCTAGCTTTTAAGAGAGGGTTCCCCAAGTGCTTAGATACTTGTTAATTTAAGCTAGCTATTAAGAGGGGAGAACCAAGCCACTTAAATATTCCACCGGTTAGAACCCTCTGTGGGGTAGCCTTCTTCATGACTTGGGGAACCCTCGCTTAAAAGCTAGCTATCAAGGAACTGAGCCACTTAAATACTCCACCGAGCATCCCATACTGCCCGATGTGGGACTTGAGCACCCCATAATACCCAAGTCACTATCATATGATAGAAACTAATATCGAAAGAAAGGGTATGTGGAACGAAATACTAAATTATATTGATAATAGGAGACAATCTTACAGAATTTGTACACAGTTACACATTGTTTACATAGAGTAGCACTCAATTGACAATCCTACTCCAAGTTTTCAAAAGCCTTGGACCTCTCCCTTCCCAAATAACCACTCAATATTCTACCATGCCCAACTGAGTCTTCTCCTTTCTTATTTAGTCCTAATTCAACATCAAAATACAAGGAAAAGTAACTGCAAATAAACGGCTCTAAAAATCAATAACTGCTGTAAAATAAATAACTGCTCCTGCACATGACCTGAAACTGCCACATTCAGTTTCTGTTTCTTCTTTGATAGGTTTTCTGAATCTAGGTCTAACATTATGCTTATAAAGGGGTCCTTTTAAGCTTAGATTTTGGTTTTGTGATGTATTTAGCCATGGGTTTCTTGGACATTCAGAAAATAAATTTGTATTTCATAAACAAATGCTAGAAACTGCTTTTGTAGCTTCAAGAGCTTTATGATTCACATGGAGTGATCTGCTTGTTCAATTTTGAGATGTTTTCTGACCCTAGTATTGGAATCTTTTAAATAGGATGTTTATATGGGATATATCGTAATACACATTCTGGATGGTGATGAAGCTGACTCCTAATTACGAAGACATCTGGGTGTACTGACAAGTTTGATGCGTAACCAGGATTTAGCTGGCCAATGTTTCAGGATTATTGTTCTAGGTTGCTCTCACAATGATATATATGATCTTGTGTTTTGTTTTATATCAACTTCAGCATGTAAGTGCTATGGGGTTCAAATCATTTGAGTTCTCTTGCCACTCTGTAAGGAATAATGTTAGTAATAAGTTAGTTGGTAGGATATATATCCTAGGAAGTTGGTTCTGTTTTTCCGTTAGGTTGTTAGGATATATATCCTAGGAAGTTATTTCTGTTAGGTTGTTAGGATAGGCTAAGAGGTCCTTATCCCTTTTCTCCTTTGTACAGGATGCCTATAAATAAAGGTTATCCCGCCTTAGAAAAGGACTTTTTTGCAATTATAGAATTTGAAGTGGTGAATAATCATTGTAGGAGAGTTAGACTCTCTCGTATATCTTTTTATTTTTCAATCAATAAACACCAGGACAAATAACCTCCCATTCTCTAATGTTCTTACTTTTAGAACCGTGACATTTGGTCCGACCTGTCGGATCATCAACACGGATGGAAAACACAACTGAATCGCGTTTGACAGCATTGGAAAACTGGACCAGGGAGCATGAGTCGGTCGTAAAAAGGCTTAAAACAGATGTGACACAGGTGAAAGAAGGGATGGCTAAATCAAGCAGTGGGATGCATGAAGTGATCATAGCATCAAGATCAAAAAACAAGATTCAACTGCGAAATCAGAATCTGGGGGTAGCACGAAGGCAGTTGAACAAGAATCTGTGAAAGACGAATTTGAAGAAGAAAATCACCTCTCACGTGTGGTTAAAGAAGGTACTAGGTAGAGTTACCTAACTTTGAAGGTGATCCTTTTGGGTGGATAAACAGAACTAACTTCCTAGGATATAGATCCTAACAACCTGATATATATCCTAATAACCTAGGAAATTAATTCTAATTTCCTTCATCTCTATACCTCTTCCTCTGATAAACTAAGAGAGGATTGCCACCAACATTATTTCTAACACACTCCTGGTTCCGGTATCTGCTTTCTAATTTTCCCTGGACGTGAGTATGTTATTCTCAGATGAGGTGCATCTTACTAAAAGGACGTGATGTATTCACCATTCTTGGCTCAATAACTCTCTCCTTACACATAAATTGTGTATGGATATTTGTAAAAAACATACGGTGCATTCTTAAAAAAAGCCTTATTAGTTTGTAATTGTATGTCCACATATTCATCTAAGCGTTGCTTTTCTCACTGTAGATGATGTTAACATATCAGTGGTGGTGTCTTAAAAAGTCCTCCATTGTTTCATACATAGTGCACCCTTTGTGAACTCTGTATATACTTGTGTAATTTTGACTCTGTTTCGTGAAAATAAGCTATAAGCTAGTTGATAGCTTATAGCTAAAAAGCATGCCGATTAAAATTGAAGTATTTGATAGAATTAAAGATTGAAGTAAGTGATAAATATCTATTGACATGAAGGCATATTTATTTTACTTTATGTGGTTGAACTAACCGATAAACATAAAATGACATAAAGACATATTTATTTGATTTTATATATAAATTATTCATTTTATAATAAAAGTAATTTGAATATTTGAATATATTTTAAATCATTCACCACCTTAAAAATTAAATTGCTATTTTTTTAAATTTTATTCTTATTTTTATTTACTATAAGATAATATAAATAAATGAAACACTTATAAATTTTGATATAATTTTTTTTGGTTACAAATAAAAAGTTATTCTATATTAAGAGATGGTAAAAGAGGAATGAAATCAAAATAACACAGGTATAAGTGAGAGAAAAAATAACAAGTTATATGTTATAAGCTCAAACGTTACTTGAAGTAGCTTCTCAAGAAAAGCTATAAGCTACTGACAAACTCCTTTAAGCTATAAGCTATAAGCTAGCTTATTGACCTTACCAAACATAACTTTTACCCCTGAAGGATAATGTGGTATGGTAGTCATTCTTTGCATTTTGTTCATGATCATCACTTCATTTTGCGGCAGAATAAGTGTGCTTTCTTGCAGGAAGTTGCAAAACAACCATTTGACAAAAAACAAGACCCTTTTAGTTCAGTTTGATGGAGGCCTCGATTTTGTGGATTAATTGTCTTGTTCTTTTGGTTGACCCTTTTGTCACTCTGCAAGTAGTCTTCAGTCTTCTCATATGAACAACAGTAAAAAAATTATAATATTGAAGTGTTAACAACATTCTTTATTTTTATTTTATCCTATGTGATTTGATACTATGTGATGTGAGTCACGCGATTTTTTATTTTCGTCAGCAGTTTCTAATGGACCTCTCAGGAGGATTCCAACATCTATTAAGCCATTTTTGTTTTGCGTAGGAAATTGATTGTGTATGTATATGTGAAACAGCTTTTCGAAACAATAGTATCATGAACGTGTAATATGGTGCTTGCTTAGGAAGTAATCATTTCATTTATTTGACACATTGTTGGCATAAGTGAGAACTGAGAAGTTATCAACTTGGTGTTGTATTTGTGTCTAATCATTAATACTGGTACATGGTTGTTTTCTATGTTACTTGTGTTGCTCGCACTCTTTATCTTAAAGTAAGGTTAACGTCCAATGTGAACTGATCTCTGTTTTTCTTTTATTTTCCCGATGACTCGAAGTTATTTCAAATTAATGCTATTTTGTAACCTTTGCAATTCTAAGGTATATTGTGGTTATATTCCATGAACAGGTTTTCAGACAATTGCTATTTTCATGCAGACTGGTGAACCAGATAAAACAGTGGATGTTGCTGACACAAACACAATAAATGATGTTGTAATTGATTCACCAAACAAGGTGTGCCTTCAAAACTATCTAGAGTTGATAATTTTATATTCTTTTGTGCTAGTGTCAAGCTGAGAGCTCAACAGGCACCTTTCTCTTTTATGACATTTTCATTACGCGGTGGAATGCAAAGTTTCGCCGCAGTAATTGAGTGTTTGCATATGAGTTCTATGAAAGCTATATGCATAAAGGATGTTTGATTCAGCATATTGTACCCAGACATTAATTTATATGCAATTCTATATCATTCTTTAAAAAGTGTTCAAAGAGAAGGGCATAGAGAATATATGCGAAAACTTTAGTCTGCAACTGGATGGGTATGTGCTTTTATACATACGCATATGACGGTCGACATTGAAATTGTAGGATGATAAGGCATAATAAGAGCACCATTATACTAGCAAACATGAACTCTGCTCTTCAAGCTGAAGATTAATCTGTGTCCAGATTGTTACAAATGTCATTAGTCCACTGTCTTGGAGGCGATTTGGTTAAGTCTCAGCTATCCTGTCTATTGTTTGAATTTGCTTTGGACTAATCTAAGCCTTGCATAAAAACTATAATTGCGGGCCATTTTCAACTGAACCAATAACTTGATACTTTTTCTCCATAAACTTATTGTTGCTTTAAAATATCTCTAACCTGTTGTGTTGAAACAGTTATTGTTTCCTGACTTCATAAACTTTCAATTTTTGAGCATTTATGTGTATGAAGTTGGTATTTATGTTTAGCTATACACTTTGCAATAGCGGCTATCACGCTATCCACTATTCCGCGCCACTATTTGAAATTAACAACATAGCTCTGATAATTATCTTTGCTAATTATAATCACATGCCCTCTTTTCTCTATTTTTTTCTCAATTCATTGTTTGTCTGGTGATTGTGTCTTTTTGGTTGTGGCAGATCTTCATTGGTGGAATTTCAAATCATATTTCTTCAGAGATGGTAATTATATAAAGAAATGAAATGTCCCTCTTTTTAAAGATTTAACCTCGAATGACCTATAAGATTTTTTTGTAGTCCTTATTCCTTACATCTTTTGGTAACCAAACTTTACTAATTTTATTTTATATTCTCTTCTTTAGCTTATGGAGATTGCTAGTACGTTTGGACCTTTGAAGGCTTACCACTTTGAGGCCAGGTTCTGTGGTGGTTCATGCGCTTTTCTTGAGGTAAGGTTGCATTTCTTTCTTATTTTTCTCTTAATAGTTTTGTAATCCACACCATCTCAAAATCCCGTGAGCCTTAGCTCAAATTTCTGCTTTTGCACTTGATCTTGCAACAACATTTTATTTCTTACTTCATGTCACTCAATTTCCCCCCAAAAACATGTATCCTAAGAAGGACTTTCTATCCACTACCGATCCTGCATAGTCAGTATATGACAACTGTCCTTCCCATTTGAACAACAATCCTCTTCCCGGAGTAGATTTTAATATTGAAGGATCTTATTCAGGACTGGCCCTGAGATTTTGACTGCCCCGTGTGCACCGAGAAAAAAAACCCTCATAATTATTCATCAGCCTTCACCCATATCTTTGTGCTAAAACACCTCTATCTCTTGCCCTAGGTCGGATGTTTTTCTCTATTATAGTTGATGAAATTGGGAATCCAGAACTACATTCTAAAATAATTAACCTCAAACCTCCAACCGTTAATATTTACATTTTACCCATAAAATAAGTGAAATAATGGTTAACCGGTGAGTGTTTTAAATATGGGGTTTGTTAGAATATAAAATAATATCTCATATATTATGATAGAATATCAATTATGATTTGTCATATCAATTAGTATTTATTAGTATCAATTAGGTTTATTGAGTCTTAAATGTAATTGATTCTTATTTTATTATAAATAGATATGAGTGTGCTCTATTCTGCACACAGAGACAACCACAAATTCAACATGGTATCAGAGCGGGTTCTGATCTTCTGACATCGTCTCTGTGCTTCACCACCGTTGCCGGCGGCGTCATCTGCCGCCGGCAACCCCACCTTTTTTTTAGTTTTTAATTTATCTCTTTTTCACTGCTCCAATCACCTTTTTAATTTTCCGGTTTCTGCTTTCTGCCGCCGTGTTCGTCTCTGGCGTGTTTTCCGACCATAACCACCGTCAGCCGCCGCGCCGGAAAATTTTCCGGTGACCGTTCCCGACGAAACCACTACCATCAGGTTCGCCTCCTCCCGATCTACACAACGGTCCAAGTTCCAACCTCACCGGCCTAGTCACGCGCCCGTACGCGTCGATCTACCTCCGGGGAAATCCTCCACTCTCCGTCGTCTTCAACCGCGCGTGTCGGCGCGTCCGGCCACTGTTCCGGCCATTCTTCTTGTCATCGGAGTCGCCTTCCTCTCCACGTCCTGGATCTGTGGTTACCTTTTGGTTTTGGTGCAAGAACAGTTACGTTACAGTTCAAACTGTCATTTGCTCTCTTCTAGTTGATGCATTTTATCTCTCCTCTTCAAACATCAGATCTGCTCATCTGGCTTAGTTTTGGTTTGTTATGCCTTCCTTTCTCATTAATGACTTATACTGTGGTGTTTTCTCTTCCCATTGACGGTCATTCCGGTGGTATCTCTTTCCCACATATTAATCATTAATGATGACTTCTTTTCCCATCGACGGTCATTCCGATGGTGTCTTATGTTGGCTATGACTCACAAATATCAATGCAGATTTAGTTTCAAGTTTTATGTAACAAGCTTAAAAGCTTAGTAAGCTTTAGCTTGAGGGGGAGTGTTAGAATATAAAATAATATCTCATATATTATGATAGAATATCAATTATGATTTGTCATATCAATTAGTATTTATTAGTATCAATTAGGTTTATTGAGTCTTAAATGTAATTGATTCTTATTTTATTATAAATAGATATGAGTGTGCTCTATTCTGCACATAGAGACAACCACAAATTCAACAAGGTTCACTTTTGGAACCTGTCAAACGAGATCTATATTAGACGGACCCAATATTTATAAATACTAATAATAAAACATTTTTTTTCGTGCCCTCCTGATAGATTTAGAGAGTTCTAACTAACTCTGATTCAGAGAATTTCATATTCTGTTTTCATTGATTTGAAAGTGAGCACAAGGCTCTATTTATACAAGTAATGTTTGGCTTTTCATATTCTATTGATTTAACTGTTGGCTTTCATATCATATTGAATTAAGTGCCAACCTTTCATATTCTACTTATCTATTAATATTCTACTTATCTATTACTCCCCCACAAGATCAAGTGGAGAGCTGAACAAAGCTTGAAACATTGAGCTGGTCACTGCAGAATGCAGCTTTTGCTAGGGGTTTTGTAAGAATATCTGCAATCTGAGCCTCTGCTGGGACATGGGAAACAATCAGACTCTTGCTGAGAACCTTCTCCCTTACAAAGAACAAGTCCAGCTCCATATGTTTAGTTCTAGAGTGCAAGACAGGATTATGACTCATTGCAACAGTACTCTGGTTATCACAGAAGATAACAGGTGTAGAGTGGGGCTGATAGGCACCTAGCCTATCGGCAATAGAAAAAAGGACTAAAGAATAGAAATGGAGTAGAAGATTATGAGAATTTTATTGAATATTGGGTGGTGACATAACCCACCAATTAGAACTCCGGCATAACCCGGATAAATTCTAAAACCCAAACACAATACATTTCAAAGATGATTTAGATGGGGTGGGAGCTTTTATTTATAGGCTTCTAATACAAGGGGGTAGGAGGGAAAGACCTAGCCAACTAATAACTACCCAAACAAATATAACAACCCCCAACTAATATTAACCAACTTAATTAATCTCTAACAAACTAACAAACTTAACAACCCAAAACCAACTAATAACTAACCAACAACCAAAACTAACTCACTTACACAAGGGCCTATCAATACTCCCCCGTTGAAAACCAACCTTGTCCTCAAGGTTGATTAGGGAATCTCTTCAATGCTTGGCTTTGTCCTAAACGGTTTCCAAACAACAATTTCAGTACATACTAGCACACAATGAAATTTCATAAAAACAAACCTCTTGTCATTATTTCAAAAATCCATGTACTCTATGTCACCATCAACATGCTCAAAATTTAATTGTACATCTATTTCAGTAAATTGCAAGTAGTTTGATGCGTTAGGTGTTGCGTGGCTTCGATACGGTTTGAAGTTCCCTATTGTTGAACTTGGATTAATAGGGATGAAAATTGCCTCCACTTGTGCTTCGCAAATCTTCCCTCTGTCATATAAAAAATGAAGCAAATCGTAGGTTGAAGAAAAATTCCCCCAACAGTATTCACAAGCAATTTCGGACATAAAGGTTGTTGATTTTCCGGGATCCCACAGTATTATTAAATATGATGAATAGAATGACATCACCTTCCCATCGACTAAATAAGAGAGCTTAGCCAAATAACAAGCATTACCATCCAAAAAAAAATGAAATGGAGTTGAGCATGCATTGGGCTCACCCCCATGGACTTCTTGCTTCTTCCCGTCACCCCCTTTTTGTTGCACACCTCTCTATCCTTTAAAATGCCCAGGTCAGGCGATTTTGGCGGCGGAGGTGGCGTGTTGATCTCCTCCATAGTATGCACTTCCAAGAGCACAGACTTGTGCGATCAGTTTTGATTGGTGACTGAACGTCGCTTTTCTTGACTTGTGCGCAACCCCTTTGTTTCCTTCAACCGAATTGGAACTTCCATTGCTTGACCCATGGAAGAAAACGAGCGTTCATCTTTCAGCTTCACTTTCTCAACCTGATTCTGACACTCTTCTTGAATCTGAACCTGTGAGTCGATCCTCCCCTTTTCAGCATCATTCCCCTCCTCGAAATCAAGAAGCTGATTCTTGGTTTGTCTCAAACCAGAAATTGTTCCATCTGGTTTGTTCAAGTACCGGTCACATCTCTCTTTGATTTCTTCCATCTTCTTAATAATATCATCATATATGAACTTCTTAATGAAAGCCGTTTTGAAAGACTCCCATGGGATATTCTGGTTGTCACTCGTTTCAGAATACCACCAACGTGATGCCTCTCCCTTCAAGAAAAAGACTGTCACGTAGGTCACTCTCATGTATTCGTTGAGCAATGGATTGGATGCAGTATATCGTTCGCATTGGGTCAGCCACCTGCGGACATCACCCGTGCCATCGAAATTTGGAGGTTTCTCTTCCGACATCGCTGATTTCCTGTCGAAAGATCCGGCAGGTCGGACCACTTGATAGGCACCTAGCCTGTTGGCAATAGAAAAAAGGACTAAAGAATAGAAATGGAGTAGAAGATTATGGGAATTTTATTGAATATTGGGTGGTGGCATAACCCACCAATTAGAACTCCGGCATAACCCGGATAAATTCTAAAACTCAAACACAATACATTTCAAAGTTGATTTAGATGGGGTGGAAGCCTTTATTTATAGGCTTCCAATACAAGGGGGTAGGAGGGAAAGACCTAACTAAATAATAACTACCCAAACAAATATAACAACCCCCAACTAATATTAACCAACTTAATTAATCCCTAACAAACTAACAAACTTAACAACCCAAAACCAACTAATAACTAACCAACAACCAAAACTAACTCACTTACACAAGGGCCTATCAGAGGCACTTTCAGCTCATGTAGCAAGGATTGAACCCATAAAAGTTCTGAGGCAGCAAGTGTAAGACTCCTGTATTTTGCCTCAGCACTTGATTTAGCAACAATGTTTGTTTCTTAGACCACCATGATATTAGGTTAGGCCCAAGATATATGCAAGCACCACTTGTAGACCTTCTATCATCAATATCATTTGCCCAATCTACATCACAATAGGCCTGCAGAGAGAAGGGAACAGAGGCAGCAGCAGGGAGTAGAACAAGACCAAGATCTAATGACCCCTTTAAATACCTCAGAATTCTCTTGACAGCAACCCAATGAGTGTCAAGTGGCTGTGACAGAAATTGGCAAGCTTTGTTGACAACATAGCCAATTTCAGGCCGTGTAATGGTAGCATATTGAAGTGCTCCAACTATAGAGCGATAGAGGGATGGATCAGACATATAATCAACACCATGTTTTGAGAGTTTAAGCTTTGCTGGAAGTGGTGTAGATATTCCTTTTGCATTGTCCATGCCAGCTCTAGATAATATTTCTTTTAGGTACTTTGTTTGAATAAGGACACAACCATTAGAAGTAGCTTTCACCTCAATACTAAGAAAATAATCAAGAGCCTCAAACTGTTTGAGAGCAAATACAGTAATGAGCCTGTCAATAACAGATTGCACAGCAGTAGGAGAAGAGCCACTGATGATGATATCATCAACATAGACAAGAGTATATATGCAGCAGCCATTGTGAGCATAAACCAATAGTGATGGATCACATTTGCTAGCAACAAAGCCAAAACTAATTAGAGTTTTAGTGAGGCGTTCATACCAAGCCCTAGGTACTTGTTTGAGGCCATATAAAGAGCCTTATGCAACTTGCATACCAAGGACTTGTCACCAATCTCAAATCGTTGTGGTTGAGACATGTACACCTCTTCCTCAAGAAAACCATTCAAGAATGCATTGTTAATGTCTATTTGTTTAATAGACCACTTGTGAGTTAGACCAAGGGTTAAGATGATTCTTACAGTAATTGGCTTTATTACAGGAGAAAATGTTTCTGAATAATTTGTGCCTTCTCGTGCGAATGTTGATGAATTTTGTCCCAAAGCTGGAACGTGTAGCGACATCCGATTACCTTGGCGAGAATTGAAGGTGATAATGAGGACTGAAGCCACGCAAGCAGCAATTGATCTTGCAGTTCCCATTCAACATATGCAGGATTCTCAATTTCAGCAAGACAATCAGCATCAGTTAAGTAACGCGCCGGAACTTCTGGAGAAACGCAAAAACGATGAAATTTATGCGCACGTAGAACCGGTTCCACCTGTTGGAGCCAGAGAGGAAGATTATCACCGGTTAACTTCTCTGAAACTTGATATTGAAAAGATTTGAACGGTTTGAGCAACGGTAGATTCGTAGATTGCGATGACGAGGCCATTGGTGAAAGGAGAAGAGAGCTTGAAGGCGATTGCGAAATCGAAGAAGAAGACGATCGATGAGGATAAACGAACTGAGGCGACGATCGAGAAGATCAAACAATGCGCTAAACAGAAAACGAAGACAATCAGGAACGAGGGCCACGGTGGTGGCGCGATGAAAGTCGTTTCCGGCTTACTGATACCATGATAGATTTAGAGAGTTCTAGCTAACTCTAACTAACTCTAACTAACTCTATTTATACAAGTAGTGTTTGGCCTTTGATATTCTATTGATTTAGCTGTTGGCTTTCATATCATATTGAATTAAGTGCCAACCTTTCATATTCTACTTATCTATTACCTCCTAAAAATGGGGCCTCGGGATGTCGCCTATACCAAACATGCTTAAGGCTACCACGGATCATACTTACTGCTTGTAAATGTAAATGCTTTTCTCATGGGTCGTGCATGACTTGACTAGATACATTGACTACATAAGCAAGGTCTTGCCTGACATGAGCTAGATAAATGAGTTTTCTTACCAGCTTCCGGTACTGGACCATCTCTATTCTACTCATCAGTTCTAGTCGCAACCCAGCTTACTCATCAATTCCAATCGCTCCTCAGCTTACTCATCAGTTCCAGTTGCTCCCCAGCTCAATTTTTACTTCTCCAAAGCGAGTTCCTTCCCCTGCATTGACGCTGCCTGATGGCGAGCTTCCTGTTGCAACTTTAGCACCTACATCGCTATCCATGGTGTCGAATGAGAACGTGAGGGATCAAGATCTGGAGTGATGAGAGAAGACAACTGCTGCCCTAGTCAACCTCTGTAGGCCAACTGTAAGAGTATAAGATCAGTTTAACTTTAGTTAGTTTAACCTACTGTTGTAGGTAATCTGTTCTAGTGTTTCTCTATTGTTAACCTGCTGTAGCAGGTTCCATGTTATACAAGGGTGCTCCTATATAAGGACACCTACCCTTTGTAATCTTTTGACTAATCAATCAGAATATTCATTTCACAATGATTCAATCCAACTCTCTCTCTCTCTCTCTCTCTCTCTCTCTCACTCTAAGAATCTATCATGGTATCTAGAGCCATAAAGGGCGCAACTGCCTTCGTAACAAACTTTCAACCGTTTTCTTCCTTCTTTTTTGCTCCGTCACCGTCGCATTGACGATGGCCTCCGTGAACAATACATATCTGCCACTGCCACCGCCTAACGGCACCGTTCCTCCTATCAATAGCACCGCTGCAGAATCACGATCAGTACCGCACAGGACTGCAACCACGACGAACTCCATTTCTGCAGAAATCAAAGAATTCAAACACAAGATTACTGAGAAACTTCACGACGAGAACTTTGTTCTTTGGTGATTCCTCCGCGTTACCTCATGACGGACGACATCGCCACCACCAACGAAAACCCTGCGTTCTAGTTGTGGGAAGCACAAGACCAAATGCTCTTGTCGTGGCTTCAAACGTCGCTCACGACGACGATACAAGCTCGAATCGTTGGTTGCTCGCACTCCTTCGAGCTCTGGGACAAGATCCATGCCTATTTCTCCAAATTAGGTCGTACGAAGATCCGTCAGCTTCGCAATGAACTTCGCACCACGCAACTCGATGGTAACTCTGTTAAAGATTTTCTTGCCAAAATCAAGAATCTGGTCGACTTTCTCGCTGCAGTTGGAAGCCCTATCTCCACCAAAGATCACTTAGATGCTATTCTTGACGGTCTCCCTCAAGAGTACGACGCCATCATCTCCCTCATTGAAAGCAGATTTGATGAAGATTTTTCAGTAGAGGAAGCTGAATCCCTGCTCGTTGGCCAAGTATCGTAAGCAAACAAAGACTGATAATGCCACTGTTCTGCTCACACACGCTGCCCCTCCTCCTCAAACTCCTGCAGATGCCTCCTCCACGCCTGCAAACACCACTTCTCTAGCACCCGGTACTGCTGTGATTCAACAAGAAGGCTATGGCTATCGTGGCCGTGGGCGAGGACGTGGCCGTGGTGGCCGTTTCCAAGGGAATTGCCAGGTCTGCAACAGGTTTGGTTACTCTGCAGCACAATGTTATCATAGGTTTAATCAATTCTACAACCCTAATGCACCACAGCAACCATTCCCAACCCCTACACAGCCCAACCAGTACTATAACCCCTATACCTACATAAGACCTCAGCAACTAGGGATGGCAAAACGGGCCGGCCCACCCCGCTTTGCCTAAAGGCCGCTAAAATAGGGGCGGGGCGGGTTGGCCCGCCAACTAACCGCGAGCTCAACATACTGGCCCGCCCCGCCAAGTGGCGGGCTGGCTCGCCTAGTTTTTTTTTTGCAATTTTTTTGAACAAAATTTTCACCTATTTTTAACATTTCAATTTCAATTAGATTTTTCACCTCCTTTTTAAAACAGGTTTTTTATAAAACCTTTTTTAACAGAAATAAAAATATAAAACAATAATAGTAGTGGAATTACTAAGATTAACTATATATCAATTGTTTGAGAAGTGAAAAGTGAAACCTAGAATGAACAAAACGGGTTGGGCTTGGGTTGCACAGTGCGCTAGATTCTGTCTGACTCTGATGTTTTTTTTTTTAAAAAAAAAAAACGGGCTTGCTGGCCGACCCGCCCCGTTCTTGTCTTAAGCCCGTATTTTTCTCCTTTTGGCGGGGCGGGCTCAGCGGGTTAGCGGTCACAATATCCCAACCCAACCCAACCCGCCTTTTTTTGGCGGGTTGGCGGCCCGGCCCAGCGGGTCAAACCCGTTTTGCCATCCCTATCAGCAACCACCACCACAATGGCCACAACAACCAATTCAGCCACCTCAACAAGCCCTAATGATGACTGCACCTCAATTATCCTCACCAAACTTCTTTGGTGACACTGCAGCATCTACTCAGGTCACCAACAACAACCAAAACATCCAAGTTCCTAACACCACAGCAGAGATTCCAAGTCAAGTCTTTGTAGGTAATGGCCAAGGCCTTCCTGTTTTATCTTCTGGTTTTAGTTCATTTACTTCCCCTTTTAATCCCAATGTTAAACTCAATCTGCTATATGTTCCATCTATAACCAAAAATCTCATTAGTGTTAATCGTTTTCTGCGTGATATCCCGTGTTTGTTGAATTTCATCTTAATGACTTTTGTCAAATCTCAGGCTACTCGCGAGGTGTTGCTGCATGGTCGTGCTGGCCCTGATGAACTCTATGAGTTTAAGGACTTGTTGCAACACCCTGGCCAAGTCAAGTCTTCTGCTTCTCAGTCATCCCTGCCTTTTGTTTTCAATATCAACACATCTGTTAGTAATTCTGTCCCCAATGTTAGCAGTGACAATGTCACTGTTCCCCATTCCCAACACCTATTACAAACTTGGCATCAAAGATTAGGTCATCCTAATCACAATGCCTTAAGAATTGTAGCTCAAATGTGTAATCTGATTTTACCTATAAAGATGCTTCTACCTTTTGTAATGCTTGTGCCGTTGGTAAATCTCATAGATTGCCCTCCTCTCCCTCTCTTACAGCTTATACTTCTCCATTACAACTCATTTTTAGTGATCTTTGGGGACCATCCCCATTCCCCTCATCTACTGGTTTTCATTATTATGTCACATTTGTGGATGCCTATTCAAAATTCACTTGGCTATTTCTCATAAAGTCTAAGTCTGACACTCTTCACATCTTCAAAGAGTTTAAACCCATGGCTGAACTTCAGTTTAGTACCAAAATCAAAGCCATTCAAACTGATTGGGGGGGGGGGGGGGGAAGTTTAGACCTTTCTCTAAATATTTTGCTGACCTAGGCATTCTACATCGTGTCATATGTCCTCATACTCACCATCAAAATGGTGTAGTTGAAAGGAAACAGGCACATAGTAGAACTAGGGCTCACTCTATTATTTCAGTCTAAGCTCCCTTTAACTTTTTGGGATCATGCCTTTGCCACTACTGTCCATCTCATAAATAGACTGCCAACCACATCTCTCAATGGAGCCATTCCCTTTCAAGTCCCCCATGGTCAAATTCCTAACTACACCTTTCTAAGAGTCTTTGGATGTAGCTGTTTTCCATGTCTTAGACCCTACAACTCTCATAAGTTGGACTTTAGATCTCATGAGTGTGTCTTTTTGGGGTACTCCAACTCTCACAGAGGATACAAATGTCTCTCACCTAGTGGTCGTATTTTCATTTCAAAGGATGTTATATTCAATGAAACCAAATTTCCCTACAAATCCCTATTTGAAGAACCAAAAATCTAACCCTCAAAATTCACCAACTGCACAAAACCTACCCACTGCTACCATACCTTCCCCTTCACAGAACCAACACAACCAATCCTCACCCTCACTGAACCAACACAACCAGACTTCTCTCTCCACCCCAGATACTGCCATCTCTCCAATCACACAATCTGATCCTCACACTCAAGTTTCTAACACCACAAATACTATGTCTCACCCTCACTCAATGGCTACTGCTAGCACAACCATTGAGCTCTCCTCCACAAATTCCGTACCTAACCAATTTGTCTCCACCTCAAACTCACCCATAGCTACACCACCTCCTCCTACAAATACCCACCCTATGCAAACCCGTGCCAAATCAGGCATTGTCAAACCTAGACTCCACCCAACTCTTCTTCTAACCCACATTGAGCCAAAGAGTAGCAAATCTGCTCTGCAACAGCCTTTATGGCAATCTGCTATGGCAGAGGAGTACTCTGCACTTATGAAGAATAATACTTGGACTTTAGTTCCTCCTCCTAGTGGCAAGAATATTATTGGCTGTAAATGGGTCTTTAGGGTCAAGGAGAATGCTGATGGAACTCTAAACAAGTACAAAGCCCGTTTGGTGGCCAAGGGATTTCATCAACAACAAGGGAAAGACTTCAATGAAACCTTCTCCCCTGTCATAAAACATGTCACCATACGCACCATACTCACTCTTGCTCTCAGTCACAAATGGGATCTACATCAAATTGATGTAAACAATGCATTCCTAAATGGTGTGCTAGCTGAGGAAGGTTTTGAGGTTACTGACAAATCTCTGGTGTGCAAGTTGAACAAGGCCATCTATGGTTTAAAGCAAGCCCCTAGGGCCTGGTTTGATAAGCTCAAATCAACTCTGTTGCAGCTAGGTTTCAAGAGCAGTAGGTGTGATTCTTCATTGTTCATTTATCAAAAATCAAGAACTGTGATCTACCTCTTGGTCTATGTTGATGATATAATCATCACAGGTAACTCCAACACAATGATCACCCAGCTCATTCATCAAATGGACTCTGAATTTTCTCTCAAGCAATTGGGTAAACTAGACTACTTTCTTGGTATAGAGGTTAAAACTCTTGGAAATGGCAATCTGCTTCTCACTCAATGTAAATATATACGAGATCTGCTCACTAAAACAAACATGACAGAAGCCAATTCTATATCCTCACCCATGGTTTCTAGCTGCAAGTTGTCAAAAAATGGCAGTGACTTTCTGCCAGATCCTCTAACCTACAGATCAGTGGTAGGAGCACTCCAATACACTACTATCACACGCCCAGAAATTAGCTATGCAGTAAACAAGGTCTGCCAGTATATGTCAGCTCCTCGAGTCACACTGGGCTGTTGTTAAAAGGATTTTAAGGTATCTAAAGGGTACTCTCAATCATGGACTGCCTCTACAACCTACAGATACTTCTAAACCTCTCCAGATTCGTGCTTGGTGTGATGCTGATTGGGCATCAGATGTAGATGACAGGAAATCTACATCTGGTGCAACTGTGTTCCTAGGACCTAATCTAATCTCATTGTGGGCAAAGAAACAAACAGTTGTTGCAAGATCAAGTGCTGAAGTAGAGTATCGCAGCCTTGCTCTCACCACAGCTGAAGTAACATTGGTTCAGTCTCTTCTCACAGAAATTGGAATCAATCACACTGTTCCTCAAGTTTTCTGTGATAATCAGAGTGCTGTTGCACTTGCCCACAATCCTGTCCTCCATGCTAGGACCAAGCACATGGAGCTAGTTCTATTTTTTGTGCGTGACAGAGTCCTCTCCAAGCCCCTATCATCTACAAGGTTCATTTTTCTCAGGTCCAAGCTTCAAGTGGCTGCTCCACCTTTGGCTACACACCCTCCTTGAGCTTGTTGGGGGTGGGGGGGGGGGGGGTGGGGGGGTGTAAGAGTATAGGATCAATTTAACTTTAGTTAGTTTAACCTACTGTTGTAGGTAATCTGTTCTAGTGTTTCTCTATTGTTAACCTGCTGTAGCAGATTCCCTGTTATACAAGGGTGCTCCTATATAAGGACACCTACCCTTTGTAATCTTTTGACTAATCAATCAGAATATTCATTTCACAATGATTCAATCCAATTCTCTCTCTCTCTCACTCTAAGAATCTATCACCAACGCGCCAGATACATGCTTGCTGGTCCGTTAGCTCCTTAACCTCGACTTGGTGGGTTATTGTTCTTGTACACCAAAAAGACTCATTAATTGGGAATCAAGGCCAAGAGTAGTTTATAAACAATTGCATTCTTAACCCACCAAGATCCCTTTTAACTAAGGACAAAACTGTGAAGGCTCACATCACATGTGGGCAGAAGCGAATAATACCTCAGGAAACAATGTTGGGACTTGGGGTTGGAACAGAGACAAATCATAGTTTATAAGGAAATGCGAAAATAAAACCTAATCGATAATCTCAGTTACTCTATATTACTGATTGAATAATGATGTGATGAGATATATTTTTATATATTTTAACAATCACTAGCTAAGCTGTTCTATGTAGAACCTTTGTTATTCGAATAACCTATAGGTGCAAAGGAGTTTACTCCTCCAAAATGAGTGGTTCACTTTAGAGAGAAAAGTGCTGAGTTATAATTCTCGATTGAAAAGTGCTGGTGTTTAAACTTTTATAGTTTTTGCGTGATACACTTGTCCTCCATTAGTTATCACTTTGAGCTCTTCTAAAAGCTATTATTTATTCTTTTTTCAGTATCTTTTCCAATTCTAAGACGAGAACATGTTAAAGCCTGTTAAAATAATTAAACACGATATTGGTCACGCTGTTCGGCCAATCTTTGCCTACGTCTGCGACTACAGAGCAGCTGTAGTTCCGTTTTATTAACTGTATATTGTGTCTTGAGTACAAGCACTAATGAGTTTAAATAGAGAAAACCTAACGGGTCTGGGCCGAATACATAAATAAAACTACTATTTACAACACATCTTAACACTCCCCCTCAAGTTGGAGCGTATAGATTGTAGGCATTCAGCTTGTCACATATGTAAGTTATCCTTGGTCTCCGAAGAGCTTTTGTGAATATGTCTGCCAATTGATCATTAGAACTAACAAATGAAGTAGTAATGTCACCGGACACAATCTTCTCACGAACAAAATGACAATCAATTTCAATGTTTGGTTCGCTCATGAAAGACTGGATTGGGGGCAATATGTAGGGTTGCTTGATTATCACAGATGAGACTCATAGTGCCTATTTTACAGAAGCGCAACTCTTGGAGAAGATGTTTCAGCCATGTAAGCTCCTGAGTGGTAAGTGCCATAGCTCGATATTCAGCCTCAGCGCTAGATCTGGCAACAACTTTTTGCTTTTTACTTTTCCATGAAATTAGATTTCCACCAATAAAAACACAATACCCAGATGTGGACCTTCTATCAAAGGGACAACCAGCCCAATCAGCATCTGTGTAAGCGACAACATTTGAATCACCTCTATCCGCGTAAACAAGACCTTTTCCAGAAGCTCCTTTGATGTACCTCAGGATTCTAACCACAGCATCCCAATGACTGTCACAAGGGAAATTTAGGAATTGACTCACCACACTAACAGCGTATGAAATATCTGGCCTCGTCATGGTCAAGTAATTCAACTTCCCAACTAGCCTCCTCTACCTTCCTGGATCTGAAAAGGACTCCCCCTGATCCGGTAGGATCTTGACATTAGGTTCCATAGGAGAGTCAATAGGCTTGCAATCTAGCATGCCGGTTTCTTCTAAGATATCCAAAGCATACTTTCTCTGAGAAATAGCAATCCCTTCCTTAGAATGAGCTACCTCTATGCCAAGAAAATATCGTAACTTTCCAAGATCTTTGACCTGAAAGTGGTGGACTAGATGTTGTTTAAGTCCTGCAATCCCATCATGATTATCACCTGTAATGACAATATCATCGACATAGACAACCAGATAAATACATTTGTGAGAGGAGAATTTATAAAAAACCGAGTGATCAGCTTCACTCCGAATCATGCCATAGTCTTGAATGACACTGCCGAATCTCCCAAACCATGCTCGAGGAGATTGTTTAAGACCATACAAAGCTTTGTGAAGTCGACAGACATACCCACGATACTCCCCCTGAGCAACGAAACTTGGTGGTTGCTCGAGATAAACTTCTTCGAGATCACCGTGGAGAAATGCATTCTGGATGTCAAGTTGATACAACGGCCAATGTCGCATTGCAGCCTTAGAAGGGAATGGACGGACAGAAGCCATTTTGACAGTATATACCCAACGACACCCAACAATAGATTTACCAGGAGGAGGTGGCACAAGAGTCCATGTCTGGTTAGATTCTAAGGCTGTCATCTCATCTTTCATAGCCTGTCGCCAACCTGAATGAGAAAGAGCTTCCTGTGTGGACTTAGGAATGGTGATGGAAGAAATAGCAGACACAAATGTATAATGTGAAGGTGATAAGCGGTGATAACTGAGGAAATTATAAATAAGATGAGGGTTACGGGTGGAACGTGTACCTTTACGCAGGGCAACAGGAGGGTCGTCTGACTCCGTAGGCGGATCTGGAGTAGGAGATGAAACCGGGGCAGGAGATGAGTCACTAGGATCTTCTGTAGGAGGTGGGTCGATAGGAGGGAGACGAGCACGACGCTGATAAGTTTGCAAGGGAGGAGGACTAGGAGGACTATGAAGCTCCGTAGGAGAAGGGTGATCTATCTGATCAAGGATGGGTGGGAGGGGAACCACCGGGACAAAGTCAGGAATAGGTAATACTTGAGAGAGACTCAGACTCAATGGGAGGTGCAAAGAAGGGTGCATCTCCAAAGAAGGTGACATCGGCAGACATGTAGAAGCGATGTGTGGAGGGACAGTAGCATTGATACCCTTTTTGAATGCGTGAATAGCCCAAGAAGACACACTTAACTGCACGAGCAGACAATTTATCAAGTCCCAGAGTAAGATCATGAATAAAATAAGTTGAACCGAAGACTCGAGGAGAGATACGGAACAAGGGTTCATCGGGGAACAATATGGAATGAGGAACCCTATTCTAGATAGCAGAGGATGGCATTCTATTAATCAAGTTCCCTGCAGTGAGGAGAGCATCCCCCAAAACTTCAAAGGAACATTAGCATGAATAAGCAAAGTGCGTGCTGTTTCAATGATATGACGGTTCTTACGTTCAACAATCCCATTTTGTTGTGGGGTATGGGAACAAGATGATTGATGTATGACACCATTTTCAACCATAAAAGAATTAAATGATGCAGAAAAATACTCTTTTGCATTATCACTACGTAAAGTACGAATAGAGCAACCAAATTGATTTTTGATTTCTTTGAAGAAATTTTGAAAAACACCAAGAAGTTCAGATCTATCCTTAAGTAGGCAGATCCACGTACATCTAGAAAACTCATCAATAAAAGTGACAAAATATCTATGTCCTACAACTGAAGTTACTCGACCTGGTCCCCATACATCTGAGTGAACAACATTAAAAGAAGAACGAGCTTGTGACTGAGTACTGCTAGGGAAAAAAGAACGAACATGTTTCCCAAGCTGACAAGACTCACAATCTAATGACTGCAGGTGAGACAAATGAGGAACCATAACTTTGAGTTTCTTGAGACTTGGATGACCTAACCGACGATGAAGAAGACTTGGAGACTCTGTAGTAGAAGATTTGGATGGTATCTAGAGCCTACAGTCAAGCTCTTCAAAAAACCCTAGCTGTCCTGTCCTAAAATCCATCTTAGGCAGCCCTAGGAGGTCTATTTCTCACGTGAAACGTTGTTTGTGTGCAAAAGTCCATCTTCCACGTCTGATCTTGCTACACCGCCACCACCATCAGCCTCGCCATCAAATTTTGAGTAACCCCATAAAATTTCGCCGCCATCGGACGTCCGACGCGCCGCCACGCGCCGCCTTTGCATCGGTCACCGTCCGGCGCGTGTAGGCCACGTGCCGCCCTCCTCTGCTCCGTTTTTCACGCCGCCGGTGCCATTCTGCTCGGAATTCAACGATCTATCTGTTCTGATAGTTTTTGGTCAGTGGGTTTCATGTTTCAGGTGCTTTCTATCAATTTTTTGGATTTCGTTCACTCCTTGGTTAATTTTTGCTGGTTTATTTCTTGATTTTTGGTTATTTCTGGTTCCCTGGTTACTGTTCTTCGCTGGTTTATTCCTTTTGCTGGTTATTGGTTTATTTCTTGTTTTTTGGTTTATCTCATCATCATCATCAAAAATGAGTTCAGGAAAGGAAAAGGAAAAGTCTGGGTCCTCGGGTAAGACTCTTGTGTCTTATGTTTTCTCCGGTAATCCCTCTATAACAACGGAGAAGCTCAATGGTGATAATTATTTGAATTGGTCGGCCTCTGTCGAAATGTGGTTTAAGGGGCAAAATCTTTCAGATCACCTTACCAAGAGTTCTTCAGATATTAATAATGATCTACGTCAAGACTGGGAACAAGCAGACTGTCAATTAGTCTCTCTTCTGTGACAAACTATTGAACCCTCTTTGTTGGTCCACTATCGCTCATACACCACTTGTTATGGTATTTGGCAGAAGGCTAAGAACGTGTATTCTAATGATATCCAGCGCCTTTATGGTGTTATTCATAGTTTAGCCACCCTTCAAATGACAGAAGACAACATCATGACATATGCAAACAAAGCTCAGTCAGCTGGAAACGAGTTTAAGCTCCTCCTTGTGACCAACACATCTTAACAAAGCCAAAATGTTTCCTTTTCATTTTGTTGGATTTTGGTACTTGTTTTGTTTTCTTGTTTATTTTTTCCCCTTATCCTGTAATCTCTCTATTTTATTATATTAATTAACACTGACTTGAGCAAACTATGTCAGTACGCGGATCACTCTGTTACCAGCAAAGCTTGTGCGGGTTTGAATGGTATGAAGCTAGGAGGGGAAGTATTAACAGTTGTTCAGGCTATGCCTGATGCATTGCCCTTGGTAAATTCACTTTCCGTTTCATCCTTGTAGTCTCTTTATAATTCTTGGATGTGATTTGGTGATAGCCTTAGAGTTATAGCTATAATTTTTTATTTGATTGGATATGGGTACTTACTAAGATACAAAACATTCCAGGAAAATGATGATAAACCACCATCTTATGGGATTCCAGATCATGCAAAGCCACTGCTCAAAAAGCCAACACAAGTACTGGAGATTAAAAATGTGGTAGGGATATATTTTTTTTTTTATGAAGTTAGTTTATGCTCCCGTTTGGTTTCAGTGGTATTCTTCTTATTCCTTTTCTACTTTTCTTAACTGTCTCTGTTAGCAGTAAAATAAATGTTTAAAATGCATTATTTTGCATGATATTAATCCACGCATTACTGCTACTAGTGTCAAGATGATAACTGTAATCGAGAAATGTTAGCGTGTGGGACTCTTAACATGCATCGTTTAATACACTATTGAGTTTTGACAAGTGAAATTCATGTGTCCCACCAAATTGAGATTTGAACCCATATAATTTAGTGAGTTTGACATAAAATTTTCTTAATAATCGTTTGTTGAAATTATTTTTCTAGCATTCATCAGCGCTGTATAATGTTTTCTTTAGTTTCAAGCAGAAATAATCATAGCCTGTACTTATCCACATTTTAATTATGATTGGCTTTCGTATGTAAAGGTGCATTAGACTTGTACAGATATTTATGGGCCCTTGCTTAATACGCTAAGCTTTTGGTCGTCTAGATGTATCTTTTGTTATATTATTGTTAGTTACATTGGATATTTCGATGAATACTTTTTACATTTTTTTTGTTACATATGACTAGTTCACATCGGAGTCTTTATCGTCTCTATCTGACACGGCAATTGAAGAAATTTTGGAAGATGTGCGATTGGAATGTGCAAGGTCATTAAGAATTATATTCTTTTTCTGTGGAATTATTCATATTATTGAAGTTTATGAATATTTATTATATAAACTCCTTATTATCTTGCAGATTTGGGACTGTTAAATCAATTAATGTAGTCAAGCATAGCTGTGACAAGAATTTAGCAAACAAATTAGAAGATTGTGAAGTAAAAAACGGAGTGGATTCTAAAGAAACTTCTCTAGACTCGCACTGTGTTACTAATGTAGAATCCAGTTTTTCTGAGGAGGCTACGTATTCCGTGTCTAAAGGAGCAAGTGGAGTGGAGTTCCATTATGACAGAGAGCTGGAAGAAGACAAAGAAAATGACGGTAGTAATGTTAATGTTGATAAAAATGCTGATAAAGTTTCTGACAATACTCCATGTCAAGAACATATTGTGAGTGATACAACAGTTAAAAATGCGGGCGATAAGAGCATTCAAGGATCTCCTGATCGTCGGGATACAACCATTGATGAGCCAGACTTGCATGAAAATATGGTTGCTAACAATAATGATGTGGATATTGAAGACAAGATAGTGGATGGCAATATGGACTCAAAGAGCACGATTTGTCCAATTCAGGAAGGCTTCTCTGAACGTGATACCAGTTCAGAATTAGTTGGTCCCAGAAAAGACATTAATGAGGAAGATGATATTTGCAGTCATGTATTTGAACCAGGCTCAGTTCTTGTTGAGTATGCCAGAACCGAAGCATGTTGCTTGGCTGCTCATTGTTTGCATGAACGTTTATTCGATGGCAGAAAGGCGACCGTTGAATATATTGCTCCAAGTCTATACAGAGCAAGGTTTACAAAATGAGCATTTCAAAGTCCTTGGGTAACTCTTGATAATATGCAGAATATAAATACAGTATTGCGTGAATATCTTTTTCGTTATGTCAGCGTACTTCCTGATGTATGATCTGTGGGAACAGGTTTTTCTGACGTTCATTTTTACACTGCTAATGCCAAATGAAAACAATGTAGTAGGATACATCAACTTTGGAGCTTCAGACGACTTAAGATTCCAATCGGGAATTTTTTTTGCTACCAAATTTCTTTACTTTGGTTGACTTTGAGCTGGTCGTCACTTTAGTCATACTAATTGTAGATATTCTTTGTACAAGGTTACGTTGGATTAGAACTGGTTGTTGTATCTTTAGGTCTTTTTAGATGTTGGTTTCCGGGCCATGCTTTCCCATTATTAGCTACACATATAGCATCTTACAGCCTTTATATTTTGACTATTTTATCTCCATTTGACTTTATTTCTAATATTCATACCTTAATAGAGATAATTAGGGATGAGTTTTGTTAAATTTACACCACTTGACATTAATTCAACTGTAGAATTAAAAGTTGTATATGAAGTATACAATTTAAACCTCATTTTTAATATCTAATGTTTTTTCAAATACAAGTAAATACTAGTTATATGATTGTATACATGCAAATCTGTCATTAGAATTCAAGTGTTTCATAATCATCATATTTTTTTTGTGAATCATTACAAGTTATAGAGTTAACAGGATCAGGGACATACCCCTACCAGTACATAGACCCTAATTGCTTTGCTAAACTAGCAAAAGCATGAGCTGCTTTGTTACATTCTCTTCTAGCAAAGGAAATTTTAGGACTATTTAAGCAGCCTAATAAATCAGTACAATTAGAGACAATAGAATCAATAGTAGTATCAGTTGGGATCCCTGTGCAACATTTAATCACAGATTCAACATCACTTTCAAACTAGCAAGGCAACGAGATATGTTCAGTGGCCCATTTCAGAGTCCATCTAAGGCTCAAGGCTTCAGCTACAGATGGAGAGATAGACATGTGCTCCAAATGAGTTGCGGCATGAAAGACAGCACCATCATGAACCCTAACAATGAAGCTCCAACCAGTAGAGCCATCAGCGAAGCACCCATAATCAGTGTTTATCTTCAGAGAACCTGCTTCAGGTGCTTTCCAAAAGAGACTGGATTTGTTAACAAGATTTGAATTGGGCTTCTGATTAGCAGAGTTAAAATCTTCAACAAAATCTGCACTTTGTCCTGCAATCAAAATGAGGTTAAATTTGGAATTGTTAAATATCACATCGTTTCTGCCTTTCCAAATTTTGCAAAGAGTTACACAGAAAAGCTGTTTTGCCAAAGAGACAGGTACTGATATCTAGTGTTGCAGCCAAGGAATAAACTCAGAAGTCGGAGGGTTCCTTATGCCAAGGGGAGATGAGAACCAATGAAGCTTTGTGAAGTAGCAATGCATAAAGAGATGGCTTGAAGTTTCTCTATCAACACAGCAGAGAGGGCACTGGGTATCAATGCTCAGCCCTTTTCTTGCAACTCTACACCTGGTGGGAAGAATGTCCTTAGCAAGTCTCCAAATAAAATTCTTGACACAATTAGGAACTTGCAACTTCCAAATGGCTTTCCACAAAACTCCATCACTCAAGCTAGAAGATTCAGGAGCATTTCTAGAACTGATATTTTTCAACATGTGATAAGCAGACCTCATAGAATATTTGCCATTCTTTTCCCAATGCCATATTAGTCTATCCTCAGCTTGCCTCCAAGGTAGGGGAATATTCAGGATTTGCTTGGCTTCAAAGGGGTTGAAAATTTGACTTTTATCCCAATTTCTAGTATCAGCATCAATTAAGGTGCCCACTGTTGCATCAGAGGGGATTGAGTTAATAGGGCTACACACCTTAAAGTTGGCTTGTTCAGGGAGCCAATTGTCATGCCACACTTGAATTTTCATACCATTTCCAATGGACCACCTGCTGCCCTGTTCAATAACCTTTCTAGTACTAAGAATGCTATGCCAAGCATAGATAGGTTGGAACCCATGTTAGCTTTAAGGAAACCAGTTCTGGGGTTGTATCTGCCCTTGAACACTCTGGTCATGAGAGATTGATCATCATCTAGTAACCTCCAGCAATGTTTGCCCAAAAGAGCAGAGTTAAAATCACCGAACCCACGAAACCCCAGGCCAGCCTTGGTTGTTCCCAAATTTCCCCAGCTGACCCAATGGATTCTCCTTTGAGTCTCAGTTGAGCCCCACCAGAATTTTGACACCAGAGATTCAATGTCCTTGCACGTTCCACCAGGGATCTTATAACAGCTCATGATATAGTTAAAGTATTGCTTGAGCTACAGCCTTAATGAGAGTTTCTTTGCCTGCCCTGGATAAGGATCTTTCTTTCCATCCTTTGACTTTCTTCCAAACCCTATCTTGCACCATTGAGAACACCTCCTTCTTAGATCTCCCAAAGACCACAGGAAGTCCAAGATACTTGGAGTGATGTGTCACAGCCTTTATTCCAATCTTGTTAAAGATCATTTTCTTTATCTTGGATAGGTACATTTCGGCTATATGACATGTCTGATTTGTCAAAATTGACAAGTTGACCATATGCAGCTTGGTAGGATTGAAGAATGTTGAGAATGGCCCCATCTTCTCTTTCATTGGCTCTGGCAAAGAGGAGGTTGTCGTCAGCAAAAAACAAGTGCGTGATGTGAGGGACATGCCTTGCAACATGGATTCCATGAAGATCCCCTTGATTAGATGACTTATGAAGGAGACCAGAGAGGACATTGGCATAAAAGATGAAGATGTAGGGGGAGATAGGATCTCCTTGACAAAAACCTCTCTCAGGGGAAAAGCTTCTGCTGGGCTGACCATTAATGAGCACTTGGTAGGAGACAGAAGTGATGCAGGACATAATGAGAGTAGTGATCCTAGGAGGGAAACCAGTGTTAAGCAAGGCAGCCTTGATAAAAGGCCATTCTAGTCTGTCGTAAGCCTTGGCCATGTTAAGCTTGAGGACCATCATACCCTTTTTCCCTTTTGTTTTCTTCTTTAGCCAGTGGAAACACTCCATAGCAATGAGAGCATTATCAGCTATAAGTCTGCATTTAACAAAAGCACTTTGTTCCTCATCAATCACGCTAGGAAGCAGGCTCTTCACTCTATTAGCAATAGCTTTGGTTACAATCTTCATAGTGACATTGCAGAGACTAATAGGTCTGAACTGTTTAGGAGATGAGGGATTTTTGCACTTTGGAATAAGAGCAATGAAAGTATTATTAATGTTATTAGGAGGTCTGCCCCTGTTGAGAATATCAAGCACCAGATTCTCAATGTCATTGCACACAATGTGCCAATATTTTTGAAAAAATAGGGCAGGCAAACCATCAGGGCCAGGAGCTTTTAAGGGGTGCATTTGATCAATAGCTTCTTTGATTTCCTCCTTAGTGAAATTCTGGTTACACCAATCCCGTTGCTCAGTTGACAATTTCCTCTGAATATCCTTGCAAACTTGATCAACACCAACAGTGCTAGAAGAGGAAAACAGATCCATGAAGTAATTGAAAATTATCCTCTCAACATTGTCCGCACCATGCCTGCAATTCCCTTCCTCATCTTTGAGCTTATTAATGGTATTAGTCTTGCTTCTCTGGCTAGCTTTCCTATGGAAAATTTTTGAGTTTTTATCCCCCTCTTTTAACCAAGTGGCTCTGCTTCTTTGTCTCCAAGCAATTTCTTCTTTTTGCAGGAGCTCAGAATGCTTCCTTTCAAGCTCTCTATAATTGTCCAGCCCCTCTTTATCCCCTTTCCAAAGAATATCTTCCTTGAGAAGATCCTCCACCTTCTTGATTTCCTTCTTGATCTCACTGGTTCTATAATCTTCGAATTCAGAGTCCACAGCCTGAGCACTGAGAAGTTTATCAACACAGTTTCTTCCACCAGTAGACCAGTTTCTTCATCAGCACACCTTGGGTCTTTTGTCCAGTTCTCTTCAAAACGAAAGATATGGACTTTCTTCTTTTTTCTAAGGTGCTCACGATCTTCCAGGCAAATCATAACAACAGAGTGATCAGAGCCATACTTAGGTAAGTGTTTTACTCTTTTGGGGGCGTATCTATTGCAGAAACTTTCACTAGCAATAGCTCTGTCAAGGCTGCATTGAATATTTGCCTCCCCCTTCTCTACCGTTAGACCAGGTAAAGGGGTATCCAATAGATCCCAGATCATTCAAGCCACAAAGCTCCATTGATTCTCTCCCCATCTCAATTGCTCAAAAGATCTGTTATTACCCCCTATCTTTTCTGAAGCAGAAACAATATCATTGAGGTCACCAAAGCAGATCCACTCCTCAACTTGGGGATTGATAAGACTCTGGATAAGGAGCCAAGTATCTTGCTTGTGGCTCTCATCAGGGAAACCATAGATTCCACTGAGCATACAGGCAGGCACATTTGGATCAAAAACCACAGAACCATATGAATATGATTAATAAAGAAAGACTCCACAGTAAAGGCAATAGGATTGGACCACAATAAAGCAATACCCCCAGCTCTCTCCCTACCACTACCATTGCAGCCAACAATAATACCCGCATTGAAGCCACATTGGTTTCTAACCTTATTCATTTCAAATTCAGTAAGCTTAGTCCCCATAAGGAAGACCATTTGAGGATTTTCAAGGTTTTTGAGCCTCAACAAGGCTCGAATTGCCAGAGGGTTCCCCCAACCCCCTACATTTCCAACTTATGATTTTCATTGGGATAGGAGGTGTTGGCTCTCCGACACCCCCTCTGGTCCTGTTTGAATAACATCCACCTCCATCCTTGTAGCCTGTTTCTTTCGGTATCCCTCTCTATCATTGTCCATAGTTCCATCAAAAATATCCACCTCCAACAACTGCCTCTTACCCATCTCAAAATTTGTTTGAGAATCCCCTTTCACAGTACTGGCCCTTCTCACTTTTTTCCTAACCCATGGCCTCTGTTTACTTTTAATCTTGGCACCTGCAGCCTTAGGGTTAGTAGTAGCAGTGTGCTCCGCTTTCTTTTTACCTAGGGTAAGTTTTGGGGTGATATCAATGAAACCCAGAGATTCAGCCACCTCCTCTATCTCTTTAAATGCTGTCTTCCCCCTTCCCACAAGTTGAGCTAGAGAAGGTTCTTCTAGATCAGTTGCCTTTGGTGTTTGACCCACCTCAGTGTCCTCCTTTGATTTCCCACTAACATCAGCTTTGCTACTACTAGATGATGCAAATAGGCTTTTGCTGCAGGATCCAGGGAAGCTGTCCTTCCTAATCTCAAAACTCTGTTTAGGTAGAGGGGAAGCTCTCAACCAGAGGCCAAAAGGAAGATCTCTTTCGTCTCTATCCTCAAACCCAGCATCTGGGTTCTCCTCATCATCACATTCTTTCATTTGGTGCCCTAATTTACCACAAATAAAATAGAAGGCATGGAGTCTTTCATACCTGAAAAACACTTTCAGGTCCTTTCCTTGAAACCGAATCACCGTATCTCTCCTCACAGGCTTCTTTAGGTCAATCAACACCTTTACACGCAGGAACTTTCCCAAGCGATTGCAATCTATGTTATCAGCCTCTTCAAAGGTTCCCATCATATTCCCCAATCTAGCAGCCATATTCTCCGTACGAAGCCGTAACGGGAGGTCGTAAACCCTAGCCCAAAGTAACGTTGTGTCAAGCGCCATCTCCGATGGTTGCTCGATACTTGATATTCGCTTGAGAACCAGCAAATGACGGTCGAAATTCCATGGTCCAGAGCTCAAAACATTTTATGTCACGTTTATTTGAGAAGACGAAGAGAAAAAGATTCTTCCCGAGTTCCTGAACTTCCACGGGTTTCTTAAGTCTCCACGCATCAACTATTGTTTGTTTGAAAGCCCTTGTATTGAAAGGGTTTTCCGTCCAGAGTTTCCCTGCCAGAGATCGTTGGAAAGATTCATCACCACTTGCTTCGTCATCGTCCACAATGAGGAGATCATCTTCCTCAACTGGGAACTCAAAGCATCGAAGTTTATCCATGGATGAAAAAGCAAAAACGAAGAAGAAACCTACCAAAGCAGGAGCCAGACCCCAAGGGGAGCAAAACCAGCAAACTGGGGCAAGGGTCCGCCACGAAACCCTAGATTTCGGGTGGGGGATGATGACACGTGAGTTAGAGAGAAGGAGGAGAATCTCTCTCTAAGCACGTGGACCGCAGAAAAACTTCTTTGTTTTATTATTTTATTTTATTTAGATATGAAGTAAGCAAGTTAAAAAATTAATGTGTTTGATCATCAATGCTGTTTTTTCAGTCAAGTTATTCAACTGTTTTGCTTTTGAAAGGTATTACTGAAGTGCTGCCATTTGTATTCTTTTCTAAATTTCTATGTTTAAGCAGCATGTATTGTATTACATGAACTGGTGCAATTACTGTAGTTGTAATTTTATTGAATACCAGTGCAAATTCACAGTGCAAACAAGTATAACAACTACCAAATCATGAGTAAGTTTGAAATCGTTGTAGAATCGTTGGTTAAAAATTAATAGTTCGAAATCTCCAAAACAAACAAATAAAAAGGAAAACTGAAAGAAGCCAACTTATCAGTTTTATTTAGTATCCATAATCCCGCCTTTAGTTGGTGGAACTCTATCCCTAGTTTTATTTCCGATGATTTCTTTAGGAATAGAGTTGGTCTTCCTCAATATAGGTTTTCATAATGCTTTTAAGGGTTTCGGTTTATGTCCCCCTTATTTGTTTGTATTAATTTTTTGCTTTTTTTTCTAATAAAATTTTGTAGTGCTGCATGTGATTGTTGTTTGGTGGCGTACCAGCCTAGTTGGGATGCCTCGTGCCATAGTGACGCTTTTGCACTACATCTATTTGCATTAAAAAAAAGGAAAACTGAAAGTTCAACTTTCCTACTAAGGTAATTCAAATATAGAACCATAGGATTCTATACTTATTTCAGTTTGTGGATACAAATTTTTAAAGGGTAACATGTTATAATACTTTTGTGATGTTATATAAATAGCATCATACTAATAATTAGGATACTAACTTGATTTCATAACTGTATTAGTCTTTGGTGGTGGAAATTCATTGAGGTCTCATCTCATGTCGATAATCATGGTGTTAATGTTCAGTTAATAGTGACTTGGTAGCTCAGCATCATAATGAACCACTACATCAACTAGGAGAACCAAACTGTAGTTTCATAATCTCAGTAAAGGAAGAAGAACTGTACCTTTTTATTCTTTCAAAGTTCTGCATAATGTGATAGATACAGTGTCCCATTATATATAAATCTCGTTGACCTTTCTATACAAATTAATTCATTTATTGATTGGAGCATATGAAATGTTATAACTTTATCTGTTGTCAGAATTTCAATGCTCTAACTGTGAGCTTTCTAGTGGGGTTTTAGTGTGTATGCTTTATATCAGTGTACTGACAAATTATAAGGTACTGTAGTTAATAATTTTCATGACATCACTCAATTTCACATCAAATTATTGTAGGAACTTTCCAAACCATGGAATATTTTAGATCACATATTATATATAACTAAGATATTATTTATTTATTTATGTTAGTGCCTGGAGGGAGCATGTATTGGAAGTTGAAGTTAGGTTCAGAGATTGGATTATAATTATTTAACAAAACAAGGATAGGCCAATGATCTCTAGTACATTTTATTGGCAGGTTTGGTGTGGCATGGTGGTAATGTCCCTTTCACTATTTTATACAACATCCACTTAAGAAATTGAATTGCTTGTCGTTTGCTCATTAGTTAAAAACATTAAATTAAATTCAATGTTTCCCACTCAAATGAGAGCCCTTCAATAAAATTATGGATTCTACAACTTGGTTGATTCCATCTTGAATCAAGAAAATAAAACATCTCAATGATGATACCATTAGTAACAACATATGGCCCTCAATTATGGAAGCTCAGCAACATACTTTTCCATCTTCTCTCCTACTTTCATCAAATAAAATATAAGGTTCTTGAGCATTACAATGAACCATGATAGTCATGTTTTGGTCTAGAGACCGTCGACCTTACTCTGGCATCCAGTGGAATTTGGGTTGGGCCTAACTCAATTCTATAAAACTGGCTTATAAAGTGAGAAATGTCTCTCACTAATAAACTCTTTTTCAAGCTATATACATCCGACGTGGAAGTCTCAACACCTACCTCACGCCTAAGATTGGACAACTAGAGCGTGACCTTAGTAGCCCAATAGTGGTTGGTCAAACGAATCTTGAATAGGCTTTGATACCCCGCAACTCAAGCCTACAAATCTGGCTTGTAGAGTAAGGGATGCATTTCACTTGTAAACTCTTTTTCAGGCCATATCACATCGGATGTGGAACTCTGAACAACGTTGACTAATCTAGAGCTCATTTGGGAGGTAGGTAAAGTCTGTCTCCAAGTAACGCTATTGTCGGGGATTGAACTTGAGTACCAGTTGTCAGTTGAACTCGCCCCTTTAGATGAAGTGTGTTAACCATTATTGTGAAATCTGATTGGACGACTATATAAAACAAAGTGACATTATTGTGAAATATGATTGGATGACTATATAAAAAAAGTTTGTATACTTTCCATGCATAGTCATTAAGATAAAATTATAATAGTAATAATTGCACTCCTGCTTAATGCTTATATATGGCATTTACAATGATGTATAATTGTGTGTAGGAGTCGATGTACAAAAAAAGATCTACTTCAACACTGGAAATGGCTAAAAACTCACATTTAATGAAAAGTAGATATATTAAAAAAGAAAAACGAAAAGTAACATGCAAAGATCTTCAACTAAAAAGGATAAATGGTTTCAAAGAGGTATATTCCATTGATACTGATATTGATTATATGCATCTGTTCCCATGATGTTTGAACAAGTTGACTGTAAAGTGAAACTAATTATCTATCTGTCAAGTTGGCATGCTGAGGAATGTAGGGTTGTTCATGGTTCAGTTCAGAAGGATAACCGAACTGAACCGAACCGAATCAGTTGAAACAGTTCGTCGAACCGAACCGAACCGTAATAACAGTTCGTCGAACCTAACTGAACTATATTAACAGTTCAGTTCACAGTTTTTTTCCGAACTGAACTATACCCAAAGAAACTACAATATTATTCTATACTTAACCCACTACTCTGCACAAACAGTAGAAGATGTGATGTTTTCTCCCTCCCCAATGTTTACTTTTAGCTTTCAGCCATTAAGGATACGTAAATAGTTACTAAACCACACACCTATCACCTATGTACTCAAAAAGTTACTTTTCTTTAATTTAAATTAATACTATCAGTTTTGGGGATGGGAGAAAAGTCAAAAGAATATCATTTTTTTTGAAAAAAAAACACGTCTTCTTCTTTGATTGTAAACTCCGCCTTCACAACTTATTAAAACACCATTGCTGCAACTGGAGATGTAAAGAGACTACGGGAGAGGAAAATAAAACGAAAATCTGTCACTACATAAAGGGGTCCGACCGAACCCGAACGGTGTCCACCCCTAATTAAAACATGGATGCAGTTTGGTTTTCACTAACAATCAGGCATGATACACAGTTCGCAGTTCGTTTAGTTCACTAATCGAACTGATTTAACAGTTCAGTTTCTGAACCGTGTTTAAGATATCAGTTCAGTTTGCGAACTGTGCCTTACAATTCGGTTTTTTTAGTTCAGTTCGGTTCGGTTCTTAAGTTCGGTTCAGTTTTTTGGTTCTTTTGAACAGCCCTAGAGGAATGTAATGGTGGAATATCAAATGTCAATTTCATTTGAAAAGTAGAAATTATCTGATAGTGGTTATTAACACCTTGATGACCCTAAGGGAAAGATATGATTTTGGTTCCATATTTTGTACTTATTATAGTCATATTCATAGTTTCAAACTATGCTCCTCAAGTACTAGCAGCCTCATCCCAAATGTGCTTGCTCTAATAAAAAAAGTGACAGATCTCTTTGTTTTATTGCTCTTTCCTTTTTCTAACACTAAATGATCTTGGGTGGGGTTGGCTAGCTGGAGATTGCATTTTTGAGTAGCCTCTTATAACCAATTGATTTGATTAAAGAAACTTGTTATTATGTCATCCCCAAATCAATTGATCTAATTGCTCATGCGCAAATAATGGAGATAATTAACAATATAGTGCTTTGTTAATGGTCTGAAGGCTCTATTGGTATATGGATATTTTTTAGAGGTAAAAATAAAAGATCATCCAATGCCCTTTTTTCTAACAATTAAGTTTTTGAGACGGCCTTGTTGTCTCCACTCTTCAAATTTAATGCTAGCTAAAGGACTTTTGGGTGAGTGGCATGGTGTGAAAAACATACAAATCAAAACTGGATTGGAATCACTTATCCTCTTTTTCTATCTTCATTCTTGTACTTCCAACCAAAGCATAACATCATATTAAAAAAATATTAACAACCTAGAGGGATGATGTTAGATTTACAGAAGTAAATATTTTTATTAAAATAATTTATTTTTATTGGAGGGATATGATAGGAGATAGGAAAATGATATATATGTTTTCAGTTCAACAAAACATGTTTGTTTTTTATTTTAACAAAGGAATGTGTTAGACCTCTAATTAGAAAAGTGTATAAGAGGAGGACAGGCAACAAGGGTGTTGTATAGGGCGCACGGCGGAACAATGAATAGGGTGCAAGGCACTGGGCAGGGCGCCAGGCAAGGCGCTACAAACAAGGTGATTGGGGCGGTTACAAAATGGGCCAGGGGCGCCATGGAGCTAGGTTATTGGCCGGCGTGACATGGACAAAATTGATGATATAGGGCACCAAGCCTATAATGACTAATGGGTAAATTCTGATGCTGAATTTGAAGAGGATGGTCACTCTATTCATTTTTGTGATCCTCGAGTTTGAGAGGAACGATAGAAGAAATTGGAAACTCTGGGGTTTGAAGAGAATGATGCATATGGTTGGTTTAATAGGGTTGAAAGGTTCTTTGAATTGAAGGACTTGAAGACTTGAATGAAGGAGAAAGGTTATAGGTTGTCATGGTGGCTATGGAGGGTAAAGCCCTAACATGGTTTCAATAGTGGTCAGGTCCTTCCTACTTGAAGGGAATTTTCTTGAATGGATTGAAGGATGTAATTAAAGCACAATTGAAACTTCACCCATTGGATTCATACCAGAACTGATGGATTACGCTCAAAGAATTGATGAAAGGAACACTTTATGACCAAGGGGGGTGAGTAGTACTTACTGGCAATAGGTCTAATTTTAGGACCTATAGCAGTAATCGTACAGTGACTCGGGACGCTAATAACAAGAATAAGGCCAATGCGTCCAACACAAGGGGGTTCAGAAAGCTTACAGATGCTGAGTTACAAGACAAAAGAGCCAAAGGACTTTGGTTCCGTTGGGATGAAAACTTGGGACCCCGTCACATGTTCCCTAATAAGCAATTACAAGTTTTAATCATGGGTGAAGATTAGGGGTGTCAAAATGGATGGATTGGATGGATTTTGATTTGGATTATAATGGATGGATTGAAGACAATCCATTTATCCATTTATATCCATTAAAATTGTGTCAAAAAAATCCAATCCAATCCATCCATTTACAAAAAAATTCATCCAATCCATCCATTTGTAATTTTTTTATGGATGGATATCCAATCCATCCACTAATATGTTTATAATATAAACAAATCTTTTGATAAAAAAATCTTTTGAATCAAAAAAAATTTTAATATTTTTTTTTTTGTAGAAATTGAATTTATTATTATTTTTTGACAAAATTGAATTTTTTAGATTTATAAATATATATATATATAACTATATGTATATATAATATTGTTAATATATATATATATATATATAATATAATATATAAATATGTATTTATATATGTGGTGGTGGGGTGGCCGGCGGCGGAGCTCCGGCGGCCGGCGCGGCGGCCAACGGCGGATCTCCGGCGGCCGGTACGGCGGCCGACGACGGAGCTCTGGTGGCCGGCGGTGGTTCCGGTGGCGGCGCTCCGGCGGCCGGTGGTGGTTCCGGCGGCGGCGGACGGTGGCCGGAGGTGGCCCTCCGGTGGTTATATTATATTATATATATATATATTATATAGATATATATATATATATATATATATATATATATATATATATATTATATTATATTAATTTTTGAATGAGTTTTGGTCAAAAAAAATTATTTTTAGAATGAATTTTTTTAAAAAAAGTTTCTGGAAAAAAAAATATTTTAAAAAATATTTTTTGGTAAAAAAAGTATTTTTATAATTATGTAATGGATTTGTTAAAAAAAATTAATTATCCAATGGATTTTGATTTTGTAATTATTGTAATCCAATGGATTTAGAAAATATAATGGATGAATCATAACCATCCACAAAATCAAACGGATAGATTCAATCCAATCCATTAATATTTTTTTTTTGTAATGAATGGATTGGATGGATTTTGCTATGGATGGACCGGATATCCGGTGGACAAATGGACTATTTTGACACCCCTAGTGAAGATGAAGTAGAAGATGGTAATGATGGTGAAAGGGAAGTGGTGGCGGCTAAAATGGAAATGAAGACATTGCAATTATCTATGTACACTACTAGAAAAACAGCTTTTAGCATCGGCCAAAAGCCCACGCTAATAGGCCAAAAGCGGACGCTAACTGTGAATTAGCGTCGGGTTAGCGTCGGCCACGTGTCGACACTAAAATGTTTGAAGGTAATTGTAGCGTCCCGTTAATTTAGCCGACGCTAAAGCTGACGCTAATATTTGGACCGACACTACAAAGTCAACTAAATTTAGTCAACGAAATCATTAACGTCGGCCTGGCCGACGCTATTTAGTCAACGAAACATAGTCTACAAAAGCATTTGCGTCGGCCTATCCGACGCTATTTAGTCAACCAAAATAGTCAACCAATTAATTTGCGTCCACAAAGCCGACGCTAAAATCCATATTTGGTAGCGTCGAATAGGCCGATGCTAACTTTGGTTTTTTTTTTTAAATATAATTGTCCTAATGCTTTTACCCTGTACTCTGTGTCTTTACTACCACCACTACTCCTAAAGCTTTTTTAACACAATCATCCAGCATACCATATCAAAATGCTTAATACCATAAAACAAAATATTCTTGAAACAACAAAATATAACATAGTCTTGAAACTACAAAATATCAAATGTTTTGTCATCCTACAAATACATAAAAGTAACCTTAACAATATCAAATGTTTTGTCAAAGAAGTCTCAAAACTATGTGCAAGAAAAGAGTTAGTAGTGAAAAACGTTTTTTCATATGACAAATCATGCAAAGGTTTCCTAGGAAACTTAACTCTTTCACAACCTTTTCTTTTGGTCATGTTACTTACCACAACTACACTTGTAATTCTCTTTTTCTCATGTAACTCACAATTTGATTTCTTTTCATCAAACTGGTGCTCTCGACCACCACACTCACTTGGGCCTTCCAACTTGAGTTTGGTCTTTCTTTCTTTCTCTTCCTCCTCAATTTTCTTTTTCAAAATAATGCGATCCTTCAAAACTTCTTGAGGACTAATTAAAAGGAGAAAGTACAATGTTCAAATTGTTATGCATAAAGGGGTATTTGTTAGTAAATATTCCACCCTGGAGTCCTTTTGCGTCAATTTGCCAAGTCCTTCCTAAGATTAGGTGGCTGGCCTCCATAGGGACAACATCACATAAGACTTTGTCTTGGTGCCTATGAATGGAAAAGCTCACAAATACTTGTTTATCCACAACCATTTCTTCTTTCTCACTAAGTAATTGGATTTTGTATGGGTTTAGATGATTGATGGTAGGAAGATTGAGATTTGTAACTAAGCGAGTGCTAGCCAAATTAACACAACTTCCACCATCAATTTACCAACAACATACTCTATTCAAAACAATGCATCTAGTATTAAAGGTCGAATTGTTATTAGGAATAGGCATGGAAGTAGAGATATTCTTCTTACTCTTTGGCATCATGGCCTAAGCTTTATCCTCTACCTTTTTAGGTGTAGAAGCTTCCTCTCTCTTGGAACTAGCCTTCCAAGTATTAATGTGGGTATACTTGGAGGAGTTTCCTTCTTTGATGTCCTTTCTTCTATGGCTCCTTTCAACCTACTCAACAACATATCTTCTATACCTCCTTCCCTCCTATTCATACCTATCTCCTATATACCTCATTTCCTCCTCACCATACACACCTCTTCTATACCTACTTTCCTCCTCATCATACCTATCTCTTCTATACCTCCTTACATTATACTCATGAGGGGAATCATATCTCTTAGGAGAAAGATACCTTCTAGGTGAAACATGCCTCCTTGGACTTCTTTTGTACCTTTCATCCATCCTTCAAGTGCAATGTGGTACCTACAAGAAGAATTAGATAATAACAAAAATTTTCAACCACTAATAAGTCCTCACAAATGTGTATAGCTCATGAATGTCACTCCACTTGTGTTTAGGCTTTTTAGAATTAGAACACTCTCCACCCAAAGGTTCTTTGGTCACACAACTACACTCAATTCACTCTATTCTCCAATGAGTTATTAGGAGTGAACCTCAAAAGCCTCTTTCCAACCTTGATGTTTATATTACTATAGATCTTAAGGAGAGTATGGCCAATCACCAAAGAATGTAAAGAAAATGAAAGAAACTACAATGACAAACTTAGGATTTTTAAAGCCTAAAATCTAAAAAACAAAAACTTCAGAAAGCTAAACCAAATATAGAGTATTTAAAGACAAATTTAAACTACAAAAGAAGGGGTTGTAGTAACCGGAAGTGAACATGAGGATAGTGAAGCTTCACATTTGGCCAACTCTAGTAAAGAGGAGTCTCAAGAAGAGTCTCATCATCTAGGTGGCTTATTGATGGTTAGAAGATTCCTAGGAGTCAAACCTAAAGGCATCAATGAGTCCCAAAGAGAAAACCTCTTTCACATTAGTTGTTTGGCCCAAAAGAACTTATGTAGCTTGATAATTGATGGTGGGTCTCGTGTTAATGTTGCTAGCACTAGACTGGTGCAGAAATTAAATCTCACCCCCATATATCATCCAAAACCATTTAAGCTATTTAAGCTTCAATGACTAAAAGATGAAAATGAAATTGCTGTAGACAAATATGTGATTGTTGTATTTTCCATCCAAAAGTAACATAATGAAATTCTTTCTGATGTGGTACCTATGGAAGCCGACCATCTTTTACGATTCTTGTTGGATTTTTTTAGAGGCTACGACCTTAGTGTGCTTGTGTATGGCTGTGGACCTTGTTTTCCCTTTCTTTTAGTGGATTGCACGTTGGGCCTAGGATCCAATAGCCCAACCTATAAATATTTGTCTCTCCTTTGTAAAACTTAGAATTTTGATAAATGAAATTCACTTTGACACATTTGAGAAAAAGTGTGAGTGCCATGAGACCAAGTGAGGGTGAGGCAAAATTCCAATTGCTAGTGTGTAGGTGAAGGTTCATCATGAATTCTCCAAGGTTTCTTGAGATGAGAACTTTGAGTACACAACCTTGATGCTAGAAGATTTCAAGAATAGTTATCATCTTCCCAAGGAAGAGTTGGTGAACTTCCTTCTCTAGTTCCATTTCTATCTTCTCTACATTTTGCATTTCTACTCTTTCATGTAAGTGTTGTTTCATTTGTGTTGTGTTTGTTGAGTTATTCATCTCTATACTTTGAACCTAAGGCTTAACTAACTTTGGCGCCAAAAACTTGTTCAACAAAAATTGTTATATCTAGATCTCAAAACTTGAACAAATGTGACTCAATTTTCAAGATCTAACTGAATATGAACATGACACAATCAGATTTAACACATTTGAAAGTGAAACTAACAAGAATTTGAATCAAAAATTTAAATCTCAAAATATCAAAAGTTGCGCTAAAATTCAAAATGTGTGAGAAATTTTCCCCCCAAACTCACTAGCCTTGATACCACTTGATGAGATCTATCATGATCTCCTATAGATGAATCCAGAAATATGAAGAAATCAACTTGATTCTCACAAATCTTCAAGAACACGTGTTCATGAAATTCAAAGAAAAGAGATGAAGGAACTCAACAAACACAAAACAAATGAAATAAACACTAGTGGAAAAAAAGGCTTTAAAGTCGGATATTTTGGGCTTTTAAAATCGGATCCTAATCCGACTTCGATCGAGTCGACTTTGAAAGTCTGGAATTTTAAAGTCGAATGGGAATCCGACTTTAAAAGCCAGTTTTTAAGTCGGATAGTTGCTTTTATCTGACTTTATAAGATTTATTATAATGTGCTAATGGCCTCTCTAGAACCCCTTTAAAGTCGGATTAAGAAACATATCCGACTTTAAAATCCTGTTTTTAAGTCGGATATAACGCGTATATATCCGACTTTAAAAGTACTTTTTTTTTGTTTTAATTATTTTTTTGCTTCACCCTTCATATAACCATTTCCTGCACCTACACATACTTTAAAGGCAACTAAAGTACTACAATTTCAGCTAGGCAAGAGGGACACATACACACACAGGTAATTAAACTACTTTACTTAAATATATAGAGTTAAACTCTTAAATTTCATACCAAAATATACGTAAATACTACACTTCCATCAATTCAAAAAAAACAAGTACACGAATTCTTTATATTCTAATAATATTTCAAAATGTATGATAATGCACTACACTTTCACTAAAGTTGATTTCTTCTTTCTTCCTTTCCAACTGGCTTACGCTCCTCCGCATACAACCTTAGAAAGAATTCAGCCCAAACTTGTCTAATGTCCTTCAATTCTTCAGATGTGAATGGATCAGTTGAATTGAATACCTAAAACAATAAAAGATAAATAATAACCATGAGTTAATCTAATATCTACTCAATAATAATTATCTAGTAATAATTTTAAAAGTTGAAAAATTCAATTACCTTTTTCCAATTGTTAGTGATAGTTGCAGAGACAATAGTCATCATATTTATCATCACATAATAGCCACAAGAATAGGTATCATTTTGTTTTGCAACCTATAAATAACAAACCAACAAAATCAATTTCCCAACACCATAAATTATGTAACCATAACAAACTGGGGGTTAGATCAAACTAACCGTAATTGCGTATTATACTAAGTAACTGAAACTAACTCAGGCTTAATATGTTGCTAACTAATTTTGTTCCTTGGTGTAATTGCATAAATAAAACAAATAGGAATTGTCAAAGCAAATACTTACTTTAGGTGTCACCCATTGAGGCTTTGGTGTCCTAAGCCCTTTCGTCCGTTAGTATACATTCATAGCACTGTGGTAATATTATAAACAGTCATCTATAAGTGTAAAGCATTTTGAATCACAGAATTATGACCATTAATAGAAGACAACATACTTGTTAATCAAGACAACCAATTCCTTAGGTGGAGGATTGTGAAGCGAACACATCCAAACAACTGTAGCTTTGGTATTTAGTGACTTGAACAAGGTAGCTTTGGTATTCTTGGGGGGCTTCCTTTTGAATCCTCTGAAATCTATCTGCTGATAGAGTTAACATCTGCAAATTCAAGTTGGTTGGGAGTAAAACACTAATGAGTAACTTAAATAATAAATAAAACAAAGAAATTAAAAGAGAGGAAGGTAGAGTGGAAGAGTTATATTTTAGTACCAGAACTTTAACTTTCTTTCGGCAAAGGTAGAGAGCAATTGCTCTTCCAAGCTAGGAAGTAGCTCTAGCTCCAGTTAGGAACACCTCTTCCACATCTTTAGGGATTTCATCAAGGATCACAGCTGCAGTTAAGGTGTTCTCATGAACACCTCTTCCACATCGTGTTGTTTAATCGCTTCCCTAGGGGACCATCATTTACTGTAATGTGAAGGCAAAGATAAAATGTAATTATACTTTTAGAATCATGATAACCACATAGATCAATTCAACTCACAGTAAAGTATAGAGTAATATATATTTCACTAGTAAACATAGAACTCACCAGTAAATTTATCAATTTTTTTTACTGAATTTACCACTTTGATTAACCAGATCCATCATTTCTTGCCTGCAAAAATAAACACTTTTAAGGATAAATCAGATCCATCATTTCTAAGTAATAATTGTGTGCACCCCTATCTGCTTTGTGGAATTGGTCAAGGGTTGCCATGAGATAAAAGCTTAATAGCAAATTATATAACCAAGATTAAAAACATCTCTTGCAAATATAAAAATTTGTACCCTATAAAGGATATCAACTATATAAATTTGTACCCTATAAAAGATAGCAATTTGCATAATCCAACCAACACTAGTGGAAAAATGACATTATTAAGCATCATTTAGTGTCGGGTGTTTGAAAACCCGACACTAAATGTGTGACCGGTGGCATTTTTGCAATTAAATTGAAGATTCCATTTTTCGCACCTACCTTTAGTGACGGGTGTTTAAACAACCGACGCTAAAAGTATTTGCTTTGGACATTTAGTGTCGGTTGTTTACACACCCGTCACTAAATGTCCAAAGCAAGTACATTTAGTGTCAGTTGTTTAAACACCCGTCACTAAATGTCCAAAGCAAGTACATTTAGTGTCGGTTGTTTAAACACTCGTCACTAAATGTCCCAGTTTTAATTTTTCGCACAAAACACGCTCTTCTCATCCTCACAGAAACACGTCTCTTCCGCACAAAACACACTCTTCTCTTCCTCGCGCACAGAAACCCTTCTCTTCCTCACACAAGAGGCGCTCCATTCGCGAACTCCGTTCTCCTCCCCGCCTCGCCGTGCACTCCGTTCGCGAACTCGTCGCCACCACTCCACCCTCTGTGACGGTTTAGGGTTTTCATCTTCCCTCTCTCGCTTCCTTACAGAAACCCTTCTCTTCCTCACACAAGCGGCGCTCCATTCGCGAACTCCGTTCTCCGCCCCGCCTCGCCGTGCACTCCGTTCGCGAACTCGTCGCCACCACTCCACCCTCTGTGACGGTTTAGGGTTTTCATCTTCCCTCTCTCGCTTCCCTCTCTCAGTCGCGAAAACAATGTATCAGTCCCCAATTTCTTAGTGAATCGCGAGCTTTCTTCTTCAGTTCTTCTTCTTATCAGGTCAGATTTCTTCTCCTCTTCTTTGAATGATTGTTTGATTTGGGGAAAATTGTTCAATTTCTGCGTGAATTGAAAACCCTAATTTCTGATTTTTTAAATTTGGAATCCCTGATTGTTGCTTCTGATTTGGGTGTTTAATTTGATTGTTTAATTGTTTATTTTCTGATTGTTGCTTCTGATTTGGGTGTTAGTTATCAGTTATCAACTAGCTTTGAGTTCTAGTTTTGCTGAATGAGTGTTAGTTATCAGTTATCACTTATCACTATAACAATTTTTTGTTAATTTTCCAGAAACCTTGTCGAGAGCTACTCTTCATCTGTGGTTAAACAATAAGATGTTGTTCTTGAAACATAGTGTCTATCTTTCCAGATTTTGCTTTCTGAGGAATGTTCTGTAAAATAAGGTCTTTGGTATTAGCTTTAGTATTTAACCTTAAATATCACTCTTTGTTGCAGAAGCTGGTGGTACTGAAAAGCTAGATGGAATATATTGTTATGTACTAAAATTAAGGGGAAATTGGTACTCAAAGACTTTGATATTGAAAGAGAAGCTGGTGGTACTGAAAAACTACTTTGATATTAAATATCACCCTTCTGGTAAGTCCAATTAGCATATCCTTCATTAGCATAGTTACATGTGTTTTATTTCTTTTTCCACATCTTTTTCATCTTTCTTCGTTGACAAATTTAAAGGTACATTATATAGCAGCTGTAACATCCTTAAAAAGGAACTGGTCTCTGATCATGTGATGGAACTTATATATAAACTACCTCAATTCCTGTTACTTTATTTCATACTAACAGTTTTAAGGATGTAGCTTTAGCTCATGTTCATGAGTGACCCTTCCTGAGTCTCTTCTTTTAGTTCCAATCAACAAGTGGAACTTAAATATTATACATATCCATATCAGATGATAATGACGATGATAACAATAATAACAGTAATAAATATACTTGTTGTTGTGTTGTTGTACGATTTACATGAATGATGAATAGGACATTCTGTCCTAGATTAGCAATTACATTTTTATAAATTAATATAGTAAAGAGTCCAATGGTTGATCATGAAATACTATTTTAGTTAATGTCTCACATCAGTAATATTTAATAGTCCTTTGTATATAGTTGGAATTTATGTGATACGATATGATATGGTTTTTTAAAATCTAGCTTTACATAACAATCCCCGCAAAAGGATAAGGCACTTGTGGCAAGCAACAAGCTCTGTTGAGTATCAGTTTTGTTTTGTTTCATGTATATACTTTTGGAAAGAACCATTTTGTATAGGATTCGGATAAGATGTAGTGAGAAGCTTGCACAGTCATGCATTCAGTAGATCTGTCCGTCCAATCTTGATCGGACGGTTTAGATTATAACTTATATTTTATATCTGTTTTTAATGTTAAAAATATAGACCGTTTGATCAAAATCAAACGGTTCAGATCTTCTGAATGCATGACAGTACAAGTTTTTTTGACCGCACGGTATCCGAATCCTTTTATATATATATATATATATATATATATATATATATATATATATATATATACATACATATATGTTGTGTTGTATAAATATAATAACTAACTTGTGCACAAATATTACATCCACAAATATTTTAAAAACAAGGGTGGGTTGGCTTAGCTAGGTTATTATGAGGACAAGTGTCCAAATCCCTCTTGGTCAATAGTTTTGCTTGGTGGTCATTATTTCTTAAGGACATCTCTTAGGTTAGGATACACATGTTACATGTGTGTTGCTTTGCTGATTTTGAAGACATGATTTTGACAATTAGCAACTATACAAATCTGTTTGTTTATTGTGATTGAACTAGTTTTGGATTGTAATTAAACTAGTTTTGGATTGTGAAGATGACATTTGGGGGTTCTTGACTGATTTCATTGTAATTAAACTAGTTTTGGATTGTGATTCCTTAAGGGAACTTTAATTCTTGTTTTGGATTGTGATTCCTTAAGGGAACTTTGAATTTGTTAACTGCATAATTTGTAGTATTCTTTGAAGGTGTTAAAGTCCTTAATCATTTCATAATATCATTTTGTAGTACTATTAATTTATCCAATATTCATAATTTTCATGCAGGTAAGTTGCAACTGATATTCCAAGTGATTTTTTAGATCAAATTGGATTTCTAGAAGTGGAAAGCTGAGTACAGTGGTATACGAATAGCGCGAACCGGAAATCGCCGTTGCTCGGACGGGTCAACCCGGGAAGTTCACTGTCAAACCCGCTTCTCACTCTTGCATCTGCTTCTCGGTATATTACTTATTCAATTTCTTGTCTAGATTAATCATTTGAGTTCATTCCCTGATCAAAATTATGTTAATATTATTAAATACTAGTAACAATAGTAACATGATTAAACACTTGTCCGTTGTGTTTTGTGGGCTGATTTTATTGTTGCACTAGAGCATATTAGTATGTGGAGTTGTTGGAGTTGTTGTTCATGTTTCTATGAAGAATCATGCTATAAAAAAGAACCTTATTAATGAAGCTTTAAGTTTACTATGTTGGTTTGATGTTATACATTTATATTTTTACTTGTTTTGATTTATGAATTTATTTTTACTATCTTGGTTTGATGTGATAGTTTGATTTTGATTTATGAATTTATTTTTACTATCTTTGGAGCGTAGCGATGGATCGTAGTTGGATACATTGTAATCGTCTGAATGATGAGTATGCGAAAGGAGTCGAAGAGTTTATAAACTTTGCTCAAGCAAATCTTCGCAAAACTGATGCTCCCAAAACTAATGTTCCCGAAATTGCTGTAACTTATTCATGTCCTTGTTGTAATTGTGTGAATCTAACCCCACAACCACCAAGTGTAATACGGGATCATCTCTTTGTTCATGGGATCTTACCCAGTTATACCACATGGATATGGCATGGTGAATCAAGCGGCAACCCAAGTGTGTCCAAAAGTGAGAAAGTCGATGAAGATATGGATGATCGAATGGAGGACATGATACGTGACATTGGTCCTGAATCTTTTAAGCGGGCGCATGAATATGATAATTTGTGCAAAGACACAGATCAACCTTTGTATTTGGGTTGCACAAAATACACCCGGTTGTCTGCGTCGTTAAAATTGATCAATCTGAAGGCGATAAATGGGTGGACTGATAAGGGATTCACCGAATTGCTTGAGCTGTTGGAAGACATGATTCCCATTGGTAACACATTGCCAAAACGAACGTATGATGCAAAGAAGATATTGTGTCCGATGGGTGTGGAGTATCAGAAAATACATGCATGTCCCAAAGACTGCATATTGTATCGGAAAGACTTTGAGAAGTTGCATAACTGTCCTACGTGTGGTTGTTCGCGCTACAAAGTGAAGTCGGGTGAATCTAATTATGATGACAACAACACAAAGGGTTCCCCTGCGAAGGTTTTATGGTATCTTCCAATAATACCTAGGTTCAAACGCTTGTTTGCTAATGCAAATGACGCGAAGAGCATTAGATGGCATGCAGATGAGAGGAAATGTGACGGGCAGCTTCGCCATCCGGCTGATTCTTTGCAATGGAAGAAAATTGATAATTTGTATTCGGATTTTGGCACTGAGTCAAGAAATCTTAGGCTCGCACTTGCTTCAGATGGGATGAATCCATATGGTAACTTAAGTACGAATCATAGCTCATGGCCTGTTCTCCTTTTAATTTACAATCTATCTCCATGGTTGTGCATGAAGCGCAAATATGTGATGCTATCCATGATGATTTCTGGCCCGAGACAACCTGGTAATGACATAGATGTTTACCTTAGTCCATTGATTGAAGACTTGAGAAAAATGTGGGATGAAGGTGTGGATGTGTTTGACGGGTATTCTAATGAAACTTTCAAGCTGCGAGCCATGTTATTTTGCACGATCAATGACTTTCCTGCATACGGAAACTTGTCTGGGTATAGTGTCAAAGGTCATAAAGGTTGTCCTATTTGTGCAGAAGACACGTGTCACCATCAACTCAAACATGGAAGGAAGACTGTCTACCTTGGGCATCGGAAATTTCTCAAACCTAATCACAGATATCGTAAGCTTAAAAAAGCTTTTAATGGGTGCTCGGAAAATGACATTGCTCCGAATGCCTTGACCGGAGAAGAAGTCTATCAAGTGGTTAAGGACATCAAAGTTGTATTCGGCAAAAAGCAGAAGCAGCCTAAGGAAAAAAGCAAGTGGAAAAAGAGGTCGGTGTTCTTTGATCTTCCGTATTGGTCCAATCTTGATGTAAGGCATTGTCTTGATGTTATGCACATCGAGAAAAACGTTTGTGATAGTGTCATCGGGACCCTTCTCAACGTTCAAGGGACAAAGGATGGTATAAAATCTCAACTAGATTTGCGTGAGATGGGCATAAGAGAACAATTACATCCAGTGGAACGAGGTAAAGGCACATATTTACCTCCAGCATGTTATACCTTATCAAGAAAAGAGAAAATGAGCTTTTGCGAGTGTCTACGGGGAATCAAAGTCCCACATGGTTACTCGTCAAATATAAAGCGACTGATTTCAATGAAAGATCTCAAATTAGTTGGCTTGAAGTCTCACGACTGCCATGTCTTGATGCAACAACTACTACCTGTGGCAATTCGTGGCATCTTACCGAAAGATGTCCGATATACCATAACTAGGTTGTGCTTATTCTTCAATAGTATATGTGCTAAAGTCATCGACCCTCAAAAATTGGACGAGTTGGAAAATGAAGCTGCTATTATCCCGTGCCAATTGGAGATGTTTTTTCCTCCCTCATTCTTTGATATCATGGTTCATTTAATTGTTCATCTGGTTAGAGAGATTAGATTATGCGGCCATGTTTATTTAAGGTGGATGTACCCAATCGAGCGATACATGAAGATCTTGAAAGGGTATGTGAAGAACCAATATCGTCCTGAAGCATCCATTGTTGAAAGGTACGTCACAGAAGAAGCAATTGAGTTTTGTTCTGACTACTTGTCAGAAGCAAAATCTGTGGGACTACCAAAGTCTCGTTATGCAGGGAGAGGTCAAGGTAAAGGTACACATGGTATAACCATTAAATGCATGGGTCGAGCTGAAGTGCTTCAAGCACATTTGTATGTTTTGAATAATACAGATGAGGTATTACCTTACTTGTCTCTCCATAAAGAGATAGTAAAAGCCAAAAACCCTCGAATGAAAGAAATATGGTTATTGAACGAGCATAACAACACATTCATAGATTGGTTTAAATCAGAGATTAAGAAAGATGTGAGTGCCTCTGAGACTTTGAGATGGTTAGCACATGACCCTCACTTTAATGTCGTATGTTGGAGCGGGTACGACATAAATAGGTTTTCCTTTTACACAAAGTCGAAAGATGACAAAAGCACCATGCAAAACAGTGGAGTTATGGTCATGGCTTCCGTGATGCACTTCTCTAGTTCAAATGATACAAATCCTGTACTCGCATCTATTGCTTACTTTGGTGTCATTGAAGAGATTTGGGTGCTTGATTACTGTAAATTTAAAGTGCCTCTTTTTAAATGTAAGTGGGTTAACAACAATAGTGGTGTACGTACTGACGAAATGGGATTTACACTAGTGGACCTTGACAAGGTAAGTTATAATGATGAACCCTTCATCATGGCTGACCAAGCAAAACAAGTTTTCTATGTCAAAGATCCTTCTAACAAAAAGTGGTCAGTTGTCATGCAAGGAAAAATAGGCAGTGATGAAAATGAAGATTCAAGTCTTGCAATTTCCGAAACACCTTGTTTGTTAACACAAGTGCCTACTTCAGTTGATGACAATGAAGTTGACGATGAACATGCCACTCGCAATGATCATAATGAAGGAATTTTATACGAAGGAGTTTAGATTTGTTTTTTTGAACCTATGAAATTGTAATTTTGAACTTAGTGACAATGATGGTATGTAATTTTGAACCGATGTTGTATAATGGAACTTGTTCTATATCTATCTTCTTTTTGTTGGTGAGCTTTGTTCTATATATATATATATATATATATATATATATATATATATATATATATATATATTGCACCTATGTTGTATAATGGAACCGATTGACCTATTTTTCAGTTTTCTAACCAGTTTATATGCTATTGAAGGTTCCTTATTAATGACATTGTATGGACATGTACCACCAATTATAACATCTTATTTCTTTTCTTATTTATAACATCTTATTTCTTTTCTTGATTGTTTCCTTTGTTTAAGTTCAGCTATCATGTCTTCAAAAAAGAATACCAGACGTCCAACTTCATTAAAAAAGTTCACTTCTAGGTGCCCAGATGGTCAAAAATACAGAGTGGAAATTGATAGTAAAGGCGGTTTTATTGGTCCTTATTCTAACAAATTCAAGACCTATTTAGGGGTGGTTGCACGAACAAAGATAAGCATATTGCCAATGAAGTGGAGTGATGTTGACGAGGAGACAAAAACGATTGCTTGGGATGATGTAAAGCTAATATTTGATGTTCCCGAGAGTAATGAATTCAAGAAAGCTTGGATGTCTCATATCTCTCTTTGTTGGAGACAGTTCAAGACAACTCTCACCAGAACATACGTCTTTGGTAGTGGGGATAATGATGGTCAAAAAAATCCATGTCACAAGTACAACAACATATCTCTCGAGACATGGGCTGCATTTGCCAACAGTCGCATTACTGAGGAGTTTGTGGTATTGTTTTAACTATAACTATTTTAGTTTCTTAAACATTAATGATATGTTGTAAATATGGTGGTGTTTTTGTTCTTTGTAACAGGCTAAGAGAGAAGCTGCCAAGAATATTCGAAAAAATAATAAATACAACCACACAATGGGGCCAGGTGGTTATAAAAAGTTGAAGAAGAATTTGAAAGAAGAACAAATCAAAAAAATCAAGGAGGAGTCTAGTGATCCTGATTTGGAGGTGGAGCCTACATCTCCAGAGCGTCATGAGCTGTGGAAGGCTGGCCGCCAAAGCAAGTCTGGATCTTATGCATGCCAGTCGTCAGCATCTGTTGGATCTAAGATTGTAAGTATAATATTGTGTGGTGTTTCTAAGACATTGTGTGTGAATCTAAGATTGTTAAATTGTAACATGTGAACATGCTTTTGTTGCAGAATGAACTTGCGGTTTTGAGTAGCCAAGGATCTTTCGTTCCTCAAGGAAAGAATGATATTTTGACGGTTGCCATTGGAACACCTGAGCATCCTGGTCGTGTTCGGGGAGTTGGAAAAGGTGTTGGGATAAAGAGATACTTTGGAGGTGTGACACGTACTGGCCCGGGTAGCTCACAAGTTGTCAAAGCGGAGTTGATGAAAGAAATTATGAAGGACGTGGAAGTGATGGTGCAAGACCGAGTTCGCAAAGTGTTGGAAGAGGTATATGTTTATATTACTAGATTTGTTTTATTATTTGAATCAATTCATAAATAATAGCTTAATTTATATTTATGTTTTAATTTTTCAGCACACCATCTCATGTGGAGGTCTTCAACATGCTGGTGTTCAGGTTCCATCTCCCAATACAACGGTTGGATCTAAGGCAAGCCACTCACCACCTCATGCGGAGGAGGAGGTAAATATTGATTGGATGAAAGAGATGCTTGTGGTGGGGTATGCCGATAAGAGACATGCCAAGATAATGTTGGAGCACGAAGCTCATGACTGCTTTGTCTCCTTCAAAGAGATCCTGGACATGGTTTCCGGTGAAGAGTGGCTTGAGATGAGCCATTTGGCCTTATGGTCCACGTAAGTAGTAAATTCTATTTCATTATATAAATTTCTCACATTTTTACATATATTAATCGATTTGATAGTTTTTCTTACTTGCCACTAGATATTTGCACCGTCAATGTCTTGAAAGAGGTATTGGGGACTTATATGGATTTGTGTGTCCATACAAGCTTAACTTGAAGCATTACTCCATAAATGTTGTCCTTCAAAACATTCAAGAGAAATTGATGACCACCACTACGAGAGTATATATTACTCCATTTTGCCATAGGTACGTAACAGCAAAATATTTCAACTAATTGGTGATTCATTTTTCTTTGTGTGTTGGTTAATTTTAAGTTTATCAATGTTGCAGTGGACATTGTCAACTAATTATCTTAATCCCAAATCAAAATACTGTGGTCTGGATGTGTTCTTTAGGCCGCAAACCAAACAAAGAAATCAAAGGCATGCTTAGCAAGTAAGTTTTTATTTTTTATCATGGTTTAGATTGTAGTATTTGAATTAAGTTGGGTTGAGGACTTATAAGTGCTTTTATATTGTTATTAGAGCTGTCAAAGGTTATTCTACATCTGCCCCCACGTGGTTGTACCCTACAGTAAGTAATTTAAAATATTGAGTTGATTTAATTTGAAATTGGTCATATATGATATATATATATATATATATACTCTGTTTATGTTATTGAGTTGATTTAATTTGGAGTGAATTCATTTGTGTAGATGCCAATACAACGGAATGGTTATCATTGTGGCTATTATGTGATGAAGTTTATGCTGACCATTGTGAATGCTGGTATTGTTGATAATTGGGAGCAGATATAAATTTTTGGTTAAAATTATACTTTACACATTTATTTGGAATTAGAATGATTGAATATAATTTGTTTCAGTAATTTTTAAACTTGTAGGTATTTGATGACTCAAAGGCATACACCGAAGAGGAAATTTTTGAGGTTCGTCTGCTTTGGTCAGAATTTTTTATGAAGATTCGCACGGAGCAAAAAGATACATTGTTTAAAATTCTTTGATTCTGTTAATTTGTATACTGTCTGTGATGCATACTTTTAATAGAATTGGTCGTTTCTGTTATGGTTGCTGTCTGTGATGCAATCTGGTAATTTGTACAACTATAGATTCAGTTTAGTTGCTGTCTGTGAAGTGGGCAGTTTTGGGATTGCAATCTGTGAATTGGTCTGTGAATTGGTCTGTTTTGGAATTGCTGTCTGTGAATTGGTCTGTTTTGGAATTGCTGTCTGTGTAATTTGTAGAATGAATTTGTCTGTTTTGGAATTGGTCTGTGAATTGGACTGTTTTGGAAATGGTTGTTTCTGGGAATTGGTCATTTCTGGGATACAACTATAGAATGGAATGGTTTTAGAATGAATTTGTCTGTCTGTGTACAACTATAGAATGGAATTGTTTTAGAATGAATTTGTCTGTTTTGGAATTGGTCTGTGAATTGGACTGTTTTGGAAATGGTTGTTTCTGGGAATTGGTCATTTCTGGGATACAACAGGTTTCGTAAGGATAAAAAAATGAATGAAACTAAAATGTGTAAAATGACATTTAGCGTCGGTTGTTTCAAAAAACCGACGCTAAATGTCATTTCTGTTGACGTTGAGAGACATTTAGCGTCGGTTGTTTCAAAAAACCGACGCTAAATGTCATTTTTAACTGACGTTTAGAGACATTTAGCGTCGGTTGTTTCAAATAACCGACGCTAAATGTCATTTTTAAATGACGTTTAGAGACATTTAGCGTCGGTTGTTTCAAATAACCGACGCTAAATGTCCCCTTTGATACATTTAGCGTCGGTTGTTTCAAATAACCGACGCTAAATGTCATTTTCAAATGACGTTTAGAGACATTTAGCGTCGGTTGTTTCAAATAACCGATGCTAAATGTCATTTTTAAATGACGTTTAGAGACATTTAGCGTCGGTTGTTTCAAATAACCGACGCTAAATGTCCCCTTTGATACATTTAACATCGGTTGTTTCAAATAACCGACGCTAAATGTCATTTTTAAATGACGTTTTGGAGACATTTAGCGTCGGTTATTTAAAACAACCGACGCTAAATGTCATTTCTGTTGACGTTGAGTGACATTTAGCGTCGGTTAAATAAGCGACGCTAAATGTCTAACATTTAGCGTCGGTCGATTTAGCGTCGGACGGTAACCGACGCTAAATGTCCAATTTAACCGACGCTAAATGTCTTTTTTCCATTAGTGCAATCTAAGAACACAACCACCATATTCCAGTACCACATATTCAGCTTTTAAATAGATATTAACTCTGGGGCTTTTCCCGATTGGCACAACTGGAGTATCCTAAAATGAAACATGTCCCATTAGGATAAATCAGCAATTTGTGTATGATACTATCATTTGGAAAAGAAGCATCTATCTCAATGTAGACTGGAATTATCATTATCTCCTCAATTAAAATGAAAATAGAGAAAAGAAAGATGATTAAAAGCAAGATGAATTGACGGTTTAGATGTATGAGACCCACCTCATCGCACGGTCCGTTATCATTACGATCATATGGAGCACTGCTTGATGTAAATAAGAAAGAACCTTCACCATTCCAGCTTAGTGCAGCTAGCCTGATTTGTTGAAAATTCAATCAATTAATGAGGAGACAGCTACTCAACAGAAAAATTTCCTTTAACCAAGTTAATATCATCTTCTCTAACTAAATTGTATGAATGAAACAATCTTAGAAATCCAAGTTGATCTGACCAATTACTTCAATATTATCAAAAGAACATGATGTCAACAATCAAAAGCAGAACATTAAAATGCTAGACATGGAATTGGATGCCCTTGTCCATCCTATGAACAAGAGGAACAAGATCAAAGTAAACATGCAACCAAGGTTTGTTTTAGCAAATTTTGTCCCTTAGCTAAGGCTTTTAAACAGAAAAACTAATAAGATAAAACCAGACTACCACTTCAAGAATAAGCATGTTTTGAACCAAAATCATTAGCATGTTTGCATACCCTTTTGACCTATACACAATCAAATTAAAAATAATGGAATTAATACTAAGAGTTCTCACCCAACACTAACAAATACAAAGAGGAAACAAAAAAAGCTAAAAAACTCGCTACCTTCTTTACATTTTTTTTGGTTACTACCTTCTATACATTTGTTCTCATATAATGTTCACAATAAAAAATGAGATTGAGTTAACATTGCAATTTACAATAATCAAGAAACACAAACAAAAGAAAGAAAGAGGCAATTGGGTTTCCTTGGACATGGAAAAAGATTTCAACTTTGGTCAAGAACTTTGGTCAATTGTGATACCCCGTAATCCCAAATTAAGTTTTAAAACCTCATAAACCCTAAATCCTCCACCTAAAATTCATACAATCAATAAAAAGTAAACACATGTAAGAAACCCTAGATCGAGCGACAGAGAGAGAGAGAGAGAGCGACAAAGAGAGAAAGGGAGCGACATAGAGAGAGAGAGAGAGATGTGGGTAATTGCCTTACCATTTTTGAGCGACGGTGATGAAGGGGAGAGAGCGAAAGCGAGCTTGACTTGAGTGGAGAGAGCGAAGGGGAGCTTGAGTGGAGAGAGCGCGCAAGCTTATCAGAAATTGTTTTTTCAGAAATTTAGGGAGTGAGAGAGCGTGCAGGGTTTTTAGAAATTTTTTTATTAAAAAACTAGCAAATTTAACGTCGGATCACATAGCGGCCCGACTTAAAAGATTCGCGCCAAGATTATTTTTTTCATCTTAATTACATGTTTGCCACCGCGTCTACTTATTAAGTCAGACATATGAGCGTCCGACTTTAAAACTCTAATTCTTTTCCTGATTTTGCACTAGTGAAACACTTACATGAAGAACAAGAATGAACAAATGTGAATGAGATTGAGATGGAATTGGAAGGAAGCTCGCCAATCCTTCCATGGGAAGAACATGAGAGCACACTCCACTTTGAGCCTCTCCAAGTATCAAAGATAAGTTCTATGGTTCCAATCCAAGAACCACATGACATCCATGATGAATTCACTCTACCTGCAAATCCTCACACCTCTTCCACGCCTCACTCTAGGCTTACAAGGTTCACACAATTTGCAAAATGTAGAAAGCAATTTAACATTCATCAAAGTCTAGTTATTACAAACAAGTGGAAGGTGTAACATCCCTTTAATTATTTTGACGTTCAACAATCATTTAATTATTTTTAGTGCTTGATTAATAAATTTTGTTAATTAAGTGCTAGATTAATTATTGATTGTTGTGGGGTTTTAAGTGAATAATAGATAGTAAGGGTATTTTAGGAACTTAAAATAGAGTGAGGGCATAGAGGTCTTTTCACCCCCACACCCTCACTTATGTTGTTTTAAAAGAAAAGAAAGAAAAAGAAAAGTGAGAAAGAGAGGAGGAGGTCGAAGAGAAGGGAAAAGAGACGAAAAAGGAAAGAAAGGAAGAAAATGGAGGAGAGAGAGAGAGAGAGAGAGAGAGAGAGAGAGAGAGAGAGAGAGAGAGAGAGAGAAGGTCGCAAGAGAGATAAGAGGAGAAAGGAAGAGAAAAAGCTTGAGTTTTGTGTGAGGTTTTGTGTTAATGGAGTCATCATCTTCCTTTTTCATGGGTGTTATTGGTTTCATGAAATTCCTCACCAAACTTTTTCTTCCATGGTGAACCCTAGAGAGAGAAAGGAAAGCTTTGATCAAATTTGAAGTTTAGGATGGTGATTAGTGCTCCCTAGAAGTTATCTTGTTGATTAGGAAGTTCAATCACTAAAGTTTGGGTTATTTTGGAGAATCAAGGGTTTGGGTTCAATTTGGGGATTTGAAGGTTGAAGCTCAAATTGGAGCTTAGGAAGAGTGATGAAAGGTTCATAGATGTTTGTGGATGATGGTGAAGTTCTTAGTAAAACTTCAAAGCTTTGGAATCAAGTGTAGGGTTTTTGGGATGAGTTTTAAAGCTCTAGAAGCCTATTGTTGGTACCTTAAGTTCGTATGGATGCATCAAGTTGAGATTTCTCGCGTGTTTGTGTGTTGAAATCGACAATTAAGGTGAGTTCTTCGATTAATTGAAGTTTTGTTTGAAGTGTTGGTTGTGACTTGTTGTTCTTCATAATTAATTTATGATGGATGTTAATTGAATTATGAACAATCTTCAATTTGAATAATTAGAAAGTCATGGTTGTGTTTTGAATGTCATGATGTGTATGTTATGTGATTGAAGGTTATGATACAAGTTGATTTGGTTGCCAATTTGATGAATTGTGGCTTGAATTTGATTGTTTGAAGTGGTTGTTGTGATTCCCAAGAGTTGTGAATCAATTCCCAAGAGTTGTGAATCAATTCATAAGAGTTGGGAATCAATTCCCAGATTATTTTCTAAAACTAAAACGATCCAAACTTCCCCCAATTCATTTCTAAACCCTTCCCAATGATCATTGAACAAAGATATGTTACATTTCAAGAAAGTATTATCCATTGATTGATTAAAAAGTTGTTTTGCTTATGTCTGGATGAAATGAATGGTTTTTCAAGCATGCAAGGTATAGTTATGATGCAACATAAGTAAGTTCATGTTATGGTTTGAATATAAACCGAGTAGTTGTGGTATCGAGTGGGAACACAACCAAGTATCAAGTAATAGACCTAAGTGTCTAAGTTCAAGTAATAAGATGAAAGAATACGACCTCGTGTCGAGTAACAGACTTAATGTCCGAGATAATAATAAAAGATACCATGGGGATGACGATCCCGAGATTCATGTAGCATACCTAGCTAAGGGGAGTCATGAACCCGAAGCTAGGGCCCTGGCATTATTCGGTATAGCTATTTGGAGTTTTCGTTGAAACTGGGTATTCTAGAATATCTGGCATTATTTCTCGGATTATGCTAAGCCACAGAAAAGATTAAAACACAGACATGAATAAGAACAGTTCATAGACAAGGAAAACACCGAGAAAGGAATTGTGAAGGGGTGCGAAAGAACTCATTGAGATTTGTAATCTCACTGTTTTTATGTGGTGTTTTCAGATGTGCAGGGTAAAGCAAAGCAGGTAGAGGAGGAATAGCGGATACCTTAACTCTCAGTTAGAGGGAAGATCCTTTGGGGATCTTTAGATTGTATTTGCTTCTTTTCCCTTCTCATGTATCATTAGATTTCAATCACTGAATTGTAATCAAGGTCATGTAGCGTTTTATAACCTTGTCTTGTAGGTGGACCATAGTCATATGTATTTTATCGAATATGTACCCTTTGAGTACTTATTTCGGAAGTGTAATTGGGAAATTTTTATCTCAAGGTTATGTTAAGTGGTTTTAATCCGCTTTAGTTTTTATTTGGTCCTTCATTATGAGCAGGTTATATTCTGACTGTTTATGATTATGTTAGTACTTTTAGTTCACCTAGTTGTGAATTTAAGGTGTTACAGAAGGTATTTATATGTTGGGGAAGTTTGATCCAAAGGCCAACATACAAATCCACTAAAGAAAGGAAAAAGGGTCCATCAGCCAAACCAAGCCAACAATAAAGCCGTAGCCCTCCTAACAAAGCCAACAAGGCCCAAATTCAAATGCACATTAAAACTAGAAATTAAATCCTAAATTTATTGAAAAACTATTACAAAGAAATAGGAATCCCTAGAGTTCGGGATGTCTAGGAATTCCCTAAGGTATTATTGGTCACCTTTAGTGTGCTCTTGTATTAATTCTTAAAGCGAGCACACTAAAGCCTCTTCCTTTTTCATCTTGAACCTCTTTTTAGTCCTTAAACTTTGTTCCTTGTTACTTCCATCCAAGCTGTCATGAGTAAGTCTCATAACACTTAAACTCGTGAAAGCGTTAGAGGTGCAAGTATGTGTGCCAAACGGGGGCGACTGCTCTTTATCTCATGGGGTAGCTACCCCAAAAAGAAATAAATATAGAAAGAGCCATGTACTAGTCTACAATTTTGCTATCCCACATAAAATAAATAAACTACTACTACTAATAGATATATTAATTGCTGCAAAGCAGAAAGTGAAGAAATAAAATAACCAAGCAAAAAGTGTTAAATAAGTAAGCTAGTTCGACACTTGCTAGTTCAACACTTGCTAGTTGGACTTACAGAACTGATCTGTAGAAGTGAGGGAGTCGAAGTTACACTTTCATTCAGTTGTAGGTTTACTATTGTTTGCTGACTCAGCATGCTTACATGGACTGAGTATATAAGCAGCATTCACAGTGATGCAATAATATCGTGCATATTCAGTTTTTGTGCTTACTGAATTCTGTTACGCTCTCTCTCTCTCTCTTTCTCGCGTGTGTGGGTGTGTGAGTGTAGTGCAGTGACTCAAAACTCCAACAAATGGTATCAGAGCGTGATTGTTGAAGTTTCTGAGTGTGTGAAACCAGTGTGAAGAAGACGAGTGAAGTCTCAACGGTGAGAGTGAACAACGATGACGACGAACGGCCATTTTCCGGTGAACTTTCCGATCCTCGACGGAAGAAACTACGACCAATGGATTATGAAGATGAAGGCGATCCTTGGTTATCAGGATGTGTGGGATTTGGTGCAGAACGGACTAGCTCCGTTACTGGTGAACGCAACCGTTGCGCAACAAGCAACATACAGAGAATCGAAGAAGAAGGATTGGAAAGGTCTTTGTATCCTTGATAACTCATATTTAGATGTGTTATTTATGCCCTTATCACTTAAATCAACACAAGTTCTCAAGTAATATTCGTGCCTTATTAAGTAAATATTAGTTATTTAGAGGAAAGAAGTGTTAGGAGCTTGTTTGTTATCATTTGACACTTTTGGTGCCTTTTTGAGTATATTGATGTTTTGCTTAAGTGCTGCAGCGGTAGATGTAACACCCCATTTACCTGGTAAAATAATACAAAAATCAGAGTTATAAAAATTTCCAACAAATAAATGGAGCGCTACACTTTCAACTCAAAACAAAACAACATAATCAATTCGCTTGTGAAATCAGATACATAACACGCTAATTTGGATGAACCAATAAACAAATCCTTTTAGTCTTTAAAACAAGTCAACTTTCAATATTACGCAGCGGATTCACAACAAAAGTCAATTCAAAATAATCGTGGCATCTTTAACCAACTTAAGACAGCTCAGATTTAGCCAAACTCTTAATAGTAACAACTTTTAGTTTCAACAATAAAAATAACATAGCAAATAAGGAAAACAAGTGTTCATCCCCCCGAGTGTTACGTATCAGAGCGACGACACCGACTCAATCTAACGAAGGTAAGCAGCCTTCATTCGTGATTACCTGCACGTTACCAACAGGAGGGTAACATTCAAACAGAAGGGGTGAGATATCGAACCATATAATAGGACATATGAAAAACAGTATGTTAGAATCAGAAAACATAAGTTCACCACTTCACCAACATCAAACAATTTCAATCAATCACAAGTCATCAACATAGCCACTCAAGTATGCAATATGAATGCGACTCAATACTATGCACATGCATGTGGTACCATTGGAGCAGAACTCCCGTCGTCGTCGTAAAAATCTGCCAATAAATAGAGGCATCAACAAGGCATAAGCCTTCAACATAATTTGCCAGTCCAGGCCGTCGTGTTTTGAGCATAGCTCCAACATGAAAATACTATGTATGCGACGCGATGTGAATGCACAAACAATCAACAATGATTACATAGCAACACACAACAACAACAACGGAATTCAATGTTGGCCATAGGCCTACAACATAATATCTTGCCAATAAATAGAGGCAATCCAACCAGATACAAGTCGCCAACTTTACACAATGGTGATCACAACTAGGTGCAACATCATCAACAAATCAACAACTGAGCCAACAATTTAGCAACTTAACAAGTTAACAGTTTCACAACTCAACCAACAGTTAAAAACTCGACAAATTAACGATTAACAATTTAACGACTTAACCAACAATTAGCCAACCGTGGGCCTAATGCGCCTAAAACGCCCAACAACCCACAAGACGGCGCCCAATGCGCCCAGTAAACAAACGAGGCAGCCACACATGGCGCCCATGGCGCCCAGTGTGCCCAGTAACCAGCAGACAACAAGCAACATGCAGCCACACATGGCGCCCATGGTGCCCAGTGCGCCCAGCAACCAACAGACAACAAGCAACAGGCAGCCACACATGGCGCCCAGTGCGCCCAGCAACCAACAGACAACAAGCAACAGGCAGCAACACATGGCGCCCATGGCGCCCAGTGCGCCCAGCAACTAACTGACAACAAGCAACAGGCAGCAACACATGGCGCCCAGTGCGTCTGGCAACCAACAGACAACAAGCAACAGGCAGCAACACATGGCGCCCATTGCGCCTGGAAACCAACAGACAACAAGCAGCAACACATGGCGCCCATGGCGCCCAGTGCGCCTGGCAACCAACAGACAACAAGCAACATGCAGCAACACATGGCGCCCATGGCAACCAGTGCGCCTGGCAACCAACAGACAACAAGCAACAGGCAGCAACACATGCCGCCCATGGCGCCCAGTGCGCCTGGCAACCAACAGACAACAAGCAACAGGAAGCAACACATGGCGCCCATGGCGCCCAGTGTGCTTGGCAACCAACAGACAACAAGCAACAGGCAGGAACACATGGCGCCCATGGCGCCTAGTGCGCCTGGCAACCAACAGACAACAAGCAACAGGCAGCAACACATGGCGCCCAGGGCGCCTGGCAACCAACAGACAACAAGCAACAGGCAGCAACACATGGCGCCCATGGCGCCCAGTGCACCTGGCAACCAACAGGGGCAGCCACACATGGCGCCCAGTGCGCCCAGCAAACAACAGGGGCAGCCACACATGGCGCCCATGGCGCCCAGTGCGCCCAGCCAACAACAGGGGCAGCCACACATGGCGCCCATGGCGCCCAGCCAACAACAGGGGCAGCCACACATGGCGCCCAGTGCGCCCAGCAAACAACAGGGGCAGCCACACACGGCGCCCATGGCGCCCAGCAAACAACAGGGGCAGCCACACACGGCGCCCATGGCGCCCAGTGCGCCCGACAAACAACAGGGGCAGCCACACACGGCGCCCATGGCGCCCAGTACATCAGCAACGACGCCCTATGCGCCCAGGGACCCAAATTTTGTGCAATCATTGTATTCAAAAACCCCTAAACTGATTTCAATCATCAACAGATATATTCAAACATTGACAAATAGTTTCCAAACACAACAATAGATTTCAAGGATTAAACAAACACATAGGATCCCTTATTTTCCCACATAAAGCCCTTCATGTACCTTATTATAGAGTTAGAACCCCACCCTTACCTGGGTTTTGAAGATTTCGCAGTCACCTCCCTTCTTGGATGAAAGAATGCGCAGCCCCCCTCTCTATTTCTCACCAAAGTTGCGCAGCCCCCTTCTCCCCTTGCTTCTAGGTTTTCTCTAATCCTTATTTTTCTTTCAGCTTATGACAACCTAACTAAATTCTAATTCTTACTTACTTATACTTCTCTTTATTTTTCTGATTAGTCTCATGGGCCACTCTTCACACCCCCTTATATTACTAATTCTAACATAAAGATAAGCCCACATAATATATTATTATTACTCTAATATTATTTTCCACACTTAATTAACCTATTAATTAAATAAAAGTCAACGTAGCAACTATACTAATAATTCCCAACTTCAACAATTCTCACACTTAGTTATTGAATAAATTAATTAAATAATTAATTAAATATTTGGGGCGTTACAGTAGACGCTGTGCAGCGGTAAGCGCTACAGCGCTATATGACGGTTGGCCACTTAGATATTGATGAAGCCACTTGCTACTTGATGAGTCATCACTCTTATCCTCTTCTTCTCAGCCTGACATTGAAGCCTCCAGGTGGGTTCAAAAGGACACTTGGAGCCCCCTAATTGAAGCTAAAGTGATAGTTGGTGATGAGTTTCATCATTGCCCTTTTTGTAAAGCCACTTTATGAGATGTGGATAAAATCTATCTCACTTCTTCTTCCTCACATGATGGATTTCGAAATAAGGAGAGTTACTTGGAGAAAACTACTTGACACCTAGTATTCCTCCATTCTTGAAGCTTTTATTTTTAGTTTAGTTTTATTATCACACCTACGGTTTGCTCACGCCATAGCATCATCCATCGTGTATGACTTGGGATTGTTGGAGTGCATCTTTTGTAAACATCCTTCTCTTGCTCACATACGGTAACATAATCTTCTTAGTTTATGTTGTTTTGATGAAGCTTGTCATGAGCTAAACTTTTGTGGTTGGATTGTTCTTATGTTTGTGATGAACCTTGAGTAAAGTTTATATAATATTATGATGTTTGCGTTTCATTCCCTGCGTTATAATGCTTTCAACCTTGTTTTGGGAATGATCAACTAGAATAAGGGGGCTTTGTGGGTACAGACATGGTTCACAAAGAGAACTCAAGGAGTGATATGAATGAAAAACCCTTTAAAGACATTTAAAGGAAGTACTACTTAACCCTAGACATAGGGGAGTATTAGTTCATAAGGTGAATGCTGTAAGATCTTAATATACAGGGGTAAAAATTATTTAGAGCCTAGACATAGGAGTCTTGTAACATAGCCATGACGATAGTGACTAAAAGGCACGCCACCATGCCGCTACAGCGTCTGTTGACCTTGTAGCGCTACAGCGCTTAACGCTACAGCATCTAATATTATAGAATACTACTCTTGGGAATTTATATAACATATGAACTATCCAACTCACTTTATCTTACTCCTGAACTTTCTTTACTTGTTTATTTACATTTATGTTAATCACAATGACAATACTTGTTGACAACTTGTATTTGTTACTTGTTTTTCTCACTAGCTAAATTACTAATTTAAATATAGAAGTAAACTCAACAATCTCCGTGGGAACGATCTTTACTTATCATTGTATTACTTGTTGCGATTGTGTATACTTGCACATCTACTTTTCGCACAACAAGTTTTTGGCGCCGTTGCCGGCGATTGTGAAAGTTAATTTCTATTGTTTAGTTAGTAAGTTTAGTTAGTTTAGATTCTTTTGTTTAGCGTGTTCTGTTTTTCCAGCAATTTTTTTTATTTTGTATTGTGTTTTGTGTTTGTAGTGTGTTTCTCTTTGTTGTTATTTGTGTTTAGTGTTTGAAAAAAAAATCCACTTTATGCCATGGACCATTGTAGTTTTTCCTTTATGCAAGAATTGAATGCTCAACAACATTGTTTCAACTATGACTTCCATGGGGATGAACATGAAAGGGGCTGTTATGAGACAAATTTCATGCCCATGACAGCCCAAAATATGGATTATGGCATGGAAAATGGTTTGTGTGAGCAAGATTCATATTCTCAAGCTCAAACCGAAGGATTACATGAGGACAACTCTGATCTAAAAGAACTCTTAGCTCAATTTCTTGAGGATAGCAAAGTGGATAAAGACAACTTTCAAGTGTCATGCAAAAATATTGAGGCTCACTTTAACACTATAATGAAGCATCTAAAAGAAGAGAGTTGTATTGATGAGGTGGTTGAGCAAAAGAAAGAAAAAAGTGTAGAGTTTGAAGATGAATGTTATCATTTGGGCAACTCTGATTTTAAAGAAATTTTTGCTCAATCCATTGAATCTACTGAATTGGTTGAGCAAGAGGAAGAAAAAGAGAGTGTAGAGTATGAACTTGAATGTGGTCAATTGGAAATGGTGGAAGAAAAAAAATTGTGTAGTTGTAGAAAAAGAAAAATTCAAAAATAGTGACAAAGAAGAAGAACCAAGGTTGAGGTATGAATAGAGTCATGTGACAATTGAGACTCAACCCTTGGTAATTGAAGAAAATAGTCATCCGCAAAATGAGCTTCAATTTTTTCAAGAGAGGGGGAACTCCTATCCCAAAAGCTTATTGGTTGGGGCATGGGAACACTTGCTTCCATATGCTAAATACATGGGATTTCTAACCAAAAAGAGGAAGCGGAAGGATGATATTTTCTTCTTGTCCTATTATCTACCCTAACTTGGGTTTTGAATGTCAAGTCTAGCTAAGGACTCTTAAACAAAGCGCTACTAGGAGGCAACCCAGATTTTTAAGACTAATTATGTTTTCTATGTGTTTTTGTTTTTACTATTGTAGGTATGAATAAGAAGACTTGTGGTATGTATGTGCTGTCAATTATGCGGAATTCTGATGCTGTAGCACCATGTGCTATAGCACTCGTAGCTGAGGTGTTGAGAATGTGGTTAAAATAGTTAAAAAGAAGATGATGAGAAAGATGAAGGAGAGCATAATAAGAGAGAATATGGAGGTATCAAATCACACCACCCACCCAAAACCTTTCCACCACACCTTCACCTAAACCATCACCAACCAAAGAACCATCCCCTCCATCTATAACACCTCCAAATTCTCACAGTTCCAGCCATAAATCTATCCTTACCTCAAGCCAAACCATCAAACCTTATTCAAATACCTTCCTCACTTCCAAAACAACCCACTCCACACAAGTTCCTATCTCCCAGAAACTTCCCTCACCAAAACAAAAAATCATCTCAACCTCACAAAAGAACAAAATCCACCAAAAAACTCAGCCTGCCACAAAGCAACCACCAATGCTATTGGAAACTAAAGTGCAGAGAATGAATGCTGTCACAAGTGGCGCTACAGCATCAGTATCAGAAGGCAGTGCTGCAGCATCTGCTGTAGCACCAAAGAAAGCTGTAAGAACAAAAATGGTGGACATCCAAAAAGAGGTCAAGGGTGCCTAAATCTGTTGTGGAGGAACCTAATTCTGTTGTAACAAATGATTGGGTCCCCTCTCCTACACCAGAGCCGCCATTAGCCAAAGATACCTACCACAAGACTTAGTCTGGCTGAAGACTCTTAAAGCAAGTGCTCTTGGGAGGCAACTCAAGGTTCTTAAACTAACAATTTTGTGTTTTTAATTTTTCTTTTGTGCAGGAGTGAATTTTGTGAAGTGAGAAAAGAAGCCACCAAAGGAGAAACCCTGGGACCAAGTTGGCAGATGACCATCCACTAGAAGAAGTTCCAGTTAGCGATGTAGCAGCTGATGCTACAGCGCCTAAAGCCAAGTCCCCGCAAAAAGCTGCATCTAAGGAGAATACTCATGATCTTTCCGCAGAGAGGGAAGCAGCAGAAAAGCTGGCTGAGATGAAAGCTTACAAGGAAGCAGAGGATCCCCAGAATGAGGCTACAGCGCCTAGCGCTGTAGCGGCAGGAAAGACAAAAATCCAGTAGCAGAGCCACCACAGTGCCCACCAGAGCAAACAATAGGCTCAAATTTGGGTTAGCAAACAAGTACTCTAACCCTTCTTTTAAAAAAAATGTTGTTTGTTTGTTTTCAATAAATCTGTTAGGTGCTATAGTGTTTGTTCTTGCATCTAACAGTATGTTTAGAGTTTTATTTCTGTTGTTTTTAATTCTGTTGAGTTTTAGTCATAGGACTCTCCCTTTAGGAATTGCATGAGTAGTGGGGACACTGCTAAGTCTTGAGTTGGGGGGAGGACCTTATAAATGTCAATGTTATGTTTAATTTGTTTGAGTAAGAAGGCAGGATTAGTTGCAAATTTTAAATTTTTCAGTAATAGAAGTTGTACTTGTTTGGCTAAATTTAATGATGATTAAGTGTATATGTGTAGTGTAGCCTTGCTTGATTAATGACTAGTCTTATTGCTGCTTCTACACTCAAACTCTAGGCTTAGCAAGGAACCTAGTTAGCTAGGAATGATAAGGTTTAGTCAAGTTTTTACTAAAAATTGAGAGTAGCATTTGAAGCTAAGTTTGGGGCTGCATCGGTTATATTAAGGCTAGGGATGAAGATTATAGGATGGTCAGTGCAATAGGACCCAAAGTGTACAAATGGTCATGTAAAAAGCTGCAATTGCCTGAAACAAATGCTGAACTGTTCCAAAAATGCATATAAAAAAAAGAAGAAAAAGAAAAGAAAAGAAAAAAAATAAAAAAAAGATAGAAATGCAAATAAGGAGTTCAGTAATGAGGGCATTGCAGCTGAATCTGTTCATCAAGTAACCAGTGCTATAGCATCTAACGCTATAGCGCTGAGAAATCACCAAATCAATAGTTAGTGCACTGGCCAAAGATCTGAAATGCCTAATCAAGCCCTTTGTTGTGCTTTGAAGCCCCTTAAGGCTTTTGTGAAGTTGTTAGTCTACTCTCCTTTTTGAAAAATTCTTTGGCTAAACCAAAAGAAGGCCACTCTTTCCAAGGCTAGGAGAAATGTTGAAACTAGCTAGGAGCTAAACTAAGCTTAGTAGTCACACACTCACAATTGAGCAGTAATAATTCTATACGTTGTGAATGGCAATGGTGTGTGTGTTGGGTGTGAATCTGAAAGTTTGGCCTAATGAGAGCAATTTTTGAAAATCTGTTTGATTTAAATGTGCAACTAGTTTGGTCTTGATATTCAATTGTTGTTCTGTTTTTATTTAGTTGTTATCTTTATCAAGTGTCATTACTTGAGGACAAACAATGGTTTAAGTTTGGGGGTGTGATAACTCATATTTAGATGTGTTATTTACGCTCTTATCACTTAAATCAACACAAGTTCTCAAGTAATATTCGTGCTTTATTAAGTACATATTAGTTATTTAGAGGAAAGAAGGGTTAGGAGCTTGTTTGTTATCATTTGACACTTTTGGTGCCTTTTTGAGTATATTGATGTTTTGCTTGAGTGCTGCAGTGGTAGACGCCGTGCAGCGGTAAGCGCTACAGCGCTATATGACGGTTGGCCACTTAGATATTTATGAAGCCACTTGCTACTTGATGAGTCATCACTCTTATCCTCTTCTTCTCAGCCTGACATTGAAGCCTCCAAGTGGGTTCAAAAGGACACTTGGCGCCTCCTAATTGAAGCTAAAGTGATAGTTGGTGATGAGTTTCATCATTGCCCTTTTTGTAAAGCCACTTTATGAGATGTGGATAAAATCTATCTCACTTCTTCTTCCTCACATGATGGATTTCGAAATAAGGAGAGTTACTTGGAGAAAAACTACTTGACACCTAGTATTCCTCCATTAATCCTCCATTCTTGAAGCTTTTATTTTTAGTTTAGTTTTATTATCACACCTACGGTTTGCTCACGCCATAGCATCATCCATCGTGTATGACTTGGGATTATTGGAGTGCATCTTTTGTAAACATCCTTCTCTTGCTCACATACGGTAACATAATCTTCTTAGTTTATGTTGTTTTGATGAAGCTTTTCATGAGCTAAACTTTTGTGGTTGGATTGTTCTTATGTTTGTGATGAACCTTGAGTAAAGTTTATATAATATTATGATGTTTGCGTTTCATTCCTTGCGTTATAATGCTTTCAACCTTGTTTTGGGAATGATCAACTAGAATAAGGGGGCTTTGTGGGTACAGACATGGTTCACAAAGAGAATTCAAGGAATGATATGAATGAAAAACCCTTTAAAGACATTTAAAGGAAGTACTACTTAACCCTAGACATAGGGGGAGTAATAGTTCATAAGGTGTGTCATACCCCAATTTTGTCCGGCTTAGGTCAAAACCCTAATTTTCCCCAAAAAATAAATAATTTGAGGAGTGAGGAGCATTATGCATTGCATTTTGGGTCTTAGAAGTCATTCCAAGGTCTTTAAAGTCATTTTTAGGGTTGGAGTGCACTTTTTAAGCAAATTAGGGTTTTAGGGTCAAAAAGGGCATTTTGGTCATTTTTCGTAAAAAGATGATTCTCTCGCAAAAAATGCACATCCACAAAAAGTACATTTTTATTCTATCAAGGATAATTTTTGTACAATTTTTTAGAAAGAAAACCCTAGTCAAAATAATTAAAAATGTATTTTTCCATTTTTAGTGCATAGAAAAATAAAAAGGACCATTAAATATTCCTCAATTCTTAAGTGACAATTTTTATTGTCATGGGTGACAAGAGGGAATATTTTATGGTGCCCAAAAACATGTGCCACATTTTCAATAGTTGCATTCCCATTATTTCCCATGCCCAAAATTTCAAATTCAAAAAAAACTCAAAAAAGGGAAGTGTCCTCAATAAGACAAAATGTACTATTTTGTGACAACTTGCATTTTTTCCCTCTCCTTCCCTCCTCATGGCTGCGAATTTCAGCCCTCCTTTCACCCTCATTTGTGTTTCTTCAACACCCTTAATCCATGTGAGTTGTATTCCTAGCCATTGATTAAAATTCTAGATCAAATCCTAGGCTACAACTATGTGCAAATTGACCTAATTGCCCTCAACAATTTTTGTGTACAAAAAACTCTTCAATTTCATATGACACCAGCCATTCCTCACTCATTTGTGTTTTCTCTTTGTCCCTAATCCATGTGCATTGCAATCTTGGCCCTTGATTCAAATTCTATCTCAAATCTCAATGGTTGGCAAAAGCACAATGTCCTATATACCCTTAATTTTGCACCTCATATAAAACCCAAAAATAAGAAACCAAAGGGGGGATCCTCATTTTACCCTAGCACACAATCAGACCACAATTCCTCTCCTCCTCCCCTCTCAAACCCAAGACCACCTCCCACCATTTCCACCACCAATTCTTCAATTTTCAACCATCCAAACTTCATTATTCTTGATTCCTACACTAGATCCACTTCTAATCTTGCATTATCTTCAAATTTCATCATCAAATCCTTCAAGATCAAGTGATTTTCGTGGGATTCAAGAGGAGGTTCAAGTGTTCTTGGTTTCTATTTTGATCTTCTTCTTCATTTCAAGCAAGATCTAGAGGTAAGCTCACAAACCCTTGCATTTTCTTTAATTTTCATTATGTAATCTCTCTTCTACTCCTCTTTCCTTCTTGAAAGAAGCTTTGAGGACTCATTTCAAACATTATTGGACAAGGACATTGGGAGCCTTGGGTGTTTGAGATGGGTCCTTGGCCTTGAAGGGAAGATTCTTGTGTTTGAATAATTTTCCTTGCATTTCTACACATTTTTCACTAAAGTTCATGAAATAAAACATCACTTTCTTTCAAAAAAGGTTTCGGCCATGTAGTGTTTTTAGTGGTTCATGCATTTCTTTGTTCATTTATGGTGTTTAAGTTAAATAAAAAAGTGGATCTAGCCAACTATGCCTTTAGGTTCATAGGTAGAAATTAGGGTTTTTATTGTTCTTGCATTTCCTTCGATTTTGAGTTGAAATAAATGATGGAATGACAATTGTTTGAGCATCAAATGTATGGGTAGATCCTAGGGTTTATGTTCATATGCTCATTGATGTGATTTGGTTGCAAGAACATGATGAAATTCGTGCTTGAGTTTTCCTTGCTATGCATTCGGCCATAAGGCCTATTTTTACCCTCTTTGATTGCTTGAAAATTGTCATTTTGATTGTGTTTGGGAAAGTGCAAGTTATGCAATTGTGTTTGTTTACTTTTTACCATTTTACTTTACCATTCATTAACTTTTTACCAAAACATAAAAATATTTTACTACTTTGGTTTTTACCACTTCATTAACTTTTTACTAAAACCTAAAAAGATTTTACCACTTCCCATTTACCTCATGCATTTTTACTTTACCATCTCATTAAATACTTCCCATTTACCTCATGCATTTTTACTTCACCATCTCATTAAATAATTACCATTTACCTCATGCATTTTTAATTTACCATCTCATTAAATAATTACCATTTACCTCATGCATTTTTACTTTACCATCTCATTAAATAATTACCATTTACTTCATGCATTTTTACTTTACTTTTCACTAACTTTTTACTTAAAGTTTTACAACTTATCAACTTGCAAAAATACCCAAAACATTTTCACATTCATGCATCTTCATTCATATTTAGTTTATGTGACATTCTCATGCATCTTCATATGCTTATATCTCTTGCATCCTTGTATGCCATCCATTCATAAATAAAGTGCTATGCGTCCATTCCTTGTACACTCATGCACTTACATGCTTACCTAATCATGCATCATTGCTTACATACTCAATCATTTAACTTAGAATACTCTATGTTTACAATCAATTGTATTCACTTGTTCTTGATGCCATGTAAATGTCTTGACTTGATTGTGTGCCCTCCTCTCCACTTGTATGACCTCCTAATGGAGACGTAAGTCTACATGCATGTTGTAGCATAGAGCCATTAGGGTAAATACAATCCTTCTCACACACACACAATTACTTTGAGAACTTTGTTTTGCATCTTTAATAATTGAATCCTTTGATTGTATGGGCATGTTTAATCTTGGTTAATGAGTGATATGTTCATGTTTGCTTGAGTATTATTCATTCATTTGTATTTGGTTATGGATTTAGAATTGACTTGAAATGTTCTACTCCTTTTCTAAAACCCATTTCCTAAAATCATTTCAAAACAAAAAGAAACTTTTACTTTCAAAACAAAAATAAATCAATTGTCATTAAGCACCAATCGCGCCGTTGCCGATTAGGTCGTTAATGATGATGTTGTTTTCAAAAGGAGTTAGTAGCGAGACCATTCTAACCGTTGTTGTTCGGTCTTCGCAAAAGCTCTATCCCAGTTTCGAAAACTTATTCATTTCTCCAAAATAAATCAATTGTCATTAAACACCAATCGCGCCGTTGCCGATTAGGTCATTAATGATGATTTCATTTTCAAAAGAGTTAGTAGTGAGACCATTCTAACCGTTGTTGTTCGGTCTTCGCGAAAGCTCAATCCTTTTTCAAAACCAAAACCCGAGAACTACGTAGCTTTGATCCCTCTTCCGGTGAGGGTACGTAGGAGCGGGGTCCTGTCCCGTCAAGCACCCTTTTAAAAAATCTTTGTTTTGTTCCGCTTTTCAAAGATAACCAAAAATATCCCTTTCCCCCTCGTTTTCAATAAAACAAACTCCTAAAGAAAAGAAAAGAAGTAGAACAAACCGCTTTCAAACTCAAACTTTTGTCCAAACCACACATCAAGTTAATGGTTCCCTTTCGGTAGAAAGGAGGTACGGGGTGCTAATCCCTTCCCCGTACCTAACCGACCCCCGAACCTACATCTCTGCGTTTTCAAAAGACCATCCGCCTTGTTTAAAAGACTTTTTTTCAATGTTTTGGTCTTAAAATTAAAATATTGATGGCGGCTTCATTTATCTTCCACGTTGTACATCGAGAAATCCCAACCGGATTTTTCGGGCGCAACAGCTGGCGACTTCACTGGGGACCTTTTTTTAAAAGACGAGGGTCAAGCCTAGTTAACTTTGATGTGTGGTTTTAAAATTAATTGAGTTGAAAGCTTTGTTTTACTCCTTTTCTTTTATTGCTTATGCCCATGCATTCTTCCAATCCCCATGTTTCCCTCTTCTCTGCTCCCTTTCTTGAGGTAAGCAGTGCATATGACTGTTGTTGAAGCCTAGGTTGAATTATTGGTATTGTGATATTGAACCCTAGGGTAGACGACATGTTATTACCTGCTATTATCTGGACTGTTCTGGGTTTTCATTTGCAGGTGGGGGGATATATGTGGGTAGTTTTAGGCGGTATGCCCTTGCTGCACACACTCACACCTTATGCTTACTATGCTTTGAGAGGGGCCTAAAACCCAAGGTCTGACAAAACTTAGGAGAGTGGAAACGAGTAGTGACTGGCAATTGGACTGTTGTCCTTCCGACTCTCACGAAAGTTTCAGCCAGAGTATGCTCTTTCATGATGCCTCACACCAGATGGCGTTCCATCGTTGTGGGTGCTATTGTGAAAGAGAATTAGCTCTGGTAGCCTGGTGAGGAAGTGACTAGAACCCGCATGGGAGGAACATTCGAGTTGTCCTAGAACTTAGGTCCCCACCTTCGTAGGACACAAGGGGCATACCAAATTGTGTGTTGCATGGTAATATAGACATGTTTTCAAAAAAAAGAGTAGGAGGTTTTTTAAATAAAAAGTAAAGAAAGAGCTGCCGTTGTAGCCTTTCTTCTGCCGGTCCATACGAAGTGACATATGGCCCACTCTTTTCAAAAAAAAGAGAGAACGAGCTGCCGTTGTAGCCTTTCTCTTACTTGGTCCATATGAAACCACGTACGGCCCTCATTTTTCAAAAAAAAAAGAGAGAAAACAAAAACTTGAACTAATGCCAATAAAGGTTTTACCCTAATCTGCCCATGCATAAAATACCATCATCATTTGCATACATCCCCGCATAACATAAAACATAAGTTTCTGCAACTCATGCACGCATCATTGCATGGTGTGGAATCACAAAGTAATATCTTGTCATAGGCACGGTCTGGAATCAAAAGTGAAACAGCGTACACTCCGAGGTGTTTGTTTAAGTTTGAATGCATGGAATGTGCTTTGTTTCGCTAATTGATTCTAACCTTGTTGTGTTTCAAAGAAAAAATAATCAAAATCCACCGTTAAACCTATGGCAAGACATAGTACGCCGTGATTCCCGGCACTAAGATAAACAGGAAATCATACATGTTGCATTGCACTTGCATTCAAACAAGTATTAGTGCATACCGCCTTTTATCAAAAAAATCAAAAAATCAAAAAAAATCAAAAATTGTTATTTTCCACAAGTTTTTAGAAAACATACTACATGCATTTTTTCTTTGCATTACAAAAATAATCAAATAAACATCTCATGTTGCATGAATTTTTATGACCACCAGATAGTTAAAAGCTTTATTTTGGAGAGAAGCCATGCATGCTAAAGTCAAAATCAAATTTTGTACTGTACTCTCCAAATGAAAAGCTCATAATTCCCTGACGCGATAAATCCACATTCATCCATTCGCATTCTCATTTCATTCACATTTATTCGTTTGCATTCTCATTTCATTCGCATTCTCATGTGTATTTATCCATTTTGCATTCTCATTCATTTGCATATTCACATCATGCATAAAAAAAAATGAGCATAATTCTAGAGAAACAATAATAATTCCAAAAAAAATTGTGATGAGAGGTGAGACGTTTGTGCGAAGTTTTTTTATTCATCTTTGGAAAAGTTTAGTCTTACTTAGTTGCAAACTCAAGGTGTTTCAAGGCACTCGGTTTTTCAAATCAGCAGTTTGTTCACATTTATCAACAAAGCATTGCATCTCACCCACCCCATGATGAATGACCGAAATGGTCCACAAAAATTTTTCTTTCACGTTTTAACTAATGTTAACTCTCTGCGAAGCATTCGTGTAGTAACTTCTGTGTGACATGTGTCTTTATTTTTGTTTGAGTCAGTTAGCATCCCTACATTGTCATCATCCCTCGCCCAAGTCTAATCCCACCCCGACCACCCATAAAGTACATATCCCCCAGATTAGTGCATAGTTGGCTTTTTGGTTGGTCCCCCTAATGAAATACCACTCTTGGTCCTCCATACTGGGGCAAATTTGTCGTCACTAGATATCTTGTTAACATTGTATTCCTTTGGTGCAAGTCTTTTTAAAAGTAAAAAAAAATCAAAAAAAAGCTCGTTAGGTCGAAAACTCGTAAGAGCGGCCTAAGCAAAAATTAGAGCATGAAAAGAAATAAAGAAAAAAGAGCAAATATATGAAAGTAATTAATAAATTATTGTCCTTGGGTTAATTTTTGAGAAAACAAGCAATCATGATTTTGAAATGAAGTTTGGCCATCATTCCATATCCAAAAACACCTTAAGCCAAAAATCCCAAAAATCTCAATCACCCTAGACAAGGATCAATCTCACATCAAAAATTGTGTATCACCTTTATCAGCTCACTTAGCTCAAAAGAAAGAGAAAGAAAAATCACACCAAAAAAAAAAGAAGAAAGTGGAAAAAGAGAGGATTGAAAAGGAAAAATCCTGAAAAAAAAAGCAAAAGTAGTAGAAATGGTGAGCTGATACCATTAAACGCATGAGAGATCCTTGTCTGAAATAAACCCTCAAACACTTTCTTTGGCCTATCCTCCATAAACCCTTGACCACGTTACAACCCTGAAACAGGTTCATTTTACCGTGAGGCACATAAGAGGTTCTCATCTCAATAAAACCTCAAACACCTCATTGAGTCTAATAACTCATTCTTTCATAAACCATTAACCTGGCCAAATTATACCACTAAAAAAAAAACATCTGTTCCATCAATCATCAAATACTTCTTTGAGCCCAATTATCCCTCCCTTCATAAATCATTAACCATTAGCCACATCACAACTCCAAAGATCCATTCTGATCAATGACCGGTTGCTCCTGTTTTCTCAAAGTTTTAATCTTAGGACAAATAAGTTTATCTATTTATGACGTGTTTGCTCAAAAAGAAAAAACAAACAAGCAGAAAAAAGAAAGCTGCTCAAAAGAAAAACAAACAAGCAGAAAAAAGAAAGCTGCTCAAAAGAAAAAACAAACAATCAAAAAAGGAAAGTCGGTAAAAAGGAGAAGGACTTGCACTCCAAGATGCATTCATATTGCATTAAAACAAGGTCTAGTGGTCACCAAATGGAGCCCCTCCTCATACTAAAAAGTCAAAACTTTCATTGCATTTGAGTTGTTCTTAAAGAGAACCAAAAGTGTGTACTAGGGGGCATTCCCTTCACCTCTCACTCCACTCAACTTTGGGGAGGTTTATTCATTGCCCACCCCATTCATATATCACCCTCAGTTCATAACCATCACCATAACTCTGTCTCCTTTCACAACCCCACTAGAAACAATCATTTGAAATACCATTCCAAAGTGGGGCAATCCCGTCACCCTTCACTCCACCTAAAGTCGGGGAAATTCGCCCTACGCCCATCTCATCCCCTCGTCATATTCACATCCATGAGACCACACCAGGGAAATTTCTCGACCCACCATGCTAAATACAGCCTTTTGCAAACTCGAGTCGGGGCAACCTTGCTCTCGTCAAGATTGGGGCAACACCAAACGTCGTGGGTTGAGACAGAATCTCTTGTTTGCCACCCTTCATTCCAAAGTCATGGTACTTCCAATTCATTATTCCTCTACAACCCTGGCTGTCGTCACCACTAGACAGGGGCAAGTTATGCACGCACCTTCACCAGTAGTCTAAATCGGGGCAGTTCCACCTTTCATGACCTTGGCAAAAAGCTACCTTTCATCCCCTCACGTGTCATATCTGTCATACCAAGTCAACTGACTCATTCATCTGTATTTGCACTACTCTACATGTTTATGCTTTAAAGAGAGAGAACACAAGTTAATAATGTAAAGTCGGAAACTCACTCAGCTAACTTTGTGGACCTAAAAAATCAATCATCATGGGGCACCATCATAGGAGAGCAAAATAAGCGAGTCTGCAAATACGGTCAAATAGTTTTTGCACATCAGTGTCTGTGAATAACAACCTTGAGATTGCCATGTCTGAATTCAAACCTCTTTCCAAGGAATGATTATTCCAGAGCACTCACCTCTCTACCCCTCGCATCGAAAGTCTCATTTCTCATCTCAAAACAAAGCACATTTGCATGCATTACTATTATACCATATCATAAATCATTGCACCATACATTGTATTTCGACAACAAGCCATGCATCTACCACAACTATTGCATTTAGGCATTACCTGCGCGCATTCATCCATTTATTCAAAAAAAAAAGAGAGAGAAAACCAAAAAGGCAAAAATCATCCACACTTCACCCGTTGCCCCCACCAAAGCATAAATCATTCCATCATGCAGCCAGCAGTACCTTTGCATTCGCATGTTATCTGCATTCGCACACACAGCTTATCAATTTCTGTTTGCGACCAACTTCAACATCCATCATTCACGGACCTTTTGTAGTCCATTTACTTTCGCATTGTACATTCATCACATTGCATACCTGTAACACTTTTTTGCTTCGATAGACGTGCCAAGTGCCGGTCTCATCGTTGTCAAAAGCTTTCTACATCACCAATCATATCATTTGCTACGCATTCATGTGTTTCCTTTATTCACCATATCATTTGCATCAAAGTATTACATTCGCATCATATTCACATTCGCATTGCATGCGTCAAGAAAAGAAGCAAAATAAATAAATAAAAAAGCAGAAAGAAAAATCCGTCCATCATTCCATCAGGTTCAACACCCATGGTATACCCATTTCATTCATCATCCCATGTTCATCACATTACATGCATGACATTGTTTGCTTCGATAGATGTCCAAGTGCCGGTCTCATCGTTGCCCCCAAAAAAAAAAGAGTTTTTTTTACATCACTAATCATATCTTTGTACCATGCATGGCATTCGCATCGAAGCATTACATTTGCATCACATTCACACTTTGCATTTCATACACTCATACCAAAGAAAAAAAAAGAGAAAAGCCAAAAAAAACAAAAGGAGGAAAATTGCTCATTCCATTACACTCATCATTAATCAGCACAATCACATTCATATCTTATCTGCATTCACATACGTTGGTTGTCAACCTCCATGTTCCATCAACTTCAACTCACATCATCTGCCCCGCTTCATTCATCCCATCGGATGCCTACCATTTCACATACCTATATTGCACGCATACATCATTCATTGCATTTTTAGACATGCCAAATATAGATAGCTTTTCCCGTCTCAGGTAAATGCATTCATTAGGTATGTTCTAGGCAGATACGCCATGTACCAATCCCAATAGTTTGTTCCCTCAAAGTCAGTGCTCCAAGCGCTGGTCTCATATCACAATTCAGAGTCCCAGTACTCTTGTTGACCCCCAGTGGTCCTTCAGAGCCCAAGCGCTCCTTCAGACCATCAATGGTCCTTCAATCCAGATCGCACGTCGCGTTATCGAGCAACCGACGGATCATCCGACCCCAGGTCCTTCAGACTAGCTGTGTCCGCCTAAAAAACACAGTGGACGTCCTTCGAGGTGAGCAAATCAAGTCAATGACCTGACCTTGCCACCCATGGCCGCTCGAAAAAGGCCACCCCTCCAAGCAGACCGTTTTACTAGTACCGTTGCTAGTTTGCGCTCCATCAGACCCATTGGTCCATCAGGCTTAGGCATGCCCTTCAGACCTCGTCGGTCCTTCAGTTTAACTCCAATCAATGCGCCAAGCATCGACTGCGAATTAGACCATCAGAGCCCAGTGCTCCTTCAGATCCCCGGTGATCCTTATTTACTCTTGTTCTATGTTAACCCAATTTTTCAAGAATTTCTATAAAAAAAAGAGCTGATCAGGAAAAAAACGGTCAGACCAAAAGAAGAACTACAGGAATGTTCCACCACATTCATCATCACACCAAAATCATAGCATTGCATGCCCTTGCATAACATGCACCCATACTCCATGCACCATTCCTCGCATCAGCTGACGTATGCAGGTACCTCAATCCAGTGCGGCAGCATTGGTCATTTCAATCAATCAATCAACAGGATTCGTGAATCCCTTCAGGACCCAAGTGTCCCTTCAAAAGCAGACTTCACCTCGTATTCGAGCTGCGGGTAAGTCCTTCAGACCCCGAGTGGTCCTTCAGACTAGTTGTGTCAGCCTAAGACACAGTGGACGTCCTTCATGGTCAACATATCAGTTCCGGATCTGATCTTGACCCATCATGGCCGCTCGAACGCAAAGGCCCCCTCAGACCGTTTTACTAGTACCATAGCTAGTAGCGCCCCTTCAGACCACGATGGTCCTTCAATTAAGGCCTAGGCAGCCTTCCAGACCCTGAGTGGTCCTTCAGAGCCTTAGTGCTCCTTCAGACCCTGAGTGGTCCTTCAGAGCCTTAGTGCTCCTTCAGATCCCGAGTGGTCCGTCATTTTCTCTCTCGGTTAATGCGCCAAGTGTTAACCGTTCCCCGTTTGTTCTCAAGCCCATCTATTCAAAAAAAATAGAAAAAGAAAAAAGAGGAAAATTCGGGTTTCCCCAAGTAGACAAAATCGGTATAATTCCTGAATTCTTTATCTCTATTTTGCCTCGGAATATGTTTCAGTCAATCCATATTCCTCGTTAAAACCCAGATAAAGAGGGGCAGCTGTCATACCCCAATTTTGTCCGGCTTAGGTCAAAACCCTAATTTTCCCCAAAAAATAAATAATTTGAGGAGTGAGGAGCATTATGCATTGCATTTTGGGTCTTAGAAGTCATTCCAAGGTCTTTAAAGTCATTTTTAGGGTTGGAGTGCACTTTTTAAGCAAATTAGGGTTTTAGGGTCAAAAAGGGCATTTTGGTCATTTTTCGTAAAAAGATGATTCTCTCGCAAAAAATGCACATCCACAAAAAGTACATTTTTATTCTATCAAGGATAATTTTTGTACAATTTTTTAGAAAGAAAACCCTAGTCAAAATAATTAAAAATGTATTTTTCCATTTTTAGTGCATAGAAAAATAAAAAAGACCATTAAATATTCCTCAATTCTTAAGTGACAATTTTTATTGTCATGGGTGACAAGAGGGAATATTTTATGGTGCCCAAAAACATGTGCCACATTTTCAATAGTTGCATTCCCATTATTTCCCATGCCCAAAATTTCAAATTCAAAAAAAACTCAAAAAAGGGAAGTGTCCTCAATAAGACAAAATGTACTATTTTGTGACAACTTGCATTTTTTTCCCTCTCCTTCCCTCCTCATGGCTGCGAATTTCAGCCCTCCTTTCACCCTCATTTGTGTTTCTTCAACACCCTTAATCCATGTGAGTTGTATTCCTAGCCATTGATTAAAATTCTAGATCAAATCCTAGGCTACAACTATGTGCAAATTGACCTAATTGCCCTCAACAATTTTTGTGTACAAAAAACTCTTCAATTTCATATGACACCAGCCATTCCTCACTCATTTGTGTTTTCTCTTTGTCCCTAATCCATGTGCATTGCAATCTTGGCCCTTGATTCAAATTCTATCTCAAATCTCAATGGTTGGCAAAAGCACAATGTCCTATATACCCTTAATTTTGCACCTCATATAAAACCCAAAAATAAGAAACCAAAGGGGGGATCCTCATTTTACCCTAGCACACAATCAGACCACAATTCCTCTCCTCCTCCCCTCTCAAACCCAAGACCACCTCCCACCATTTCCACCACCAATTCTTCAATTTTCAACCATCCAAACTTCATTATTCTTGATTCCTACACTAGATCCACTTCTAATCTTGCATTATCTTCAAATTTCATCATCAAATCCTTCAAGATCAAGTGATTTTCGTGGGATTCAAGAGGAGGTTCAAGTGTTCTTGGTTTCTATTTTGATCTTCTTCTTCATTTCAAGCAAGATCTAGAGGTAAGCTCACAAACCCTTGCATTTTCTTTAATTTTCATTATGTAATCTCTCTTCTACTCCTCTTTCCTTCTTGAAAGAAGCTTTGAGGACTCATTTCAAACATTATTGGACAAGGACATTGGGAGCCTTGGGTGTTTGAGATGGGTCCTTGGCCTTGAAGGGAAGATTCTTGTGTTTGAATAATTTTCCTTGCATTTCTACACATTTTTCACTAAAGTTCATGAAATAAAACATCACTTTCTTTCAAAAAAGGTTTCGGCCATGTAGTGTTTTTAGTGGTTCATGCATTTCTTTGTTCATTTATGGTGTTTAAGTTAAATAAAAAAGTGGATCTAGCCAACTATGCCTTTAGGTTCATAGGTAGAAATTAGGGTTTTTATTGTTCTTGCATTTCCTTTCGATTTTGAGTTGAAATAAATGATGGAATGACAATTGTTTGAGCATCAAATGTATGGGTAGATCCTAGGGTTTATGTTCATATGCTCATTGATGTGATTTGGTTGCAAGAACATGATGAAATTCGTGCTTGAGTTTTCCTTGCTATGCATTCGGCCATAAGGCCTATTTTTACCCTCTTTGATTGCTTGAAAATTGTCATTTTGATTGTGTTTGGGAAAGTGCAAGTTATGCAATTGTGTTTGTTTACTTTTTACCATTTTACTTTACCATTCATTAACTTTTTACCAAAACATAAAAATATTTTACTACTTTGGTTTTTACCACTTCATTAACTTTTTACTAAAACCTAAAAAGATTTTACCACTTCCCATTTACCTCATGCATTTTTACTTTACCATCTCATTAAATACTTCCCATTTACCTCATGCATTTTTTACTTCACCATCTCATTAAATAATTACCATTTACCTCATGCATTTTTAATTTACCATCTCATTAAATAATTACCATTTACCTCATGCATTTTTACTTTACCATCTCATTAAATAATTACCATTTACTTCATGCATTTTTACTTTACTTTTCACTAACTTTTTACTTAAAGTTTTACAACTTATCAACTTGCAAAAATACCCAAAACATTTTCACATTCATGCATCTTCATTCATATTTAGTTTATGTGACATTCTCATGCATCTTCATATGCTTATATCTCTTGCATCCTTGTATGCCATCCATTCATAAATAAAGTGCTATGCGTCCATTCCTTGTACACTCATGCACTTACATGCTTACCTAATCATGCATCATTGCTTACATACTCAATCATTTAACTTAGAATACTCTATGTTTACAATCAATTGTATTCACTTGTTCTTGATGCCATGTAAATGTCTTGACTTGATTGTGTGCCCTCCTCTCCACTTGTATGACCTCCTAATGGAGACGTAAGTCTACATGCATGTTGTAGCATAGAGCCATTAGGGTAAATACAATCCTTCTCACACACACACAATTACTTTGAGAACTTTGTTTTGCATCTTTAATAATTGAATCCTTTGATTGTATGGGCATGTTTAATCTTGGTTAATGAGTGATATGTTCATGTTTGCTTGAGTATTATTCATTCATTTGTATTTGGTTATGGATTTAGAATTGACTTGAAATGTTCTACTCCTTTTCTAAAACCCATTTCCTAAAATCATTTCAAAACAAAAAGAAACTTTTACTTTCAAAACAAAAATAAATCAATTGTCATTAAGCACCAATCGCGCCGTTGCCGATTAGGTCGTTAATGATGATGTTGTTTTCAAAAGGAGTTAGTAGCGAGACCATTCTAACCGTTGTTGTTTCGGTCTTCGCAAAAGCTCTATCCCAGTTTCGAAAACTTATTCATTTCTCCAAAATAAATCAATTGTCATTAAACACCAATCGCGCCGTTGCCGATTAGGTCATTAATGATGATTTCATTTTCAAAAGAGTTAGTAGTGAGACCATTCTAACCGTTGTTGTTCGGTCTTCGCGAAAGCTCAATCCTTTTTCAAAACCAAAACCCGAGAACTACGTAGCTTTGATCCCTCTTCCGGTGAGGGTACGTAGGAGCGGGGTCCTGTCCCGTCAAGCACCCTTTTAAAAAATCTTTGTTTTTGTTCCGCTTTTCAAAGATAACCAAAAATATCCCTTTCCCCCTCGTTTTCAATAAAACAATTTCTCAAATGAAATAAAAAGAAAAGAAAAGAAGAAACAAACCGCTTTCAAACTCAAACTTTTGTCCAAACCACACATCAAGTTAATGGTTCCCTTTCGGTAGAAAGGAGGTGCGGGGTGCTAATCCCTTCCCCGTACCTAACCGACCCCCGAACCTACATCTCTAGTTTTCAAAAGACCATCCGCCTTGTTTAAAAGACCTTTTTTCAATGTTTTGGTCTTAAAATTAAAATATTGATGGCGGCTTCATTTTCTTCCACGTTGTACATCGAGAAATCCCAACCGGATTTTTCGGGTGCAACAGGCGCTGTTCCCAATCAACGCCAGTGTCACATTGCCGAGCTACTGGGCTTCTCTGTTGGCCAGCTGCCGTTCACCTACCTGGGCCTCCCCATTTTCAAAGGTAAGCCTAAAGCTGGTTATTTAATGCCTATAGCTGACAAGATTAAAGCCAAGTTATCTGCTTGGAAAGCTTCGCTCCTCTCTATTGCCGGAAGAGCGCAGCTTGTCAAGTCGGTTGTTCAAAGTATGTTAGTGTACAGCTTCCTGATATACAAATGGCCTACCTCTCTGTTGAATACGGTCGATTCTTGGATCAGATATTTCATTTGGTCTGGTGACGTCAATCAACGTAAAGTGGTTACAGTGGCGTGGCATAAGGTTTGTAAACCAACATCGGAGGGGGGTCTCGGGATTAGATCCCATAAAGACACAAATAAGGCAGCCTGTCTTAAGCTTAGCTGGGAACTCAGCATTTCCCAGAACAGCTGGGCTGTCTTATTAAGATCTCGGGTTTTCAGAAATAGGACTACAATCTCTTATCATATCAGTTCGTCTTTGTGGGGTACTTTGCGTGCTCATTTATCAGATATCCATGAAAATTGCATATGGCAAATTGGTAAAGGTGACTGTATCAACTTTTGGATAGATCCGTGGATGTCGGACCCTCTGGTAAACCTTCCCAATGTCCCTGAGCATCGTCAGAACTATCTAAAAGTCCGTGTTTGTGACTTCATTCAGAATGGTCACTGGTGTATTCCAACATCTCTTTCTAATATCTTTCCTCAGCTGGCTTCGCTCCTTCGTGAAAAAGATCTGCCTTCATTTGACTCTCAGGATCAGCTGATTTGGAAAAACTCTACAGATGGTATGCTTACTTTTAAGACTGCTTATCTTCATTATAGGCCTATAGGGCAGCCTATTAGGCGGTTCAGAAATGTTTGGAGTAGTGTCATCCCTCCCTCCAAATCTCTTCTTGTCTGGCGTATCCTTCATAACCGTATGCCTACAGATGAGCAGCTTAGAAACCGTGGTTGTGGAACTGTCTCCATGTGTAGTCTCTGTGAAGCGGAATATGAGACATCATTGCACCTTTTCTGTGAGTGTTCTTTCGCTAAGAAGCTCTGAGACTGGCTTAGTGGTAAGCTTTCAATTAATATTAATGTTTCCTCCCCGGAGATGATTTTTGAGGTTTGTCAGCGCCCTTGGTCCAACCAAGTGAAAGATGTTGTTACCGCCGCTGTTATTAATGTATTTTGGGCTATTTGGCACTCTCGGAATCAGATTCGTTTTGACAACAAGAAGATCTTGCCCACTCACATGAAGAACTTGATCACGGCAAATGTGAGCATTTCTGGTAATCTCAGCAAGGGCTCCACGTCAAACTCCATGCAGGATTTTTTGATTCTTAAAGCGTTTTCAGTTGATTGCAAGCCTCGTAAGGCTCCGACAATTATAGAGGTTATTTGGAAGTGCCCTCCTTGCTTGTGGGTTAAGTGTAATACAGATGGCGCTGCTAGGGGTTCGCCTGGTTTAGCTGCTTGTGGGGGTATCTTTCGCGATAGTAATGCTGAATCACTGGGTTGCTTCATGCTTCCTCTTGGTACAAATTACGCTCTTCATGCTGAGCTTGTTGGAATCATGGTAGCCATTGAGGTGGCTTTCCATAAAGGTTGGCATCGTTTATGGATTGAGAGTGATTCTCAGCTTGCTGTTATGGCCATTTCGTCTCATTCCATTGTGCCTTGGAGTATCCGCAACCGCTGGCTTAATTGCATGGGTCTTCTAAAATCCATGACTTTCAGTTGCACTCATATTTTTCGGGAAGGAAATCATTGTGCTGATAAGCTAGCGTCTCATGGAACTACCCTATCTGGCTTCCAATGGTGGAATTCTATTCCCACTTTTATTCAGGATGATTTTAACCGTAATATGGTTGGTCTTCCTTCTTTTCATTTCAGACAGTAATTTTTGTAATTTTTGTTTGCAGGGGTTTTGGTTTATGTCCCCCCTTGCTTTTTGTATTTTTGCTTTTTATTTTTTAATGAAATAGGGGAGAGTACTCTTTCCTTCTTGGTGTTTTTATCCCTAAAGAGGGTTTTGCATCAGAAGGTTTTAACGAGGCTCCTTTCCTTTTTGTTTAAAAAAAAATATTTATATAGACTAAAATTAAGAGAAAGGTGAAGAAAATAAAGGCCAGCCCAATTTAAGACATAAGGCCGAATGGCCAAGTTGACAAAGATGAAGCCCATTAAGAATTGTAAGCTGACGTCAATTAAGAAGGAAAAGAATTGAAAGATTTAGGCGGAGCTTCAATTACAAAGGTGCCGCACCTTCCAATTACGGGAAGGAATGAAAAAGGCATTTGCACGTACATACATAAAGGGAGTAGTGGGACGGCAGCGGGGCGAAGAAGAGAAAAAGGAAATTTGGATACCGTTCTCGATACTATGAGAGAGTTTTGGATCAGAAAAAAGATATTGAAGACTTAAACCAAGAATTTCTCTATTTACCGAGCTATTCTTATCTCTGTAATTCATGAAAATTATTTTTACTTTATTGTTCTTGATGACTTTGGATACCTAAATCCTCTTATAGGGTCTTAGGTGAATCTTACATACTTAGAGACCTTTTTATGTTCTAATTTCTGGTTTGAATTCCTATTTTTTTCAATTAATGTTGTCCTATTGCTTTAATCACATACATAGGATTGATAACCATTTGCATATTCATAATCAATTAGTTAATCAGCGACCGTACTGTAATTAGTTGGTAGACCTATATGATAATTAAAGCTATAATTAATGGATGATTAAACTTTAATTTAGTCTTCCAATCATTCAACATTTTTGTTCTTTATGCTTTTCTTGAATTTAAATTCTTGCATTACCAAACGAGGGTTAATTTAGGAAAAAGAATATTAATCGCGAATGACCAAACGGATTAATAGATTTAGTTAAGAGATTGGTAATTAAATAAAATAAAGAAATTTAGATAGAATTAGACATAGGGGAATCGAAGCTTGCAAGTGAAACCGTAACCCTAGGCCTCTCTCCATTAATTAAATAGGCCTCTCTCCATTAATTAAATCTTGCATTTTAATTCTTGTTATTTATCTCTTTTAATTTTGTTTCTATAACCATCCAAGTAATTGTTCGTCTAAACAATATATAATCTTGACTAGGTTGGTACTTGCTAATTAATCTCTATGGATACGATAATCTTTTATACTACTTCTGCGAAATAGTACACTTGCTCTAAGTGTGTTTTTACGGCAACAAGTTTTTGACTCCGTTGCCGGGGATTAATTTAACAATATTAAACAAAAAAGATTTTTATTGCTTTAGACATTTTTTTTATGCTTTAGTTTAATTTTGTTTTTTTATTTATCTTATTGAAAAAAATACGAAAAAAAAGTTGCTAATACTTTCCCAAGAGACCGATGCAGTTCACTTTTTTTTTTTTGCAGAGAAAAGTTTAAATCATGGTTAAGACTCTTGGATATTATATTAGAGAGGCAGAGGCACAAAGAAATTTTGAGAAGTCATCATGGTTAACTAATTCAATGATGTATTGAAGCAGATAAATGAAAAATTTGACCGCATGGAGGATCAACTATCAAGTGTCATTGCTTTGTTATCTCAAGAGGCCCAAGAAACTCCTTATTCACAAACTGAGCAATACAAAGATTATATTCTTAGGAGTGATGAAGAGTTCTCCGTAGAAGATAATCTAGAGGAAGAAGCTCTCAAAAAAGATGAAGAGACTCCTACTGAAGGGAGTCAAATCAAAATGACGTCTCCTATTGAAGGGAGTAAAATTGAAACAACAGATTTCATTGATGAGAGCATTTTTGAGGTGAATGAGAAAGATCCATTGGTTCTTGACTTGGAGAAAGAGGAGAAAACCCAAATTTTTGGGCAAATTGTTTTAACCATTGGTGATGCTGCAATTGAGGCTCATAGGGGAATGGTAAATTTAAAGAGTGGTAAAGAAGAGGATGTGATTAAAGCTTTAAATTCTAATGAAATTTTCTCTTCTTTAACTTCTCCTTATTTTGATGATGTAGTTGAAACTAACATTTTTGAGTGATCATTACTAATAACTCTGGATAGTGTTCATGACAATCAAACGAGCCAAGGCTTTGAGTGATAGTCACTAATAACAATGGGCTTGAAAATGACTTTTTGGTTTGTTTTGTGAAAATGATTGGTTTAGGGTGGCGAAAAGGATTTTTATTTGTTGCGCTTGACGAGAACGTGACTCGGTCCTACGTAGCCCAAACGGGAATCAAAGCGACGTAGTTCTAACGAAAATGTTTTTGAAGGGGTTTGAAAGGGGAGGAGCTTTCATAACGATCAAGCAAGCAAAGGCTTTGAGTGATCATTACTAATAACCCTTGATGGCGTTCATGACAATCAAACAAGCCAAGGCTTTGAGTGATAGTCACTAATAACTCGCATTAATTGGAAAAGAGTTTGAAAGATTTTTGGAAATAAGGGTGAAGGTACTATCAATGATTGATTACAAAAGTTCAAGCACATTCAATAATCACGAAATCATGCATATGTTGAATATTTAATCAAAACTAAACATGCCAATATGATCAAAAGACCCACTTATCAGGGATGCAAGGTAAAGTTCTCAAAGCAAGTGTGTGTGTGTGTGTGTGTGTGTGTGTGTGTGTGTGTAGAAAGGGGTGTATTTACCCTAATGACTCTATGCTACAACAGGCATGTAGACTTACGTCTTCATTAGGAGGTCATACACATGGATAGAATGGCATACTGAATCAAGACATTTAAAATGCACCAAAAACAACCAAAGCAATTGATCATAGGCATAGAATGATCTTAATTAAACTATGGAACATATGAGCACGATTTCTCAATAACATGAACAAAAGGGGAAATTGCATCAAGGCTAAGGTAAGCCTATCCTTTGCATTCATGAATAAGTGCCCAAAGGCTAGTAACACAATCAAAGAGGAGGGAGCATCAGGGTTTTGGGTAACCTATCCTTTGCAATACCCCATGGACCTTAAACCATAAACCTAACTATCTTTTATTCATTAAGAAGTTAAAAAAAGGGGGAGGTTGAATCATCTGAAACCATCTTCACCACTTAGAACATGATGCACTAGGCATAAGTGGGAATCATAAGATTCATCATCAACAATGGACAATAATATACAAGAACGAGTAAATCAACACTGGAGCTAAGTTGAATCACATAGGGCAGTCTTGGCACGGATCACAACAATTAAATAATAACAAATGTAAAGACAGAAATACCTCTAATGAAGGCAGATATTACAATTTTGAAGAATGCAACCCCAACTAACTCTTAGCAAAAGATCAGCTCTGACGGACCAACGGAACGAAGAGAGCACAAATAAAATATAGAAGAGTTTTCCTGAAAAGATGAGATTTGCGAAAATGATCCGTAGAAGTGATAGATCGTGAGAATCCCCTCCCCTGAAATGAAAAAATGAGCGTCCTATTTATAGGAAATTAGATTTGATCTATTTTAGGAAACATGATAATCGATTATGTTGGAAATAACTTGAGAGATGTAATCGATTATTGGCTCATTGATTTTCAAGTAGATAATCGATTAGGAGCCTGAATTAATCGATTAGGTACTTTCCAAAAATGTTGATAATCGATTATGGACCTTAGTGAAAACATGGGATAATCGATTATGCTCCTGAATTGTTTCAGAGTAGATAATCGATTATGCTCCTTGTTTTTTCAAGTAGATAATCGATTATGCTCCTTGTTTTTCAGAGTGAATAATCGATTATGCTCCTGACTGAAAGGAGTGGAATAATCGATTATTTGCTTGAAGGAAGGATATGATGTAATCGATTGAGTGCCTTCCTAAAAACATGGATAACTTCTTTATTCGTCAAGAATATATTATATGCAAGATAAAATCGATTTTATACTTCATAACACATGTGCTTGTCCTATTTTATCTTGCATGCATGAGGTTTAATGCAAAAATTATTTTTATAAAACCTTTTGTGAGAAATGACCAAAATGCCCTTTTTGACCCTAAAACCCTAATTTCCCCAAAAAGTGCATTCTAACCCTAAAAATGATTTCAAAAACTTTGGAGCGGCTTCTAGGACCCAAAATGCAATGCATAATTTATTTTTGTGTGGAAAATTAGGGGTTGGACCTAAGCCGGACAAAATTGGGGTATGACAGCTGCCCCTCTTTATCTGAATTTTAACGAGGAATATGAATTGGCCGAAACATATTCCAAGGCAAAATGAAGATAAAGAATTCAGAATTTATACCGATTTTGTCTACTTGGGGAAACCCGAATTTTCCTCTTTTTCTTTTTCTATATTTTTTTGAATAGATGGGCTTGATGATAAACGGGGAACGGTCAACACTTGGCGCATTAACCGAGAGAGAAAATGACAGACCACTCGGGATCTGAAGGAGCACTAAGGCTCTGAGGGACCACTCAGGGTCTGAAGGAGCACTAAGGCTCTGAAGGACCACTCAGGGTCTGAAGGAGCACTAAGGCTCTGAAGGACCACTCAGGGTCTGAAGGAGCACTAAGGCTCTGAAGGACCACTCAGGGTCTGAAGGAGCAATAAGGCTCTGAAGGACCACTCGGGGTCTGAAGGAGCACTAAGGCTCTGAAGGACCACTCAGGGTCTGAAGGAGCACTAAGGCTCTGAAGGACCACTCGGGGTCTGGAAGGCTTCCTAGGCCTTAATTGAAGGACCATCGTGGTCTGAAGGAGCACTACAAGCTATGGTACTAGTAAAAACGGTCTGAGGGGGCCTTGAGAACAAACGGGGAACGGTTAACACTTGGCGCATTAACCGAGAGAAAAAATGACGGACCACTCGGGATCTGAAGGAGCACTAAGGCTCTGAAGGACCACTCAGGGTCTGAAGGAGCACTAAGGCTCTAAAGGACCACTCAGGGTCTGAAGGAGCACTAAGGCTCTGAAGGACCACTCAGGGTCTGGAGGAGCACTAAGGCTCTGAAGGACCACTCAGGGTCTGAAGGAGCTCTAAGGCTCTGAAGGTCTAATTCACAGTCGATGCTTGGCGCTTTGATTGGAGTTAAACTGAAGGACCGACGAGGTCTGAAGGGCATTCCTAAGCCTGATGGACCAATGGGTCTGATGGAGCGCAAACTAACAACGGTACTAGTAAAACGGTCTGAGGGGGCCTTTGTATTCGAGCGGCCATGATGGGTCAAGATCAGATCCGGAACTGATATGTTGACCATGAAGGACGTCCACTGTGTCTTAGGCTGACACAACTAGTCTGAAGGACCACTCGGGGTCTGAAGGACTTACCCGCAGCTCGAATACGAGGTGAAGTCTGCTTTTGAAGGGACACTTGGGTCTTGAAGGGATTCGCAAATCCTGTTGATTGATTGATTGAAATGTTCAATGCTGCCCACTGAATTGAGGTACCTGCATACGTCAGTTGATGCAAGGAATAGTGCATGGAGTATGGGTGCATGTTATGCAAGGGCTTGTTATGCATGTGCATGCAATGCTATGATTTTGGTGTGATGATGAATGTGGTGGAACATTCCTGAAGTTCTTCTTTTGGTCTGACCGTTTTTTCCTGATCAGCTCTCTTTTTTTTTCTTTTTTTTTTATTGAAATTCTTGAAAAAATTGGGTTGACATAGAACAAGAGTAAATAAGGATCACCGGGGATCTGAAGGAGCACTGGGCTCAGATGGTCTAATTCGCAGTCGATGCTTGGCGCATTGATTGGAATTAAACTGAAGGACAGACGAGGTCTGAAGGGCATGCCTAAGCCTGATGGACCGATGGGTCTGATGGAGCGCAAACTAGCAACGGTACTAGTAAAACGGTCTGCTTGGGGGGTGGCCTTTTTCGAGCGGCCATGGGTGGCAAGGTCAGGTCATTGACTTGATTTGCTCACCTCGAAGGACGTCCACTGCGTTTTTTAGGCGGACACAGCTAGTCTGAAGGACCTGGGGTCGGATGATCCGTCGGTTGCTTGATAACGCGACGTGCGATCTGGATTGAAGGACCATTGATGGTCTGAAGGAGCGCTTGGGCTCTGAAGGACCACTGGGGGTCAACAAGGGTACTGGGACTCTGAATTGTGATATGAGACCAGCGCTTGGAGCACTGACTTTGAGGGAACAAACTATTGGGATTGGTACATGGCGTATCTGCCTAGAACATACCTAATGAATGCATTTACCTGAGACGGGAAAAAGCTATCTATATTTGGCATGTCTAAAAATGCAATGAATGATGTATGCGTGCAATATAGGTATGTGAAATGGTAGGCATCCGATGGGATGAATGAAGTGGGACAGATGATGTGAGTTGAAATTGATGGAACATGGAGGTTGACAACCAACGTATGTGAATGCAGATAAGGTATGAATGTGATTGTGCTGATTAATGATGAATGTAATGGAATGAGCAATTTTCCTCCTTTTGTTTTTTGGCTTTTCTCTTTTTTTCTTTTGGTATGAGTGTATGAAATGCAAAGTGTGAATGTGATGCAAATGTAATGCTTTGATGCGAATGCCATGCATGGTACAAAGATATGATTAGTGATGTAAAAAAACTCTTTTTTTTTTGGGCCAACGATGAGACCGGCACTTGGACATCTATCGAAGCAAACAATGTCATGCATGTAATGTGATGAACATGGGATGATGAATGAAATGGGTATACCATGGGTGTTGAACCTGATGGAATGATGGACGGATTTTTCTTTTTGCTTTTTTTCTTATTTATTTTGCTTCTTTTCTTGACGCATGCAATGCGAATGTGAATATGATGCGAATGTAATACTTTGATGCAAATGCTATGGTGAATAAAGGAAACACATGAATGCGTAGCAAATGATATGATTGGTGATGTAGAAAGCTTTTGGCAACGATGAGGCCGGCACTTGGCACGTTTATCGAAGCAAAAAAGTGTTACAGGTATGCAATGTGATGAATGTGCAATGCGAAAGTAAATGGACTACAAAAGGCCCGTGAATGATGAATGTTGAAGTTGGTCGGAAACAGAAATTGATAAGCTGTGCGTGCAAATTCAGATAACATGCGAATGCAATGTGTACTGCTGGCTGCATGATGGAATGATTTATGCTTTGGTGGGGGCAACGGGTGCGATGTGGATATTTTTTGCCTTTTTGGTTTTCTCTTTTTTTTTTTTGAATAAATGGATGAATGCGCACAGGTAATGCTTAAATGCAATAGTTGTGGTAGATGCATGACTTGTTGTTGAAATACAATGTATGGTGCAATGATTTATGATATGGTATAATAGTAATGCAGGCAAATGTGTTTTGTTTTGAGATGAGAAATGAGACTTTCGATGCGAGGGGTAGAGAGGTGAGTGCTCTGGAATAATCATTCCTTGGAAAGAGGTTTGAATTCAGTCATGGCAATCTCAAGGTTGTTATTCGCAGACACTGATGTGCAAAAACTATTTGACCGTATTTGCAGACTCGCTTATTTTGCTTTCCTATGATGGTGCCCCATGATGATTGATTTTTAGGTCCACAAAGTTAGCTGAGTGAGTTTCCGACTTCACATGTGTTCTCTCTCTTTAAAGCATAAACATGTAGAGTAGTGCAAATACAGATGAATGAGTCAGTTGACTTGGTATAACAGATATGACACGTGAGGGGATGAAAGGTAGGTTTTTGCCAAAGTCATGAAAGGTGGAACTGCCCCGATTTAGACTATTGGTGAAGGTGAGTGCATAACTTGCCCCTATCTAGTGGTGACGACAGCCAGGGTTGTAGAGGAATAATGAATCGGAAATACCATGACTTTGGAATGAAGGGTGGCAAACAAGAGATTCTGTCTAGACCCACGACGTTTGGTGTTGCCCCAATCTTGACGAGAGCAAGGTTGCCCCGACTCGAGTTTGCAAAAGGCTGTATTTAGCATGGTGGGTCGAGAAATTGCCCTGTTGTGGTCTCATGGATGTGAATATGACGAGGGGATGAGATGGGCGTAGGACGAATTTCCCTGACTTTAGGTGGAGTGAAGGGTGACGGGATTGCCCCACTTTGGAATGATATTTCAAATGATTGCTTCTAGTGGGGTTGTGAAAGGCGACAGAGTTATGGTGATGGTTATGAACTGAGGGTGATATATGAATGGGGTGGGCAATGAATAAACCTCCCCAAAGTTGAGTGGAGTGAGAGGTGAAGGGAATGCCCCCTAGTACACACTTTTGGTTCTCTTTAAGAACAACTCAAATGCAATGAAAGTTTTGACTTTTTAGTATGAGGAGGGGCTCCACTTGGTGACCACTAGACCTTGTTTTAATGCAACATGAATGCATCTTGGAGTGCAAGTCCTTCTCCTTTTTACCAACTTCCCATTTTTGATTGTTTTTTTTTTAGCAGCTTTCTTTTTTCTGCTTGTTTGTTTTTCTTTTGAGGAGCTTTCTTCTTTCTGCTTGTTTGTTTTTCTTTTGAGCAGCTTTCTTTTTTTCTGCTTGTTTGTTTTTTTTCTTTTTGAGCAAACACGTCATAAATAGATAAACTTATTTGTCCTAAGATTAAAACTTTGAGAAAAACAGGAGCAACCGGTCATTGATCAGAATGGATCTTTGGAGTTGTGATGTGGCTAATGGTTAATGATTTATGAAGGGAGGGATAATTGGGCTCAAAGAAGTAGTGGTATGATTTGGCCAGGTTAATGGTTTATGAAAGAATGAGTTATTAGACTCAATGAGGTGTTTGAGGTTTTATTGGAACCTCTTATGTGCCTCACGGTAAAATGAACCTGTTTCAGGGTTGTAACGTGGTCAAGGGTTTATGGAAGATAGGCCAAAGAAAGTGTTTGAGGGTTTATTTCAGACAAGGATCTCTCATGCGTTTAATGGTATCAGCTCACCATTTCTACTACTTTTGCTTCTTTTTTCAGGATTTTTCCTTTTCAATCCTCTCTTTTTCCACTTTCTTCCTTTTTTTTTTGGTGTGATTTTTCTTTCTCTTTCTTTTGAGCTAAGTGAGCTGATAAAGGTGATACACAATTTTTGATGTGAGATTGATCCTTGTCTAGGGTGATTAAGATTTTTGGGATTTTTGGCTTAAGGTGTTTTTGGATATGGAATGATGATTGCTTGTTTTCTCAAAAATTAACCCAAGGACAATAATTTACTTACTTTCATACATTTGCTCTTTTTCTTTATTTCTTTTCATGCTCTAATTTTTGCTTGGGCCGCTCTTACGAGTTTTCGACCTAACGAGCTTTTTGATTTTTTTTTTTTTTTAAAAAAAAAGACTTGCACCAAAGGAATACAATGTTAACAAGATATCTAGTGACGACAAATTTGCCCCAGTATGGAGGACCAAGAGTGGTATTTCATTAGGGGAACCAACCAAAAAGCCAACTATGCACTAATCTGGGGGATATGTACTTTATGGGTGGTCAGGGTGGGATTAGACTTGGGCGAGGGATGATGACAATGTAGGGACGCCAACTGACTCAAACAAAAATAAAGACACACGTCACACAGAAGTTACTACACGAATGCTTCGCAGAGAGTTAACATTAGTTAAAACGTGAAAGAAACATTTTTGTGGACCATTTCGGTCATTCATCATGGGGTGGGTGAGATGCAATGCTTTGTTGAAAAATGTGAACAAACTGCTGTTTTGAAAAACCGAGTGCCTTGAAACACCTTGAGTTTGCAACTAAGTAAGACTAAACTTTTCCAAAGATGAATAAAAAAACTTCGCAAGAACGTCTCACCTCTCATCACAATTTTTTTTTTTAGAATTATTATTGTTTCTCTAGAATTATGCTCATTTTTTTATGCATGATGTAAATATGCAAATGAATGAGAATGCAAAATGGATAAATACGCATGGAATGAGAATGAGAATGCAAATGAATAAATGTGAATGAAATGAGAATGCGAATGGATGAATGTGGATTTATTGCGTCGGGGAATTATAAGCTTTTCATTTGAAGAGTACAGTACAAAATTTGATTTTGACTTTAGCATGCATGGCTTCTCTCCAAAATAAAGCTTTTAACTCTCTGGTGGTCATAAAAATTCATGCAACATGAGATATTTATTTGATTATTTCTGTAATGCAAAGAAAAAAATGCATGTAGTTTGTATTCTAAAAACTTGTGGAAAATAACAATTTTTGATTTTTCTTGATTTTTGATTTTTTTTTATTTTTTTGATAAAAGACGGTATGCACTAATACTTGTTTGAATGCAAGTGCAATGCAATATGTATGATTTCCTGCTTGTTTTGGTGTCGGGAATCACGGCGTACTATGTTTTGCCAAAGGTTTAACGGTGGATTTTGATTATTTTTTCTTTGAAACACAACAAGGTTGGAATCAATAAGCGAAACAAAGCACATTCCATGCATTCAAACACCTCGGAGTGTACACTGTTTCACTTTTGATTCCACACCGTGCCTATGACAAGATATTACTTTGTGATTCTCGGCAAACAAACTTTAGTGAGATGCAATGACGCGATGATGCTAGATGCAATGATGTTCCTTCTTTTTGGTTTCGCACAGGTGGTAGTTTGAAAATCTACACGCTATATGCCACCTCATATAGGTGTTTATTGAAAAAGGAGAAGCGTATTTTTTGATTTTTTGAAAATTTTTGAGGAAAAATTGGTTGAACTGAATGCAACGATGCAGCAAACAATTTGGAAAGCCCTTGTGACCTAAAAGAGGTGAAACCTACGATCTAGGGCAATTTAAGGGTAATCTTCCCATGTAGCTCTATTCACTTCCTCACAAAGGCCACCAGAGCCACAGTCCCTTTCATGAAACTCCCCACAAATGCAGCAAACTGCTAGGTGTGAGGCATTATGAAAGAGCACAACTCTGGTTGAAACTTTCGCAAGTAGCCAAACGGACAAAGGTCCTGATGGGCTCTCACTACTCGAATCCACTCTCCTAAGTTTTCCGTAGACCTGGGTTATGGTCCCACTCAAAGCATGCAATCATAAGGGATAAGTGTAGTGTGTGTCAAGGGCGTTTTCCCTAGCACTACCCCACCTGAAATGACAACCAGAGCAGTCCAGACAAATGCAAGCAATAACAAGTTGTCTACACTAGGGTTCCATACCTAGGATATCTATAAACAAGGATATTGCTTACCTTAAGAAGAGGAGCCAAGAAGAGGGGATATGATAGAATGGGGGGAAAGATGCATGCACTTACCGAAGAAAGGAAGCGAAGAAGAAGGGGTCATGGGGATTGGAAGAATGCATGGGCATAAGCGATAAAAGAAAGGGAATAAAGGATGAGACAGGGAACAACATAGAAGAAGACAAATGCATACGCCTACAATCAATGATAAGAAAGAAAGGCAAACAAGGTTTTAATCAAATCAACAATACATTAAACCACACATTTAAATTAGTTAGGCTTGACCCTCGTCTTTTAAAAAGTGTCCCCAGCGGAGTCGCCAGCTGTTGCACCCCGAAAAAAATCCCCCGGTTTGGGTTTCTCAATGTACAACGTGGAAAATTTTTGGAGCCGCCACCAATATTTTAATTTTAAGACCAAAACATTGAAAAAAGGTCTTTTGGACAAGGCGGATGGCCTTTTGAAAACTAGAGATATCGGTTCGGGGGTCGATTACGTGCGAGGAAGGTGTTAGCACCTCACGCGTCCTTTCTACGAAAGGGAACCTCTAATTAAATGTGTGGTTTTAACGTTTGATTTGAAAAATACCTAGATTTGCCTATTTGTTTCTTGTTTGAAGATGAATGGCAAAACTTAATGAAAATTTTATTTTGGTGAGAAAGGGGGAAAAAAGGGGTTTTTAGAAAAAGTGCTTGACGGGACATGGGCCGCTCCTACGTATCTCCCGGTGCGATGGAGAATTCAAAGCTACGTAGTTCTTGGTTTTTGGTTTTGAAAATGTTTGAAAAGGGGAGGAGCTTTCATAATGATCAAGCAAGCAAAGGCTTTGAGTGATCATTACTAATAACTCTGGATAGTGTTCATGACAATCAAACGAGCCAAGGCTTTGAGTGATAGTCACTAATTACAATGGGCTTGAAAATGACTTTTTGGTTTGTTTTGTGAAAATGATTGGTTTAGGGTGGCGAAAAGGATTTTTATTTGTTGCGCTTGACGAGAAAGTGACTCGGTCCTACGTGTAACACCCCAAAATATTTAATTAATTTATTTAATTAAGTATTTAGGCGTTTATTTTATTTAATTAGTATAATTAAAAATTATAGCATATAATAAGGTGTGGTATTGTAGTAGGAGGTGGTGTTGACAATTAAATTGGGCTTAAGCTGAGGAGAGCCCATGACCCATGACCTAGGCGCATATTTAATCCCAAAAATTAGGGTCTAGGTCATTTTGTGCAAAAGAAAAGAAAGGTGCGAAATTGAGAGAAGAGAATAGAGAGAGTGAGGGCGCCGTTGGAGAAGAGAGAGGAGAAGAAGATTTCGCAAGGCTTCAAGGAAAAAGAAGGAGAAGGGTTCGACTTGCAAAGAGGAAAGAAGAAGACCTTGTGGGTGTCTAAGGAGCATACGTTTAAGAGGTTAGGGGAGTTCTATCTTTCTATATAATAGATATTCATGATAGGTTGTAAGTTGGGGATTGCCTAGATCTATCCATGTTCTTGATATGTGTGTGATTTCGTGTTTGATTTATGAATGTATGTGATGATCATGATGATTTGGATTGTGAATCCTATGATTAAAATTGCAAGAGTGATATTCTAATTGTTAAAAGGGTGAATTGCATATCACGTGTTTGATTAATGTTTGGATGGTATTATGATTGATGATAATTGGAGATGACCGTGGTAATTTGATGTTCATATTGGTAATTGAATTTTGGTGTTGAATTAGTAATTTAATTGATGAGAAATAAGATTTTGTAACTCCTAGGCGCCTTGGGCGCCATATGTGTACATTTCTGGACACTGTTCGGTTTTTCTAAAACTGGTATTGTTTTGTTAATCCAAAAATTACGTGGCTGGTTGCTTTTGAAAATAGACTTAAAGCCGGTCGTTTTGGAACTTGTTTCGTTCAATTTGGAGTTTGTAGCTCAAGTTATGGGTCTCCAAAGTTGAGACAAATTCTGGAGTCAAACTGTGTCTAAGCTGCGCCAGTTTC